>BMAU01000595.1:0-662500 GCA_019973935.1 Trichonephila clavipes | reverse complement strand
TGAAAGGTCAACGTTTCTCAACGGATGCGAAAGTTCAGGCAGGCGTAGGTAAATGGATACGCAGTTAACCAGAATCTTTTTACATGGGCGGATTGAAGAAATGGATGAATTTCTTTTTGTTCTTCTGAAATGATTGAACAAACGTGTAGCTGTGTTAGTGGTGACTATATTGAGAAATGAGTTTACAATAAGTAAGAGTAATAAATTTATTTTATTCTGATACCTCTGTTATTATTTTATCTTGCCGGAAACTTATTTTATACTATTGAAGATCTTACTTATCAATCAATCCTCGTACATCATTTATACATACAATTCAACGACAATTTTGTTTTCTTCTTTGCGAGTGATAAAGAGAGGAAATCAGCCAATAGCAAAGATCCACACTTCGATTCAAGATTTAGTCTAGTGGAACATCACAAGGACTCGAAAAGTACTCGTTTGCTGCAGGTAAACAGAAAAAGAAAGTTTTCTCAAACTCCGCCTCCTAAAGGGGTGCTTCGAAAGAAAGAGGAAGGCAGAGGGAGAGAAAAAGTTTTCCTTACAAATGCTAAAATTAAAAATAAATTATTGAGCTAGAAAAATATCTGTAGTTTGCCTAAGTGGTGGATTAGGAATGATGTTTATTTGACGAAATAGTATCTTCACGATGAAATATTTTGTCGCAATTATTTTTTATTACTATTAATAGAAACTGCAATCGCCGAGTCTTCATGCATTATTATTTTTGAATTTAGCTTTATCAAATTTTTGCTCCACTATGTCTGTTTTGAAAGAGATTGATTGCTATATGATAATTCAAAAGACTCAAGTTAAATATGCAAACTATTCAACAAAAAAATATATAAAACTGTTACGAGTTGTGTTTGTTTATGAAAAAAATAATACAGTGAAATACGTTTAACGCGAAAACGTTTAAGGCGAAATATCGATTAACTCGAAAGAATACTAACGTCTCTCTCTCTCTCTCTCTCAGGACAATTTACTATATATTTTCATACATTTTTTTTCATGACGCAAAACGAAAATCGCTTAATACGAACAAATTTCTCTTCTGAAAATGATCAAATCCCGAAAACATAAGGTGCTTCAGAAAGTTTCTGTTTTATTGGATTGTCATCAGAAGAATGAATTGCAGTAGATGATGATAATGCATACGCAGCCTCAATTAATGTAAACACGCACACTTGAAATGTAAAACAATTTGTTGACAATTTGATGCTAAAAAAAAGGAGTACAAGGAAAATGTCAGAATATTTTCCAAAAACTCAATAAATGTTTTGTTTTTGCATTAACTTGAAAATTTTGTATTCAATTTCATTTTCTTGTGAATGTTTTAGTTTCATTGGTTTTTATTAAATACATGCATATATATACAGATTAATGTAAATAAAAAACACGTTTAATTTTGTGCTCTAATAAACTTAATTTTGTTGAATACATATTTTTTTTGTAATATTCTTTAACACACACGCACAAAATATTTCAATCCCTTCAGTTTCGTGTTAACCGATTTTCATTATATACGAAACTACAGAAAATGCATTAAAATGTGTCTTGTAAATAATTGTACTAAATTATATACATGTGTGTTAGTGGCGCACACAAAGAAGGGGGGGGGCTACGAGTCATGATCCTCCCTCTTCAAATCTTGAATTTTTACGATTAATTATAATCCTATGTATATAGCACGTTACATTTAATTAAATATTTGTTATTAATAATTCATTTTATATATGTTTGGCGGCGTATCGGTGTATGATACGAGAATAGTAAACCCTCGACCCTCGATTCCCCCCTCCCCCTTTGGAAAATTCCTGTGTGTGCCTTTGCTGGTAGTAGGCTCTCATAACAGTATTCATAATTGTTCATAATAATCATTTGCTGTAGGTGGCATTCAATCAGTAGCCTGGCATTTTAATGAAAGTAAACGAAATTGATTTAAATTAAAATATGTCAGAAACACCTTGTCTGTATTGTCTTGTCCGATTTCTCCTGCAAATCATTGAAAATGTGGCATCCTCGTGAATGGTATCAAGTTTGATTAAAATAAGTAAAACGCAGACTCCGTGGCATCCTTGATATTGCACTCGTTTTAACTCCAGTTGACACCTGTCAACGAATCATACGCATAAACAGACGGTATCTATTCATATAATGGCTAAACATGTTTATTTATTGCTCGCCAAATTTCAAATGGCATAAGAGATTTTCGGTTTTTCTTAATAGAATGGAGTTTAAGGTATTCGACTACTTACGAAAACTTCTTTTTAAAAAAATGGAGGTATGGGATTTTTTTTTTTTTTTTTTGTGATTTCTAGATTTATTTAGTACTTTTTAAGAAAAATTTGCTGAAATTATTATTACTAAAATAGCAAAAATTTGTAAACATTTAGAGAAAATTATACAAACGAGGTTTATTTTGCACAAAAAGTTTATGTGAACAAATTTTCTATTTTTCAATTTTGATGTGTTGTTTTGCTATTCATTTTTGACCTGACCTTTGTCATAAAAAATATTTTAGATCTTACAAAAACTAGAGCACTTTATCCTAGTTATTATATAAAATTGCATTTAAAAACGGTGATTATATTCATATAAGGGACTGCAAATTTTGTAATAAAACAGTGATTGATAAAAATCTGAAACTTGAAAAACTTTTGCTACTATACAAAACACGTACAAAAAGTTTCATTTAACTATTTTCACAACTTTTTGAGCAATCGCTGTCCCCGTTTAAGCCTGTTTTCGCCATACGTACTGGAGCGTGAACTTGACGTGGAGCACATTTTCAGACAGAAAAAATGCCTCAATTTTTATAAAAATGTGTGACATTGTAACTCATGCATTTGTTTATAATATAAAGTTCTTAAAATTTCAAAATTATTTCATAAGTAATTAGTTTTTCCTTCTAAAATGGGAAGGGATAGATCATTTAGCAGTACGGTATAGGGAAAAAAAAATGCAAAACACATTTTATAAAAGAAAAAAAAATGTGTCAACTCGGATAAAAATGAGTAGTATGATAAAATACGCGGTTATCTACGGAAATGCTCCGCAACCTTTTTATCGCTGCGGACCGGTCAACGTTTGATAATTTTACCGCGGCCCGCTGAGGGTGGGACACGTTGATTGCTTTTATTTTAGATTGTTTTGATTTGCCGATTTTATTTCAGTTACATTTAAATATGCCTTCAGAATAAAATATAGTTACACCAAAAATGTATAAAAGTCATTTAACGTGGAATATAAAGTGATTTCTGTGGAAAGTTGCGCAAATCCGAGATAAATGCACCACTTTAAATAAAATGGCAATAGTTTAATGTTCTTTAGGCGGCCTGGCACTATTTGATCCACGGACCGGGGGTTACGGATCACTGCTCTAAAGGATAGTGTAGCCAGAATGTGTGTGTGTGTGTAATTTTAATGTTTGAGTACTTTTATATCTGAAAAAAATATTCCGAATTCGTCCCCTATTCTTTAACATAAGCCAAAGACAGCCTTACGAATTTTCAAAGAACACACATTTCGATTAAAATGCATTTTAAATTATGGCATCTTGCTTAACAGGCATCTGCATTTACTAAAACACTTATAGTTTTTGTTAGAGGGAGTAAAAATGATACACTTATTTTTTTATAAAGCTAATAAGATAACCTACAGAATAAAATCATAAAAAAAGTTGTCAATTTTTGGCAAAATTCACAATTTTAGGCTAGTCGAATACCTTAATCTCTTTTTGTCTCGGCAGTGAATATTTAAAATTTACAAGAATATGGGCTTCTTTTATCATTTTATGAATAATAGCCGTGGTAGCTTAGCACTCATGGTCATGAAGTGATGAGCATTGACGAGTCGTGTGCACGAGCCCTGCTGCAACTGAAGACTCATCGAGTCAAGGGTTTGGTGGGCGTTAATTCTGTATCTCTATGTCCTGCCGTTATCGTTGTGTGGAGTGAGTGAATATTAACGTCGTGTGACATTGTCAAGTTATGTGGACGACACTTGAGCTATCGTTGTGTGGAATCTTAGAGAGTAGGGTGCCGCCTCAGATGTCTTTCTCACCACTTGACAATTGCTCAAGACTACAAAGTTCATTACCAACAGCCCTTGATCTGCACCAAGAAGGTACAAAGAGTAATGATTCGCTTTTTGTTTGTGGAAAGTGTGAAATCTGCGGAAATTATTTATCGCCTACAAGCGATTCGTCTATCGCGAAGCCAGGTATTCGAATGGATAGAGCCTTCAAGCAGGGAAAAAACTTCTTTATGTGACAACGAAAGATCGGGCAGTCCATCGACGTCTACCACTGAGGACAATATGCAAGCCTTGGAGGGTATAGTTATGGAAGGAATGATTAGTGTTCAGCGAAGGTTTCATACCTGTTACATCCACAAATTAAACTCGTAGTTTGGTTCCTATGTAATGTCGCCAGTTGGCGATCTTCTGTCTTGGCACTGAGCCATGACTTTATTAGAACATAGTTTGTTAGCGAGTGCATATGATTGTACTCGAATGCTTCCAATTCCAGTATAGTTTAGAAAATAAAGACTTAAGTTACGGTCCACCAATTGTTCTTTAGTAGCTTAAGACATTTTTCAACACTTTCTGCAAACAAGAAACGAATCATTGCCCTATTTTCCTCCTAGGTACAGATCGACAATGGACCTGTCTATATCCCAAATCACCACGTTGGAGGGATCCGGAAGCGCGGAGTGACCCGGTCTGCTGCACTCCAACGACTACGAGGGAAGACGAGCGACACATTGTGCAGAAAGTTTGAGACTACCCCTCATTTAGCCCTAGATGCTAGCTCTGTTGCCAAACCCTGGAAAGATAAATTGCAAACGGCTCATTACTTTTTGACTTTCTCTCATGCATTTAAATTTATTGTAATAATATTTTTAGATCAAATTGTTATGTATATTTTTTTAAAAAAGTGGCATTAAATAGTACAGAAAAAAAACCCATGTTCCTTCATATGGTTTTTCAAAATCATTGATCCAATTATAATCGGATACCTTTACGAGATGGATGAAATAGGGGAGGGAAGAACTGAATGAGTCACATGCGATGCCTCAATAATATTGAGAGCCACTGATCGAAATTTTAATCACCTGTTACATCGAATATATAGAAAGATTTTATTGCTTTTTAAAGTATTATAAACCATTTTCAGGAAATTAAAAATTAAACATTACATTTTAGACTCACATAACCGTTTACATAAACCTCATTTGTATTATAAAATACATATTTATATATAAAGATATCTTAAAATTCTTAGTAATGTAACATTTAAATTCATACACGTGAAGGCCTTCAATTAACATAAATCAGCTATAAATAGATTATCGTTTCTTTCAATTCATCTTAATTTTCATTAAAAAAAAACCTATTTAACCTTTTTGATACTAAGGGAAACATTTTCTCTCGTATAAAAATGGGTGATTGTCGTTCTTAATTATAATCTTATCTGCATTGTTTATACAGAATACAACATGGAACGTATGCTGAACGCAATTGCGTAAACAGGAAACGCTTAAGGCAGTGTTTCTCAAACTGTGAAGCGCGCCCCCTAGGGGAGCGTGACCACTCTACGAGGGGGAGGCGAGCATATTGAAAACTCGAAAACAAAAGATTATTTAAAAAAATTATTAATAATAGGAAAGTAAACAAGAAAAATACATTCTGGCATAATATGAAATGAATATGCATCTAAACATATAATACACTTATAAATGCATCAGTACTGTACAATGCATTTTATAATTAATTTAGCAATACTATGCTGAAAACAAGTTTAATAATTACTATTGACCCTATGGACTTGTCATATATAAAATTATATACAAAACTTAACACTTATCTTGATAATTTGTACTGTTTATAATTAATCCCTTCACTGCCGATTGAAAGGTACGTGGTTCGCTCCCCAATGCCGCCGTTTTCTACGTAGATACCCGTATGTGATGTATTGGGTATCTTTTTTGTTACACTTATTGGTAAACTAATTTAAATTTTGCAAAGCTAGCAGTGAAATTTATGTGTCGAGGAGGCATGAAGACGAAAAACAGTTTCTTAAAATTGGCCTTTAATAATCAATCATAAAGTCACTCTGCTCGTTACTGGAGCGATAAAAACAATAAGTTCAAAAAGCAACATTACCAGAGACATCCGATTCGAACCGTCTTCTAATATTATAAAATTAATTTCTAATCTAAAATGGTGATGCAACCTGCAGTTGCATTGCCAACCAGTTGTTCTCTCCCTCTAAGAGTTAAACCACTCACACACTTCTTATATTTCCGTTTCTCCTTCCTTTTTAAAAACTAACATGAGCCGAGTTTAAATACTAGCTCGATTTGCATGGCAGTTGCTGCCAACCTCAAATCACGAAACTCAAAAAGATCGGGTTCGAATCGGTGTGCTTACTTTCATTGAGATCATGGAACGGGATTGGAAAAACAACACAAGGAGATCATAAAAATTTGGATCCGACTTTTTTAAATGTCTAACATTTTTATTGCATTCTGAAGCCTTCGGAATAATTATATGAATATCAGTGTAAGGAAAAGATCGTACTTTGGGAAGACGTATATATACGTCCAGACGTATATATACGTCCAGACGTATATATACGTCCCTGTGCGGGACGTTTATATACGCCGGAAGCACTTAAAATGTTAAAGTCGTATTGTTGCTTTAGAGTCTAAGTATAATATTGTTGAATGCAGTACATCGTTACTGTATGGAGAAAATTATGATTGATATTGGGTCCTAATATTGTGTGAAAGTTTGAGAAGCATTGGTTTAAGGGAGAAAAGGAAATGCTTTCAAATCAATTGGCGTCAAAGATGAAACATTCCTGAGCTGTGCTTTGTGATGTGAGGTTATTATGTCTTGTGAGAAAGCACAGTGATATATTATATGTTTTTTTAACATTCGGTAAATATAAATTTGTGGAATAATAGAGTATATTTGAACAAATGAAAACAAATGCTTGTTGAAACGACACATTGATTTTTAAAAAAACTACACATTTATGCAAATTACAAAAAAAACCCCAACGTCTTTCGTGATGCTGTAATAAATTTATTTATTTATCTCATACACGTGAACAATACTAAAAATGTAGTAGGTCCTGATCAATTTAATGGCTACAAATGCATGCCATTATATTGAGCAGGAATCTGAATATCTTACCTCACTTACTCCGTCCGAAATACCACGAACAAAACTGAATTTGAAACTAGGCTGTATCGTCCGTCATGCTGTCAAGAAATTTATGTATTACCGATGGGCTCTGTAATGACATAAGATGGTGAAAAATATTCAGAAGAATAATACTGCGGTGTGAAATTTTTTCAGGAGATAAGAAAGGCAAAGTTGTATGTTTACTAAGATCCCACTGAACACTCGAGGGAACTTAGATATGCCGAACTTACTGAAACGTATGCGTTTTTCTGTAGGATTAGCATTTCCATGACTATTAGTAAATTACAGTGAGAGTGTTTTGAAAAAGTTGGGTTTATGTGCGACAGCGAAGGAAGTGATAATTCCTTCGCTGTTGTTGTTTGGCTCAATTTGCTGCAATTGTTTGTGGCTCTGTCAAGGTTGTGACGGGGCTTTATTGCGCCTTTCACTAATCCTCTTGGGGAATCTTTGGGGCCAGAATAAAATTTCATTCCAACCTTCTCAAGAAGAAAACGCGATATGCAGATTAGGGAATGATGATATATATTGGAGCTTTGGCATTCGCGAAGAGGTCTGCTGGAGGCCGGAGAGGAGCCATATAGAAATCGGTTAGAAGACAGAAAGTTGCATAGTAGCCAGATCAAGTTGGATAATAGTAATATATAGAAGGTATAAAGCTTGTTTGAAAATCGCCATGGAATATCGGTAAGCGATAGATTATTAGACTTTAATTATAGAGCAGGCTCTAGTTAGTTATGGAATCGACTGTAGATAAATATTCGGAGGTTAATTTATCATAAAGATAGCGGTAGGATTTAATGCGCTATTTGCTAAGAATAGTTAATTGCGTCATATCAATTCTGAACGTTTATCTCTAAGTAAGACTTGTGTTGCATTAATTAGTATATATTGAGATTTAATAAACTAGTTTTATTTTGGAAGGTTCGAGTGGTCAATCTTTTATCCCTAAAATTCTAGGTCACGTCGATGAAGAGATTATACCCCAGGAGCGCGGGGTATCTCAAGGTGTAGAAACAAAGACGGAATAAAAACGGTGCAATTTAGAATAAAGGTGACTAGGAACATTGTTTTCGAAGATGCACCTAGACTGAAGTACAAATTAAATTACAGAGATGAAGACTTAAATGAATAAAAAATAGAACTACATAATACATGTAAATTACAGTTTTACAATTTGAGCAATTAGTATAAACAATTGTATATAATTTGCACAATTAATGTTGGTCCACCATTATGCAAACAGATGGTACTCTCCACCCAAATATCTTATTAGTGTTAATTCTTTTATGTCTAAGCAAACTAAATTGATATTGAGTGAGAGCTTTCTGGCACTGGAGAGATCTATTACAGAAACGAACTTTATGGTGAATACGAAGAAGACAAAATATAAGTATTGTGGTAGTTTGAAACCATCCCTAATTGGTTTGAAATAGACTTCTTTAAATTTAAATTTGTAAAAAAAAATCTAGAATCAGAAATCAATTGCCAAAATGACATGAATTATGCAATAAGAAAGATAATTATTACAGCTATTCACTGCTACTTTAGTTTAAGATCATTATTGAAGTCTTACTTAATAAAAAGAAAGACAAAAATCATGTTGTATAAGGTACTGATTAAATCAGTTTTGACTTATGCCTCAGAGACACGGAGTTAAACAAAATAAAAAAAAGATCTTGGCGACTTTTGAAAGGAAGGTCCTGCGAACCATATTTGGTTTTTTTCTGAATAATAACAGTTAGAAAAACGTATAATTTTGAAGTATATAAGATTTTTAATAGTGATAATATTATTAAGTCCATAAAATTAAGTAGAATGAGGTGGGCAGGGCATATAGTAAGAATGAGCCCAGAACGAACAGCATTGAAAATTTTTAATACAACTTCCTCTAATGAAAGACGAAAGGCCCAAAAGGAGATGGAAAGACTGTGCGGATGAGGACTTGGCTATTCTAAAAATGAAGAACTGGAAATCAATTGCTGAGAGGAGGGAAGAATGGAAAAAAGTTTTGAGGAAGGCTCAGGACCACACAAGGGGCTGTCATGCTAATACTGATGATGAAACAAACTAAAATAAACTGTTTCATACTAATATTTATTTTTAGAAATCTGACAGTCGAGCAATGTGGTTAAGGGCACACAGAATACTTGATAAATTAATTGTAAATAAACAAGAAAATATCATTTGTTTCTTCAAAATAAAATCATTACAATCACGCCTAGTAGAACTGTGTTAATGTAATTAGGAAAACAATTTTAGTTTCTGTCTCCTTTCAAATAATATCAGAACTGCGTTGGTACAAAAGAAATTGGGTTTTACACAATTACGTAAAAATTAACGAAATAATAATTAATGAAATGAATGAAAATTTCATCAAAACACATAGAACGTCCGATCGAAAGGACATTTCAATTAAAACGAAACATTTATTTCTCGTAGACTTTTTAATTAAATTCAAAAAGAAACAGCCCGGGAACGAAATTAAAAATAGCCCTTATTTCAGAGGGGAAAAAATATAAGTGCTCAGACTATTTCTGTAACATGAGTTTACAAACAAACAATTTGTGCTTTTTAATTTGAGTGGAAAATAAGAAATTGCATCCGCACTCGGACTATTAAGTGAGTAACGCATTATGAGGGATGTAAGTAAAGAAAATAATTACAATAAAGGAAGAAAAAAAAAATTCCTTATAAAAACTCGGTTAGAGAAAATAAAATTGAGAGAGAAGAAATAGTATTTTAGATTCTTCCAACCCTAAAAGTTTTTTATTTTCTTTATAGAAATACGATGAAAACTTTTTATATGAAAAAAAAATCCTCCAGAGCCTTTAAGGAATTCTTTATACGCATTTCATAAATGCTACATCAGATGTTAATTAAGCTTCTGTTACGATATTATTTTTAAGTACGAATTCTTACTCAAAAGCACTTTTTTGGAATACATATACTCTAGTTTTATTAAATGTATACCATGTATTAAAATTAACATTACTCAAAGTGTAAACACAATAACACTTTACTAATGAACATTGAAATACGAGTAAAGGCGTAAAAATTATCTTATTATCCAGAGAAAAGTAAGAGAAAATTGAAACAAATTTCTTGTCACAGAATTATTAAGATTAGTCAGTAACCCCTATACCGGTAATGTTAAATTGAGACATTTTAGGAACCTGTTTCTCAGAAAGTTTTAAATATAAAAACTTCAAATTTTGTCTGTATTTTTGTCTTTTTTATTTAAATAATGGTAAATGTTTCAAATATATTGTTTACTTTTTTGAAAAAAAAATTCATCGTAAAAATATCACTTTGAAGTTTATGAAAATTGTCATTTTTTTTACGATAGCTTCTTTTCAGGAAAATCTGCCAAAAAGGAGCTCCATTATATATAGTTACATATTATTTATGTGCAGTAAAATTGCAAGTACATTCATTCAGTAGATTCTGTGAAAAAGGTACACGCGGCTTGAAAACAATCATTTTGAGAAAATTGCATTTTTAATGTAAAATGGCACTTAATCATAAAAATACATAAATATATCACTATGAATTTTAAAAAAATTGACATTTTTTGTCACGATTTATGGATTTCAGTCAAAAATTTTGAGAAAATCCCCAAAAAATTCACATAAATGTACAATTACAGATCAGTAACATGAAGAAAAAAATGTCATGTGCAAACATATATTATATTCTGAGAAAAAGAGATGCATGCAGTTAAAAAAAACATCATTTCTGAGAAAATTGAATTTTTACTATAAAGTGTGACTTCATCAGAAAAATAATGAATTACAACATGTATTTGTCCCCTTTTATTAAACATTAGCATCTTTGAAATTTATTTTGCATAAAATAGTAAACAAAAATGTCTTAAATTGCCAGAATTTTTCAGTTTTTTTTAACGAGATAATTTTTAGTATTACATCAATTTTCTCAATTCTGTATCAATTAAAAAGAATTAGTAGCTTTCATGCTTTACAGATATCAAATTTGAATATAAAGCATCATAAATATAATGTGAAAATGTACCAATATGGTTTCGGTATGAATTTGAGATGGTAAATAAAAATACCTTATTATACGACATTTCGCCAGTTTTCGTTTGGCTTTCGTAATGTTATTATTAGTTTTTGTTGTTGCAGACAGTTTCTAAGTTTTAAACTTCAAAAATTACTTTAAATTGGACAAATGATTTCTAAAATATCCTAAATAAAGCTGGGGTTTTTTTTTATTTAAACATGAAATTTATGTATTTATATGTATGTAACAAACTTCTCGCAAAGACAACAAGCATCACATTTGATGTGTCATCTGATACCTTTTTCTCAGAAAATTTTAAACATAAATACTCAAATTTTTATTGTATATCAATTAGACATTTATATTTATACTGAAGTGAAATTTTTTAGTATATTAATTAGTTTTTTCAAAGACAAACTGTTAGTTCACCGAGTATTAATATTATGAATTTATTGAAAATTGTTATTTTTTGTTATATATGCTTTCTATTTGGATGTTTTAAGAATATTTCAAAAATGTCACTTCAGTATACACAATTGCATTTAAAAAACAGAGTACATGCATACAGTACATTTACACATTTTTAAAATATAAATTTTAGAAAACAGAATCTTTTATAAAAGATCTTACCTTGTCAAAAAAATGTAATTTTTTATGCACGGTAATATTCTTGGTTCCCCTTCAATTTCTATTGATTTAATGGATGGTATGAACTGTCTTTTACTATTGTTTCGATGAAAAGAAGGTGTTTTACATGTGCAATATGTTAACAACTATTGCATTTATATAGGTTGCAATAAGTGCATTCTCCTTTCTGCCTTAATCTCATTTTTAAGCTATTGAAATAATTTTATAATTATCATTTTTTTCAAAAGTCACGTTTTGAACAGAATTATCACAAACAGGTTATTAAGTATTTAAAAGAATAAAAATTTTGAAAGGATTAATTTCACTATTTGTTTCTAATTACACTACAAAAATATTTCGTCCAGGTACTAAATTTCAAATTAAAAGTAAATATTTTCATCATTTTTACAAACTTGGCTCCAAAAGCACGTCAACAAACTAACAGTTAAAATTGCAGCTAAGTTTCATTTAATCAACATATAATTGTGTATGATTAAATGAAATTTTGTGGAGGCTTTGCAAATTCTCAGATTTAAAAAGTCAATATTTACACTTAATCTGTCAAATTGGGCGTGGCCGGGCCAGATGATTATTTTTATAAGTCATTTTAAAATACTTCTAATTCATATAATGGTTTGTACGTGATATCATTGGAAATGTAATGTGATTTGGAGATTTTAAAAATATAAAAACTCAAAATCAATTTTCCAAAACTTTTTACCTTACTGACTGCTCTTAATAGGCTAAATTCATGACCATTACGTGATAAATGCAATCACGTGTTCTCTATTTAATTCAAAACCGACATTAGACTTGTATTTGTTGCACCTCTGGTAAAATTTCGATAAACTTTAAATTTAATAATTGAATAAAGATGTTCAAATATTAAGATTATAGAAAACGATTTTAAAAATTTAAAAACAAATTACAAATTCGTGTACTTTTATATGAAGTGCATTTCGTTTACCTTCGTGTGTTATTGTAATAAATATGTACTTTCTAAAAGACAGTTTCTGAAAAAACAAAAGCTGGCAACAATGACGCGGTTGAACTGATTCGCTGAAACACGGGATTGAAATAATCATGTGACAATGATGTGTCAAATGAATTTAGCTTACGCTCATTGTAATTTGACGTATTATTCTTTGTCTCATATATAATTTCTTTAAATTTATTTATTACTATTTACTAGGGGTGGGGCTCCCCTGTCCACCTAACGGTGAATAAATCCCCATTGTGCAAATTCTACAACTGTTCATACGGATTGCCCAAAATGTCCAGTCTAGATCCAACGATTTCAGTCCAGACAATCGTTGTGATATTTTCCTGCGAAGCTTGCAATAACGTATTAGCGACTCTGTATGAAACGAAGCGCGATTACTATATGTGTATATATATATATATATATATATATATATATATATAATCTTTTATCGTTATATTTTATTAGTATAGTGATTTTATTTATAACATTTAAATTTCTCCTAATATTTTTCTTTCCTTTCCTCTGTGGTACTTAGTATAGACAAACTACAGGTGAAGATTGGCTAGTCCTAAAACTTGTTTAAACCTGAAAACTTGGTTCCTAAAACCAGGAGTTTGTTATTGCACTAATGTACCTAATATTTCCTATCTTGAATAATTATACTTAGGTTCTATAGCTATCTGTGTACATATTTTTTATTTTGGATTGTATATATATATTTGCATGGAAAGCAAAATTTACAATTGCAAGGAAAACCGCTTTCTATTTTGCCACTTAATATTGCGATTCTGTCACATGTATATACATATTTACAGTCACTCAAAAAAGTATTGAGACACACTACCAATTAATAGATTTTTATCGTAATTTTATACTTAAGCATACAAAAGAAACAAAAAAAGAAGTAAATGTTATTTTAGTAAATACAAATAATAATAATTTGAGCAAAACTCATACATTAATGCAACTATGGTTAAATTGATAATAAAAGAAATCGAGTTAAAAAACGTGACCAAAAAGTATTGGGACACTTCCCAATAAATTAAGAAAAATAATTCAAACTTAGAAATTAATATCTTGTTGCACCACCCTTGCTTTTTATGACCTCTCGAAGTCTATTTGGTATGGATTGGATCAATTTTTTGCAAAACGATCTATCAATTTTGGTCCACTCTTCGACCAAATATTTTCTTAAATTCTGCTTGTTAGAAATTTAGTGCTTACATATATAGTTTTTTCTGCAAATAATCCCACACATGTTCAATGGGACTAAGGTTTGGACTTTGTGCAGAAGTCTTAATAACACTAGAACAGTGGTAGAGGACCATAACTTACAAATATCTGCAGTATGCTTCGGATTCTTACCTTGGTGCAATTTAAAATGTCCTGAAATTTCCAGCTTGCTCGCACTTTGCCTTAGCTTTCGCTTGAGAATGTTTATTCATTATAATTATTTTGTACCAATTATTTATTCATTATTCCCTCAATAAAATCTAAGTTTCCGTCGCCAGAGCTTGCCATGCAGCCCCATACAATTTGGTTACTCCCTCTATATTTGATAGTAGACCGTAAATTTTTGACATGCATTGTTGTATTTGATTTTCGCCAACTTTTTTGCTTGCCATCCGAAAATGTTATATTCGCTTTCATCAGCAAAAAATTACATTTTCCTAATATTCTGTTGGCTTCTTTACATACATTTTAGCAAATGCCAACCTAGCTTGTCAATTTGCTTTGCCGATTTAGGGCTTTCTTTGCGGTACTCTGCCGTGTTAACTATGTTTTCTTAAAACATTTCTGACAGTTTCAGGATTTATTGATTTTACGAACCTACTTTTACAATGCAAAGTCATTTTTACTACACTAGTTCTTAAATGAATGAGTACTTGTGTCTCACAATCCACCTCTCTTCACATTAATTAAATATATTTGGACGCCCTGATTTTTGCTTGTTTTCAACACTATGTGTTATCTTGAACCAGTCAATGATGTTAAAAACAGCAGACTTACTCAATTTGAAGATTTTTCCTATACATAGAACTGATTTACGTTCCTTACAATGACTTATTACAAGATTTCACACACCAACCGATATATCTTGGTTTCTCGCCATTTTTTCCATAAATAATCTTATCTGTTGAAACGTTTATGTCTAAAATTCCAGTCTAAAAAAAGTCGTGTAAAATTAAATTCTATTTATGCGCTGTATATTTGTTAAATTTCTCATTTCAAAAGTGTCCCAATACTTTTTTGACTCCAGTGTTCTTTGAATTATATTTGTTAGGAGAGGGGGGGTGCCAGCTCAGGTGTCGTCCACGTCACTTGACCATGGTTCAAAATTACGTGGTCCGTCGCCAAAAGCCATCGTGTAGCTTAACAGTGCGACGTAAATATTCAATCAATCAATCAATTGAATTATATTTGAAGAGCTAGATCAAGTTATAATTCTATAATACTAATAAAATTTTCCTTATATACTGTACACCAAATGCTAAAATATTTCTTAATTAATTTTGTTTTTAATTTAATGTAATAGATATCTTTTTTATAAATGGTTTTACAGTTATGCATGCCAAGTGTTGCAATACTTTTTTGAGTGACTGTATATATATTGATTGTAACTATTTAACAAAAAAAACAAAAATAAAATTTTTCTTTGTCGGCTTAATTAGAAATTGACTTATTTTTTTTATATTACTTCTTTTGTTATACTTCATATAAAGGGGATAAAAATTCTAAAATTCATTAAAAATTTCTTAAGGTAAACAAAAATGTTTGTTTCGATTATGAGCTCACTAAAGACGCAATTTTACCACATTATTATAACACAAAAACATAAAGTAAACAAAAAAAGCAACTTAAATGAATGCAGGTTGAATACAATAATGAAGAAAAAGAGCTTTACGATCTTGACGATAGAAGATATTGGCTAAAAGATAAAGTAAAAAGGTATTTGCAAAATAAAGAAAAATAAGTAAAATAAATATTGTTTTTTAAAAGCTGACAAAATACTGTGTAGTCAAGAGCTTAGAGGCTTATCCATAAGAAAGGCTTTAAAAATACGTGAAACTGATTTTAAAAGTTAGAAAGTTTTATTTCTCTTAGCCTGTTTTCTTTTTCATGAACAATTAGTTCGAAACCTGAGGACAAATATTTGTTCAAAACACTTTTAATTGTTTATTAAAATGAAGGAAACTCGTCATTGTAATTTCTGCAATCACCTTGAGGCTTATTAAAGCTTTAAAAATAAAAAATCTAAATAGTTCTTCCTGAATAAACGATTTTTTATTGCTTAAGATGGAAAAATATACTATGAAAATACTTTATCTTTTATGTTTTATAAGTATACTAGCCACTACTTCCTCCCCCCCCTGTTTCGGTGGGTATTTCATGATTTTTTTTTGTATAAATATGTATTTGTTGTTCTTTAGCGATTGGTATATGTTTTAACATTAAGCTTTAAGCTTTCTTGTGTATTGAAAACATTCTAATAGCCATCGTCCTTTAGTATAAGAAGGATTTGAATTTCTAAAACTTATTTTTTAAGTCCCTGTAGCATGGAAGTCGGTTTCCGTAAATCCGTTCTTCTACTCAACTTGGCAGCGGTAACCTTGTGAGATTTCTTTATCTCTTTATTGGGCACCTAGATATGTAGGGGCGGGAAGAAGGATCCAATCAATCTATTTGTTGATCACACAATATAACGACAGAAATAAAAAAACAGTAAGAGAATGTCTCGGTGCTAACCGCGAAAGTGGAGCAACTACGAAATACATGAAAGATTAGGAGACTATCAAACTCGATCCTTACTTTATATAGGATCTAATCTTTTATCCGATTTTATCTAATATTAATTTTATCTTAGTGATTAATCGCCACTTTAAATCTTTCTCCTAATAAGTATTTATTCACAATAATTCAATAATGATACCTGTCAGTAACAATCTCACCTGATTTCTGGTTTGCATCTCTCCACACTTACTCTCCATTCTAGATAGAAAACGTTGACTACATATAGTAAACTTAATTTGCATATCACGTTTTCTTCTTCCGAAAGGTTGGTTGTGAATAACGCGAATTGATAGCCCAAAGATTTCCTAAGAGGTTAGTGGAAAGATCGAGAATAGATCCGTCAAAACCTAGTAACCAAGGTAACGGACTCATGACTGGCGTGTCATGAATCCGATGAAGACCCACCGTGCAGAGGAGACAATGCACGTTAGTTGCATCGTTTCACAAGCGTCCTCCTATTGGTATGGTGTGGAAATTGTGACTTGTAGTAGACTTATTAGTCATTATATTTCGTTTATATAAAGTATCGCACAAGTTTTTACAGATAGCTTATAAGTCTTTTATTTCTATAAAGTATGATTTCTTAAGTTTGTTGTCATCCCACTAATTTATGAGCGACAAGAGCTATAGTCCTGAAAGTGAGTTCTAGGTATAGTTAAGTTGTCATGCGCTACACAAAAGAAAACTGCTTACAGCGCCACTTTAAGGATAAATTCGGAATAAGCTTTTTTATCTTAAAAATAGTACGAGATACACGGTAAAATTCAATTACTATGTTGTCATAAACATCGATTTATTGCACACACACACACACACAAAACGCAAAAATGATACTAATGAAAAGATCAAAGCATCATGAGTTTGATTGCTTTGAACAAAACTACACTTTCCGGAAATACGGATCTTGTATCTGTCATGCTCAGGATGGTATCCTTCAACAACAATACACATCTAGACAATGATTTTTCATTTCTCGCTGCACTTTCTTCAACATCGCCCTTGACACGCTGGCACAAGGATCCGTAATTCCGTTTCGAAGTTCTTGTAGTGTTCATGGAGGTCTTTGTTTGAAATATCCCCGCAGAAAATAGTTCAATAGGTTCAAGGCAGGTGACCGTGATGGCCATTCAACGCAACTATCATACCCGAAGACTATGTTGGAATGTCTTGAATGTACTGTGTGATACGTGATACCTTGTAAGGAATCATACATTCCCGAGGTCACTCAACGAGAAGGCCTCTAGAAAATCGGCTGGTACGTCCTTCAGTAATAACAAGTATTATGATCCCGTTAACGTGTCCTCTTAAAATACCGAGCCAATCAGTTTTCCACATTTATCAATCAGTGAATTTCATGGCGAACTTTGACAGCATATTCATGATTATTCGGTGACCAAAAATGGATGTTCTGCTTATTGTGAATGTATAGTAAAGGGTGTTTTTTTTAGAGGTATAGAACTTTAAATTGCAATAAAACAACGATGTTTTATTCGATTGACATGAATTTTTTTATTCGAAAGATAATCTTGTGGCATTACATTTTAAATATGATTTCTGGCATAGGACTGTCATGGCTGGTTCGGATGTAGTCCA
Organism: Trichonephila clavipes; assembly: GCA_019973935.1. Lineage (NCBI taxonomy): Eukaryota > Metazoa > Arthropoda > Arachnida > Araneae > Nephilidae > Trichonephila > Trichonephila clavipes. The sequence goes on along the minus strand of BMAU01000595.1, from coordinate 644,265 downwards.
ATATGGACGTCCAATTTTCGATGACTTTTTCCAACATTTGTGGCCGTATATCAGCAATAACACGGCGAATGTTGTCTTCCAAATGGTCAAGCGTTTGTGGCTTATCCGCATAGACCCATGACTTTACAAAGCCCCACAGAAAATAGTCTAGCGGTGTTAAATCACAAGATCTTGGAGGCCAATTCACAGGTTCAAAACGTGAAATTAGGCGGTCACCAAACGTGTCTTTCAATAAATCGATTGTGGCACGAGCTGTGTGACATGTTGCGTCGTCTTGTTCGAACGACAGCTCCTGGACATCATGATTGTTCAATTCAGGAATGAAAAAGTTAGTAATCATGGCTCTATACCGATCACCATTGACTGTAACGTTGTGGCCTTCATCGTTTTTGAAGAAGTACGGACCAATGATTCCACCAGCCCATAAAGCGCACCAAAAAATCAGTTTTTCTGAACCAGAAGTGCGCTTCATCGCTAACCAAAATTCGCTTTAGAAAATCGGGAACAACGGCAATCTCGTTTTGGGCCCATTCGACGAATCTACGCCTTGCTTGATCATATTTAAAATGTAATGCCACAAGATTATCTTTCGAATGAAAAAAATTCATGTCAATCGAATAATTCATTGTTGTTTTATTGCAATTTAAAGTTCTATACCTCTAAAAAAACACCCTATATTAGCCGTGAAGCATGCCTAATCCGTCCATATGATATATAGGGGGTCAAGGATGTTCATGAATGCGACATTTTGTCTTTCCTTCCGCGTTATGTAGAGTTCCAATTTTGGAATTACGACTTAAATAAATATGCATTTACGCCTTCTATTTTCAACATTACTCTACGGAAGGTGCCTTTTTTACGAAATCGATGATGCTGAACAACTTTGTATTTGATTTTTTTATGTACTGTTAAAGAGATAAGAACAATAACTAGTCGCCCAACCGGCACCGCAACCGACGCTGATTGCGGTGCCGTAGGGGCTAGGCTCGAATCCTAGAGAAGACATGGCTGTTTGTAAATGTATAGTGCCTTTGCGGCTTGGAGGTACTCTAAATAGCCGTCGAGCCTTAAGTTCTCTCGTGTGGTCGGGGGAAGGGGAAGAAAGGGAGGAGGTCACTCGCCAACCCCAGATTTTTCTCCTTCTAAATTGGGGTGGAACCGAGCAAAATCGTACTGTCACCTGCATAGTGCTCAAAGCTAAGACTAACGACATGCGTAAAAATTCTAGCCCTTAGCTCCGATGAATTTTGTGGGACACGATCTGACTTCGTAAGGCAGGTGGCATTATTCACATCAACAACAGCACAACACAGAACGATAAATCTAAACTTATATATGCCAGGAGGCACTGTAAAGGCCGTATCACACGTACATTTTCTATGGAACTTTTTTGGCCTAATCTGAGGCGGAAGGGTTGCCGTAAACAAAACGACATGCTCTGACGTCAGCCGCGCTCTATCTCCACATTGAACAATTACTCGCCGATTTTTCTGCTTCGGAAAATGAACATCCAAAATTATTTCTTTTTTGCGCTTTTGTTCATGGGTGTAAACAGAAATGGAGCACCATCCTATTTAAAATATTATACACAGTTAACATATTATACACCTTTGAAATATTATGCAGCCTATTTGATGTGTAGGACAAAAACGAAGCCACCATCTTGTTTATGACGTAGGGCGCCTATGAATGGACAAAAAATTGCTTGAAATGGGTACGTTTGATACGGCCTTAATCCATTTTATTGTGTAGCACATGGCAACTTTTTTATACCTATACCCCACTTTTATGATTATAGATTTACCGTTCCTAAATTTTGTAGGCACACTGTACATAAGGGAGAAAAATGACTCAACTCACTCATCACGATATCTCAGTAACTATTAAACCAACAAAAATGAAATTCGGGGGTATATATGTTTCTTTTCTTGAGTAGAGATCCATTATGAACGGGTTTTGCGGAAATTGACTTCTGAGGGGAGGCCGCTATATACAAATTTTCCGTTCTCTGAAGTAATAGACCTACAAACTTGAAATTTGGTGGGCATGCTTGTTTTTGTTCAATATAAATACGCCAAGAACGAGTTCTTTGAAAATTTACTTCCAAAAGAGATTGCGGGGGTTTTAAAGATAAGAAAAAAAAATCTACCGTTTTTGAATAGTGAAGTCCACAAGTTTTTAATTTGGAAAACATGTTTTTTCTCTCAAGTAGAGATTCACTAAGACCGGGATAGTTAATAGTAAAAATTCCCGCCTTTTTGAGATTATTAGACCTACAGAATTGAAATTTGGCAATCATGTTTTTATGTTGATTAGATATCTGATAAAAATAGAGCTTAGTGGAAATTGATTCCGAAGGAGGGTGAGGAGGTTACGGAAGATTAAGTTCTAAATGTACTACTGATAAATATTCCGTTTTAGAAATTCGTGTCGTCTCCCTTTGTAATCAAGAGGCGAAATCTATAAAATTTTTCAATGCATTAAAAGCTAAATAATAGGAGAAAGTTGTGATACCCTGCGGCCCGAGGGTATCATCTCTTCATTTACGCGACCTAGATTTGTAGGAATGAATGATTGATCACTCAAATTCTCCATAGTAAATCTAATTTATTATGTCTAAATATATATTGATCAACGCAACACAAGTCTTACTACAGGGGTATGATCAGGAATGATACTACGTAATTATCAATTCTAAGTAAATAGCGCATAAAATCCTACTCACTATCTTTATGAGAAATGAACCTCAGAATTTTTATCTACTGTAGATTCCTTAATAAGCTAAAGTCTGTTCTACAATTACACTTCTATAATTAACCTCTTACCAATATCTCACGGCGATCCGCTCCTCATCTTTCTGTCTCTTCTTGTATTCTATTCTTCTAGTTTTATTCTTCCCTTCTATTACTATCAGACATAGATTCTTCTATCCGGCTTCTATCCTACTATCTGGCTTCTATTCTACTATCCGGCTTCTATCCGACTTCTATTCTACTAACTCGCGAATACTAAAGCTCCAATATATATCCATTAATTAATCTGCATATTGCGGTTTCTTCTTGAGAGGATTGGATTGAATTAATGCCATGTGGCCCCAAAGATTCCCCAGGAGGATTAGTGAGAAGGTGTGATAAAGCCCCGTCACAAAGTATACAAAAAAACTTAACTATATATAGACATACAATATAATGAAAAACCCAACAAAGTGGCCGGTTAATGTCTGTTAAACATATATATCTGCCTAATTTATTTTTTAAACCTTCTACAGTCTTACTTGGTGACTAGTACATTAAAAAAACCCTTTAACAATTTTTCCCCTTTTAACATGTTACAATCATTCTCTCTAGCTGCATTCGAGGTGACTCAAAATCGATTCGGGAACACCATAAAGATCAAGCCCCTTCACCGCGTGGAAGCCAGAAAACTAAAATAATTCTTCAGGTTACAAAGAAGCGAGGGACGTTGAAAGTAATTTCGTGCAACAGTTGACTTACCGCGCAACTTGAACGGTTTTCTTCCGCCACACAAAAGCCCCTGCACCCGAAACTGTTATTAATCGACTCGAGTGCATCATAAAAGAGATTCATAATACGCGCGCGCTTTATAATGGTTCCCCATTGTATCAGCCCTGGTGGGGCTGTTCAAGGAGGGCGACTTTTAATCCATCACTCAAGATTTATTACCTCTGAGGGGGCTACCGGATTGCGATGAGAGTAGATTAAATGGTTCCAATCTTACATTGATTCCACCCTTTTTGGCTTTAGAAATCCTGAGATTGCACTTGGAATCGATTGATTTAACGGGATTAAAGCAGAAATGAACCTTTCTAAGAATTTTCTGTTCTTTATCAAGCGTTGAAACTTACAAATCATTTAATTAGGCCAGGGTTTTTCAAACTGTGGGGCGCCCCTCCCCCCCTCCTAAGGGGGCATGATTACCCTACAAAGGGGGCGCGAACATATTGAAAAGTCGAAAACAAAAAAACTATTTAAAAAAAATTATTAATTTACTGAAAGTAAACAAATAAAAAATAAAATACACATTTGCACTGATATAATACACTTATAAACATATCAGTTCAGCACAATGAAATTTATTATTAATTAAAAAATACTAAGTCAAGAACAAGTTTAATAATTACCAGTGTCCCCCATAGGCTTGTCATATATAAAATAAAAAACAACAATTAACATTATCTTGATAATTTGTACGGTTTATAATTAATCCCTTAGAAGACAATTAAAAATAACGCGATTCGCTCCCCAATGCTACCGTTTAACACATGGATGAAAGTATCTGGTATATTGGGGGGGGCAGACAAGGAATAAATAAGCAAATCCTCTGAAATAAGTAAATTCTTCCAAACACTATCAAGGTCGTTTTATTGCATTCCAAAGCCTTCGGAATAAGTTTATGGATAGCAGTGCACACAGAAAAGATCGTACTTTGGAAATTCGTATATATACATCTCTCTCTCTCTCTCTCCGGGACACTTAACACACTGGCTGAGCGAGACGTTTATTTACGCCGGTGTCACTTAAGAGGTTAAAGTCGTACACTGTAGGTTTAACTTCTAAGTATAGTATTATTGAATTCTCATTACATTATTATTGTATGGAGGGGGCACGAAGAAAATAAAGATTGAATATTGTGTCGCACAGTGGGCAGTTTTCCCAATCTCTGGCATACGGAAAGTCCAAAAATGAAAATGCGCGAAATAAAACAACAACCCACAATTTATGGTCCTAATAGATGGTCCTTCCCTAACCATGTGGTGAAAAGTTTTTGTCAGTACGCGAATGGAAATCGTCAGCAATTATTGGTTTAGATCGCGTTTCTTCTTGCCACAAGAAACACTTGCGAGAGACTGCTTTTCAATCGCAAATCCTATCGTTTCGTCTGAAAAGGATTTTTTTTTAAAAAAAATACCACATGAGTGAGTAATTTCTTGATTTGACTTTCAAATTAGGTTCAAGTTCGATTAAAAATTCTAGAAAAAAATATAACATTTAGCACAACACGTAACTCCTAACTTATGTCCGTTTTTTTTGTGTTTAATTGACTAGAACTTTTTGGGATTGACATGGATTGATCACAGTAACACTTAAGTCACAAAGAATAGAGATATAAACCTTTAATTTAATGCAAAATTTAGCTGCTACTGCCTGCTACTCCCAAAGTTATGATGTGGCCGGGGTAGCCGAGTGGTATAGGTATCGGACCGTGGCTTGTCTTGTCACGAGTTCGAGCCCAGTACCACTAAAGACCCGCAATGTAGGGCAGCGATGTACGTTAAATCTATCAAGAGCTGAAATGTCCTCCCGTTGGTGTGGTAGTTAGGAGAGAGGGTGCCAGCTCAGGTGTTGTCTGCGTCACTTGACCATGGTTCAAAATCACGTGGTATGTCGCCAAAAGCCCTCGTGTAGCTGAACAGTGCAGCGCTAAATATTCAATCAATCAATCAACCCAAAGTTATGATTTTTTTTCAGCGTTGGTCGATGGTGTTACTCTGTACCTTTTTCAATGTGTGGAAGGAAGAACAAGATACTAGCGCAAAACTAATGATGCTTTGAGTTTAGTTAGGATTACCACAGACTTTTATAGATATGAGGACCAGCAGGAATTAAAATTTAGAAAAATTGTTAATAATTTTTGCTCGTTTGTAGAGTAAAAATGGATGCAGTGCCACAGAAATTAAAAGTTCTTCTCCAGGTCGAATGATACCGTGGTTGTGTCGGGAAAGTAACATTTATACTATATTTTATTATTTTGAAGAAAAATATATAGCTAATATTTTAGTGTGGTATTTTATGTTTATATAAGCTTATAATAATTGTTTTTTCAGAATTAAAAACATTAAAATAGTTTTTCTCGGTTTGTGTTTTATCGCATTCAAAATACTACTTCCACAATTATTTACCAATCACTTAAATTCCTCCCCCCCTTGTGTCTTATATGTAATGCATGTAACAAAAAATTAGAGATATATTTTTCAATAAATTGAATACTTTTTTTAAATGTGGGAAATATTATGCTTTTGGTTGAATTTTAGCATATGTATATATCTCAACATTTATAATTTTTTTTTCTCCCAAACTAATTAATGTCTTGTAAAATCGATCTCTAAAGGTGTTTATAACATCCACAGAAATATTACAAAAATTCAATGCAAAAAAATTTATTAACACAAGAAGAGTAGAATTTTAAATTTTTCAAATTTTTAAAAATAAATTTAACTTGTAAAACTGTGTGAGAATAAAATGTGCGAAATTTTATCACGTATCATTTTCATAAATAAACATTATATGAAATGCTTAAATGTAGTTTATAAATATATAAATAAAAAAATGCTCAAAGGGTGTCGAGTCCTTTTAAACATTACCTATTATCCTTTATTGTATATGTACATTGCTATGTTTGATTGTACACTGCTGGACAATTGCTAAGGACGGATCACAAATTGCTATGTAGCATAACATTAAGCGAGACATGAGGCCTAGTAGGATAAAATATAGTTGCCACACTGTTCAGACATTAGAATAAAGAATATTTATTGTTCTGGAAAGTACAAAAGCTGTGAAACATCTGAAAGAAAAAAAAATGTTCATTTGATCTGCGTACGGAGAAATGGAACAATGCATCTAAAAGTCAGCAGACACCTTAAAGAAAGGTATCAGTACGGGATATGTCCACCGTGGAGTGTGATGCAACATTCCACACGTCGTACCATACTTTGCACAACATTATCCAGCAGCTGTTGAGGCAATTTATCCCATTCCTCTGTGAGTGCACGGATGAGGGTGTTCTTGTTTCTCGGAGGATAGTTTCGACCAGCAACATGCCTCCCCAAAGCATCCCACACATTTTCAATAGGGTTTAGATCTGGAGAACACGCTGGCCATACCAGACGTTGAATACCCTCGCTGTCTAGACAATCCTGAACAGCGAGTGTTCGATGACATGTTGCGTTGTCGTCCATAAAAACAAATTTATCACCGACAGCACCACGGAAAAGACGAACATGAGGAAGTAGTACTTCATCAATGTATCGTTGGCCTGTCATAGTCCCATTCGCAACCACATGTAGGCGCGTGCGGCCATTGATCATGATGCCGGCCCACACCATGATACTGCATGTCGGATATCGGTCTTTTCTTGGATATTTTCTGGACGATAAGCAGTACCACTCTCGTGCCAGATCAGTTGGCGTCTACAATCCGATGACAGACTGAACCTACTCTCATCTGAGAATAGTACGCATGCCCAGTCCTGTTCAGTCCAATTGTGATGTTCACGCACCATTGCAAACGGGCAGTACGGTGCTGTCTGGTAAATGGGACACACACAACAGGTCTGCGTGCGTATAGTCCTCCTCCCCTGAAACGTCTGGCAACAGTTTTTCGGGAGATCTGCTTTCTTAAGGCAGCAAGAAACTGATTTGCCACCTGCTGAGCTGTGGTGCGTCTGTTCCTTTTTGCTGACAGGACGATATATCTGACTTCTGCAGGCGTCGTACTTCTAACACGACCTCCCCCGTGCCGTCTACTACACATTACAGTAGTTTTAAATGACTTCCACAGCCGTGAAACAACGCTGTGAGCGATGTCGAACTCCCTGGCAACATCTGTTGTTTTTCGCCCTTCTTTGATCTTTCCAATAATTCGGCCAAGCATAAAATCATCTATGTGATGTCGGGAAGACATGCCAAAAATTTTAAGTTCGGCTATTAAATCTTTCCTGTAAAACTTTGACTTGAAACAACAACTGTCCACACGCGTCAAAACCTTTAAAGCTCTTATGAACGCTATCACGTGATGAACAGACGTGGAAAAAATTTGAATACTCATACTTCTTCTTACTAATATCCCGCACTTATTCTAATTTTCCACATTTTGCTTCCTTTCATTTTGTGATTGCTATGGATGATAGTGTTATCCGTCCTTAGCAATTGTCCAGCAGTGTATTTGTTTCATATTTAACAATTATTAAATTTAATTTTTTAACTTGGCACACTATTTCTTGTACATATTCTCCCACGTATAAATTACTGCTTCTATTAATATCCTTCTTCAAAAACTAGTTCCACTTAGCAATAATTTATTCCTGATCAAATTCAAACTTGACATAAATTATTTAAAACCCTATTAACCTTATTTGTTAGTAAAAAACAAAAAAGAATACCAAATGTACATGAACTACTATGATTTTAGATCATTGTGAAAACTTTAAAGCCATAAATAATTTCCGTGCGTCAGATTGGGAAAACTGCCCACTGTCGGTAGCAAATATTGAAAGTCTGAGAAGCACTGAATTAGGCACTTTAATGGTAAGTGTTTCAATTTACTGGAGTAAACTGTTACTAGAAAAAACGCGCCTTCTTGTACAGTGCTGAATGAACTCTGTATACAGTAAAAATCGTTTAACACGAAACTGAAGGGACTGAAATATGTGTTCGTCTTAAAGAATATTACAAAAGAAAACCCCAATATATCAACAAAGTTAAGTTTATTAGAGAGTTTAGATTATATATATATATATATATATATATATATATATATATATATATATATATACATAAATGTCAGTTATGGCCTTTTCACAATAGAATAATCCATCTTTAATTAATTTTAAGTTTAACTGTTTATAACTATTTAAACAATATTTACAGATCGTCATTGAGATGGGATCGTCGCTGATAAATTACGTCGTTCATTATCGTCTTCAGATCAATACCCGCTTCCCACCAGAGGAGTGGCTTCACATTTACACAGATGGCTCACTCTTGGACTTTGCCCAAGGCGCTGGCATTGGTGTTTTTAGTCACCTCTTCTCCTTCTATTTACACGCCGGCCCTTTGACAACTCACTTTGATGGTGAGGTTGAAGCTATACATATAGCCCTTCAGCAACTTGCTGTTCGTCTTCCCCCCATTGAAAGAGCTGTAATTCTTTCAGATTCTACTTCTGCCCTTCAGGCTTTGTCCAACTATAATGAGAATAATTGTTTACGCGTGCAGAACTGTAGAGAACTCCTGGGAAAGATAAAAGGAAAGATTGTCTTTCAATAGGTACCATCCCACTGTGGTCTTTGGGGAAATGAGAGGGCAGACTTTTTGGCAAAAAAGGGAACGGGTATCCTTCAGAACTTTCGTAGAGACCTGACACTTCATTCTGCCAAACTGAAAATTAAAAGGATTTTTAGGGAATCATTTCGCCTTACAGCTTCTCGTGTTGCTCGTGATAAGCCTTGGAGTACACTATGTAAGAAATCCCACGGTATTCCAAGTTCTCCTTGTGCTGCTGCTGTGGCTAAATTTAGATTTTTAACAGGACATGACTGCCTTTGTGCTCATCTGTTTCAATTTAATTTAGTGACTTCACCTATCTGCGTTTTGTGTGACACTGGACAAGACATGACTGCCGCTCATTTGGACGAGTGCTCTGCACTGAATGATCTTAACTGCATTGTAAAAAGGTATTGGAGAGCCCGTTGCCTAATGACCTGATGGTCAATGGCCTGGCATTTATAAAATAAATAAATAATTATCGTCTTCAGTAGTTTTTAACAAACACGAGGCAATGTTGTCTTGCATCTCGTCATTTTTGAAACATGGCGTCGTTCGTCGTGCGTTTGGCAGGCTTTCAAAACACTAAGAGCGCTCGCTGCTAGGCATCCTCAGGACAGGTAGCGAAGTAGCTTGGAAATAGCGGCCAGCACCACATGTATATATGCATATTTCTAATAAAATTCAAAGAAACCGAAACATTCACAAGAATTTAAAGAAATTTAATACGAAAATTTCAAATTTCTTTGCATTGTTTTTTTAACCTCAAAATGTCAACAAATTGTTCGATATCATCCCTTTTGTTATTCATTTCACTATTCAAATGTGCGTCTAAATAACTGCGCATACTTTTCCTGACGTTCATCATTTCTGATGATGTGGGAACAGGAGCTGCATTATTCATTTCATTTTTATCGTTGGAATCTGCGCCAATGATATTTTTTTTGAGCTTTGAACGAACTCCAAAATGTTTTTGTCTGCCATAAAATTGGGGCTGTAATCACATAATCATCATCTACCGCAGCAAATTCTTCCGATGATACAAAAAGGTAGTCCTATATAATACAGAAACTTTCTCAAGCATTTCATTAAGTGTCGGCACAGTTTCAATATCTAAACGGGAAATCTTTTCATTTTAAGAGATTTCATTTCGTGTTAAGAGAAAAAATGCATGAAAATACAAAGTAGTTTGTCGGGATTGTTGTATTATTTTGTGTTAACTGATATTTCGTTTTAAGCGTTTTAGCGATAAATGTATTTTACTGTATATTGTGTAGCCAAATTACTTAGACCACCTGAAACTTATACGGAGATTAGCTATAACATCGCGTAGTTACTACCTGAGGACGAAATAGCTATAAATAAGGTATTCAGGAATAATTAAGCATCAATTGTGTAGTTCGTGAAGAAAATGGGGATGAAACGCGTGTTTTAGCCTCGTTTGAACGCCGGATGATTGTGGGTGCTCGAACTGTCGGAACCAAAAGTGACAAAACGACTGCACTTGTGAAGTGTTCCGGATCAACAATTATTAATGTTGACAGAGAGTGGGTTCCCAAACAGAAAATCAACGTCAGGCTTGTGGTCATCACAGGCTACTGAAAGTTCGCTATGAAAGGAGAAATGCAAAGGTTGACCAGTCCAATAAAATAGCAACCCCACTTCAAATTGCGGTGAATTTTATTCAAGGAGCAACATCAAGCGTCTCTAAGTGAACTGTTTGCCGCATATTACGGCGTATAAGCAATGGAAACCGACGACCTGTTCGAAAGCCTTTACTGTTGGCATTGAACAGAAACAGACGTATCCATGTCTCAAAATAGTTTAAGAATTAGACTGATTAGATGCCTGTAAAAAGGGCGAGGTTGTCAGATGAATCACATTTCCAATTACCCTATGTAAATGGCAGGGTGCGAATATGGAGGAATCAATGATAGTAAAAACCCCATCTGTATAGGCACAACTCTTCAATCTGGAGGAGTAATATTTTGGTTTGAGGATGATTTCCTGGCATCGCAAGAATCCTTTAATTCGTGTCAAAAAATGTCTGCATGCTCAAGGGTATTTAAGTGATATAGTTAATCAAATATATTCTTTTTTATAACTTAAGGTATCCGACTACGTTCCGAACAGTGATTTTAAAAATACGCATAAATGGACAATTTTCATGATATTTAGTGTCACTCAGATTAGAACACATGCATAAAATTGTTTTAAGGACATTTTTTGACTCAAAAATGTATTTAAATATAATATTTTGGCAAAAAATTAATTTAGAATAATCTTTTTTCCAAATGTTCTCCTTTTGTGAAAAATAATTCTATTATAATAATATTTTGCCTGTATATAGCTCAGAACTCTCTACAGAGGCTCAACTAGAGTTTTTGAAAAATTCACATTATTTTCAGAGTTACCACCCATTGAAATAATTATTCGCGTTTTTTTCTTAAAATTGCTTCCCTCTGTTGTCGTAAAATATGAATAAACCCAGTTCTAAGTTATATATTTTAAAAATTCTAGTTGAGCCTTTGAACAGAGGTTTGAGCTATATACAGACAAAATATTATTCTAATAGAACCATTTTTCAACAAAAGGAGAACAATTGGAAAAAAGATTATTCTAAGCTAATTTTTTGCCAAAATGTTGTATTTAAATAAATTTTTTTGTCAAAATATTCTTAAAACAGTTTTTTGCATATATTCTAATCTAAGTGACACTAAATATCATGAAAATTATCCATTTATGTGCTTTTGAAAATTACGGTTCCGAACGTAGTCGGATACCTTAAGTACCCTCGCAGAGATGGATACCTTCAGTAGGGCAATGTTCCCTGTAACACAGCTGGTATTGTTGTTGTTGTTGTTTCTAATCCCATATTGTCTAGCAATGCCAGAGAATCTTCATGAATTAAAAAAAAATCAAGAAATTCTAAAAACAGAAAAGGATCCAGAAGGACCTCGTCCTTCTTGAAATTCAAGCAAGTCAAAAGTAAGAGAAGGATTTAATGATAAAGGGGAGATAACAGCTTCAATTGACCCGAAAGCCTGAGGCACCTAAAGGGAGAAGACTGACTTAGCCCTTGGTGCCTATCTGTTTTAGCTGAGCATAATGGTATGGTCTTCACACCAAAGATGACACTACCAGGGGAAATTCTCCTAGCGTACTTCACCCATACCACCCAGATACACCTCTCCGCCACTTTGAGGCAACTGACAGGACTTGGAGGGGGTTGGCATTGTACTCCAGATGATTCAAAGAGCATGACAGAAACTTTATCTTGTTTAGATTGCCTGCTCAATCGTCAAGTCTCGATCCAATTGAGAATGTGTGAGATGAAATCAAACAGGACATCTGGCAACTGGATCCAATATCCTCCAATTTGAAGGCATTGGAAAGGGCAATTCATCGTATATACTAGTCTCAAATTTCTCATACCACCTACCAACTCATAGATATCATACCGTGAAGAATCTATGAAGTGTTAAGAGCAAAAAAAGATTGCCCGATATTGTATTGAAGAAGTGGTCATAATAATTTGGCTATTCAATGTTTATGTTAATGATTTTATTTCGTTACCATTCCTTCCTTTGTGGAAGTTGAAGGTTTAATCACAGCGGTTTTCGTTTTCTATTGATCCATCCATATCTACTCTGAAATTTTGAAAAACGCACGTTACTCAGCGTAATTGGTCTTATTGTTAAAGAATGTAGAGTTTACCCGAAATACATTGTAGTACATGCATAACTAAATATATTGAATCTCACACTTACGTCTGTTGTAACCAATGGACACTAGCAATTATCTGTTTATTTTCGAGTTGGATTTTTGCACAGTCCCCTTAATTTAGCGCCAATTTTCTTAGGGATTTGGTGCCAAGTTGGCTAAATAATAGGGGAGTGTCAACTTATAAGAAATAGCAAACATACTTGGACATTTTTTTCTACAGTTCTTCGGACATTGGTTAGTTTAAGTCCAAGGGTCAACTTCGAAGTTTTGTTTGCGAGATTTTTCTAGAATGGCTGAAAGTGAATTGACCACAGTATATTTTCTATTTTTGAATGCAAGAGTGGAGAAAGAAATTATTAGTGCATGAATGGATGATTGATAGTATCTCGGTAAGGATGTCCGAAATGTGGTAATAATAAGCATTTGTTGGAGAAAAATGGAAATCGTTACATCACTCTAAAACAGTGATTCCCAAAGTGGTTTATATAGACTTCCCAGATGTTTATGACAAATTGGAAGAGTTGCACGTAAGCGAAAAAATAATTTGGTGGCCCAGGGGTTTAAAGGGAGTTCTAAGATAGCTGCTTTCATTAAACCAGATCGTGATTTTACTTTTAAAAAATATTATCAAATGGAAATCATATTTTACCTACTGAACAAATTTATTTACTATATTTAATGAGGTTAATTTGCGGTTACAAGGTGACTGCATAAATTCTACTAAAACAAGCACATCATTTTAGCGTTTCCTGTGTGCGCCAGAATTAATCTAAAGAATATAATATTGGACTTCGCGAATTTTCCCAGATTCTCAATTGGCCATCGACAATCTGCCAGGAAAAAGACGTTTTAACCTACGTTCAGCATATTAATGGCCTTTATTCAGATTTTTAAACTAGGTTCAAAAAAGATTTGGCTTTGGTAATTGCGACTGTAGGCAATGAATTCATATAGTGACAGAAAAAAATCATCATTACTAAAGGAATGGATCGGAATAAGCACTAACGAAAATCTTAAAGTTTAAAAACGGATACAAACAATTTTGTCTTTAAAAAACATACCTGTTGTGGAATATCGTGAGAAAAAATTTTGCTTTTCTTAGTGAGGAGTTTCAGCATGGTTGCCAAATTAAGAGATAATAATTATATTATATATATGTATATATATATATATATATATATATATATATATATATATATATATATATATATATAAAGGGTGTTTTTTTAGAGGTATAGAACTTTAAATTGCAATAAAACAACGATGTATTATTCGATTTTGACATGAATTTTTTTTATTCGAAAGATAATCTTATGGCATTATATTTTAAATATGATCAAGCAAGGCGTAGATTCGTCAAATGGACCCAAAACGAGATTGCCGTGGTTCCCGATTTTCATAAGCGAATTTTGTTTAGCGATGAAGCGCACTTCTGGTTGAATGGCTACGTCAACAAACAAAACTGCCGCATTTGGAGTGAAGCTAATCCACAAGTGTATGTCGAAACACCGTTACATCCAGAAAAACTGACTGTTTGGTGCGCTTTATGGGCTGGTGGAATCCTTCTTCAAAAACGATGAAGGCCACAACGTTACAGTCAATGGTGATCGGTATAGAGCCATGATTACTAACTTTTTCATTCCTGAATTGAACAATCATGATGTCCAGGAGCTGTGGTTCCAACAAGACGGCGCAACATGTCACACAGCTCGTGCCACAATCGATTTATTGAAGACACGTTTGGTGACCGCCTAATTTCACGTTTTGGACGTGTCAATTGGCCTCCAAGATCTTGTGATTTAACACCGCTAGACTATTTTCTGTAAAGTCATTGGTCTATGCGGATAAGCCACAAACGCTTGACCATTTGGAAGACAACATTCGCCGTGTTATTGCCGATATACGGCCACAAATGTTGGAAAAGGTCATCGAAAATTGGACGTCCAGATTGGACTACATCCGAGCCAGCCGTGGCAGTCCTATGCCAGAAATCATATTTAAAATGTAATGCCATAAGATTATCCTTCGAGTAAAAAAAATTCATGTCAATCGAATAATACATCGTTGTTTTATTGCAATTTAAATTTCTATACCTCTCAAAAAACACCCTTTACAAAACCATCCGACGAGAAATCTATTTATTTGAAGACGAGAGATTTACAGGTAAATACTTGTGTGTGTGGGAAAAGTATATCGCTCATTGTTAACAGTACCACCAACTAGCCCAATGCCTAAAGGGGGTTTTGACAGCTGGTAATGTTTGCACAAAAATACGTTCCAGGCTTAATGGTAGTACAATTGATGCATTATGTTTTTTTAAGATCTCATTTCAAAAATTTGTAATAGTACCATAGACTGATTAGTGATATTCACACTTTTTGTGATTTAAATAAATAAGATGTTCTTTTACTTTCTAGTGACTCTTTATAGACTGTTATAATTTATATGTTACAAATTATTTTTTGTGTAATTTACACTCTTTAACAAAACTGGCAAATGAAGCTTAGAACCACCTACGTTTTCTTTCTTTTTCTAAAATTTCTACTACCGGTATTAAAACCGGTATCCCGGTATTAAGATCTAAAAAATACTGGATACCGGTATTGAACTTTTGGTCCAATATTCCAATCCCTACTACCACGGCTCCATTTTTAGCTAAATTTAACAATTGAAAACAGGAAAATATCCATTTCTGGACAGAAAAATGTAACCCAACTGGAATGTAACGTAATCCTCATATATATATATATATATATATATATATATATATATAAATATTTCCCATGAAATCAGAAATCCTCTTCTTAAGTACCAAAAAGACTCCTCAAAATGATCGACAATAATTTTTTTAAGATAACCGTATTATGATATATCCCTTTTCTATTTGTTCCATTCCAAAGAGAATTTCTCATTCTAAAATAAAAATTCTAATGGATATTCCAAACGACAGATAAAATGCATTATCTTTTAAAATGAATTTTTGTCGGATGAGATGTGCATCCATTCCTTGATTTAATAAATTTTGCTCTCCTTCTTCATCGGAACGATAACGATTAAACAATGTTTTAAATTAATCGCATCGTATGCTTTCCAACCGAAAGAGAAACTGAAGTGCCTGTGCTGGAGATGATACAATTACCGTTTCCAAGTAACGGACCAGATTTCCGATTAAGCTGTATGGATTTTCTCTTCGAACGAGAAATTGGATTTGGGTATTCAAAAACATTATCGGAAGAAAAGTCAATTGGCGTTTTACATTGCATCTTTCTTTCATTTGCTCTTTAATGAATCTAAAAAAGCGTGACGTTTTCGCGTCATGCAGCTGTAAGATTGAGGATCGTTCCTATGCACACGTGCACCCCTAAATATTGCGGGGTTCTATCATCTGACATAGTACTGGGAATCAATGATTGTGAGAAAAACTTCACGCACGAGCCGGAGTGTAATTCGAGATAAAAGGGCGGCCGCCTCACCAGGAGAAGGAATTCCGTTAAAATAACCTAAGTCAACAGTTGTGTTGCCTTCTCTCTCACAAATAACATTTCTTGAACCCTAATGAAATAATCAATAGTATGAATAATTCCAAAATTAATTGTATATACTGCAATTAATAGCTATGACGTAAACAAACCAAACCAGCCGATATGGTGGTTATGGCCCTATGCTTTTTATCGAGTGGGCTCAGGTTCGAATCCCGAATGAGGCATGGATGTATCTTCGAGAAAAGAAGTCGGAATTTCACCGTGTTTATATTGAACGTCACGGTGTTATAAGGAAATGGATTCTGGTCCCGAATGGAAAACTGCGCACCCCTTCTGTTCTGTGCTGGGATCATCGCTAGTAATGAAGTCTATATTCTTCTGTGACTGTATTGTATGTTTCTATTCATCTATTTCTCGTGTTTCGAATGAATCCTAGGATGAAACGCACGACAAAAATGACAACAACATTTAATTTCCTGGCTCTCACGCTACCATTAATTTCCTCAAAACCCACAGCTACATCTAAATTAATATAAGAGTCGGTCAAATTATGCAACCTTTCTCCCCGTCCGTAAAGACCTTTCTCTTCTCTGGTCCTGAATACTATAGAATCCCCACCGCTGGTATCATTTAGATGCATCCGTGACGTTTGAGGACTCATGTCCTCAATGTTTAGGAATGTTAAGGTCCCGCAATGTTAAGGGATGCACGTATGCATAGGGACGGGGTTATACTATCCACAAAAAAGAAGCCAATTTTTCAGCTGTGTGAGATAAAAACGTCACAAAAGATAAAGAATTTCTCCAAATAATTAATGTGATTATTAAAAAATAAGCAACTCGAAGGTTGTTCGACTATTAACTTCTTAATTTTAATCCACGGTTATACTGACGTGGACTTGTTGGTGTCTCTCTCCTAACTTTTCCACCATTCTAAAGCCAACGTGGGAAGTTTGAGCCGTGACAGGTGGGTGCAAGGTAAGGAATGGTCAAGGTCTTGTGGACGGTATGTTATGAGTGCGAGCCTAGTACCGCTGAAGACTCACCGTGTAGCCGAAGTGCGTTAAATATGTCGAGGCTCAAACGTCCGCTCGTTGGTGTGGTATGTAAGTTAGGAGAGGAAGTGCCAGTTCAAGTGTTGAGGTCATTCCTTAACCATGGTTCAAAATTACGATGTCCGTCACCAAAATCCCTCGAGTAGCTGAATAGTGCGACGTTAATATTCACTCACTTACTTGACCGTGACGTGTTATGAAGCCACCGTAAAAAAGTTGTCATGGTCACAAATTCATGGTCGGCGAGTCATGGGTTCGAGTCCTAGTGTCATTGAAGATCCGCCACGCAAAGGGGATGGCGCACGTTAAATCTATCGTGGCTTAGAGTTATCATCGGTGTGATATGGAAATTCATTGAATGGGGTGTCAGCTCAGATGTCGCCCTCGCCTGTGGTTCAAAATTGTGAGGGTCGCTACCAATAGTTATCGCTTAGCTTTAAATGACAACGTGACTGAAAAATAAAATCAATTAAAAATGAATTCTTGCTATACGGTGTTCTTCCAGAAATTTCCAGAAACTAGTGCGCTTTAGTTACCAGTCAGTATATAATTCAACCAATCAGACTGTAGTAGCAATTCCCTAACCAGCGTTTCTCAAACTGAGGGGCGCGCCCCCTTGGGGGCATGATAAACTTACAAGGGGGGAGCGAGCTTATCAAAAATTCAAAAGTAAAAGATTTAAAAAATTTCAAATTTACTTGAATGGAAACAAAACAAAATACATTCTGACAAAATAAAAAAGTCAAAGACACATTTATATTGATATAATATACTTATACCTGCATCTGTACTGCATAATGTATTTGATAATTAATTTATCAATACTAATTTAAGAACAAGATTAATAATTACTACTGAATCCCATGGGCTTGTCATATACAAAGTTATACGCAAAATTGAATACTTATCTTGATAATTTGTGTGATTTATAATTAAAGTCATATTGTAGCTTGAGCATGTAGTTTTTAGTACGTTAATTTTGAAATCAATACATTGTTATTGCGTATGGAGAGGGGAAATTATGATTGGAAATTAGGTCGCAAGCGTTAAAAGCTCGAGAAGGACTGCCCTAGAACCCTCTTCTTATTTTGGAATGGAATTCATGAGTCAAAAAAAAAATGAAATAAAAATGAACAGCATTTTAATTGAGATATTTTTTCTATTTTGGAAAGTGGAATACTTAATTTATTTCGGAATATTTATAAATGATGTATATATATTTTAGTTTCAATCAACTATTTATGTATAGTTTATTCAAGTGCTTACAGTTCTTATATATATATAAAGCTGTGTAATAAACATTTAAACAATAGACAAATTAAATTATTTTAAAACAGGCCGCTATTCCTTCGCTTTGCTAGCTATTTAATGCTGATGAATGATTGCATACTTCTTTTGAGAGATTGATATTTCAATTCAAGTATAAAACTTTCGATTGGGCTGAATTAAAAAGAACATGACTTGAAGTTTTAAAACGCAAGAATCTTTGTTTCTTGTTTCCCTGTAATCCTCTCCCGGAAGACGATTTTCTTGAAACCTGTTTGTAGCGGAACTCTTCACAGCAAATTGAAGATATTTGCCTAATTCCTAATCTGTAGGTCTAACAGTTTAAAACACGGATTTTTTTGTCTATAATCCTTATTACCCTCCTACACCCTTTGGGATTCGATATTTACAAAACGTTCACGGATCTGTAGTCAACAAAAGCAAAATTTCAAGTCGGTAGGGGTTTTATAGCTCTAGAGATTTCGTGATAAGGGAGTAGGTTGGAGGGTTCTCCTACGTATATAGAGTGGATGCGGTAGCCTAGTGGTCAAGGTAACGGACTCGTGGCTGAAGTGCCATGAGAGTTCGAGCTAGAAGCGCTGCAGAGGGGGCCGATGCACGTTAAACATGTCAATGTTCAAACATTCTCCCGTTGGTGTGGTGTGAAACCCAGGAGAGGGAGGTGCCACCTCAGGTGACGTCCTTGTCCCTTGACCATGGTTCAGAATTACGAGGTCCGTCACCAATAGCCCTCGTGCTTTGCTGTTCAATGCGACATTAATATAAACTCATTCATAGTGAAACCATCTGTTTATACATTTCTTTCACGCAAGAAAATCTGATAAAAATTGGTCTGGAGGTGATTTTTCACTTTAAAACAAAACCGAAAAGAAGTTTTACTATATAAATATATATTCTTTAGAGCATTCGAAAAAATTAGATTTATACATGCGTGGGTGCAGTACAATTAATGAAAAAAAGTTTTTTCGAGCATTTATGAACATGATTGTTGCGTTGGAACATGCACGAGAATGGATTTTCAGTATTAATTGTATAACGCGACATTTGGTGCTTTTTAATTTATCGGAATTGGTTGAGGGTATGAGTACTGGCCAAAGTAGCAGCTTTTGTAATGTGTTAGCTATTAATTGTAAAACTAAGAGTAAGAAACTAAGGTAATTAGTAATTGCGGAAAAAATATTCACATTTTTGTAATTATTTGTATTATCAGTCAAATATCGTATTCAATGTGAGTGCGATTATTTTCGTCGTTAACGAAAGACCTTCCAGTGTATTTCGCTTTTCAGATTATCGTAGATACCAATTCAATTATAGACATAAATAAGTTACCGCAATATCCCTATTTATTGAGGAATTCGGCTTTTGTATACAAAGTCCCATCTCTTCATTCATTTATTTAGCCTCAATCTAGGTACAGAAAAAAAAGGTTCTTTTCTGCGAAATATTTTTTTACAACGGAACACTAATATCCTCAACCCTCGGAATACGCAATAAAGGGTGGAAAATCAGAGAAATACAATAAAAGGGGGAAAAAGTATGAAAAAATTGTGAAACAAAAAACGACTGTACAATTCCAGAATGTAAGACTTTTGAACAAAAGAAACTTTAGATATGATGTTCTAGACCAGGGGTTTCCAAACTTATTGTACCCATAGACTTCTTTTTATATCATAAACTTAGCCAGGAACCCTCAAATGAAGTAACTTTATTATAATGCATTGTAGAAAAATTGCAAATTTAATACTGATGTTTAGAAGGTGATAAACATTCAAAATTAGACTATTTTATAATTTAACTCAATTTAAAATTATGTACAAGATATTAATAGTATTTAACATGTAACGTACTCCATATTTTTAACATGCTAAGAATATAATATTGCTAAATCCTACTAAAGCCCACAGGGTTAATTTTAATTTCTAAAAAACAATGCAATAAAATTAGTTTTTCACAACCATTCTCTGCACCGTTTTTCAAAAAGCTTTCATATTCAAACAAAAAAAGCGTATAGTGCAACCTAAAACATACATTGCAATGTTTATATGTTGTATAATTTTTTTCTATAAATAATTTTCCAGCAGAGATTTTATAACTTTGTAGTGATATTTTAAAATTCATTTATGCAACCATTTCTTTTGCGAGTTCGATTATAAAATTTCTATTCAAATATGACTTCAGTTGAAAGTAAAATGTTCGAAAAAAGAATACATCACTAGGAATAAATTTTGCATAGTTTCTCCATTACTGATAAACGCTTCTCTAATCTGAATCCATTCATTTCAGGTATCGATTGAAAATATTCTACAGAATTTCGAAGGAAATTCATCCAAAGGAGTTTAAACAGCACAGCCAATTTTGTAATCTTAATGCAGGTGAATAAAAATATTTGATACATAATATTTATACTTTGTGTCCGTGATGGGCAAACTTTTGTAAAAACTTACCCAAAAGGAGAAAAAGAAGTTGAGGACCAATGTTATTAATTCTCTAGCGCAATAAAAATCAGTTTCTTTCAAAAATTTTTAATACCAATGTAGAGAATAAAACTAACGACGATATTTCTGGTTTTCTTTTTTTTAAACTTAAGGGGACATGGTACGATTTACGCAAAAATTTTTAATCTCTATGTATTTTTAAATTTTTTTTGATTGCCTCTTATGTGTGTATACTATGTAAAACAGATTTTGTGCTCAAAATTTCATAAAAAGCTGGCCATATAATTTTATAACGAAAAAACGTAAAATTTAGGAAGTGATTTTAAATTGCTACTCCCCTCCCACAAAAACTGACGTACATGCAGGAAATTTGATTTACAAGTACGCCAATCTATGTATAACAAAAGTTGATATGGGTTTTGCGATAACATGAGTGGTATTCGTACAATTCCTCTTTTTATGAATGCTTATTGGAAATTCCTTAAAAAACCTATAAATTCTGAATTCCATAATTTTTTTTAAAAAAACAAGTTTTGCTTTGATTCAAAAATGCATACCAACTTTTGTTACGTGTACTATTGGCAATAGGTAAAAGAATTCAAAACATTAGGCTCAATAGAAAAAAAAGCCTTAGCTTTTTAAATGAAGACAAACTAGTTATTTTATCTTTCGGAGATAAGTAAGATTACAGTTTTGATTTGCCATAGGGATGTGAATCAAAACCAACGTAAAAGCTATTATAATTTTGTGTTTTTTACGTTTAGAGCTTTTAAATTTTGTGAGGTTATAGAAAAGTATATAAAGAATAATTTAAACTAAAAAAAATTACATTTGATTTTTTTACCAATTTTGGTTAATTGAATCGTACTATGTCCCTTTAAATATGTGATAAATAGATATTTTACAAAAACTTTATGTATATTTATTACGGTGGTTTCAAACTTTAGAGCCTACAAAAGTTTTGAAGCCAATTGCTATATAGATTTTTAAAACTGCGTTTTGCTTACATACAAAACATTTAAGTTTCTGCAGAAATTCACATATCCACATGCACACAAAAAATACATTAAATATTTTTTAAGCATCGATAAGTTGAAATATTACTGTACATAAAGTACAAGTAATGGCAAGGGTGGAATGGTTAAGTTGGGCCGAGATCGTGGGTGCGATC
Organism: Trichonephila clavipes; assembly: GCA_019973935.1. Lineage (NCBI taxonomy): Eukaryota > Metazoa > Arthropoda > Arachnida > Araneae > Nephilidae > Trichonephila > Trichonephila clavipes. The sequence continues at coordinate 622,046 of BMAU01000595.1, read as the reverse complement.
TTCTATGAAGGGCTTAAATAGGAACTAAACTCGTGGATACATGCAATAATGTGCAAAATATGTCACTATAAGAGTCGAGAGAAGTGAAATGGACGCAACTGTTTCCTTAGTTTTGAGCCAAAAGTGGTATTGTTCTTTGTGTTGCGAGGATTGGGAGCCGAACGTTAATACTGGCTAATACTGTTAATATCTTGTATATACATTTATTAATGAAAGTTGAAAATTTATTACTGTTCATTTATAAAATAGACTTATTATGCAATGCTTGTCAATATCAATTTCATTTTCCATTTTCTGAACATCCAAGTTGAATTTGTAATTATTCTATTATGAATTAAGGTATGCGACTACTTGCAACAACTTTTTTTTTAAAAAAAAAATGCAGATATGGGGATATTTCTGTGGGTTTTGGAATAATTTAGTACATTTTAAGAAAAATATGCTAAAATTACGAAGAGAAAAAATAATTATCATTATTATAATCGGAAAAAATGGGTAAAAATTGACAAAAAAATACATAAACAGGGCCCATTCTCTACAAAAAGTTTACGAAGAAATTTTCAATTTTGATGAGTTGTTTTGTTATTCGGTTTTGAAATGACCTTCAGGTTAAGAGATGTTTTAATTTTTACAAAAGCTGGAGCTCTTTATCTCAGTTGCAGAAATTGCTTTAAAAAAAACAGTAATTATATTCACATAAAAAACTGTAAATTTTGTAATAAAACAGTGATTGATAAATCCGAATGTTAAAACACTTTTACTATTATACAGAAAATAGACAAAAATATCAGTTAACCATTTTCAAAACTTTTTGATTAATTGCTGTCCCCAATAATTTTTTCAATTCTTACACTATTAGCTCACACTCTTTGTATATTTATTTATTTCGGCAGAATTTTCAATCGTTAATAAAAAAACATTTTAGAGCGCTCAATTGAGCTGAAATTTTATATACATGATTATTTTGGAAGACAATACAATAACTTAATTATAGTTAATAAAAAATTAATTGATTAAAACTAATTATTTAAGGAATTACAAATACAGCCACGCTGACATCATTTTTGGCGACTTGTGTCAAAACATGAAAAGGCCTATTTTTCTCACGTTTTAAAGCATTCAGTTGAATTGAAATTTTATATACACGATTGTTTTGGATGACAATACAATACTTGAATGATAATCAATAGAAATTAATTACCACTTAATGTTGTGATTCTGTTATACGTATATATATAATTATATTAATTATAACTATTTAAAAAAAAGTAGTTAAAAATAAAAAATTTCTTTTTTGATCTAAGTAGGAATTGACTTAATTTTTTTTTACATTACTTATATATTTTTTTTGGTTCTTAATTATTACTTTTCAATTTTAATCACTTTAATATCTTGAATCTATTATGACTCCTATATCCTGAGAAACATTCACCTCGATTATATTTTAACAATTATTATGTCCATGTTATGCAAGCACGAATCTGTTACCCATAAAAGCAGTGCGATGCCAGTGTTGTGGGATGAACACAGAAATGTTTCAAATCACGACTCCTCTCAGAGATCATGGTTAGAATTAACGGTTCAAGTGCCTCTTTGCTTCGCTTCAAGTGATGTGGAAATTTGAAGCCCGAGATGGCAACTCAGCGATTATCCTTAACCTGTTTTGGTGACTTGAATGTTATAATATGCTAAACGTGTATCCAACTGTAAAAGAAACTACTCCACAAATTGTTAAATTAACTCACACGTTTCAATGTTAGAAACAAGGAATTCCAAACAGCGGCTAAGTGTCGAGAAACGGGGATTTTGAGAAAAGATGTACATAAATCGATGTGCATATTTGAGAAAAATAAACACTCTTAAGGAGAGAGTTTGTTTTTTAAAAATAGTGTCTTAAAATATTTTACTTTCGAATTAGCAAATTTAAAGGCACATGTTTGGTTTTCATACGAGATTTTCTAAACATTGGAATAAATGTGCCTTATACATAAGTTAGGAACAGTTTACGTTAGTAAAATTTTTACACTCCTCAAAAGTGAACACCAAAAACCCAAAGAAACACCAAGAAATAATGCACGTAGCATCATGTACCTTTCAGCAGCGATAGTGGAGAGGTGTATGTGCAAATGAGTAAATTCTCACACTCATCAGATCACGTGGTATTCCTATTCGGGCTATAAAGGTCAGCAACTTTCCCTTCTCATAAACAACATCGGAACATCATTTACGTAGCATTTGCGACTTTCGAAGAAACATATGAAATGTCTTTGAGACGTCGGCGAGTTCAATACCATCAGTTAACGACCGGGGAACCTGACCGTATTATCGAACTCCATCAACTAAGTTTGTCGCAATACACAATAGCAAATTGTGTTGGATACCATCCAGTGTTGTCACACGTTGAATTCCGGAAGGTCTACGTGCCTCTACCGAAGAGAAAGTGATGCGCACAGGTGCACGTCAGAGTGCACATACTGTTCTAATCGTCAGTTATCTATTCGAGACCCTTTCTCCATGATACGTGGCATCTGAAATTGGTTGCCCGCAGGAGGAGGTGGATCTGTGTCCACCGAAACCAAACGAAACAGATTGCATGAAGAACAGTTAAGTACACGTGTACCAGCAACAGGAGTACCATTGACCTCTCAACACAAGGCTTGACAACTGGCTTGGTGTCATCGTACCTCGACCCTTCAATAACATTGGGAATAGTTCACGGATGAGTCTCGTTTCTGATTGCGGAGGAATAATGACTGTCGACTAGGGACTGCAATACCGGAATACCGAATACCGGTATTTTGAGCCATTTGTACAATTTTGTAATACCGGCATTCACAATTTTACGGTATCCGACTACGTTCGGAACCGTGATTTTAAAAAAGTGCATAAATGGATAATTTTTATGATATTTAGTGTCACTTCGATTAGAATACATGCATAAAATTGTTTTAAGGACATTTTGACAAAAAAATTTATTTAAATATAATATTTTGGCAAAAAATTAACTTAGAATAATCTTTTTTCCAAATGTTCTCCTTTTGTGAAAAATAATTCTATTATGATAATTTTAAATAACTATATTTGGTCTCTATATAGCTCAAAGTTCTCTACAAAGCCTCAACTATGACTTTTGAAAAATTCACATTATTTTCAGAGTTACCACCCATTGAAATAATTATTCGCTTTTTTTTCCTAGAATTGCTCCCTCTGTTGTCGTAAAATATGAATAAACCCACTTCTAAGTTATATATTTCAAAAATTCTCGTTGAGCCTCTGAAAAGAGGTTTGAGCTATATACAGACAAAATATTATTCTAATAGAAGCACTTTTCGCAAAAGGAGAACATTTGGAAAAAAGATTATTCTAAGTTAATTTTTTGCCAAAATATTTATTTAAATAAATTTTTGTCAAAATGTCCTTAAAACAGTTTTATGCATATATTCTAATCTAAGTGACACTAAATATCATGAAAATTATCCATTTTTGCGCTTTTGAAAATCACGGTTCCGAACACCTTAAGTACCGGTTTTTCGGTATTTAGTAGAAGTTTTGGAAATTGTTTCCACTCTATGTTCAGGGATTGCCAACATAGAAAAATAGTACATTTTTTAATTTTATGTCTCCCGAACGAGTGAAATTAATTTGAATGTGAATATAAAGGTGCGTCGTACAATCAAGAGAAGTGATAAAATATGTGAATCCTCCAAGAAGGTGGGCAAAAACTAGCCTATTACAGCTCAGAGCTATACTGCATACACGCAGGATTCGTAGTCTAATATTTGTATCTGTGAAAACAAGGTTTTAGTTGTGAAGTAAGTGCGAAATAGTTCGATATTTTTTAATTTGGTTTGTTATTTACATTGCATATCATACTTTAAGGCTCAAAGTATTTTTCAAATTCATTATATATATACCATAAATAATAACCCATAACAATGAATAAGAATAACTAATTGCACAAATGAATGAAAAATAAGAAAAGAGATTAACTCATTCAAATATGATCCAGTTTATAGTAAATTTTCTTAAAGTTATTTACACACAAACCTATCCATATTCAGAAGAATTCTGTACAGTTATTAATGATGGTGGTGATACTAATGTCGATAGTGAAAACAAATTGTCTCTTGAACAAAAATTAAAATTAGTGATAAGTAAAAAAAATTTCATTGAGCCAAAGTACAATACAGAAATCAAATATATCCAAAATAATCCCCGACGAGAAATCGATTTATTTGAAGAGGAGGGATTTAGAGGTAAATACTTGGATGTTTGCACTTTTTTGTGATTCAGATAAATAAGATATTCCTTTACTTTTTTGTGATTCTTTATATACTGTTATAATGTATGAGTTAAAAGTGTTTTTTTTTTTTTTTGTGATTCTTGTACTCTCTAAAAAAACCAGCAAATAAAACAAAGAAACTCCTGAGTTTTCTTTCTTTTTCTATAATTTCCACTTCCGGTATTAAAACCGGTATCCCGGTATTAAGATCTAAAAAATACCGAAACCCGGTATTGAACTTTTGGTCCGATATTGCAATCCCTAATGTCGACGGGTGTGGTATACAATGCTTGGACAACTCCTAATCTGCTTAAGGTCTATCATAACTGAGTTTTCTTCGAGAAACTGAGAGGCCAGATAACTTTTAAACAGATTTCAATTTTGATCTTGTTTTAACCTCTTCTCATATAACCTTTAAAATTTTCTTTTTGTATGATTCTAATTTTTACTTTCGACTTACCTGTGTAAATTATTCTACCGTGTATTGTGTGATATCATTATTGGATTTCATAGCTTTTGGATTTCCATTGAGTATAAGGATGTTTGTCTTTGTATATTGCCAATTGCATTAGAAATTGAAAGAAAAACATAACTAATTAAATTCCCAAAAGGAATTTTTCAAATATGGAGTCGTTTCCTTTTGTAAAATTTGGTAGATAATTGTCTAAATATAATTCCATTTGCATCCTTTTGTTAGTTCCTGCAATGTTAGATATTAGAGGGCTATATATATAGTATATATATATAATCTCGGCGTGCGATTCGCAATTATTTCCCCTTTTTCAAATACGTCAGGGTAGATTGACGATAAAGGTTTATACATAATTCATATACGGTCCCTCAAAACTTGGCAATTTTGGATCATAATTTGAACATTTTAATATTTACTTGGAGATTGGATGGAATTGCGTGGTATTTTGCAAGTGAATAAGCTATGATAATTTTGTTAATTCATTTATAAATTAACATTTTAACCCCGGAGCGTTCGCGCGGGGCACATAATAACCCCAAACCAACGGAATGCTTAATTCTGAGAAAACTGCTTGTTTGTTCCGATTAACCTTGTCATTATCCTCTTTTATAACAGTCTTCATGGGAACTAAAATGTATCTGTCGTATGTCTCCCTCTGTTTGAGGAGTGGTAAAAGTTTTGTTACAACCTTAAGGTACTTGAGATAAATGAGTTCCCCACGTGGCCAAATTTGTTCTCAAGTATTTTCTATGAACTGGTTACATTTTTCCCCTTTGAACGACTTAGTGATTGTGATTGTTGTGTTTTACTACTCATAATGGTTAATACATGTAAATAAACAGAACAAAAAGAAATGAAACATCTGCGACCTGTATTGGATGAAATTAAAACTTTGTAAAAATAAACTGATCAAGCAAGGGAAGAACCTGCTGAAATAATGTATATTAATTATGATAGCAAAAGTAAATTTGAGAAAAGCGATGAACATAAAACGTTTGAGTCGAAAGGAAGATTGAAGATTTTCGAATGCCACTTAAAGAGCTCAACCCCAAAAGATATAAAGCCGTAAGTGTACAAAAAACACTGCACCCTGTAAAAAAAGGTAAGTTCAACATCTATTTGTCGATCATCAAAGGTCAATAAAAATGCAATAACTTGAACAAAATATGACAGTTTTGCCTGTAAATATCATTCCTGTAATGTTTGTGAAAAGTGTCTGCAATTTGTGTCCTTTATTAAAGTCACGCACATTTCAAACATTTTAATTGTTTAATCGGATTTTTTTTTCAAATTTTCAAAATAAATAAATTTCTTAAAGTAAGTAAGCATATTTTCTCTTAATTAAATTATTCACTGGAATTACGATTTTTATCTTGTATATTAAAAATAATTTAATAAAAAAACGTTTGGGGTGACTCAGTTACCCCCGCGCGACCATTAACCTTAGTATTGAGTGGCATGTCTTCTCCCGTGTTTATTACCTTTGAAGGACTATGATGTTAGTACTTCTACTGCTTAGCTGCTGAAGAATTGCGAAAATTGTTCAAGAATGCACCATTTTTTTGTTGTTCTTTTGCCTTTCTTTTTTGAATGATTGCACACAATAAATTTTTTTCGAAATGAGGAAGTCTTAAGCCTTACGCAACAGATCCCCGAAGCGTTGTATTTTAACAACAAAAAAAGTCCGCCACTTTAGTTAGACAAAAACCACTCACTTATCCAGGTCCAGAAGTAATACCTTGCCTAATCTCCTCCTGAATAGTTTGCTCACTGTGACACAAATAAAGTATTGAGAATGGAGCAACGGTATTTTTTCCTCAGCCCCGCTGATTTCTGGAATTCCTAATCTCGTTTGAAGCTCCCCCAAAGAAACTGCCAGACGGTTGGGTGGATTAGTTGGCATTTGTCTGTTCTTAAATAAAGCCCCATTGCGCCCCTGTTTGGGGCGTTTCTGGATCAAACTGTTCAGAAATCAGCGGAGACGGGATAAAATTGGATTAAGTCCTTGTTTGGCCCTCTGTTGCTACGGTGAAGAATCGGTTGAGAGGAGCGTTAAACATTTGACCGTACAGTAGAATTTACTAAATAAGTGTCATTTAGATTAGGAAATCTATATAAAACTGTTTTAAGAATAGTATTACAATAAAAAATTACTTAAGCACAATATTTTGACAAAAAATGAACATAGAATGACCCCTTTTCAAAATATTTTCCGTTGGTGAAAAATGCTTCTATTAAAATAATATTTTGCTTGTATATAGCTCAGACCTCTGTATAGAGGCTCAACTAGAATTTCTGAAATATATAACTTAGTGAGTTTATTTATGTTTTACACAACAGAGGGGAGAAATTTTAAGAAAAAATCGCCGATAGTTACTTCAATGGGTTGTAACTTTGAAAATAATGTGAATTTTTCAAAAATCATATTTAAGCTTCTGTTTGAGCTATATACAAGCAAAATATTATTATAATAGAAGCACTTTTCACAAAAGGAGAACATTTTGAAAAAAAGATTATTCTAAGTAAATTTTTTGTCGAAATATTGTATTTAAATAATTTTTTTTGTCAAAATGTCCTTAAAACCATTTTATACATGTAAAAAATTAAATTACAAATCTAAGTGACACTAATTATCATGAAAATTATCCATTCATGCAATTTTTTAAAATCATGGTTCCAAACGTAGTCGGATACCTTAAGATCAATAAGATTGGAGAATTTCTAAAATTTTGTTTGATAATAATAATGAGAAAAACGAAAGAAATTTTTAAAGGGTATATTTTTATGTGCATACCCTAAGCAAAGGGTGGGCAAATAGCTCTCACAAAGTGTTTTTCTTTTGTGGCACGCCAAGACGGTCAAAACATCAAATAGATACAAAAAAAATTATCTTTTTGGGGGTAACACATTTTTGTGAACAGTTTTTCTAGCATGAATATCTCCAAGAAAGTAAATATCGATGCAAGTTGGCTTGCATTGAGTTGCAAGTTGCGATGTGAATTTCAACAAGCAATCTCACACCTGATTTTAAAAAAATGTAGAAAAGCTTGGAAGAGATTACATTTGTCGCATTAAAGCAGCACTTCTCAAACTGTTTTGTGCACCCCTACGGGATGTGATATTCTCACCAGGGGTCGCGAGCGTATGGAAAAGTCCAAAATGAAAGATTTGAAAAAGTATAAATTTACTGAACGGGAATCAAAACAAAATACATTTTAAGATAATAAAAAATGCACATTTACAATGATATAATATACTTGTAAATGTGTATCAGTACTGCACATGTATTTGATCATTAATTCTTTAATACAAAGTTACGAACAAGTTTAATTATTAGTAGTGACCTCATGTACTTGTCGTATGCAAAATTATATGCAAAAAATTTAATACTGATCTTGATAATTTATGCAGTTTATAATTAAAGTCGCATTGCAGCTTTAGCGTTAAAATATATTAATATTGAATTTCAATTCACTATTATTGTATGGGGAGGGGGACCACCATGAAAATTATTAATGAAAATTGGGTTGAAAACGTGGAAAATTGAGAAGCTCTGCATTAAGTGGATTCTTTAAAATTTAATGATCTTGTAGCTATTGATAATGTGAAATTAGCACATTAAATTGAATAAAAATTGCCCTGTTGTATTTAACATATTGTTACGTAGGTCTGGGGTTCGAGGATTTTATGCCAATCAGTCGCAAAGAACAATACAGTTCTTTTAGAGCGATGAGAATTTATTGTAGAAAATCCAATAGAGTTTAAATGCAGGATTCAGCAGAAATATTCACAAAATAAATCTCAGAAGAGAGGTCTTCACACCTTCGACAGCACTCAGACTAACTTATCAGTGTCTAAAATACAAGTATACAAAAAACTATTCACGAACAATCACACGTCCAAATGCTTAACTACTCACGAATCACTTCTCCAATCAGATCAATACTAAACTGATCGCTAGTCAAAACCAGACTGACTGACTGACTTTCTCGACGAGCTCTTTCTTTATTTATATCCCTCGTGGATAATTCGAGAAAAACCCGCTGCGTCATAGGTCTTCAAATTAGTGGGTTATTGTTGTGACTGATGCCACCTGATCGGCAAAGGCCAGATCGAGGCCCACGAAATTCATCCTGGCATAAGACTAAGTGACCTCTGTCGTTAGCCGTAGCTTTGAGCACCATACAGGTGACAGTACGATTTGGCTCGTTCCACCCCAATTTTGAGGGAGGACACCTGGGGTGATCAGGGGCCTCACACCTCTCTACCCCTTCCACACGAGAGGACTTGCGGATCGACGGCTATTTAGAGTACCCCGATGCCGCAAAGGCACTATACATTTACAAACATCCATGTCTTCTCCGGGATTCGAACCCAGTCCCTACGGCACCGCAGTCAGCTTCGCTAACCGCTATACCGGTTGGGTGACGAATTTATTGGGTTTCTCTATTAATTTATAGAAGAATCCAAAGGTATCCAAACCCACCAAAAATGGTCGCCAACATGATCGCCAAGTCACCGCATTGGTCGCCAAGTTACCACATCGGTCACCAAAAATGCGCCAACTTGGCTCTATCACCAAGATTTCACCAAGTTCCCATTGAATCACCATCATAACGTAAGGGACGGCGTTTGCTTGTGAATATTACTATTTTAACGTAAATTAAAACTAATTTAGAGTAAGATAAAGACATTACACATCCCAAAACAAATTATTTACGCTATTTGACACAAAATTCGTAGTAATATATTGATTGTTTTTTTAGGGTGCAATTTATACCTTTTATGAAATGCAAAGTTAACTAATGAATGCAATTATTTTAAAAAAGGTGCGGTCTTCCGGTACCCTCCACTTCCATAATGGGAACTTCCTACCAAAACAATTGCTCATCCCTGATCTAGACGGAACGTAAGCAAAATTATTAAATAATAACAACACGTTAACTGAAAAACATTATTTTTTTAAAAAAATTTAATTTAGAAAAATAAAACTAAAAAACACGGTTTTATAGTCCATTGAACTAAAAAGTTAAAAACTTCTCATAAAGAACACTTTTTGTTTGTTTCTTGTATTTGTATTCAACAGGAACGTTTCCCTTTAGGGTTGTAACTTAATATTTTAGTCGCCAAAGCTGGAAATCTGATCTGAAATTAATCGGGAAATCTGGGAATGGGAAATCGTTGATTCTGATATACCTTGATCAGGACATTGGAACAAAATTATAAAATTATTGTATTGTCATCAGTCCTTGACAAGTGTGAAATTTTTTTTAATTAATCTGATATTTTAATAAACATCGAGTTCAAAGATTGCGTTACATACAGGTGAAGCTAATAAAAGCGTGTTGAAAAAATTAGAATTCCAGTATGAATTTCCTGATTCTTGGAAAAAAGATTTTGTTTGCATTCATTTCTTAAAATGATTAAATACCGTATCGCACAACTAACGCACCATTTTGTCTTCCGCGAAAGTTGGAATAAAATCGCTCTCTACGTTACGTGCGCTATTTTATTCATTTCTTTTCTTTCAACTCGGCAACATACATGAAAAAATATTAGATAATATCTTAAGAAAGTGTATACTGTCTAGAATTAATAATCGGCTAAAAATTGAAAACTGAAATGTGCATTTACAGTCGAACACATACATATTACATATTGCGAATTTTTCTGTATAGCGAGCTTTTTCCTGGAACCAAGAACGTTTCATGATTTTCTTCGTAATATAACCTCTCTATAGCGAAGTGCATTTTTTATGTAACGAACTTTTTCTTTTTTGACTCAATTTTGTTCTCTCTTTTTTTAAAGTACTTCTGAAAAAATTTCAAGTTATTCTAACTTTAACACATTTTATGGTGGTCATAAATATGGAACTGGTTTCAAAAGATCCTAACTCGCCGAGAGCAATAGATTTCTGGACGTTTCATCCAAGTGCAACCTTTACCCTCATTGCCAAGTTCACTAGAAACATCTTCGATATCCTCTTTCACCCTTAGTTTAGTTGTCCCGTGTCCCCGTGTTCTATTGTAAAATAATGTATGTTTAATATTACTTGTATACTTTAAATTGTAAAATGTCCTTAAAATTCATTAAACAGTATAAAATTATTTTCTTAAGGGTAAAACGTCCTTAAAATTCATTAAACTTAGTATAAAATTATTTTCTTAAGAACAAACAGCCAATAGGGTAAACCCCTTTTAAAAATCGATTTTGAGTTTTTGATATTTCTAAAATCTCCAAATCAAGACCTTTCCAATTATATAACATACAAGACATTATATGAATTAGAAGTATTTTAAAATGATTTTTAAAAAATAATCAGCTGATTTACCACGCCCATTTTGACAAATACAAATGTAAACATTGCCTTTTTAAAACTGGGGAAAAGTTGCAAAGCCTCGACTAATTTTTATTTTTTAATACCCAAATTAACTTTAGATAATTGTATAACTGCAACTCTCTGTTAGATTTGCTAAAACACTTTGGTGGCAATTTCAGATTTTCATGTGGGTTTTAGTAAATGTTTTACTTAAAATGTAGGCATTTTTTACTAAAATTTAGGTCTTTTATTTAGTTGAAATTCATTTTTAATTAGTTAATTAATGATTACTAAATCTTCGCGTGTTTAAGTAAAGTGTTAAAAGAAACAAAATTAGGATATATAATTGTGACCAGGTGAGAAATATTTACGTAATGAATCTTAACTTTATAACTGCATAATGGATAATGGAGATAATATGTGATGAAAAAAAATAGGATATTATTTTTACAAGGTAAGATTTTTTTTATACAAATTGTTTTCTAAATGTTTTTTTAATTGTATAAATGTACTCTGTTTCTTAAATGAAATTGTGTATACTGAAGTGACATTTTTGAAATATTCTTAAGCAGATATCATAACAAAAAATGACAATTTTGAATAAATTCATAATAATCATATTTGCTCGCTAAACTAAAAGTTTGTTTTTGAAAAAAAACTAATTAATATATTTAAAAAATTTCACTTCAGTATAAATATAAATGTATAATTAATACATATAGTCAAAGTCTTGAGTTTATATGTTTAATAGTTTCAGAGATAAAGGTATGAGATGATACATCAAATATGATGTTTGTTGTTTTTGCGAGAAGCTTGATACATACATAAAAATACATAAATTTCATGTTTAGAAAAGTAAAAATAGTTTTTTATTTTGGATGTTTTAGAAAACATTTGTCCAGTTTAGAGTAATTTTTGAAGTTTAAAACTTAGAAAATATGTCTGCAACAACAAAACCTAATGATAATTTTACTAAATCCCAGCGAAAACTTTCAAAATGTCGTATAATCATGTATTTTTAAATACCATCTTAAATTCATACAAAAACCATATTGATACATTTTCACGTTATATTTATGTTGCTTTATGTTCAAATTTGATATCTGTAAAGCATGAAAGCTACTAATTCATCAAAAATTGGTACAGAATTGAGAAAATTGATGTAATACTAGAAATTATCTTGTTAAAAAAACTAAAAAATGCTATTCTGGGTAATTTAAGACATTTTGCTTACTCTTTTATGCAAAATAAATTGCAAAGATGCCAATGTTCCATAAAATGGGACAAATACATGTTGTAATTGATTATTTTTGTGATTAAGTGGCACTTTATAGTGAAAATTCAATTTTCTCAAAAATGTTTTTAAAACTGTATTCATGTTTTTCTCAGAATATAATGTATGAATGTAATGAATTTTTTCCCCTCATGTTACTGATATGTAACTATATATATTCATGTCAGTTTTTTGGGGATTTTCCCAAAATATTTGACTGGAGTTCATATATCTCGTGACAAAAAATATCAATTTTTTTAAAAATTCATAGTGATATTTTTATATTATATGTTTTTGAGAAAACTAAACAATATATTTTAAATACTTCACTTAATTGCAAATAATAATGTTTATTTATTGTTCAGACAAGTTTTTAAGCTTTAATAATTTAAAAGTTTTCCAATAATAGGTAATGTGTAAGATGTGTAATGCTTTTTGTCGTTGCGAGAAGCTTGTTGCATGCATAAAAATACAACAATTTCATATTTAAAAACATAAAAACAGTTTTATTTTTGACTTTTTTAGAAATCTGTTGCACAGTTTAGAGAAAAGTTTGAATTTTGAAATTTTAGAAATTGTGTTTGCATGGGAACATACAAATGCATAATTAAATTTTTCTAACGTCGTAAAATCACATTTTCCCAAATCATGACTTTTACTTATTGATGCATGTTTACATTATATTTATGATGTTATAAGGTCAAATTTGATATTTATAATGAATACATCGAAGTTAAAAATTCTTCAAAGATTATTACATAATTTGTGAAAATTGATGCAAAATGCTAAAAAAATCTCGTTGAACAAAAACTGAAAATTACTATTATATGTGTTTTCTGAACATTTTAAGGCTTTTTTATATCCTATTTTATGCTTAAAAAATTAAGAAGATACTAGTGTTTAATAAAATAGGGCAAATACATGTTGTAATTCATTATTTTTGTGATTAAGTGCCTTTTTACACTTAAAATGCAATTATCTCAAAATGATTGTTTTCAAACTGCAAGTACCTTTTTCAAAGAATCTAAAAAATGAATATACTTGCAATTTTTACTGCGCAAAAATAATATGTAACTATATATAATATAGATATTTTCTTAGAGATTTTCCCAAAATATTTTGCTCAGAGGCAGTTTATCGTAAAAAAATGACAATTTTCACAAATTTCAAAGTGAAATCGTTTACGATGAATTTTTTGAAAAAAATAAACAATATATTTGAAACATTTTACCATTATTTTAAAAAAAAGTCTAATTATTATACAGCCAAAATTTGAAGTTTTTATATTTAGCAATTTCTGAGAAACAGGTTCCTAAATTGGCTCAATTTAACATTGCCGGTATAGGGGCTACCGACTATTCTTTCAATTGAGAAAACAGGGCATTCTTCGATATTATTTTTTCTTGTTTTTCTTTCAGTTTTTCTTTCTTTTTTTTTTGACGGGTGTGATAGATAAAATAAACGTATATTAATTTAAAAAAAGGTGTGAATAATTACTTTTTTTAATATATAGTGTTTATGAATTAAAAATTTGTTTCATGTGGTTTATAACGTACGTTAAAAGATGAACTTATTTTCCATATAACGAACTTCTCTCCGTGATTTGGCGACTTATATAGAGGTCCGACTCTATATAGCTCTGTAGGTTTTCAAACTGCCGCTACCTATATAATTGAATACCAGTTAATGCAAAACGTGAAGGGCACAAAAATCATGCATGGGCGCCGCATGTGGCCTCAAGGTTTCACGTTCCCCACTTATGAACTAGATAAACCTTGCTATTGAAGTTAGAATATGGGGAAAAATTCTAAATACAAGCTTTTATTTTTACAAACGATTCAACTGCTGTCTATGGCGTCCCAAAATAATATTTTTGAATGATACTAAACTTTTGTAATGGTGCTGGACATTCAAATTCGAGATTTAGAAGCTTTCTCACTTCGATCATTACGATCTTTAACTTTTTACCGTTAACTTTTTCTTTTCCCCCAAATCTTAAGAGGCGATGTGGAAGTTAGAAAACAATTACCGGCACCTGTTGGATATAAAAATGTTCCATTAAGCATTCTGCAAACACTTTCTTTCTCATGAATATAATATGATTCGTTGCCATAGTTACGTTGGAATTTTAATAGCCGAGTTAAGGTCTTCTTCGCCGCTCAAAAGCATTAAGAATTCGAAAGAAAATTTCAGCCTTTAATATTCCGCAAGACTGAAATTAGATATTTTTTTTTCATTTTAAAGTAAACGTCTCCCAATCTCTCCATTTTCGTTGTAAGGTACCTCGAACCTTTTGGTCCGTTCATTTCTTAACTAAAAAAAAAGATCCTTTCATCAAAATGAGAAGTTTAGAGTCGAACGTTTCTAAAATGTGTCTAAAACAAAATGGCTAAATTATGCAAACGGACTTCAGGTCGCGATTCTTAAGTTTTGATCAAAATATTTGCATTCATAACTAAAATATTTGGTTTTAAGCAAAGTACTAACGAGAAAGAAATGTATATTAAGTTTTTCTCTTGCAGGTTTTATTTTAAGTGAGTTTTAGATAATTTCCCACGTTTTTAAAGATAAATTCAAGTCACTTTCTATAACTACGAACGTAGTTAACAGTTCCCCTTTTTGAATTACAGGAAAAAAAATAGTTTTTTGTGTCGAAAGATTTTTAAACATTGTAATGTTTGGAAACCGAAAAAGAAAAAAATGTGTTCTATTTTGAATCTAAGAGATGATTCGTATTTAAAATATGAAAAGAAATGAACGCGTATCCGACATTATTTGGCACTCGAGAGAAAAGAATTCAATTTTCTGGATCCAGTCACATGACCATAATTAATAACGGGATTATTTCTAATAAGGAAAGATTCGAAATTTATTTCGAAAACATGAGATATGTTTTTATATATGTGTAATTTTCTCTCTCTTAAATTCAAAAAATTGACACGAAACAATCTTCATGTTTCATAAACTTAGTCACGTTATTTTTGAAAGTTGATGTTGATTTTAAAAAAACTTAAATTTTGCTGTCGATTTTTCTTCAAATCCTACTATTAGTTCACACTCTCTATTTATTTATCTTGGTGAAATTTTCAATCGTTAATAAAATACATTTTAAAGTGCTCAATTGAGCTGAAATTTTATATACATGATTATTTTGGATGATAATGCAATAATTTAATTTTCTTAATAAAATCAATTCATTGAAACGAATTATTGAAAGAATTACAAATACAGCCAGGTTGGCAAATTAACGACTTGTGTCAAAACTTGAAAAGGTATTTTCTGACGTTTTAAAGCATTCGGTTGAACTGAAATTTTATATGCACGATTGTTTTGGATGACAATATGATATACTTTGATGATAATGAGTATAAATTATTTGCCACTTGATGTTGTGATTCTGTCATATGTATATACATATTTATATTAATTGTAACTATTTAATAAAACGTAGCTAAAATTAATTTTTTGTTGTTGATTTAAGTGGGAATCGACTTAATTTTTTTTGTATTACTTGTTTCTTTTACAGATATTTTGAAATAATATTTTACTTCAAAATAATATGTGTGAACTGTATTCAGTTTTTGTTGTTGATCCAAAAGCTATATTATCAACTCATGACTATCGTATTTACACGCACGCACACATACATGCACACACACGAGCGCGCATTTGTTTTTAGATAGAAAATAAAAAACTTGAAATCCAACATTAATTAGTGAAGAACAAGTTACTTTTTCCATTTTTATCTATTAACTTTGAGTTGGATGAAGTGATAAATTAAAATGATTTTAACAGAAAATTAAGCAAAAACGCATACATTTATATCAGTAAGTTGTATAATAAATAACGGGAGGAGGGGATGTGACAGTGCACATCCCCTGCCCTAAATATATACTAGTTTTTGCAATAAAGAAAAGAATTTTGAGGGGTCAGAAATTCGTAAAAAAATCCGATAGAGAAGCAGTTAAGTTCAAAATAAACGACGATTCGTTTTTGATATTCTAAAAGAGAAACTCAAAATTATTGACATGCGGAAGCCAAGCGAATATCTTCTATTTTGAACATTAATAGATGAAGATTCTCACAAGTGTACTGCGTTAAATGAAAAGTTCCTCCGAGCATTCCCCTCAAAATAGAGTCGGAGCCTTTTACAAAACTATCTCCCAAACGAGTTCGTTTCATTAATGCAATGATTGTGTTGTCGTTTCGCAAATAGATCTGTGAATGGAATCTTATATATATAAAATGACACCTGTATGGGCATTACAAGTTTCCGCCGGTGCCGTTTATTACGATTCCAATTATGAGAGTGGGTCGCGAGGGGAAATCCATTGGAAGTGGACTCTGAGTATCTCGGTAAGAGATCCGTTGCTTAAGTGGAGCTAATCGTCTCACTAATATCACTGCACGAGAGAGTGTGCCTCGGAATACGTTTAAGGCGCGAGATTCCTGAGACGCTATCCATTGTTCGACTGGCGTTTAAGATTAGAACAACCACGTGTCGCATGAGGACAAATTTAATTAAAGCTTGTTTTAAGGTTATCCGAGTTCGTTGAAAACTTGATTTTGTGGACAATTTCGAATGTTTTGTGTGTGTGTGTAGTGAAATTACCAAATCTTTCTAAAACTGTTTTTCTTTTGAAACTACGAATCGATTAAGAGAACTAATTAAAAACAACCGGAAGCTGGTACCAGAAGCTGAAATTTTCTCTCATAAACACAATTATTTTTCCTCTTCTATTTTAAAAAAGTATTTGTTGCCTGTAAAAAACACTTTGAGAACATGTTCTTGTGAAACAAACACTGAGGGGTTCACGCGAGTCTGACCATCTGACCGGAATATCTGCTCATGCACCTAGTTCATGAAAACTGAGATGGACATTTTAGGCCTCCACTCTCATTAAACTGTTGCGCGACACAGTATAATTTAGTTTATATAAGTTTTATTCTTGTCACCATTTTTGAAAAACTGTATTTTTAGAAAAATATACAAGTTTTAAAATGGGATTATTTAAAATATTTTTCGTGTATTTATGTAAAATTTGGTATGAATGCTTTTCATGCTGTTCTTGGGAGCCTGAACGATGGGTTTTAAATATGAAATTTAGAAATGGATATATTGATATTTTAATATATGAGAATAGATAAATTATAATAGAAAACGTTGCTTATTGTTTAAATTGATCGTAACTCTTAAAATAATATAGATTTTTTAAAAATCCTAGTTTAGAATCTGTAGAAAAATTTTAGCTATATGCAGACAAAATATTATTATTATAGAAGCAATTGTGAGAGATTATCACCTCTCTAGGGTACCTAGATATGTGGGAGGTAGGGAAAAAATGCTCACCAGGAGATCCAATCAATCTATTTATTTATCACACAATACAACAACACAAAATCAATTAATAACAGTCAAAGAATGTCTCAGTGCTAATCACGAAAGTGGAACAACGACGGTAATACGCGAAAGATTAGGAGACTATCAAACTCGATCCTTACATTATGCAGGATCTAATCCATTCAATTAATCTAATATCTAATATTCAATTTAATCTAATATCTAATATTCAATTTAATCTAATATCAGTTTAATCTCAGTGAACAATCTCGTCACTTTAAAGCTTCCTCCCAATAAGTCTTTAATCACAATAATTCAAATATGATACCTGTCAGTAACAATCTCACCTCTGATTCGGGTTTATCTCCTCTCCTCCTCTCTATTCTAGATAGAAACTTTCGGTTGAAAATCACGATTTTCTTCTTCCGAAGGGTTGGTTTGGAATAATGCGAATAGATAGGCTAAAGATTTCCCAAGATGATTAGTTGAAGGATCGCAAATAGATCCGTCACACAATTTCCATAAAAAGGAGAATGTTTTGAAAATATGTCATTTTTTCCTCCATTTTTTATTAAAAAAATGCATGGAAATACATTTTTTTTTGTAATTATATTCTTAAAACAACTTTATATGTATAATCTAATTCGGGTGGAACTAAATGTCAGGTTTTTTTCACTTATACGGGTTTTCAAAATCACTGTTCCGAAAGTATTCAGATGCAATGATTGTGTTATGGATAGTATAGTAGCAAGTGCTGTTACATTTTGGAATCTTATTTAAATGGGCCAGAACTGTTTTTATATCCTCTCCAGCGCCCTAGACTAGAAGTGTCCAACACGCGGCCCTCCAGTACGTAAGTTGCGGCCCACCGACTCTTTTTAAAAAAGTTTTAAATATCAGATTTTCAAAGTTTTTTCATTTTGAAATTTATTTGAGGGGAAATTTATATATATATATATATATATATATATATATAATGTATTTGCCTGTTAGCTGTTCTTGTTTTAAAATAAATCCTTTTTGATAATAGAAAGATTAAAAAAGATTTATATATTTTATCAAACAGTTACATTTGTGTGATTTTACTATAGTAAATTACTTTTTTAATAATATTCTAATTGCATTATGTGTGTATCCTTTACTATGGTTGGTACATGATTCTCTGTGTCTGCCACTTTCGTTTCTCCTCCTCCGTTTCTGTTTAGAGTGCGCAAAAAGCAAGAGGCTGTCACACACACACACACACAGAGATGCTTTTTAAAGTTTAAAAAATATTCAGGATGGTAAAAATAAACGACAATGTATACTTGATCGTTTGTGAATGACAGCACTATAAAATTTCAACAATGAGTAATGAAAGATCAATTCAAAAGGAACACCGTAACTTTCAAGAAAATGGCAATTGTAATATTTTAAACATCATTTGATCATTGTGTTATTATATTATGTAAACATTACTATATTATCTATGTCTGTATACATGAAAAATATAATGAAAACATTAATAATAATTCTCATTCTGTTTTAAATTTTCACTCAACAAATGTTTTTTTTTATTCCAATTTCTAATATAAAGGTACATATTTTTATGTGCGGCCCGCGAGATTATGTTTTTCCGAAGTGACCCGCAAGGTCATTTGGGTTTTTTGGAAACCCCTATCCTAGACACTTCAAATTGTTTTGGTCCCCTATTTCCAGAACACCCTTCATTAAGTTCTTACTTTACCAGTTTTTCTTCGTGAGCGATTTTACTTTAATTTTCTTACTATTTTTCCTTTTTGTTTTTAATCTTTGGAGAGTCTTTCCATTACCTTCCATTATGTTCCACCGTGTCCCGGACTGGCAACCGGAAGGCGTAAGAAAAGGATAGTGACATGGTTCAGCCACTCTTGTTCAATTCTTTCCTTACGGCATCACTTACATCCCACCCTTTTGTAAATTAGTATAGTAAACTAATGAAATCGTTTGCAATTAAAATATAGTATGCAGTATTGTATTAATTGTTTTCAACTTGTTAATTGTCATTTTTTTTCATCGATAATTTTTTTACTATATCTTACTTTTAGACATCCTTATCTCTGTTGAGTCTCTGTTATTGTACTTGTACAACAAAGGATTTTTTTAGCTTTGATCATTGCAAAATCATTAATGACATCAGTGTAATCAATTTCCATGGTAATACAATTTTTAGTGCATACAGCATCAAACTTTTAAGCTTTTCTCTTTCCACAGCAAATCTCATTTCAGTTTGTACTCTCTAAAGATAGAGATGCTTCTCTTGTGTTTCGCTAGGCGGTGGTATATTGGCTATAATTTTAATTTTTTTTCTTTTGCCACACCTTCTAGTTTTTTGCGCCCCCAATCCTTCGGCTCTCTAGGCATGTGTCTAGCGTGTTTAAGCGGCCCTAAAAGGGGTCCAGTTGGCCCATGCTTTAACTCTTTATCGACTGACGGTACATATTAGTACCACTCCCTTTAAAAATGCATAGAAAAATCATTTTCATGAATACTCTGACGATACTTAGTAGGAATATTCTTTTAAATCCACTCATCCAAGACATATGGCAGCACGGATTGTGACGCATCTGTACGGCACTTTATCACTAATACTCTTGGGCGTCTTTGGGGATTGTAAATTCGCGTATATTTCTAACTGGCTTTAAAAAGAAGAAACCGGGATATGCAAAATAGTCAAAGTATTTAAGGAGAGTGTTGTAAGTTAGCAAGAGAGGTTATACGCCAAGAAAAAGGTTGACGGTATTCTAAGAAGATTCAAGCTGATTGTGCGATTAACGTCTCGCTGATTATTAGGTAGTGATCTACAATTGGAAAGTTTGATACACCTGAAAAGTGAGGTAGTAAAAGGAAGGTGGGATTTTAATCTAGATTATCGGATCATAAGAGTAAATATATAATAAAGTTAGTGGGAATTTAATGAATGCTAGTAATTCAATTTGCGTGTATCTCTCGATCCTCTTATTCCGGTAATCCCGTTTGATATTCAGTTTAATAGTTGATTAGTATCATATTTCGTGATTTAATTTAATAGTAAAGTCCAATCCCATTGACGTAGACATGTTGCTTAATCTTTGTAATTAGAAGGTTGATAATTGATTCAAGTGAATAAAAATAATTTGTTGTTGTAAAAATGTCGTCTGATAATTCTTTGTCTCAATTCAATCTTAGTGTCCAGGGTGGGATCCAGGGGGATTCTCACCGGGTTCTATAATGAGTATTTTAGCGGGGAAGGCGAATAGTTTTATAGCAAAAATTGCGTTTTCAGCTGAAGGCATTTTTAGCGCATTGCGAAGATTGTCATTTTTGTTCCGAAAAAATAGTTAATGTCAAAATGTAATTATCTTATTTTTTTATGTAATTGAAGACATTAGAAAACGATCCGACTATTTATTTTAAGCGAACAGAGTATATAATTAATGTTACAGTTGTTTATCTTTAATTAACTAATTAGCTCTAATGGGTTAAAATTCCCAAAGTTGTGTATTTTTTATGTATTTCCCTTAATTTTCAATGTAGTGATTTAAAATGTATATATATTGCGTAAAAAAAACTGCAGTAAAACCATAATGTAGTAGATAAAGGGTTAAAATGTCTCTGATATAAGTTGTCTTCTACCATTGTCCACCCAAGCATTACTACTGTGTGAAGAAAATTTTAAGTAAGATACTGCTTAGACAACTCCCATGTATATATACATGCAATAAATAATAATATTATTTCAGTTACATATATACACTGATTCTCTGATTCATTGAATTCCTTTGAAAATAATATCTCTATCTTATATAAATCACATGTTAAAAACAAATATTAAAGCCATACCTACATAAGGAAAATATAATCCTCAAATCATAGACTTGTATTGAAATAAAATTTCTCCGTCTTTTGGAAAAAGTATAGGCATGTTATAGAATGAGCGACTCCATGGTTTAGTAGATAGAAATACATAAATGCTTCTGTTGTACCTCTGTTGGATAGGATATTTTTCTAGGGTCATGCTTTAGAAAAAAAAAGTTCCGAGAAAGGAAAATTTTTACAAGGAATTCCCTTTCTTCCTGCAACTATCTTCCTCTTCCGCGAAATGTATTTACCAAAGCAAAGAAACGCAGGATCAGATGTTGCTCATCTTTGTCCCTAGCGTCACAAAGGATCACTCAAAATTGTATTCCGAGGCTTTCGTGGGTAAACACATAAGTTCAAGAAATGAGCTTTTGCTGGAATGGACTTTTCACATATTTTTGTGAAAATCCAAGGATTTAGATATCGAAATACAATTTTTAGAAATAGAATGCATATTTTTCTAAGACACATAAAACTTAAAATTGAATGTGTCAGCGATCCTATTTTTTACTCATGGGATCTTACTAGAACAACAAAATATGCAATATTACAGATTTGTGAGCTACGATTGTATTTGCATCTTCTAGATAGGAGTTACCCTTGATATTATATATATATATATATATATATATATATATATATATGCATGTATATATCTTACAAAATCTGAAGAAAACAAGGAATGTTTTTAAAATTTACCTTACTTCCTTACGGCGTAATTCAATTGGTTAAGATATAACAAGACACTATTCCAAATTTCAATCTATAAAAAGTCTTAGTCTAGAAACTGTGCAGCTGCAAATTTCCCGAGTTTTGCGCTCGACTATTGATACAAATGTAGCTTTCTCGTTCAGGGGCTTACAATTTCAAAAAGCAGAAATTTAATTTATTTCTTATCCTATCTCCAAAGATGAGGATCTTCTTGCTAAACTATAAATCTATTCGCTGCTCCAGTTTTGAAAGTCAATCCTGTTCCGTGTTGTGTGGAAGCAATATTTGCAATATTAGACGTACCGAGTGTTAGAATTTTCTTTTTCAATCAGTTTATAGAGTGAACTACCCGCGCACGCGAAATTCAAAGAGTGTTTCGTAATGGACTTAATTCATGACCGTTATATGATAAAGGCAATCACGTGTTTCGGACTTAATTCAAAACTGACTTTAAACTAACTAGTTCTTCCTGTTATATTTGTGACATTTAAATAAAATATCAGATTTTATAATTGAGTAAAGATGCTCAAATATAATGAAAAAAGAAATTCATTAAAAGAATATATAATTTTTAAAAAATCTTATTTCTCCTTCATGTATTTTTAAATTAAGTAGTATATTTTGATTTCTCATGTACGTTATTATTCTTAACATATATGACCTTTTTAAGAGAAAGTTTCTTCAAAGAGCACACACAAAAGTAGGCAATAATGAAGCCGATGAGCTGATGAGCTGGAAACACATGATTGTATTTATCGTATGATTATGACGTCACGTGGATATATGGACTGATTCGCTAAAAACATGTGTTTGTTATTATCATGTGACTATGACGTCACATGAATTTAACACATTATCAATGCTTAATTCAAGGGAGACCAACCCAAATGACCTTGCCACTTCTAAAAAACAATATAATCCTCCAGGCCACATATAAAACCATATATTTCTTCATATTAGATTTGAATCCATTACAAACATTTATCGCATTAAAACAAAGGCAACAAGATAAATTAGAAACATTTATGGAATTTATTTGTTACAAAACATTATACTAAAAACAAAAATATTGCACAAAATATTCGTATTTTGTATAGTTGCAGTAAATCTCTTGGGCCGTAAAATTATTCAAGGTGGGCCACATGATGCCCACCGCTGGTTTAATTTTTCAAGCAAAAAGAATCATATGCATAATAAAATGTAGTTCATATTTTGTTTCTTAGCATGCATCGATTGGCTTTAACCCTGTACAGTACCATTTTTTCTTGGAATGTTATGATGTAAAAATTATTTTTAGAATTCACATTGATTTAAAAAAAGAAATTCATTTAGTTTATTACCAATTTAGTTTTAATGCCAATTTTTGGCGGGAAGGATGTTTCCCACCACCCACTGGGAGCTATTCGAACGCAGGACATCACATATTTCACATGAAAAGAGCTATATACATTCGAACCTTTATATAACGAACCTCTATATAACGAACTTTTTCCTGGAACCTTGAACATTTCATGATTTTCTTCGTAAAATAACCTCTCTATAGCGAAGTGCACATTCTATATAACTAATTTTTTTCTTTTGTGACTCTAATTTTTGTTCTCCCTTTTTTTAATGTATTTCTGAAAAAATTTCAAATTATATTCTCTCTTGAACACATTTTATGGGGATCATAAATATTGTACTGCTTTTATTAGACCCTAATTCACCGAGAGCAATAGAGTTCTGGACATTTCATCCAAGAAGTGCAACTTTTAACTTCCATTGCCCAGTTCACAAGAAACATCTTCGATATCCTCTTTCACCCTCAGTGGAGGTGTCTCGTGTCCCCATGTTTTAATTATAAAATAAAGCATGTTTAATATTACTTGCATGTTTTAAATATAAAATGTCCTTAAAATTCATTACTTTTAGTATGAAATTATTTTCTTAATATTGAAGATACAGGGAACTCTTCGACATTCTTTTTTCGTGTTTTTCTTGCAGTTTTTCTTTCAGTCTTTCTTTTTTGATGGGTATGATATATAAAAAAACATATATTAATTTAAAAAAATGTGTGAATAATTACCTGTTTTTAATATATAGTGTTTATGAATTTAAAATATTGGTTTTGCGTGGGGTTATAAAGTTTCTTAAAAGATGAACCTACGTATAACGAACTTTTTACCGGGATTTATCGACTTCGTTATATAAAGGTCCGACAGTATTTGCAGATATTTAAGGTATAAATATACATTATCTGCGAGGTATGTAGTATATAAAATATAATTTACAAATACTAAATTCTACAAAAGGAATTATGAACATGATATATCTTGTATTCAAAAGTTTAAGAAATATACTTTATAAATAAAAACAACAAAATTTATAAATATTACTTTCCATGGAATTTCAGAAAACAGGGATCGGCACATAGTAGGTATTGTGAACTGTATAAAAATATCTTGTTTACTTCTCAATAGTTTTAGTCGAGCACAAATGGCAACGTCTACATGTGTTTTGTAAAGTTAGCAGTGGTCACTTAGTTTAGTCAATTGAACGTCACCTGGAGCAGTTTTCTTGCTGCTCGAATTCTTACAGGTCATTTCTGGCGTTTACGACTTGTAAATCTAAATAGTTCGACTTACCGTGGTATAGTCGAAGTACTAGCAACACAAATTTTATACGAGGGTAATAAAAAAGAAAAGTAAATGAAGTTGGTGGGAAATATACTTCCCACTGCCTTGTAAGGGGTTAAACTAAATATATTAAAGATTATTGAATGGGAGAGATATGTATTAATTATGCATGCATTAGATTTGACTACGTTTTAAGGATTCCATGCATACATGCTCTAACATAGCTTTATTTTCAAAGTTTACATTCACGTTTTTAATCTTGATTCTCCTTCATTAGAAATCCATTTCTGTTAGGTAATTAGTTGAACACGTTGAAATGATCGAATTCGGTACAAAAACATATTTTTTGTTTTTTATTTTATTAAATAGAGCTATCTTTTAGAAAACATACTTTGTTTTATTTCTACGCTACCTATAGAGGTCAAATTACAATCAATTTTATAAAATTAGAAAAATCGGAATTGGGTTTCAATCTACCAGAAGTAGGCATTTAAGGTATACGACTACGTTCGGAACCGTGATTTTAAAAAAGTGCATAAATGGATAATTTTCATGATATTTAGTATCACTCAGATTAGAACACATGCATAAAACTGTTTTAAGGATATTTTGACCAAAAAAATCATTTAAATACAATATTTTGTCAAAAACTTAACTTAGAATAATCTTTTTTCCCAAATGT
This sequence comes from Trichonephila clavipes, assembly GCA_019973935.1. Lineage (NCBI taxonomy): Eukaryota > Metazoa > Arthropoda > Arachnida > Araneae > Nephilidae > Trichonephila > Trichonephila clavipes. The sequence goes on along the minus strand of BMAU01000595.1, from coordinate 596,493 downwards.
TCTCCATTTTGTGAAAATGGTTCTATTATAATAATATTTTGTCTGTGTATAGCTCAGACCTCTCTACAGAGGCTCAACTGGAATTTTTGAAAAATTCACATTATTTTCAGAGTTACCACCCATTGAAATAATTATTCGCGTTTTTTTTCAAGGGGGGCACTTCACGCAGCATTTCCCCTATCTCCGTAATGTTAAAAATGACCAAGTTTAAGGAACATTTTTTAAAAATTTGCTGGTTGTACAGTCATGATTTTTTTTTGTGTATTCATTGTATTATTTTTATTATTTTAATGGGAGCATTTTTCAAAATTTTGATTAGTTTTTTTTAAAAAATTCATATGTGGAGTAACACGTCAAGAATTTTAAAACGATGAAAATTTTTGTACATTTTAATCCATAAATATTTTTTGAATAATCTTTTTGACAAAATCTCTTATTAAAATATTTATTTGTATAGTGTTAACATATGTGCAAAGTTTCAAGGCTGTAAAATAAGTAGTTTTTTCAAAAATGTTCCTTTTGTGTTGAAATTTACACTTTTGAGAAATAGTGATTTAAAGTACAAACTTACTATTAACTAATGCATACCAGAAATATAACTTGGGGGATTGCTAGTGTCATCTGCAAGATCATCTTCTTGCCTACATTTTAATTGTTTGTTTTTAATTCTGGCTTCTTTGGTTCATTGTAAAACTGACTATTCTGCTTTCCTAATACACGGATGATCTACTTTTTGCAATGCTCGACATTGGCAAAATTCAGGTGTTGAATGTTTAATACATCTAAAACTTTCAATTTGGTAATTAAACTTTGATTATATAAGTATATAGCTTCATGTACTATAGTTTTTGAAGTTCCCAATTGCACAAATACAGTTTTTGGAATTATACACCAAAAATTATTTCCGCTTTCACTAATATTTTGAGTTTTATCAAGCAAGCATCCAGATAAATGTTCAAGATTAGTGACCTCTAAATACTTTGTTTATGTAATTCTCCTAATTACTATAGGTAAGTCGTGTTTATGCTTGTATGTGTAACCTTTCAATATGTGGACATATTAAATCTTGGAAAAAAGCTTATACTAAGTTAATTTTTGCCAAAATATTGTATTTACATAAATTTTTTTTTGTCAAAATGTCTTTAAAACAATTTTAGGCATATATTCTAATTTAAGTGACACTAAATAACATGAAAATTATCCATTTATGCGCTTTTGAAAATCATGGTTCCGAACGTAGTCGGATACCTTAAAATGTTTAAAATCTATCATGGCGAGAGAGCCTGATAACTTAAAATGTTATAAATGTATTTCTGTAAAATCTCTTGAACCTGATGTATTTATATTATTTTCTAGAGGATGTACCAAAATATTTCTTACTATATAAAGATTTTTTGCGTTACAACCTGTTATTTAAAGAATGGTCCCATAAAAGAGATTGTCACATTTCTTATATTTACTCGATCAGCTCTAAAAAATTTTAAAATTTTAATAAAACGTTAAAACTCAAGTACATTCTCTAGATAAATGCATCCAATTTGTTTTAGTAATACTTTTACTGAAATAAGTTCATTATTTTTTCTCTAATTGCTTTTGAAATTTTCAAAAATATTGCTAAAATGTCACTTATAATTGTGATTTTTGCAAATGTTCGATAATTTTTTAAAAAAATATTATGTATTAGTGAAACGTTAGTATTTATTGGTATTGATTCGTAAAAAAGCACTATAAGGTTTTAGTATGCTATTTTTAAGAGGGGACACAAAACGATTCAATTGACCAAAACCAATCGAAAAATCAAATTTAATTTTTTTAGCCTGAATTATTCTTTTTATACTTGTCTATAACCCCACAAAATTTGAAAGCTCTAAATTTAAAAAAATGTAGAATTATGATAGCTTTTACGTTCGTTTTTATTCACATCCCTATGACAAATCAAAACTTTAAAACTTACTTATCTCAGAAAGATAAAATAACTAGTTTGCCTTCATTTAAAATGCTAAGGCTTTTTTTTTCTATTGTGCCTGATGCTTTGAATTTTTTTTACCCATTGCTAGTAGTACATGTAACAAAAGTTGGTATGCATTCTTGAATCAAAGCAATACTTATTTTTTAAAAATAATTGAACACAGAATTTATACATTTTTTAAGGAATTTTCAATAAGCATTCATAAAAAGAGGTATTGTACGAATAATAATCATGTTATTGCAAAACCCATACCAACTTTTGTTATAAATAGTTTGTCATACTTGTAAATCAAATTTCATGCACGTACGTAATTTTTGTAGGAGTAGCATTTTAAAATCACTTCCGAAATTTTAAGTTTTTCTCTTAAAAATTACATGGCTAGCTTTCTATGAAATTTTTAGCACAAAATCTGTTTTACATAGTATATACACATAGAAAGCAACCAAAAAAATCTTAAAAATCCTTCAATTAAAATTTTTTGCGTAAATCGTACCATGTCCCCTTGAAAAAGTACTCCGAACGTGTTCGGATACTTTAAGTACTTTTCACATGGTCAATACAAATAGATACGCCAAAGCCACCCTGTATTAGTTCTCAATGAATTCCCAACTGATCTCTAGGGGAATTTATATTTTAATCATTGCTTATTTTGAAAACGTTGCGGTGTGAAGGAACCGTGATATATGTTAATAGGATTGCTATTTAAAGAGATTTGAAATGGGAAAGTAGATGTTGAGAGAGATCCTAATTTTAAAGGTATACGTTTGTGGCTGTAAATGGAAATATTGACTGGATGATTATTTATCACTGGAATTGGCGAGAAGATTGCAACTCGAGTAACTTTATGTGACTGGTATTTGGTCTTATTCTGGGATTGGGTTCTGTGTGGCTGTAATTCGACTCATCTTGTGAAATCAAATCAGTTTTGATTATTATTGGTTAGGATTCGGGTTTCATTTTCTATTATGATATCGTTATTGTATGAAATAAAATTTAATTTTTACAATGTCTCTCCTGATTTATCTTCTCAACTCATAAATTAGAACTCCGAGGTTCCATTTTAATTTTTTTTTTTTACAAAAAAAATTCTGAAGTGATATGAAGAAAGCGACTGTTTTTATTGAAATTAAACATGTATGAAAAATATACACATGTAATGAATAGCTAAAATACTCATTGCCATAAGATTATATAATGGAGCGTTTCCCAAACTATGGAACGCGCCCGCTAGAAGGCAGGGGGTGCATGGTAACTCTACGTGGAGGGCGCGAGCATATTAAAAAGTCGGAAGCAAAAGATTATTTTAAAAAATATATATATTAAATTTACTGAGAGTAAATGGAGAAAATACATTCTGACGTGATAAAAAATTTAAAAAAGCATTTACACTGATATAATACAAATGTATCAATACTGCACAATGTATTTTTAGTAAATTTAACAATACTAAATTAAGAAAAATAATAATTACCAATAACCCCCAATGGGCTTCTCTTATAAAAATTACATACAAAACGTAACACTTTTTTTTGTTAATTTGTACGGTTTATAATTATTTCCTTAGCTGCTGGATCAAAACTACGCTATTCTCTGACCAACACCCTTTTTTCCGCGTAGGCACGCGTATGTGATGTATTGAGGATGGGGGGGGGGAGAGAAAAGAAATAAATAAGCAAATCCCCTGAAATAAGTAAATCCTTCGCAAGCCCTGTAAAGGTCCTTTTATTGCATTTCAAAGTCTTTGGAATAATTTTATGAATAGCAATGCACAGAGAATGTCGTACTTTCGAAAGACGTATATATACGTTCAGTGTCATTAACGCTTTGGATAAGGGAGACGTTTATATACGCTTATGGCACTAAAGAGGTAAAATTGTGTTTTAGCCTTAGTGTCAAAGTGTATTGTTGAATTAAATACATTGTTATTGTATGGAAGGGGGGTCGAGGAAAATTATGATTGAATATTGAGGCACAAATAGTAAAACTTTGAGAAGCACTGCTTTATTGATTATCAATTGAATTTAGAATGCAAAAATCAAAAATTGATCAAATTTTCTATAATGACGTGTAGAACCCCGGAGGTTCCAGGTGTAATAGGGGTCGTGGAAGAAGCGACATCGTGTTACAAAAATAATGCTTTTATGTCAATACTAAGCAATTCATGATCGATTTATGATTAATTTAATAACTTCGAGATCAATCCTAATCTAATCTTGTAAAATTATAAAAGGTACACTCTTATCTCTAGATCTACTTGTAGATCACTCGTCAGCTCTCTCCTAAACGGCTATGGTTTTCTCAAAGTCAACTCTTCTAGTATTTCCACTTCTGAGAATGGACGTTATAGAGCTTGAATACACGCTTCAGGACAGACGACTCACTACTCGCGATTTACGATGAACTCTAACGCAGCCATTGCCAAAATTTAGAAGGCATTTTACATTAGCATAAATTCAAGTCATCTCTACGGAAAGCGGTTTTAAAGTCAAATCACTGTTAATGAAAAATTTCCCTCAAGCGAATTAGCTGAAGAACCGCGGATGGAATCCGTCACAGACAACGTATGTTAGTATTCGTAAAAGGTGATAAAGATTCCTATATTCACCTTGCAGTACGACTTGTAAATCATTCACAAAATATCGCCACAGGTTTGCGATATTTTGTGGTGGCCAAATGTGGATTCTAAAGATGAAATTATGATGCCTTTAGAGTTGCGTTTCTTTAACTGTGGACCGTGGCCCTTAGGGAGGCGCAATGATTCTACGAGGGGGGTTCGAGTATATTGAAAAGACGAAAACAAAATATTGTTTTAAAAAATTATTAATTTATTGAAAGTAAAACAAAATACATTCTGACATAAAAAAATAAAATGCACATTTACACTGATGTAATACACTTAAAAATGTATCAGTATTGCACAATGTATTTTATAATTAATTTAACACTACTAAGTTAAGTAATAATTTAATAATTACCAATGCCATCATTGGGATTGTCACATATTAAATTATATACAAAAATTAACATTTATCAAGATAATTGTACAATTTATAATTGATTAATTGCAGATTAAAAGGTGTGCGATACATTCACCAATGACGCCGTTTTCCACGTAGATTCGTGCATGAGGTGTATTGGGGAGGGGGATAAATAAGTAAATCCTCTCATATAAGTAAATATTTCGCAAACATTATCAAGTCCTTTTATTGCATTCCAAAGCCTTCGAAATAATTTTATGAATAGCAGTGCACTGGAAATATCATACTTCGGTAAGACGTACATATACTTCTCCAGGGGCAATTAATATTTAGGGTGTGCGAGACATTAATGCAAGCCGGGGCACTTAAGAGGTTAAAGTCGTATTGTCGCTTTAGCGTCAAAGTATAGTATTATTGAATTCAATTATTTGTTATTGTGTGAAGGGGGGGGGGTTACGATGAAAATTATGATTAAATATTGGGTCACGATAATACTGAAACTTTGAGAAGCACTGACTTATTGGATTATTACATTTTACTTTTAAGCATCCGCATTCTTATTGAGTCACTCTCATTCTATTTGAATAAAAAAAGGCTTTCTTCGATCCTTGATGATTACAAAATCATTATTGACATTATTGTGAACAATTTCCATTATAATACAATTTTGGGTGGATAGCATCATGGCTTTATGCCCCAATTGCAAAACGAAAAATAATGTAATTTATAAAGATGAGCTGTGTTTTCCATCGCAGGGGGCAATTTTTTTCCATAACGTTTGACGATGGGTTTTGTTTCGACGGAGTGATATGTGCGTAACAATCATTCGCGGTTTTCAGAAACCAATGAAAATTAATTAACCATGCATATTCGGAATTCAAAACTCCATTAAAGAACGTAGAAAAAATACAAATGGATAAATTTAACGATCAAGAAAAAGACACATAAAAATAATACGAAATCAAGGCTAAGGAAGAACTGGCACTTACGTATTATCCCAGCCATCACCAACTCTATTAATAACTCGTCAAGTTGGCAACTCCAATTTCCTATGAGTCATACCCGCTGAATTAGCAATCAGGTGCTTCGTTTCATGTAATGATGCTAATAGGTTGCGATAATACACAAGTACCAAAATTTTTACATTGCACTCCTTTTTGAAATAGCAATGCATACGAATGTTAAGTTTTACTAAATACCCGAGGAAAAAAATTTGTATTATTAATTATACTTATTGTTTCTTTATAAATGTTTTGGAAATCCCCATATTCAAAGAGAGAGGCAGTGGGATACTTTTTTTTCAATTTTTGTCTAAAACCAAATTCACCTATTACTTTCAATACGTTGGTTACAAGTCTAGACAGTGAAGTGTGTGCCAAATCTGGCGATATTTTAGTCGAGATGTGACGAATCTGTACGGAACCTTTCCACTAATCTTCTTAGGCATCTTTCTGGGGAATATAAATTCGCGTTTATTTCCAATCAACTCCAAAAAGAGGTACGGGATATTTAAATTAGATAAGATATTTAAGTCGAGAGTTGCGAGATAGCAAGAGAGATGATGGTAGGATATTGAGCCAGTAACTTTAAACGCATTACTAGAAGATTCAAGGAGATTAAATTCGTAAAGACGTCGTGTTGCGAGACGTACCAGAAAGCTGATATAAGCCAGCGGTAAATATAATTCACGTACGCTTAAAGTGAGCGTCAGTTTAAGCGACTTAATTAAAGTTAATGAAAGTTAAGAATTCGAATATGTGTGTTTCTCGGATCTCCTATTTCGGTAAACCTTACTTGAGTTTGAGCTAGATTATTAATTAATTGCATTCTTTTAGTAATTTAATTTAATATAAAGACAAATCCCTTTAAGAGACATAACATTATCGTATTATATGTTATCAGAGATTTTTGAGAAAATTATAATAATAAATAAATATTATTATTATTCAAAATGGCTCTTAGTGGTTCTTTGCCTCAAATTAATCTTGGTGTTCAAGGTGTGACCCAGGGGGGTCATCACAGAGAGTCATACGATAAATATCTTATACTAGATCGAATTTTTAAGGACCTCCTGTATCACCCACCTTCGATCGAAAGTTAACTTCGGCCAATTCATTTACCAAATCTTCTCTCCTTGTAATATTGTATTACTTGCCCTTTGTAAACATTATTTGACGAATTTCCATTCGTTTTATAGCTAAAATACATTGATAGGAGAAAGAAAACTCATGGTTGAAATGTGGCGAGCTCTTTCGCCCACTAATCGAAAAAGTCGCAACTGGTAGACATTATCACCGGTGTTCTGTATAGAACTGCACATTAGCTTATTTTTACTTAGTAGCCCGTCAGCCGCTGTCATCAGTTCGATGCATAGCGTTCTCTTAGGGACACCATTTAGAGGTCGGCTACTTTGGTCCCTCAGGGCTGCCCTCTTCAGCAATCCCTCAAGGCAGCCCCGGGAGTGTAATGAAACACCCCCTCATGCATATAGCATAACCTGTAAAAAATAAACATTATTCGGGAACGAAAAGCATTGGTAAGATCTAATAATGACTGGAAAGGGTGACGATCCTCTGAAAAAAAATCAGCGTTTTTTCACTTAAACTAATCAGGTAATCGGCATTCTCAAGACATTAGACGAATTCCTCTAAACGAATACTTCTTGAATACTGACACAGAAATTACCAACAACTTTTGAAGATCAACAATCATGTACAAATCACATACACGAAGTTGCGAAAGTTTAATTTCTGTGTACTTGTTCTACATAAATATATACCCCTTTATTTCAAATAAAAGCAATGCCTATTAATTTTTTTGGAAAGGTTTTCTTAAATTACGTATAAACTATGAAATGTATCGTTGATGTCATTTTTAAAATGCTGCACTTCGAAAGGCGTGTCGTACCTTAAGCTGATTCTATACTATGAATCTGAAGAATATATGAAATCATGAAATTTATCATTATTATTGTTTCCAAAATGTCTTTATTGTTTCCAAAACGTTGAGAAAGAAATAAATCATCAGTCATACACTGCCATTATGTTTTGTTTCAAAAACTTCCCATAATTGATATTTTGTCAAATATCCAGAAAAATAATTTTGTATCGTATCCGAATTCAAACCAGAAACATTGTGCAGAGTGAACTGCTATTCCATTCCCCTACAGGGGGCGCTGACATTTTGATCTGTAACTCCTTAATCACCACATCAATCGATAAAAAACACCTGACAGGGGGATTATCGGACTTTTAAAGGACATCGATGGTCAAGATAATGTTTGAACTCCCGTCGGAGCAGAAGTAAATAAAAATATCATTCAGGTCTGGAAGGGATTGTTTTCTTTTGTGTAGTGTATCACACACACACAGTAACACATTTAAAGTTTTAAAATCAAACCATTTCGTAATATATCATGTTCCATTAAAGTTTTCTTGTTCTTATTTTATTAATTTTCTTGCATCCTGTTGATTTTAGAGTTAACTGACTTGACTCTAGATATAAAATTATTTTAATTCCTAAGACCGTGCTCCTAAAAGGGTTTGAATGGTTTGAAATAAAATATAAGGAATAAAATGCACTATGAAAAATACAGTTTATTTTCATAAAAGTAAACTGATTTTATACAAAAAATATTTGGAATATTCTTAATCAAGAATGTTTTAAGGTATCCGAACACGTTGAAATGACCAATTTCGGACAAAACACATATTTTTTTGTTCTTTATTTTATTAAGTAGAACTAGCTTTTGGCTTTGCAAAACATACCCTTTTTTTTGTTTTACTACGCTACTTAGAGGCCAAGTTGCAATCCATTTTATAAAATTATAAAAACCGAAAGGAGGTCTTTAATCTACCAGAAGTGGGCATTTTATTTGTTTAAAATCTATCTTGGCGGGGCTGATAATTCGAAATGCTATGAATGTATTTCTATAAAACTTTTTAAAACTGATGTTTGTATTATTTTCTAGATTTGATTTAATATTAACGTCGCACTGTTCAGCTACACGAGGGCTTTTGGCGACGGACCACGTAATTTTGAACCATGGTCAAGTGACGTGGACGACACCTGAGCTGGAACCCCCATCTCCTAACTACCACACCACACCAACGGGAGGACATTTCAGTTCTCGACAGACTTAACACGCATCGCTGCCCTACACGGCGGGTCTTTAGTTGCACTGGGCTCGAACTCGTGACAAGGCAAGCCACGGTCCGATGCCTATACCACTCGGCTACCGCGACCACATTATTATTTTCTAGAGAATATACTAAAATATTTCTTATTGTATGAATGTTATTTAAATAATGGTCTCGTAATAAATGTCCCATTTCTTAAAATATTTGCTCGATCAGTTCTGAAATTTTTAAATTTCAATAAAATATTTAAACTTTAGTACACATTTCCTAGATAAACACGTCTAATTTATTTTTAGAAATGATTTTACTGGTATAACTTTATAACAATTTTTTCTGTAATTACTTTGAAAAATTCAAAAATACTTCTGAAATTTCACTTATAATTGTGATGTTTGTAAAAAAATACTTAAAAAAAATATTTAAAAAAATATTGTTAGTTAAATGTTAATATTTATTGGTATTGATTCCTAAAAACGCATTTATAATGTTTTAGTATGCTAATTTTCAACAAAGTATTCCGAACGTGTCCGTATACCTTAAGGCTAGGGCCAAAGGGCCGGGGACCAGGACCTTAGCCTCAGAGGGAGCCTCGTCTCATTCTCGACTGAGCCTGAATAAAATATCATGATTCGTATAATTTTAACAAAACACAAATTCGAACAAATGTTATTTCCTGTTGTATTCTCTGAAAAACTGGGAATTTCAGACGATATGTCTACAGGCAAAAGAGGCAAGACTGTATTATCATGTGATGACCATCGTCCATGCACAGACCTAGGTCTACTACCATACACCATAATTACAAATTGTGTTAAGGATCAGCAGTCGGTCAAGCCAATCTGTGCGATTTGTAAGTCATGTATATTTGTTTGTTTCAGGTTACTATTTGTACAAGTATTCGACAACATATGCTATACACTATCTATTTTTAAGGATCATAAATGGGGCCGGCATTTGTAAAGGAGCCCATGGCCTACTTTTATGTAGGGGCCCAAGGCCTCAAAAAGTCTTAAAATGTCCCTGTTCTTACTACCTTCTTTTGCACTCCATTGGTAACAGTAAGTAATAATGAATATCATTAAATAAAAGTAAGCTATTTTGTATTAATATTATATACCATATTAATTCGAATCTCAGCTGCCATCGATTCTTATCCACACCTCAAATTCTCAACTGGTTGTTGTGAAAGAAGAAAAAGTAATGTGTGTGTGTTGTTGTTGTTGTTTCTAATGCCGCCTGTCTGACGTAGTCAGATCGAGACCCACGAAATTCATCTTGGCAAGGGGCTAGAAGTACGCCTGTCGTTGGCACTGAGCACCTTACAGTTAACAGTACGATTTAGCTTGGCGAAATTCCCCGAAGGGACGATAGATGGTGACACCGCCTATCTCCACCTCCACAATTTCTGCATGGAACTGAAGGGGAGGGAAATATTCTCCAGTCCCCTGAGCTCGTGACTCAGCCCACAAGACTTCGGACCCACTGATTTAACGAGCACGTACTCCGTGTGTACTCGGAGGGTATTTGGTGGCATCGGGCATCAAACCCAGGCCTTCCGGTCTGGAGTACGATGCTCTAATCACTAGGCTACCCACGGCACAGAAGTAATGTAAAATGGTTTACCGATATCTAATACTTCCAATATTAAAAAAAAATTTAATGGGTACTAATAAGAAGTGAATAATTAAAATTTATTTAACCAGTATTAAAAACTTTAAAAGCATATACGAACCTTTAATTGCTTTAACCGTCAATATCATGACTAATTTCCCCCTCCAACGAGTTTTTCAGCCTTCGGTTCTAAACTGTACCCGTTTTCAGTAGCATCAACAATGGTAAAAAGTCTAGCTTAGAATTGAATAAATATGGTATATTTATTATTTTTTGCAAGCATGGATCTTAACCTATAAGTATAAAGGAGAAAAGCGATTCACTCTTCACGAGATCTCCTAAACTATTACACTTAAAGATTTGAACTTTGGTGAGCCTGTTTCTTTATATAGTTGAGTAAAAATCCGCTAAGAACAGGTTTTGAGGCAATCAACTCCCAAGAGGCGTTATAGATAAACATTATCGTTTTTGAACTGACTTGATATTTATGGTGCATGTTTGTTTTGTTGAGTAGAGATACGCTAAGAATAAAATTTATTGAAAGCAACACCAAAAAAGGTTACAGGGGGAGGGAGGAGAGAACAAATATCCTTTTTAAGAGTATTAGATGTACAGACTTGAAATTCGGTAAGCATGATTCATTTGTTGAGTAGAGATCCTCTAAGAACTGGGTTCTTTTTCGTGTGAAATCAGCTGCCAAGGGGACATAAAATTCACTAGATAAAAAGCTCCAATTTTTGAACTGTTAGACCTGCAAACTTTACATTTAATAAGCATGTTCCTTTCATTGAATATACACTCATGTCCATAAATTAAGGATAATGAAGTTCAGGCAAAGAAAGAGACAGAAGCAAAACAAATTTGACTTATTTGTAAAGCCTATTTATTAAAAAAAGGTAAAGAGCAAAACAAATGCTATATGTTTGACATAATTAATAAAAACTGCGATATTTACTCCCTGGAGCAAATTTCAAAAAAGAACCTATTTACAAAAAAAACAGTGTAACATGGTTAGTATGATGGATAATACGGAGTATGTCTCCCGGACGATGCAATACAGGCCTTGCAACGCCTAGGCATGATAAATATCAAATTATCAATCTGATCTTGGGGAATATTACACCACTCATTAAGCAATGCCCTCCGAAGTTCCTGTAGACAGGTGGGAGGGGGTTGACGGGCTGCAATTCGTCGGCCAAGCTTATTCCACATATGCTGTATTGGATTCAAGTCCCGTGAGTATGCTGGCCAATCTATACGGGTGATATCCTCCGATTGAAGGTAATCGTCTACAATGTTTGAACGGTGAGGATGGGCAGTGTCATCCATAAACAGAAATTTAGCACCCATGGCGCCCCGAAACAAACGTACATGTTGTTCCAGAATGACATCCCCATAGATGTGGCCTGTCATCGTTACACTCTGAACATGCAGGTCAGTTCTGGAACCAATAATAATTCCTCCCCAAACGAGCCATCCTGCACCACCGTAACGGTGTCGTTCAATGGTGTTCTCTTGGTGGTAACGGGTACCTGGCGCTCTCCATATTAAAGTCCGGCGAGAATCAGACTGCAAACTAAACCTGGACTCGTCGGAAAACATCACACAAGACCACTGTTGTGGTGTCCACAATGCATGCTCTCTATTCCAGGTTAATTGCAGACGACAGTGAGTTGCTGTAAGTGGAACACATCTGACAGGCCTACGAGCATATAGACCAATGTGCCCTAGGCGTTTGTACACGGTCTGCCTTGAAACTGTCATACCGGTAGCTGAAGAGAGTTCACGAGACAGGTCTGATGCTGTGCTCTGTTTCTTTTGGCAGTAACTGCAAAATACCGGTCCTCATTCGGCGTTGTAACTCTGGGGCGACCTGTGCTGTAACATCTACTCACATTACCATCATCTTGGAATCGTTGCCAAAGCCTGGAGATGACACTCTGGGCGATTCCAAGTTCCTCGGATACTTCCAGCTGGGTACATCCACATTCTAGTCGTCCAATAATTCTACCACGTAAAAAATCATCCAAATGCTTCCGTTGTGGTATAACTATGCGGTTATTGCACTGAAAGGCTTTTAAAGCGCTTGTGAATTATTTTACTTCTTTGCCACCATTCCTTATATACCCCTCTCTTATATTCTCGTCATTGTGACGTACTATCCGCGCCATCTGGTGGTTTCCTGTCATTTGCATATTCTTCTTCAAGATGTGTGTGATAATTCTATAGGTGAATTTTTTATTTTAGAGATTAATTTCTGTGTGATTCTGAATTATCCTTAATTTATGGACATGATTGTAGATCTAAAGAGAAGTTTTACCGAAATTGATGGCTAAGAGGTGTTTAAAAGGGCCCATAGATAAAAAAAATGTTGTTTCTGAACTATTATACTTAGAGGCTCTGAAATATGGTAAGCACGTTTGCTTTGTTGAGTAGAAATCGCTGGAAATAGGTTTTAGTGAAATCAGCTGCTAAGGGGGTTATAGATAAAAAGAAGTTCCCGTTTTTGAACTTTTAGACCATCAGATTTGAAATTCATTTAGCATGGTTCTTTAAATTAAGAAGTGTGGGTTATATAACAAAGTTTTTTTTTATCACATATGGAAGCTTAATAGTAAAACTTATGCATCAATGACTTAAAAAAGCTATACAGGGTGTTCCCGAATGCCGTGTATAAACTTGAAGAAAAGGGTAGAGAACATCGTGGGAGCATTAATTACGTTGGAAAACTTGGGCGGAAAGTGATAGGAAGCACTGTACTTGAGCTTGCAAGGTTAGCACATGTAGTTTCCTCATTTTAGGCATCGACAGCGTGCAATAAACATGAATCATTGTACGAAAGCTGAGTTGGCGGATTTCCACTTCATCTACGGCCTAGCCAACAGAAATGGACGTGTGTTGTTCGGTTGTATGGGGAAAGATATCCAACGAGGTGGCAACCGAATCACCAAACACTCCGTTGGGTGCATCAGAACCTGGCTGAACATAGATCTTTCAGAGCCAGAGTTGACGACACGCCGTTAATTTTGAAATGGACGTGTTGGCCCGAATATCCATTTCTGCTTCTACGGTCCGTGAAACGCTCTGTATTTTTGAACATGTCCGCCAATTCAAGTCAAGTCTGTGTTATGCCTGCATACATGTGAAGGAAGGAAGGTTCGTTCTGGGTACCTTCCGTTCCGAACGAATGCGAGTACTGAACCAATTATGCCAAAACGATCGTCTTTGCGTGCTTGTTTTTGTAATAAAGAGTTTCCTACTACATTCTGAATTTTAGCCTTACTGTCTTTGTTTCCCTTTATCTTGTTAGGTTTACGTTTCCGCCCATGCTTTCCGATGTAATTAAGGTTCCTCAAGTTGTTCTCCACCTCACCTCCAATTTTGTACATGGTTTTCAGGTACACCCTGTATATATTCACCGAGCATCATGAAATACCCAGCTAAGCAAATGCCTACCGGCTAGCCCTAACACAAATACCAGCAGAAAAACCAAAAAAGTTTTTTCCGTAAATAAAATGAACTCATTGCTTCAGATATTTTGCTTTATAGTTTAGAAAAAAAGGATAACGTAGGATTGGAGAATGCTTGCTTAGAGCTTTCCTTTTTGATGCATTTATTAAAATAATGAATTGAATAACCTCCCTTTGATATATAGTGCCATTTCTTTGAAATATCATAGTTTTTAAATAATAATAACAGGTCTGATATTTTTATTTGCATGGGTATGCAAAAGAGCATATAAAAAAAAAAAAAAAAAAAAAAAAATCAGAGCCTTTTTTTTCTATGCTTAAAATTTTTTCGCATATTCTCAGCTCCAGTAAGGAAATAATCAAAATAAGGAGAGAAAAAATGAATATAGAAATCACAAATCAATGAAAATGACTTACTTTAAGATATTCCAGAGTAAGAATCTGGCATCAAAAGAACGTTGCCGAAATTGGCTCGGCATTTTCGAACACACTGGCAATTTTCAAAGAAACTCCTTTTTCTTCAAGGCTTTTCTTTTTTTCTTCAGAGAAGACTTTTATCCAATCTGAGAAATCTAATACCATAGAGTTAAATAAAAAAGAAGCGAAACATACAGAAAAAAGGAATGAAAAGAAACGAAGATATATATATATATATATATATATATATATATATATATATATATATATATATATATATATATATATATATATATGGAACTTCTTTTTCGGACTGGAAAGATTTCGAATGACGTCCTGAGGTATTTGATAACACGCGCAGTTGTCTTCGAATGTCACGAGACACCCTTTTATGGAAATAAAGTGAAAAAAAAAGTAGCAGCACTTCTTTCGAATTAAAATTATTCCAAAATGGACAGAAGCGGGGAAGAAATGCCAAAATAACAGTTGCTAAATCCTTTACAAAAAATAAAAAGATGTATGAAGAAATGCTGTTACTTATTTTTTCCTTCGTAAATAAGATCAGAATTTGGTCTTTCTTCTTTTAAAAAAAAGGCAATTTTTAAACGAAGTTTTGTAAAAGGTTTCTAACCTGTATTTACATATAACAAGCAGTAATATTCGAACATCAATTCATGGAAATGTAAGACTAAACCACTTGCTAACAAATGACAAACTGATAGAGTTTCAAAAAGATTAAATCAATAATTTTTAAAAGTTATACAAATATTGCATTGAACGAAGATGCCACCGTAAAATATACTGCGTATATATATATATATATATATATATATATATATATATATATATATATATATATATATATATAACACCCCTATACTTTCAACCTACATTTTTTTTAAATTTTAAGTATATTCGGAGTATCACGTGCACTCCCTTTTTCACGAAACCTTAAATGTATTAAATGTATCATGTATATAGAAACCTTAAATGTACTAATACAATGCTCTTATGTTTTGAAGTCATTTATTTGACATTTTGAAAAAAGGGGATTTTGAAAAAATAGTATATATCTATAAAGCTACAATTTAAGGTCATAAATTGTAGCATTTCTTTCAAGTAAGCATTTCGATATATGTAGAAGTCTAATTTTTTTAATGCTCATCTGTTTTTTTTTAATTTTAAAGATACCATTTTCATATTCGTCGTATAACGTGCACCCTTAAATTTCGGTTTAATTTTTGGTGTTAAAAGTGCGCGTTATACTCCGGACTTTACGGTAATTCTCTTCATAGCTACGCTGCTGGCCTTGAAATTCCATATACAGTAGAACGTCGTTTATCCGAACGTTTATTATCCGAAGCGTCAAGCATCCGGACTAGTTTTTTTGTCAAGTAAAGAGTGTTTTTTTTCAGGTATAGAAGTTTAAGTTGGCATTACTTTCCAAGATGACGACCGATTTAACAGCTGTCAAGTGATTTATTCTCAGTTTGGTTTGGCAATTCATCAAAACGATCATCAAGCAAGGCGTAGATTCGTCGAATGGGCCCAAAACGAGATTGCCGTTGTTCCCGATTTTCATAAGCGAATTGTGTTTAGCGATGAAGCGCACTTCTGGTTGAATGGCTACATCAACAAACAAAACTGCCGCATTTGGAGAGTGAAGCTAATCCACAAGTGTAAGTCGAAACACCGTTACATCCAGAAAAATTGCCTGTTTGGTGCGCTTTATGGGCTTGGTGGAATCCTTCTTCAAAAACGATGAAGGCCACAATGTTACAGTGAATGGTGATCGGTATAGAGCCATGATTACTAACTTTTTCATTCCTGAATTAAACAATCAGGATGTCCAGAAGCTAAGGTTCCAACAAGACGGCGCAACATGTCACACAGCTCATGCCACAATCGATTTATTGAGAGACACGTTTGGTGACAGCCTAATTTCACGTTTTGGACCAGTGAATTGGCCTCCAAGATCTTGTGATTTAACACCGCTAGACTATTTTCTGTGGGGCTATGTAAAGTCATTGGTCTATGCGGATAAGCCACAAACGCTTGACCATTTGGAAGACAACATTCGCCGTGTTATTGCCGATATACGGCCACAAATATTGGAAGAAGTCATCGAAAATTGGAAGTCCAGATTGGACTACATCCGAGCCAGCCGTGGCAGTCCTATGCCAGAAATCATATTTAAAATGTAATGCCACAAGATTATCTTTCGAATAAAAAAAAATTCATGTCAATCGAATAATACATCGTTGTTTTATTACAATTTAAAGTTCTATACCTCTCAAAAAAACAGCCTTTATGTAGAAGTCTAATTTGTTTAATGCTCATCAGTTTTTTTTATTGTTAAAGATATCATTTTCATATTCGTCGTATAACGTGCACCCTTAAATTTCGGTTTAATTTTTGGTGCTAAAAGTGCGCCTTATACACCGGACTTTACGGTAATTTTCTTCATAGCTACGCTGCTGGCCTTGAAATTCCATATACAGTAGAACGTCGTTTATCCGAACGTTTATTATCCGAAGCGTCAAGCATCCGGACTAGTTTTTTTGTCAAGTAAAGAGTGTTTTTTTTTCAGGTATAGAAGTTTAAGTTGGCATTACTTTCCAAGATGACGACCGATTTAAC
This sequence comes from Trichonephila clavipes, assembly GCA_019973935.1. Classification (NCBI taxonomy): domain Eukaryota; kingdom Metazoa; phylum Arthropoda; class Arachnida; order Araneae; family Nephilidae; genus Trichonephila; species Trichonephila clavipes. The sequence continues at coordinate 579,269 of BMAU01000595.1, read as the reverse complement.
AGCTGTCAAGTGATTTATTCTCAGTTTGGTTTGGCAATTCATCAAAACGATCATCAAGCAAGGCGTAGATTCGTCGAATGGGCCCAAAACGAGATTGCCGTTGTTCCCGATTTTCATAAGCGAATTGTGTTTAGCGATGAAGCGCACTTCTGGTTGAATGGCTACATCAACAAACAAAACTGCCGCATTTGGAGAGTGAAGCTAATCCACAAGTGTAAGTCGAAACACCGTTACATCCAGAAAAATTGCCTGTTTGGTGCGCTTTATGGGCTTGGTGGAATCCTTCTTCAAAAACGATGAAGGCCACAATGTTACAGTGAATGGTGATCGGTATAGAGCCATGATTACTAACTTTTTCATTCCTGAATTGAACAATCATGATGTCCAGAAGCTAAGGTTCCAACAAGACGGCGCAACATGTCACACAGCTCATGCCACAATCGATTTATTGAGAGACACGTTTGGTGACCGCCTAATTTCACGTTTTGGACCTGTGAATTGGCCTCCAAGATCTTGTGATTTAACACCGCTAGACTATTTTCTGTGGGGCTATGTAAAGTCATTGGTCTATGCGGATAAGCCACAAACGCTTGACCATTTGGAAGACAACATTCGCCGTGTTATTGCCGATATACGGCCACAAATATTGGAAGAAGTCATCGAAAATTGGAAGTCCAGATTGGACTACATCCGAGCCAGCCGTGGCAGTCCTATGCCAGAAATCATATTTAAAATGTAATGCCACAAGATTATCTTTCGAATAAAAAAAAATTCATGTCAATCGAATAATACATCGTTGTTTTATTACAATTTAAAGTTCTATACCTCTCAAAAAAACAGCCTTTATGTAGAAGTCTAATTTGTTTAATGCTCATCAGTTTTTTTTATTGTTAAAGATATCATTTTCATATTCGTCGTATAACGTGCACCCTTAAATTTCGGTTTAATTTTTGGTGCTAAAAGTGCGCCTTATACACCGGACTTTACGGTAATTTTCTTCATAGCTACGCTGCTGGCCTTGAAATTCCATATACAGTAGAACGTCATTTATCGGAACGTTTATTATCCGAAGCGTCAAATAGCCGGACTAGTTTTTTTTTGTTAACTACATGGACTATTCATGAATACGTTTTCGAACAGTGCAATGCTCCGCAGTTGTTTCGCGTGAGGCCAAAAGTGACTGGAAAACCCTATGTCGGGGATTTTTTGGGGAATTTTAGTTTTTTGATTTGATAAACATCTGCGTGGAATATTAGGTCAGTTTGTTTCCAAGTGAGGAGATGTATACGTGCTCTTTTGTTGAGTTATGAACTGCCTTGACTTCCAATTCACAACGGAAGCGAAACGTCTTGAAAATAGAGACAAAACTTGAAATATTGAACCGTCTCGCGAAGAGAGAAAATTGAATCGTCCCTAGCACAGCAGAAGACTGTGGATTTCAAATGCTAAATGATGACGAGATGGAGACTTCCGTACAAGAAGCATCCGACCCTGTCGACGGTGAAACGGAGGAAGACGTGGGCAACAACAAGAACGAAAGTAGCAAGGATCCATCAAATGCTGACGCGTTTTCTGCGTTAGAGACAGCTATGGAGTGGCACGAGAAACAATCAGAGTGCTGTCATATTGATCTACTGCTGCTCAAAAGAAAAGACCTTGCAGCAAAAAATAGAAGGTGTACATTGTACAGCAAAAAATAAGTGATTATTTTCCCCAATAAAGGTAAAATTGCGACATTTTGCACCTATTTTGCTTTTTCTTCAAGCACATGTGATGATTTTCAATATTCGTATAGTGTCCGGTTTCATGGATCGCATTCGGTTTTCGGTAATCCGAACAAGCGCACATCCGAACGGTGCCCGGTCCCTATTGATTCGGATAAACAACGTTCTACTGTAATAAGGGAGGGATGATAAAAACGTCTAATTCGTATAAAAGAAAAAAATATGTTGGGATAAAGCAATCTCTTAACATTTAAGCGCAATTAGACTGCTCTGGAAGGATAAAAGACGTTCCAAACTCTGTATAAAGGGAACGTATTTCTCGTTCGGAAATCTGAATGTATTTGTGAGTTGCGAGGAGATACTGTTGTTTCGTATAAGAATGCCACCAGAACGTGTCGGAATTCGGTAGCGGCAAGGCCCGTGATCTACGGATAAGTTTATTATTTCACATTATTGTATTGGTCGGAGCACAATAACTGTCATGCGAATATAGAAACGATGGGTTAAGCTGGATCATACTTAGCCATGCCAAACTTCAGTGGCCTCCGCACGTAACACTGGGGAGAATGAACTGATCAAATTTCAGGCGGGCCTTGCAGGATGGTACAACCATATCACGGACCTGTAGTCTGGAATTGTTTGCAGAACGATAAGTATCATCACAAGCATTCTATATATACAGTCAGAAAAAAGAATATCGAAGAATTCACTGTATTTTCAATATTAAGAAAACAATTTTATACTAAATGAATTTTAAGGACATTTTATAATTTAAAGCATACAAGTAATACTAAGCATACACTATTTTATAATTAGAACACGGAGACACGCGACAACTCCACTGAGGGTGAAAGATGATATCGAAGATGTTTCTAGTGAACTGGGCAAAGGGGGTTAAAGGTAGCACTTCTTGGATGAAATGCCCAGAACTCTATTGCTCTCGGCGAATTAGGATCTAATAAAACTAGTTTAAGATTTATGACCACCATAAAATGTGTTAAAGAGAGAATAACTTGAAATTTTTCCAGAAATATTTTTAAAAAAGGGAGAACAAAAATTGAATCACAAAAGAAAGAGTTCGTTACATAGAAAAAGCACTTCTTGATAGGGAGGTTTATTTACAAAGACAATCGTAAAATGTTCAAGGTTCCGAGAAAAAGTTCGCTTTATAAGAAAATTCGCAGAAAAAGGTTCATTATATAGAGGTTCGACTGTATATATATCGGTCATCTGACTTTTTATATGTTTACTTATATTTTGGTTTGTTATTCTTCGTTATCAAGTCCCTTATTTATAAATGTTTTGTAACACACATACATACATATATATATATATATATATATATATATATATATATATATATATATATATATAAACACTGCGTTAGTGAATAAATTGAAATCTCTTAATTTTATCTTTCAAATTTTAGATATATTTTACAGATTTTTTTTATATTGCTATTTTAAAGTTGAGTGCATTTTCGTTCATGTGTTTAGTGATTCAGTTATGTTGTGCACTTAGTTGTTCCAGGATTTTAATATTTTTATGTAAGAATATCCTTCAGAACGCGATGGTGAATAACTTAAATTTTGAAGTCTTACATTTTTAAAATTTTGAAAATTTGACTATTTCCATTTTGGCTTACCAAATTGCAATAGGGGGAAGGTTGGTGCCATTAAACTGGTTTAACCCCATTTATTGGTCCTAAGTCCGAAGTTACACTTGATTAATTTATAAATTTTCAACTTATAAATTTGTAATTTTGTTTTAAAGCTCTTGCATTTTTTGTAATATTCGCATTGATGTTTTCAAATGGAATTTTGTATTCTAAGATTCTAATAGTTTCAAATTTTTGTCTATTTATAAAACTGTGATTAATTTATATATATTTAAATATATATATGAATATAATGTGTGTGTATTTTGTAAAGATATAATTCCTTTTGTGGTTGGAGTCGAGGCAGTTGTAAGTTCTCGATATTAATGAAATTATCTTTTATTTTTGTAATTTTAACACCATGAGATTTACTTTGAGCGAGCTCTCTGCTCAAGTGCTAAAATACAATGAGATAGATTTATCCCTTTTCAACATTTAAATTGAGATAAATATAATTAAAGAACAAAATTCTGTGTTCAAGTGAAGGGGAATATAAGTTATTTTTAGAAATTACCTAAGTGTTTTGAGAAAAAGTTTCAATCCCTCACGAAGGCACGTGTAAGCCATTATAATAATCTTTTACTAAGAATCGCTAGTAAATTTGCCAATATCTACGCTTTAATCCTTTAATGTAAGATAAAATGAGACGCGTTTCGAAAAAGAATATTGGAGTAATTCTAATTTTTTTTAAAAAAAAAATGCATGTAAGATTAGAATTTTACAATAAAACATTTAGTTATTTTATATATATATATATATATATATATGGAAAATTATTGTAGAGGATGTTAAATTTCTATATCAAATAAATACAAAATGTAATTTCATGATTAAGTTGTTACAAATTTCACCTTTATACAATCCGTCAAAATCAAAAGCTCTTGAAAAGTTTATTTCTCGTATAAACTTTTTTTTCAAACTCATCTTTTTGAAAACAAAACAAAATATAAGAATATATGTTATATCAAGTTTTATCCTCGCCTATCTTTTAAAGAAAAAGGATGGGATGGAAAAATGTGTACGAGGTACATACTTCAAATCGCTCAAAACATCCCGGATGAAAATATTGAGTGACCTCCAGACGCCACTCGGTCACTGTGGTCAAATTGACCAATGGCTCCCTCAAGTCACCATTAATAGGTGTTTCTCTTTTGTCTGAGAACTCTTGTGGAAGGGAGCTGATAAATTGTCTTTCTAGAAGGAGGTATCATTACTCTTATCGCCCGCCCACTCTCCCTGCACATTCCCTCCCCCCTTTTTTTTCTTTGTTTTTCGATTCTCACCACCTCAGTTTTCGGATGGATTACTGCAAACAAGTGCGAATGCGAGGAACCGTGGCTAAGTAACATCATTAGACAATGTTACGGATGGCACTTTTCTTTGATTTTGCGTTTTGCCAGGGATTGTTTTGAAGTGTTATCTCGGATTATAGGGAAAGCATTTTCGAGGGACAGGGGTAAAAGCCTGTTTCATTTTTCGTAATGGATGTAGTATTATGACAAAGAGAAATGACGTAAGAAACATAAGTATATTAGTCACTTAAAGTTTAGAATATTCAGATATTATAATTAGGTTTTCAACACTTAATAGTTCTTTGTTCATCTGAAGAAAAATGTTGTTAAAATGAAGAAAATATATATATAAAAAAATTTAATTAAATTTTTTATAAAATATTTACACTGCTGGCCACACAAAATGCAATACCAGAGATATCACAGCGAAATTTATTTGACAGATAACATGTTGTACAAAGATTAGACGATTCAAATTACATCCTCTTGCGACGTGTGGAGGATGACAAAATCGGTAGCTAGTGCAGCCAGCCGCCATTGTTGGCTATAACCACTGCCACACGTCTCCGCATAGAATCAAAGAGGATTTGGATGTATGCTTGGGGTACATCAGTCCATACGGTTTCCATATATTTCCAAAGTTGATCTATCGTAGCAGCGGGTGGTGTACCCTGGGCAAGTCAGTGTGCAAGCATGGACCACACGTTTTCGATTGGCGATAGATCGGGAGAACAAGCCGGCCAAGGAAGCAATTCAATGTGATGGATAAAGAAAAGCTCTTGAAGATTGCGTGACACATGTGGTTGCGCATTATCCTGTTGGAATATGGCTGATGGCAAGCGCTGAATGTATGGGAAGACGACGGGCTCCAACACCTCAAGCATGTAGCGCTGTCTGTTCAGTGTACCAGGCAATGCTACTAGAGAGATGCGGCAGTGAAATTCAATACCACCCCAAAGTATTGTACCGGGTGCAGGACCAGTGTGGCGATGCATAAAGCAACACGTGTCACGCGTGGTCATGCATTGTCCTGTTGGAATATAGCTGATGGCAAGCGCTGAATGCATGGGAAGACCACGGGCTCAATTACATCAGACATGTAGCGCTGGTTGTTCAGTGTATCAGGCAATGCGTACGAAAGGGTATCGTGATGTTGCAAACAGAAACCAGAATTCGTAAGTAAACATAATGTCGTTCCATTTCGTTGCCCATGTTCGCTGTTCATTGGCGGCAGGTGCAAACGCTTGTGGTTTCCAGCCAAAGGTAAACAAAGTAATGGATGCCTTGTGGACATTCCACTGTTCTGTAAATGGCATCGAATGGTACGAGCAGATACGGAATGATACGCAACAGACTGAATCTGTTGTTCTATGTTTTGGGATGCGGCTGCGTGATCCATCACTGCCATGCCCACAATCCGTCTGTCAACACGGGCAGTGGTGCAACGAGGTGAGTACGATAGGCCCCGTCTGTCCATCGTTTCCACCTGCATCCAGTTGCTTGATTTCATACAACACATTCACCAATTTCTCTGAAGGGATACTCCATAATCCTTATAGGCTACTATTCTTCCTCGGTCGAATTCAGAAATTTAGTCAAAAGACGCTCGATGTCTTGCACAAGGCATGGTAAATAGCTAACGCAAAAAAAACCCCGCCGCATTTGAATTTGCCAATCTGTTCTCTCCCATTATACAGCGCTTGGGGTGGCGCTAAGATCACCCGTGAAATGCATCTGCGCTTTTACGCTAAAGGCTTGCAAATTCCATTGCCGCCAACACATGATGTAAATTTCACATGGTTTGCATGCTTCCTTCAGGGTATTACATTTTGTGTGGCCAGCAGTGTCTACAGCATTTAAAAGTAATTTTTTTTTATAAATCACCGATGACGTAGGACATGTGATGGTTTTAGAAAATGTTAGATATTTCGACGAAATACACACACATAAACTCATTCTTTTCATAAGAAATATTTCTCTAAAAAGTTACATAAAATTAATGATAAATAGATTGTTTTATAAACTAAACTCAGTGGCGTAATAGCCCAAAAGGGCTACTGTGCCCATCTCAGCTTTCATGACCTTTTGCGCTGAGTTGTTCCGCTCGGTTGGTCAGTCTAAAGTGAAACTTCCAGTGTTTAGTTCCCAAGCAATCTTGCTACTGCTTTATGAATCCATTGAAGGGATAAAAGCCAAAGTCGACCTTATCCAGTCCGGGTTTGATTTTTATGTAATTTGAAATAATTATACTAATTATATGATTAGAATTATACACTGGTGTGCAGAAGTTAAAGAAAAACGCATTTTCGATACATTTTTAAAAACAAAGCAAATTTAAGTGAAATGTGGCTTAAAAACACTAAAGGTATCCGAATGCGTTCGGAACCGTGATTTTAAAAAAGCACGTAAAGGGATACTTTTCCTGATATTTAGTCTCACTTAGATTAGAATATATGCAAAAAACTGTTTTAAAGACATTTTGACAAAAAAATTTATTTAAATATAATATTTTACCAAAAAATTAACTTAGAATAATTCTTTTTTCAAATGTTCTCCTTTAGTGAAAAATGGTTCTATTATAATAATATTTTGCCTGTATATAGCTCAGACTTCTATACAGAGGCTCAACTAGAATTTTTGAAAAATTCACATTATTTTCAGAGTTACCACCCAGTGAAATAATTTATTCGCGTTTTTTTCTTAAAATTGCACTCCTCTGTTGTCGTGAAATATGAATAAACCCACTTCTAAGTTATATGTTTCAAAAATTCTAGTTGAGCCTCTGAACAGAGGTCTGAGCTATATACAGGCAAAATATTATTCTAATAGAAGCATTTTTCACAAAAAGAGAACATTTGGAAAAAGGATTAGTCTAAGTTACTTTTTTGCCAAAATATTGTATTCAAATAAATTTTTTTTGTCAAAATGTCCTTAAAACAGTTTTTTGCATATATTCTAATCTAAGTAAGACTAAATATCAGGAAAAGTATCCCTTTATGCGCTTTTGAAAACTACGGTTCCGATACCTTAAAGACATCGCTTAAAAGTTGATAATAATAATGCAGTGGATCCCTAGACATTTCGCTGTAACTGGTAATGAGTTAGCGAACCACCTAGCAAAGAAGGGAGCTTCCATTCAATAGATAACAAGGGAAGTCATCTTTTTTGCCAGTGCCAAGCGTATTATTAAGAAAAAAAGCTGAATAATCTCACTTCAGTTCACTACATAGAGAGAAATTTCAATGAGGTTTGGTGGAATAATTTTAAAGATTTTACGATGTGGCCAAGGCGTGAAGCAGTTGCCGAATTTCGTCTGGTTACTGGACACGACTGTCTTCTCAAGCATCCTGATCGAATTCATGTTGCACAGGCCCCTTTCTGCACCTTCTGTAATATTAGGGGAGCCAAGGATGCTAACCACATTCATCACTTCCCAACACTAAAGGGCTCTTTATCGGCAAGCTAAGGACTTATTGGGTTCATAGACTTTTCTTACCATGTAAGGTATTAGCCCGTGGGCGATGCCTTACTTCTAAGTTACTTTCGTGACCTAGGGGTGAGGGAGTGAATAATCATTGCCATAATCTTAATATCTCTTTATTAAGTTCATAACTTAAACACTAACAATGATAATATTTGTATTTTAGCTTAGCAGATCTGAGGTGAGAAAACACATTACGTATTACCAAATAAGCATGATCTTAACCACTATATTTAACTTCCCCGCCTATTCCTAGTTTTAGTCTATATACAGTTCCTAATAAATGCTTGAATTATCCTACCTTGATCTCTTGTTTAACCACAATCCTCTCGGATCCTAAATATCTGTTGTTTATCTCGCGTGGAATAGTATCCACCTTGACTTGATCGCCCTGTCATGGATAGCCTTGAACTGAAATAACGGCTTCCTTCTCTTCCTTCAGTTTACGCGCTTAAACTCATACTAGCAAAATCACTTCCCAATAGGTCACCCGCTTACGTTAAACTTCTACTATTTAAGAGGTTCTTAATTTGCATATTCACGCTTCGCGTCAGGATTTGGTTGGAAAGAATTTACCTTTTTCGGCCCCAAAGAACCCAAGAGGAGTTTTTAGTTGAAAACCTGATGAGCCCGTCACAACCACTTTGTTATTTTCCACTTTGTTTGTTTTGTCTGTTCTTTTTTCTACCCCTTGAGGTGCAGTGTCTTTTGTAACCCTGGCCATAGAAAATAAAAAAAATAAATAAGGGAATGTTACACTATCTTTTGATCATGATTTATGCTAATGAAAGCCTGATAGTTCAAAACTGATGTGGCAAGCTGGAAATTTTAGAGGGACTAAGATCTCTCTGACAAGAATGTTTCTTTTATAATGAATAATGCTGTTAAGGTTTCCGACTACGTTCGGAACCGTGATTTTGCAAAAGTGGTGTAAATGGATGCTATTTGCGATATTTATTGTAATTCAGATTAGAAAATGTATATAAAATTGTTTTAAGAATAGCATTACAATAAAAAATTTATTAAGTACAATATTTTGACAAAAAATGAACATAGAATGACCCATTTTCAAAATATTCTTCCTTTTCGAAAATAATCCTTTTGTGAAAAATGCTTCTATTACAATAATATTTTACCTGTATATAGCTCACACTTCTATACAGAGGCTCAACTAGAATTTTTGCAATTTATAACTTAGAAGTGGGTTTATCCTTGTTTTACGACAACAGAGGGGAGACATTTTAAGAAAAAAACGCCGATAACTATTTCAATTGGTTGTAACTCTGAAAATAATGTGAATTTTTCAAAAATCATAGTTGAGACTCTGTACAGAGGTCTGAGCTATATACAGGCAAAATATTATTATAATAGAAGCATTTATCACAAAAGGAGAAAATTGCGAAAAAATGTTATTGTAAGTTAATTTTTTGCCGAAATATTGTATTTAAATAATTTTTTTTTGTCAATATATCCTTAAAACAATTTTATACATGTATTCTAATCTAAGTGACACTAAATATCATGCAAATTATACATTTATGCGTTTTTTAAAATCACGGTTCCGAACGTAGTCGGATACCTTAACAGGCTATTTATGCAGTTTTGGCACATCACCCCTTTTTCTCCAAGGCAGTTAGTTCTTTGCTCCATATGTCTTTTGGTGGTGGAGGGGAGCTGGGTATAGGTCCAGCTACTCTCCTAGGAACGCCCTAGATATTTTCTATTGCAATTATTTTGGCTGAAGGTCCCCATTGTGGAAGGATACTGGAGGCCACTCCTTTTTAAAATGATTGTATTGTGACGGGGTCACGCGTCTTTTCATTAACATGTCTTTTAGTATTCTTTGGGGCCGAAATTAATAACAACTCTTTTCCAACCAAACCCAAGAAGTGAAGCTTGAAGGAAAGATGCAAATTAGAAAGCTTTTAAAAATCAAAAGTTAGAGTAAACTGTGTGGCAATTCTGCGAATGTTATCATAATCCGTGATCCAAGCGTGAAGAGGTTTTGGAAAGTGACAGTCAACAGAAGTTATATACGTGATAGAGAACCCTTAGGTCAAGGTGCATACCATTGCACTCCAATAAATCCGCAACTTCCAGTAGGATTGGATTGATCGATCGACATTAAGGTAGGAGTGCTATTTAATATTATGATCTGTGATAGTATTGGAATTTAGTTTAGGCGAGTTAGTTATTGATGGTGGTCCGGGTTACGTTACTTCGGTATTATATATATTGTGTGTTTAGCCACCGTAGATTCTCTCACATATATTATTATTATTATCTATTGTGCTATAAGTTTAAGTTTTAAGATCTTAATAAAGTCAAATTAAGATGATGACAACTCCTAGTTCTTCCTTTATTCCTACGCTCACGCTGATAATCAAGGAGAAGGGCACCCGAGAGGGACGCTCTTACAGTAAATTGGCATCTCAGAAAAGGTATAAATTATATCATAAAAATCAGTAAATACGAGTTAGCAGTTTTATTCCATTTATTTATTGTGCTAAGTTCATATTATCTATAGCTGCATGCACATTTAGTTTGAGAATGATAGTGTACATTGGTCTCATTCAACCAGTGCTTCTCAAAGTTTCTATATTCGCAACCCAACACTCAATCATAATTTTCATCGCACCCCCTCTATACAATAACAATGTATTGAATTCAATAATACTATACTTTGACGCTAAAACTCCGATATGACTTGAACCTCTTAAGTGCCACCGGTGTATATAAACATCTCGCTCAGTCGAAGCGTAAATTTCGCCGAACGTAGATATACGTCTTTCCGAAGTACGATTTTTTGTGTGCACTGCTTTCCATCAAATTATTCCGAAGGCTTTTGAATGCAATCAGAGGACTCTGACAATGCTTGCGAAGGATTTCAGATTATTTTTGCTTCTTTATTCCTCCTCCCCTCATTACATCCCACACGCGCGCCTAAGAGGAAAAAGATTGGGAAGAGAATCGCATAACTTTTAATCGGCAGTTAAGGAATTCATTATAAAACGTACAAATTATGAAGATAAATGTTAATTTTTCAATACAATTTTATGTATCACAATCCCATGAGGTCACCACTGGTAATTATTAAACTGGTTCTGAAATTACTGTCGTTAAATTAATTACAAAATGCATTGTGCAGCACTGATACTATTATAAGTGTAAATGTGTATATTCTATTTTTTATCATGTCAGAATGCATTTTGTTTTACTTTCTTTCAGCAATTTTTAATAATGTTTTTAAATAATCTTTTGTTTTCTACTTTTCAATATAGGATCGCGCCTCCCTTGGTAGAGTTATCACGCCCACCAACGGAGGCGCACCCCACAGTTTGAGAAACACTCCTAACTAACTAAACTAACTCCTTAATGCAGAGCGCAGTACGAAAGACAACACTAGTAGTGGTTAGAGCATCGGACTCCAGACCGGAAGGCATGGGTTCGATGCCCGATGCCACCAAATACCCTCCGCGTACACACGGAGTACGTGCTCGTTAAATCAGTGAGTCCGAAGTCTTGTGGGTTGATTCTCGAGTGCAGGAACTGGAGAATGCTTCCCTCCCCTTCAGTTTCTTGCAGAAATTGTGGAGGTGGAGATAAGTGGTGTCGCCATCTATCGTCCTTTCGGGGAATTTCGCCGAGCTAAATCGTACTGTCGCCTGTATGGTGGTGGCCGCGGTAGCCGAGTGGTATAGGCATCGGATCGTGGCTGGCTTTGTCACGAGTTCGAGCCCAGTACCACTGAACACCCGCCGTGTAGGGCAGCGATTTCACGCTAAATCTGTCGAGAGCTGAAATGTCCTCCCGTGGTGTGGTGTGGTAGTTAGGAGAGTGGATGCCAGCTCAGGTGTCGTCCACGTCACTTGACCATGGTTCAAAATTACGTGGTCCATCGCCAAAAGCCCTCGTGCAGCTGAACAGTGCGACGTTAATCTTCACTCACGAGACAAATGTACGCTGTCATACTTTTCTGCGAACTTTTTTTTTTTTAAATCAGGAGCGAGATTGCTTGTCGAAATTCTCCTCCTCCTCCTCCTCCATCACTTCAGTCACTTCATAACAGTCTACAAGTTTATGTCAGCTAACTTGTACGGGTATGTACTCTTGTTCATAAAAGAAAAACTGTCTACAAATGTACGAGGTAGGATTCAAAAGATCCCGGCCTGAGCCGGTAACGTGAATATTGCAGTAGATTGACTACGATAACATTTCTGTGTTACTGCGTTCTTCCCCTTTTCTAAAAAGTTTGTCCCGAATAATGTGATCGCCGGCTTGCTACGCTGTCGTATTTTGTAAGTGGATACATTTAGTAGTGAGTGATTGAAAGAAATCGCGTTTGTTGAGCAGAAAATAATATCCGATTTTGTGTTGACTTGGAAAAGAGTGCTGTGGAGACTTACGAAATGTTGAAGCATGTTTAAGACCGTGATATATTATCGCTAGGGATTGCAATATCGGACTAAACGTTAAATACCGGTGTGTATTCGGTACTTTTTAGATCTTAATACCGGTAGTAGAAGTTTTAGTAAAATGAAGAAAACACGGGTGTTTCTTAAGTTTTATTTGCCAGTTTTATTAGAGAGTGTAAATATCACAAAAAAATAATTTTTAAATTACAACAGTACATAAATAACCACAAAAAGCAAAGGAGCATCTTACTATTTTAAATCACAAAAAAGTGTTAATATCATTATTTAGTCTGTGGTACTATTACAAATTTTTGAAAAACATATTGCATTAATTGTGGTATCATTAAGTCTGGAACGTAATTATGTACAAAAATTACCAGCTGTCGAAAATGATCTTTTGGGCATCTACGCTATTGGGTGGTATTATTAGCAATAAAAGATATACTTTTTCCATGTATTTACTTGAAAATCTCTTTTCGGATGGTTTTGGATATAGCTGATATCTGTATGATATTTTGGTTTTTTGAAATTTTTTTAGTTATCGCTAATTCTAATTTTTATTCAAAAAACAATTCCTTTTTACTATCGATATTAGTGTCATCATCATCTTCGAGAACTGTACCGAATTCTTCTGAATGTAGTTTGTGGGTAAACAATTTTAAGAAAATTTACTATAAACTTTAAATTGGTTAGTCACCTTTCATCTTTTTCATTTCCATTTATAAAATCATGCTGATATGTAAATACAAGTATGCTATGCAAATACTATGTGAATAACAAACTCCTCAACTTAAAAAATATCGAAATATTACGCATTTTCTTTACAACTATAACTTAGTTTTCACAGATACGAATATCAGACTACGAATTCTGTGCGGGGGCAGTATTGCTCTGTACTGTAATTAAATACATTTGGTCCGCCTCTTTGGATAATTCACAAATTTTATTTATCACTTCTCTTAATTGTAGGATACAACTTTATATTCAAAGTCTAATTAATTTCGCCCGTTAGGGTGACATAAAAACAAAAAAGTATACTATTTTGCTATTTTGGTGATCTCTGGACCCCTAGAGATAATTTTAAAGTAATCTAGTACATTCCGAAAAACCGGTATTTAAGCTTGTGAATATCGGTAATACAAAATTGTACAAATGTCTCAAAATACCGGTATTTGGTATCCCGGTATACCCCGGTATTGCAATCCCTAATTATCACGAACGCAAGATTTTGAGTTACATTGATGTTTCAGAGAAGGTAGTGAAAGTGTCAAAGATGACAAGCGCTCTGGACGTCCACAGACTTGCCGCACCGCTGAAAACATTGAAAAGTTTTCTGCGGTGAAATGAAACAACACCAAAATGAAAACTCTAAAATGAAAACAACTGTTTTGCCACGTCCTTCTAACTCCCCTGATTTCGCTTTAAAAAAACTTCAGAATATTTCTTGAACTGACACGTCACTTGCACGGTCATCGATTTTAATCTGCAGATGAAATTAAAAGTGCATCGCTGTCTGAATTAAATGAAATGGCTAAAAGTGAATCACAGAAATATATCGATGAACTTTACAAGCGAAGGCAAAAGTGTGCTGTTGCTCAAGGGTCTTATTTCAAGAGGATGTGTTTCAGAGCAACTTAACTGGTAATACTTTATAAGTCATACACTTAGTCTGGGATCTTTTGGATTATATTGCGTATGTTGAACTAAATTGAGTGAATAGGCTCTTTTTCTTTTTGGTTTTTTGACTGTCTTGGTGAGCTGCAAAAAACTCTTTGCATGCCACTTTTTGCTCATCCCTGTTTCATGGCTACCTCCTGTTCTAAATATTAACAGCCATTACGTATTCGTCGATCAATTTGGATGAGCGTCATTGTCCGTATGAATGAACTAGGGACTAACTAACCCTATAATAAGCCTTAAACAGTATTCTAATACAGTCGACTCTCGCTAATTCAAACCTTCGATAATAGGAACCTCTTGCTAATTCGAAGTATATGCTCAGTCCCTAGAAAATTCTTGATATTTTGAACTAAAACATACGTTTTGGAACACTCAATATTTCGAAGTAAAACCTGTGGCTGACTAAAATACAACGCGCGCAAAGTGATCTGATAAAAATCTCGACAATTCAAGCATTCATCCTTCAACTTCGAATTATCGAGAGTTGACTGTATCTGATGTCTTTATAGATCAGATAAATTCCAGTATCTCCCTATAAATCACGTAGCTCTCAACTCAGACCGTAATATAACCTTCATGGCACTGGGGGAATGTACAGGATCCCTGGTTTTCTTAACACGTTGTTAATCATTGTAATAAATCAGCAAATATTTTTGTCCGACTTGTGAAAGAGATTAATTGTATGGCTATATGTAAAATGACGGTAGCGAAAAAAATCCGCCTAAAATTGTGAAATTTGCGGTCACAGTGGCTAATGATGTGATTGAAGGTATCAAATTTTTGCTATGTGCTCGCCCTCACTTGAACAAGTGTCAGATATATTTTAAATTTTTTTTCCAGAACAGATATGATCCCTCCTTTCACATCGTGCCCCCCCCGCTTATAGTTAAACTTCGGGGTACCCTGTATTTTTCATGTCCATACCTAAATGAATAGGTTTTTTATAAATTTTGTAAATTATAATAAAATTATTGAGCTTTGTGAGAGAGAGATACTATATTTTACTTTAAATTCAATGTATTTACGTGGAGTGATGGGACATAGTTAAGGATAAGTGAGATTTTTATTTTATTTTATTAAAGTAGAAAAGAATTTTTCCAGAAAGAAGCGTAGATTTTATTTATCGCAAATTTATTAGAAAATAATTATCACAGACACACTTAGGACAACGTCTTCGAAGACTATAATGTAAAATATAGGACACATTCAAAGCATATGGGCTCCCAAATTTTTTAATTTATAAAACGATAAACCTAGAGAATGAGAAATTCATACTGAGCTCACTTTTCCGCTTTAGTTATACAAACATATGAATACGAACATACAAATATTGAAAGGAAAACTACTAAAAAGGGTATGGTAAATGAATAAAATGTTAGAAAATACTAAGAAGAATCGATTAAATGGGCTTTTAAAACCATCCAATCTTACCCAATACTTGTCTATACAAAGGAAAAGAAAACAATGCAAGAACAAGTTTTAAAAAATACAATAAGATATACGTAGTATATATATGATTCAAAAGTTTCCGGACGGAGTCTGTAACTTAAAAAATATTACCAGTTAAGTTACTGAAACACATCCGCCATAGAAATAAGAACCTTGCGTAACAATACACTTTTGCAATGGCTTGTATAGGTCATCGAAACATTTCTGGAATCCATTTTTAGCCATGTTCTGTAATTCAGACTGCAAAACATTTTTAACTTCATCTGCAGATTGGTCTTCGTTTAACATGCGGTGAACGGTATGTTGAGACACCCTATGCATGTTATGATCCTTAGTCAGTATCCATTGACATGTGGCCGAGAATATCCCAACTGATTCTGCTATTGCTTGAAACATGTTCTTACGTACCTCCGCAGAAAACTTTTCGATGTTCTTAGCGGTGTGGGAACTCTGCAAACATCCACAAAGCTTGCCGTCGACACTTTCTCTGCATTCTCTGAAACATCGCTGCCATTTAAAAGCTTGCGTTCACGATAATGTATCATAGCTCCCGAAACTCACATTTAAGTATAGATAACAAAGTGCTTTTCTGTACAACCATTATGCGTCCCATCATTACGTACGCTTGTCCAGTCTGGGGATACGCTGCTAAAAATAATATAAATATTTTAAATACTATTCAAAATTCCTACATTCGCATGATAGTAAAAGCCTGTCGCTATATGCTAAACGATTATATTAATAAAGCCTTAAAAATCAATAGTTTCAAAGCTCACATTCAAAAAGTAGCCATAATTTTTTTCAATATTCTTCCAAATACCAATAACTTAAATAGAATCATCTTAAATGCTTATAATTGTAATGACACTAAAAGGCTGAGGAGAACCCTACTGGATTCCTACAACTCGCCTTAATTATTTTGTTCTGGCAATAATTTTTTAACTATTGCACCCTAGTAAATTTTATTTCTTTTCTATTTTTACTTAATTAATTTTTCTTATTTTATCCCACTGGACAAGCGTATCCCACTTTCTATTTTTTCTAATTTTTACTATCCCCCATGGACAGCCAGCCAGAGGCTATATTCACTTCCACCTCCAACCAATGAGAGAGCATCCACTCAGCTCTCAGCAAAGCCAAAATTTCCATGCCATAAAGACCACCATAAGCTCCGCCCCTGGATCCCATCGTCGCAACCAATATCATGCATGCTACTCCGCAAACTGAATTCCAACGTACGTCAAGCCCCACATCAAAGGCTTTATGATAAGGGATTGAGGACTGAGTATCAGTCCAGATGCCCAAAAATAAACTGCCATTCAATGTATCACAGCCTTACACCTGCTTCAAAATTTTGTTCGTCTCCGTAGCACCTTTTCCCAAACGAACACAAAAATTAGTATTCCTTATCCGCTCAATAAATTCTTCCTTTCTGTCAGCAACGACTAAATACATATGCCTACAAAATTCGACACCGTGGCGACCCACTAACTACGTAATTTGGAATAAACCTTTTTTTAGAAAGAGTGAAGAATGCAATAACACAGAAATGATATTGTTGTCGCTCTACTGTTAAAATTTTCCTCGTTATAGGCTCAGTCCGGGAACTTTGGAATCCTACTAGTAAATACTCTTCGCCCTGACACCTCAGTAGCACTAAAGACCCGCCGTGTAGGGCAGCGATGCACGTTAAATCTGTCGAGAGATGAAACGTCTACCCGTTGGTGTGGTGTGGTATTAAGGAGAGGGTGATGCCAACTCAGGTGTCGTCCATGTCACTTGACCATGGTTCAAAATTACACGGTCCGTCGCCAAAAGCCCTCGTGTACCTGAATAGTGCGACATTAATATTCACTCACTCACTTGCCCTGACACCTTTTCCTTTTGCATATTAAAGTTAAATTCTTTTGCGCATATTGATATTATATAATCCCGAAAAAGATTAGCACACAATTAAGTTCAATGATATTATTTTTTTATTCTCCCAACTCGATTAAGCACAAGAATTTTAATAAAAATTTGGTTTCAAATATTATTTTTAAAAGTAATGAGATATGCACACAAAAAACAGGATACGTAAAATTTTTTATAAGAAATTTTAAAGAAAAATAGACTCAGTTAAAATTATGTATTAAGTATAATAATATTTATGTGTAAAAAAACATGCTTTCTATTTAACTAACTTTTGAATAATACCAATTAATTTTGTTTTTAAAGCAAAAGATCCTTACAAAAAATTTCCTGAGCCCAACTTATACAAATCTTACGAAATTTTTATTTAAAAAAGTGGAAGGCTATGAAAAAACACAGTCTGAATGCTAGAACTGATTTTAAATCGAGAAAAATTTAATGTATTTTTATTTAAAAAGACGGTGATATTTTAATTGTGAAAATGCTATAACTGTGCTATTTAAAAAAACCTTCCTCTGTCCCCCCCGAATTAGATTAAGCTAAGAGAAAAAGAAAACATTGACTTGAACTTTAAAAAAAATTAAGCCACTTCTTTTTAATGAAAATTCACATTCGACTGCCAATTAGGTTTTAATTAAATGTTCATCGTTTTTATTTAGGAGTGAAAAAGAAAACATTTCAATGGAGATTGAAAAAAAAAAGGCTTTTGTTGTGTTATAAATCTTTGAGATTGAATAAGTTTATGGAAATAGGTAATAGTGATGAACAAAATTGAGTCAGTTCATAGTTTAAACAATATAAGCCAAAATCAAGAATTTAAAGAGACAGAAAGAATTTATAAACATTAATATCGCCTTTTGGTTTTTTTATCCTATAAAAAGTAACCTATTTTATTTAATGATTGATTTTTTTTGGTTAAAATTACTCTACTGCAATAACATGTATTTCGTTCTTCGTATGTTTTACGATATAATGCTAAATAAAAGTTTATTTTCATCGCTTAAAATTAAAAATAACATATTTTAATCCTTCAAAATTTTAAAGTCATAGCAAATTTTCTGTTTGCTGGGAAATATATATCAAATTTAGATTCTCTCGGGTGTTTTAAATCGTCCAAAGCAGTGATTCTCTACCTTCTGCCTTTGGTCCGTATGTGGCCCCGCCGGCTTTTTTTGAATCGCCCAGTCATGGCCCATTGCGCTAAAAAAATCAATTATTGGAGAACAATGCACAAAAACTTAATAGGAAACTCTGTCAATAAAGCAATCAGACGTATAAATATTACTATCAATTTATTTTTTAAAAGTAGAATGAAAGCTAATAAAGCCTTGGTCAAAATACAAATTATCCCTTGACTCAATAAAAGTTCATAAAAATAAATATTTTAGTGTGTATGACAGAAAAGTTAATATAGTATTAAGATAAAAACCAAAAATGAGTTTTAATACTTTTTTTTATCAATTTTGTTGGTCAATATTACTTTGGTCTCATAGCGTGTTTTTTCCATTATACGCATGTTGCGGCCCGCATGAAATAACTATCATGTATATGTGACCCGCGTGAAATACCTACCATTAGTAAGCGGCCCCGGCTGCTCTAAAGTATAGAGCCTAAACCAAGTGCTCTTAAATTTTTCGGGGTAGCGATCTCATTTTTTGTACAAAATTTTTTTGCGACACCATAAGCATTGCACAAAGTTTACCCACGCTTGGGTACTTTTATATGGGTTTTTTTAGTATATTTACATTTTATAATAAGCAATTGCAATAAGTTGAATTTAACGACAAGATATTTTAATTATCGTAAAATCTGGCGTAAAACACGCACCTTTAACACAAAAAATATAATCGAAATTTAAGGGTGCACGTTAGACGCCGGATATAAAAATGAGAGCTTTAAAAATAAAAAAATAGGGTTGAGTATAGAGAAATATCAAAATATAGACTTCCACATATATATAAAAGTTAAAATTAATTAGTCCAGATTTTTACAGGTTAAAATATTTTACAGTAGAAATTAAAAGTTTTAGTGTAATCACTACGAAGAGAAAGTATTTGTTCATTTCCACTAAGATAAATTGTTTTAATTCATCAAATATTTACTCACAAAAATAACCTTCCCTTGAATAAATCTTTGGAAATTGAAAATTTTAATTTTGGTTTCTAAATGTATATTTGACGATAGATGTGTAATGTGAAAATAATATTAATTACTTATTATACAGGGAAGTTGTTTCTGTAGATGTCCATTCTGCTAAAATATTACACTTTATATTATGGAAACACATGCACTTAAGATTTCAGATCCTTAAAAACGTATACAGGGAGGTCTTAAGATTTCTTGAGGTCAAGGAATCCTATGAAAAATAGACCCCGTCTATAATCTTCCTAGGTAGACAATATGTAGCATACGTTGCCAAACAAATACACGTACAAATGGAAACCCGTAACTATCAAGTAATATAAGAAAATATTTTAAGTCAATTCTTAATGAATTTCTTCAATGTATGGATAAATAGAAAGTATTTTATTAACAATTTAAAATTTGAACGATCTCTCTTTCTCTCTCTCTCTCTCTCTATATATATATATATGAAGAAAGTGTAATAGTAGGAATTGAAAAAAAGCGCATGATTGCGCATTGTTGTAACAATGCACACACGGTTTGGATGAAAGATCGTCATTTTTGAATCAATGAAAAAAACTATTTGTCATTGTTTTAATAGTTACATTGTTACAACAATGGATACCAATCTAAGCTGGCGTCGAAAACCAGTAATTAATTAAATTTAATTTAATTAATGAATTAGTATTTGAAAAAACAGTATTAATATCAAGTATCATTCAATGCAAGTTTAAAAAAAATTATTTGAACTTGATTGGATGAATAGAAAGTATTTTATGAAGAATTAAAAATCTGATTAAGTGTATATATATACATATATATATATATAAAAATAAATATATATAGAGAGGAAGTGAGCTAATAGGAATTGAATAAATATGTCTGATTCACTGTCTCATAAAACTAGGCACAAATGGACTCGATCATTGGTCACTTTTCGACTAAATGAGTAATATTGGTTTAACGGTGGTAGATCTAGGCCTAGATATGGGTGACGGACATAGATTAAGAACACAGTTTTGCCACTGTTACCAGTTGGCATACAGTTAGAAATTCTCCGTTTCTCTTGGAATCTTTCCAGGAATAATGTTCACCATTTTTATAAAATTATATTCAGTTCATGATCCTATTAAGACAGAGTCAATTAATCTGTCGAAGCTCAAACGTCCTCACATTGGTGTAGTGTGGTGTTGAAGTTAGAAGAGAAGAGATGTTGCCAGCACAGGTGTAGGTTTGTCACTTGAGTGTGGTTCAAAATTGCAAGGTCCGTCGCCAATAGCCATACAGCGCGATGTTACTATAGTTCTAACTCTCACTGAGACCAAGATCGAGACGAGGTCTGGACCCGGAGTCACTACATGCCGTAAGAAAAGGGCATAACGGAGAATATTAAGGCTCCCCCCCTCTGCAAAATCAGGTTTTGGGCCCGAAGCCGGACCTTACAAAGGATTGCAAAAATATAACATCAAGCTTTGGGCCCCCTAGCATCCTGTGCCCGTCCCTCCATGTGGAGGTTGGGGGGTGTACGCTATATGACTGCCGTAGGAGGGCCCTGACTGCATACTTGTTTTTCAGCTCTTTGTTATCTCTTAAGTTAATTGATTCAAGACGTCAGCAAATAGGAAAGTGCAGATAACTATTTTCATTCAATAGTTAAATTTATCTGTTTTTCACTAAACGATAGCTGTTTTTGTTTACAAAATTATATCCATTCATTTAATTTCCTTTGAAAAAAAGTAAAACAAGTTTTGAACATAAAAAATGAAATAAAAATGCTGAATGTTCCATATTGAAGAAAGAAAAAAAATGTTTATTTCCGTTTTTAGTTACAGGAAAAGAAAAGTTAGAAGGTCAAATGTTCTCCCTGATTTTCAGGGGAGATAGAACAGAAAAATATTGATTGCAAAACCTTTCTCTCTCTGCTACTTCACTTACTCTCTCTCTCTCTACTGCAATACGTTTCTGAAAAATTCCACTCACGTTTTTGTTCCAAACAGAAAAAGATACCCACCATTATATTTAAAGGGAAAAAAGAGCCTTTTAAAGGCTGGCTTTATCATTTGCTTTCTATTATTAATTCACTCACATTTGGGAAAATATAGAGATCGGCAAATAGCGCATTAGAGACTCTAACACGCGGACATGGCTGACATTTGAACATCCCTACTCCACTGGTGAGGGTTTTGTACGAAAATGCTGAATGCTCATTTTGTCGATTGCTCGTCTATTTTTTTTCTCTAAAGGTCCCAGAAGTCAAAAAGAAGTTGCACTGAAACTGGGATCAATTTACCTCTTTATGGTTCTTATGTAATTATAACTTTGGTTACTTCAGCATCATAAAAGCGGAAAATAAAAAAAGGTATTTCGTTCTGCAATGCAGTATTGTGCTCTTCTTCACATTTTTGTATAAATGGTGTAACCTATGTACAGAGTGGAGGAACAATAACATCACACTTTTCAGTTAAACACCCTCTTTTGGCGACAAACTTCGTCATCTTGAACAATCGTCTAGTGCAAAGGACAACGCCGGAGCAGGCACCTTCCTCTCATAACTTCCATTCCACACGAGGAAAAAAAAACTGCATGAAGTTTATTGGTGGGGGACCTCGTTATTTAGATCTACGTTCACGTGAGAAAGATGACACCTAAACTGGTACACCCTCGACATATTTAACCTTTGATCCTCAATATTTAATGGATATCGGCCCCTTCTGCACAGCGGGTCTTCATCGGAACTTAACTCGGACCCATGATTCGTCAGCCATGAGTCCGTTACTTTGACCACTAGGCTACCGCGGTATTCAATGTACAGAAGAATTAGTTACACTCATGGACAAAAAAAAAACTAGCGCACCAATACGGGGTCGACAAAATTAAATGAAATTTTACGTTCGTAATGACTACTTTGATATAAGCAAATCATTAGAAAATCAAAGAAGAAAGATAATTTATTTCAGAGAAAAAGGCACAACAATGGAGGATTTAATATCCTGTTGAACCTCCTCTAGCGCGAATACACGATGCGATACGATCGGGCATCGAGGCATACACGCTCTGTGTGATATCTTGAGACATTTCGTTCTATACCTGCTGTAACATTGCCTCTAGTACGTACAAACTCGTGAGATGCCCAAGTCACCGGCCCAAATGATCCCCGATTGAGGATGAATCTGGGGATCGGGCAGACCAAAGAAGGGCAGTAACAGTGCAGATACAGTCTTATGACGTCCTTGCCGTATGAGGCCGAGCATTGTCTTGTTGAAAAATGTCTTCTGGAAGCCATTGCATGAGTGACAACACATGTGGTTGCAGGATGTCATGGACATACCGCTAGGTTGTCATGGAGCCACGGATCAATACTAGGGGTGACCGTGTATTGTAGGCAATGGCACCCCATACCATCACATCAGCTGTGGGAGTGATGTGTCGCTGTAAAGCAAAAGCAGGATTGAGGCTTTAACCACGGGATCTCCACATACAAACACGATTTTCATCACTGCTGAGATTGAATCTGAATTCTCATCACTAAAGACGACCTGGTTTCATTCCGCTGCAGCCCAGCTTCCTCGAGTACGATACCACTCCAAACGGAGGCGTCGAAGGGTGGGTGTCAAGAACAGCACACGTAATGAGCGCCGCGATCCCACATGTCCTTCAGCAAAGAACCTTTGTATGGTTTGAGAAGACACAGTGGCCCCTAATGAAGGTGCTACTTATGCCTGGATGGCGGCCGATGAAGCAGTTGGCTGTACGCGTGCATTTATTACGATGTGGCGGGCTTTTTGATGACTGGTCTGTCGAGGGCGTCCTGAGCCTGGTCTTCGTGTAAATGACATCTCTCGGATCAACTGGTCTTAGTGCCTTCTCACAATACAATCAGAGCGGCATAATTAACGAGCTACTCGTCTAGCTGACCACCCAGCTTCCATCATGCCGATGTTTGTCCTCCTCTCAAACTGCGACAGCTGCTCATATTGTCGTCGAAAATGGCGTAATGGCATGTCTTTCTCAGCTCTTGCCTTGTAAACGATTCAACACACTCAAACAAGTTTTGGTTACCTGTTTTATACTCCACGGAGAACGACATTGAACCCCCTCTACCGGCTATACGTAATGCGCAATCACGCCGTATTTCTAAACATTTGCATATTTCCTCTTTGCCATAAGGACTCTTTGCCTTCATGCCAAGTTTCGTTTCGATCCCGCAATTATTTCTTGGTGCGCTAATTTGTTTGTCCATAAGAGTATTTTTAATTCCTTAGGTTCAAATTATTCATAAGAACAAAATATCTAAATTATCCATTTTGATTGATTCGCAGCCGCAGTAACCAAGTGCTCATGATCACGAACTCGTGACCAGTAAGTCGTGGCTTCGAATTCTGCTGCCACTGAAGACCCACCGTTTAGGGCAGCGTGATAACCCTAGAAGTGGGGGGCACGAGCATATTCAAAAGTCGAAAACAAAAGATTATGCCAAAATATTATAAATTTTCTGATAGTAAAACAAACAAAATAAATTCTGTCATAATGAAAAAAAATACATTTACACTGATTGTAAGGACTTTGCCCCTCGGGTGCCCTTGTCCTAAATTATCAGCCTGAGCTAGAGGTGTAAGAATAAATGAAGAGCTAGAAGTTGCCATAATCTTAATATTACTTTATTAAGATCTCAACTTAAACCAATAACAGATTAGATAATAATTTTATGTGTGAGAGAATCTACGGTGGCTAAACACACAATATATAATACCGAAATAACGTAACTCGGACCATTATGGATAACCAACTTGCCTAAGCTCAATTTCAATGTAAATACAGATCCGAATATTTAAACTAGTAACTCCTACGTTAATGTCTGACAAAACGACAATCTATCTGATCCTAGCTGAGTTGCGGTTCACTGGCGTGCAATGGTATGCACTTTGACTAAGGGCTCTCTGTCTTGGGTAACTTCTCAAAATACTATTTACACTTGAAACACGGATTATCATAACTCTCCCCAAATGCTACTCCGCTTACACTAAACTTCTGTTACTTAAAAGCTTCCTAATTTGTTTCTTTCCTTAATGTTTTACTTCTCGGGTTGGTTGGAAAAGAGTTGTCATTTAATCTGGCCCCAAAGAACCCAAAAGGACATGTTAATGAAAAAACGCGTGAGCCCGCCACATGATATAATACACTTATAACTGTATCAGTACTGCACAATGAACTTTATAATTATCTTAACAATACTAAATTAAGAACAAGTTTAATAATAAAAAGTGACCGCACCGGTAAGTCATATATAAAATTATATGCAAAAACTAACATTTATCTGGATCATTTGTACGGCTTATAATTAATCCCTTAGCTGCAGATTAAAAGTTACACGATTTACTACCCAATGCCACCGTTTTGCACTTATGAACGCATTTGTGGTGTATTTGGAGGGAAGGAGAAAGGGAAAATAAGAAAATTCTCTGAAATAAGTAAATCCTTCTTAAACAATGTTAAGGTCATTTTATTGCATTCCAAAGTCTTCGGAATAATTTTATGGATAGTAATAAATCATATTACGGAAAGACATATATATATACTTCAAGGGCAATTTACACACTGGCAGAGCGAGACGTTTATATCCAACGGTGGCGAAGAGGTTAAAGTCGTATTATAGCTGTAGCGTCAAAGTATCGTATTAACGAATTCATTACATCGTTATTGTATGGAGGGGGACGCGAGGAAAATTGTGGTTGAATATTGGGTCGCAAATATTGAAAGTTTGAGAAGCACTGGTTTAAGGGGAGGGGGGCTGATACATTTTAGTTCCGTCGAGGAAAGTCTTGTAGTTGGTGTGATGTGGAAGATCGGTGAAGAAGGGGGATGGCCGTGGTAGCGTAGTGATCAAGGTTACGGACTGGTGGCCGGATTGACATGAGTTCGAACTTTGTATTGTTTAAGACCCGTTGTGTAAAAGTGCAATGCACGTCTATCTGTCGAAAGGTTGAAAGTCCTCCCGTTGCTGTTGAAGTTTGGAAAAGAGAATGGGCTATCTTAGATATCTTACTCGTCAATTGACCATGAAGTCTACACTATTCTTCACTCGGTAGACGGGGAGGAGTTAGGTATCGGAATTTATGAGTACAACTTCACTTACAGATTACCGACAGAGAAATTCGTCGCAACAACTGGTCTACATCTGTTGCATTTGTAGAAAGTAGCTTCAGTCAACGTTTCATAAAGCATATTAGCACTAAAAATATTTTGTTATAAAATTTTCAAAGTAATACCATTGAAGCGTACTAAATCTGTCAAGGCTTACGATCCTCAAGTTGGCGAGGGGTTGAGAATGGTTAAGAGAGTTGGGTTCATCTCAGATAGCGTCCTCGTCACTTGCCCACGGATCAAAATTACGAGGTGCGTCACCAATAACTGTCGCATTGCTTAAAACTGCAACGCTAATATAGACTCACGCACTCATGCCTATTATTAATGTACAATGCAAAATGAGTCATTATATTGCACAAGAAATTAAAGAAAATATTCTACTTTTTTAAATACAAGAAATAACTTCAAATGCTACTAAATTAATAAGCATAAATCCTTGATGCAGAGATTCTCGTTCATTCATTACGGACGCGTTGATTTTTTGTTTACAGCAGTGTTTCTCAAACTTTCAATATACGCGACCCACTATTCAATCATCATTTTCATCGCGCCCTCCTCCATGCAATAACAATGTATTGAATTCAATAATACTATACTTTGACACTAAAGCTACAATAAGACTTTAACCTCTTATGTGCTACTGACGTATATAAACGTCTCGCTCAGATAAAGTATTAATTTTCTGGACGTATATATACGTCTTTCCGAAGTACGATCTTTTCTGTGCAATGTGACCCATAAAATTATTCCGAGGGCTTTAGAATGCAATAAAAGAACCTTGACAGTGTTTGGGAAGGATTTACTTATTTCAGAGAATTTTTGCTTATTTATTTCTTTCCTCCCCCTCCTCCGCAAAAAAAACATCAACATACGCTCGTCTATGTGGTAAACGATGGCATCGGGGAGCGAATTGCGTAACTTTTAACAGGCAGTTAAGAATTAATTATAAACCGTACAAATTATCAAGTTAAGTGTTAATACAAGCCCATGGGGTGACTGATAATTATCGAACTTTTTCTTAACTTAGTATTGCTAAATGAATTGTAAAATATCCATTGTACAATTCGGATACATTTATAAGTGCATTATATCAGTGTAAATGTGTCTTTTATTATATCAGAAAGTATTTTGTTTGTTTACTTTCAGTAAATTAATAATGTTTAAATAACCTTTTGTTTTCGATTTCAATATGCTCGTGCCCCCCTTGTAGAGTTATCACGCCTCCCAAGGGGGGGGGCGCCCCACAGTTTGAGAAACACTGGTTTAAAGCACATCCTTTCTGTTATGAAAAAAACGTTTGGATCAAAAGAAACAAATTTTGCTTACACTCAGGCCTATTTTGAGAGGGAGAACAATCTTATTTAAAATAAGATTTTTAAAAAATTCTCCAAGTTTTAAAAATCTTAATTGTGAAGAAACTTTTTCTCAGCTACGAAAACAATGGAGCATTAATTTGAAAAAAGCTGTATAAGCAAAATCTATAACAGGGAATTTTATTTCTAAATGTGAGTAGAACCAATTTTATTAATCTTGTGAAATATTAAAAATTAGTTTTTTTTCGAATTCTCTTGAAGACTCGAACAGCAAAGAAAAGTGTCAACCAGCCATTAAAGCTCCATGGCAGTGAAACATATAGGATGTTCCAAAAAGTCTCTGATTACACTTTCCAAAATTAATTAGAAATAAACAAAAGCAAAAATCTCACTTACGGTTTCTCATGTTCCATAAAGAAATGATTAAAATTTCTGTTTAATGAAATGTAAATAGGATGGCGCAACATCCTTGTTTTTAATTACTCTCGTTTTAAAATGTCTTCAACGCAAGAACAAGAGAAAGTTCTAGAATGATTTATCAAATCTGCAGCAGATGCACAGCGTCATACTGAAGTTTGGAAATGAAAAAAAGTTCCCCAACCATATGAATGGGAAGAGGAAGTCCAATAGCTTGGCCACCCAGATCTCTAGACATAACACCTTGTACGGATACTTTAAAAACATTGCTTACCAATCTTCAATGAGTAACAATGATGAAATGAAAAATCAAATTACAATAGTCATTCAGATTTTTTCACCTGTATGGTGCTCGGAGCTACAGCTAACGACAGGCATCACTTAACACTTATCCATGATTAATTTCGTGGACCTCGATCTGGCCTTTGCGGATCAGGTGGCATTAGTAACAACTACGGTATGAGTGTCGTCCATTGGCGCACACAAAGGGGGTGTCCTAGGCGTCCGGAACCCCCTCCCATAGCCATGGATTTTTTTTTCCGATTGTTTATAATTCTATGTATGTATTACGTAAAATTTAATCATGTGTTTGTTATTAATAATTAATTTTATTAATTAATGCTAATTATTTATTCAATAATTAATTTTGTATTGTTTTTATTCCCGGAAATCGACAAAATCAAAAGAATATGTTTGGTGGCATGTATATTGGAGCATGATACCAAAATGGTGGACTTTAAACCCTGGACCTCCCCCCCCCCCTTGAAAAATTTTTGTGTGCGCTACTGGTGTCATTTATTCAGTATAATGGTTAGTGACGCGGACTGCTGTGCCGTAGGGTCTGAGTTCGAATTCCGGAGAAGGCATGGGTGTTTGTAAATGAATAGTGCCCTTGAAGCATGGGGGTACTCTGAATAGCCTTCGAACCATAAATCCTCTCGTGAGGTTAGTCTAAGAGGAAGAGAGGGAGTGCTCCCCTGACCCCCTCCAAGTTGTTCACTCTCAAAATTGGGGTTGAACTGAGCTAATTCGTACTGTCACCTGTACAAAACTACGGTTAACGACAGGCGTGCATCTAGCCTTTTGCTGCGATGAATTTCGTATTCCTCGATCTGACACGGTCAGACAGGTAGTATTAGTAACAACAGCATTCAGATTATTGAATCTGGAATATTTCATAGAACATGGCTAAAAATCTCGCATAAACTCGATGTGTTGCGCTCAACTAAAGATGCATAATTGAAAAGGTGCAATAAAGCATTCTAAATAAACTTAGATATTTTTTTTTATGGAAGAACAAATAAAAACACTGTAAGTGAATATCTTTATTTGTTCTGAGTTTTTTGAATTGATAACTTCTTTTGGCGCGTTTTGCTGGAAATTGAGCTTGAATGATGTGTTTTAAAAAGTGAAGCATTGTTACGCTCGGGTTTGTGACGCTCGTAACAATACTACTGAAGCATCTGGGTTTAATGAGTCATGTATAGGAGAAATTTGTTCATCAAAATGTAGAGCAAAAAAGGGACAAAAAATTCTAATGGTTACTATTTATATTTCACCAAATAGAAGTGTAGGGAAAATTATTGAATTCATTCACAAAAATTTAGTTGCCTACACTGTGAAGCCGGACCTATTGAAATGACCTATTGTTTTAAGTGGGAATTTTATTGTAGATTTTTCAAAAGACAAATCAAAGCCTGTACTAGATTTTTTTAAAATCAAAATTCCATTTAATTATGTCAAATGATCCAAACGTAAGCACGACATTTAACGAAGAAACGCTTGATAGAGTTTTTTTTAGATATTTAAATAATTTTGAATCTACAGTATTTATAACCTATTTCAGCTATCATTCACCTATTGTTTCCTTCTTAGAATACAATTAGTTCACAAATATGATTGCATATTTAGCAAAAAGATATTACTTTATGAGCGTAGACGTATGAATAAATAATTTTCTGTGACAAAACTAATATCCCCTTGATTTTTATTCTCTTAACTAATTCCTGAAATAAGATTGCAAAATTTAAAGTTATTACTTCTATCGTGTGGTCATAAGCACACACATACTCTTTTTTTTTCTTTTCCAATTCCTACTATTAGCTCTTAATCACTCTCTCTATATATATTTATTTTTTCATTAATCAATTTATTTATCTTGGTGGAATTTTCAATCGTCAATAAAATGCATTTTAAAGCACTCAATTGAGCTGAAATTGTATATACATTATCGTTTTGCATGACAATACAATATTTTAATTATAATTAATAAAAATTAATTGATTAAAACTAATTATTTAAAGAATTACAAATACAGCCACGTTGGTGACTTAGCGACTCTTTCGGAGACTTGTGTCAAAACTTGAAAAAAAATTTTCCCCACGTTTTCAAGCGTTCAATTGAACTGAAATTTTATATACAGGATTGTTTTAGATGAAAATACGATATTTTGATGATAATTATTAGAAATAAATTACCACTTAATGTTGTGATTCTGTCATGCGTATATATATATATATATCTATATTAATTGTAACTCTTTAATAAAAAGTGGCTAAAATAAAATTTTTTTTCTTTGTTGATCTAAGTAGGAATTGACTTACAATTTTTTAAAAAAATTATACTCGTTTGTAATTAATATTTGAAATTGTAATTATATTTTTTTAGCAACCGATATGTTCCCGAGACAAATTTTGCAAAATTCTTAATGAAATGAATGTGTTAATTAAGCATTTTGACTTTCTAGCTTCCATATGCCTTATGTTTTTTTTAACTTGCTCGTAATGTTTGAAGAATATTTTGTGGCTGTAGTAGACTCGTGGTTATACGGTTTTGAACTTGTGGTCTATGAGTCGGGGATTCGTGTTTTGATGCCACTGAAGCTCTGAAATGAAGAAAGGTAGATGCACGTTCTCCTCTTAGTAAGGTGTGGCAGTTTGGAGAGAGGGTACCAGCTCAGGTGTTGTCCTCCTCAATTGAATCAGGTTTGGCACGAATCGCCTTCGTGTTGCTTTGTCACCATGCTTCTCACTCCCTTCAATATCACGGGGTGAAATTTCCATCTTTATTTCTCGTGCCCGTGATATTTTCTAGCTGGAGTGTTCAAAAGTAACGCGCTGAAAAGATTAAGACTGTCTATTTCTTATGTCCGAAATAATGTTTATATCTCACCAGATGGCAGTACCAAATTGTTATTAACGTGTTTAGAGATAGTAATTTTATTTTATACCAGATGGTTAGCACAAATAAACATACATATTAGCGAGATGTTATTGTAACCTTAGCTCAATTACTTATTTCCTTTAGTCGTAGATAGATATGGGTTGAATTCTGTGATATATATATATATATATATATATATATATATATATATATATATATATATATATATATAATAAAGAGTGTTTTTCCCCAGGTATAGAAGTTTAAGTTGGCATTACTTTCCAAAATGGCGACCGATTTTACAGCTGTCAAGTGATTTATTCTCAGTTTGGTTTGGCAATTCATCATAAATAGACTCACGCCTGAACAACGCTTTCAAATTGTCGTCGAATGGGCCCAAAACGAGATTGCCGTTGTCCCGATTTTCATAAGGGAACTTTGTTTAGCGATGAAGCGCACTTCTGGTTGAATGGCTACGTCAACAAACAAAACTGCCGCATTTGGAGTGAAGCTAATCTACAAGTGTATGTCGAAACACCGTTACATCCAGAAAAACTGACTGTTTGGTGCGCTTTATGGGCTGGTGGAATCCTTCTTCAAAAACGATGAAGGCCACAAAGTTACAGTCAATGGTGATCAGTATAGAGCCATGATTACTAACTTTTTCATTCCTGAATTGAACAATCATGATGTCCAGGAGCTGTGGTTCCAACAAGACAGTGCAACATGTCACACAGCTCGTGCCACAATCGATTTATTGAAAGACACGTTTGGTGACCGCTTAATTTCACGTTTTGGACCTGTGAATTGGCCTCCAAGTACTTGTGATTTAACACCGCTAGACTATTTTCTGTGAGGCTGTGTAAAGTCATTGGTCTATGCGGATAAGCCACAAACGCTTGATCATTTGGAAGACAACATTCGCCGTGTTATTGCCGATATAGGCCACAAATGTTGGAAAAAGTCATCGAAAATTGGGCGTCCAGATTGGACTACATCCGAGCCAGCCGTGGCAGTCCTATGCCAGAAAGCATATTTAAAATGTAATGCCACAAGAATATCTTTCGAATAAAAAATAATTCATGTCAATCGAATAATACATCGTTGTTTTATTGCAATTTAAAGTTCTATACCTCTAAAAAAACACCCTTTATATATATTTCAACAGTGTTTGTCCTTTCCCTTTATTTAAACATCATGTACCACGAGCACCACAGCATTAATTGCTTTTATTTTCCCTTTCATCTTTTTTATCTTCCAAATTCCGAGTCTGCCTTCTGATTTCGTTCCGTTAAAGATGAATTCGAGAAGAGCACATATTTCTACCACCTCCTTCCGGGATGGTGTCTCATTAAATATGTTCCATTCTTGCCGAATGAATTATTTCTCGCTCTCTCACTGGTAGTATGTCCTCAGCTACTGGTGAGAAGCTTTCTTTTAGAATGGCTTTGAGCTGTTGTTAATAATTTTGATAGTATCTTTTAAATGTTATGGAACTTTCAATTAATTCTTCTCTTTTTCTTATTAATTATGATGAGAGGGTAATACTGTTTTTGGTAAGGTACCTCGTATTTTGAAGCCGTGGATATATATATATATATATATATATATATATATATATATATATATATATATATATATATATATATATATATATATATGTAGGATTTTCCCTTTGAAACATTTTGTTAAAAGGTTGAGTCATATCCTTTTCAGAGGACCATAAATCTCAATTTTATTTATTACTGCATTCCGAAGCAGCGCCATCTAGTGAGCTTTCGTAGCTCCGGCTTGAATAATTTTTCGGCAGAGGCCTACTAACCACTGCTTGTTCAGCACGTCGCGTCTTTACCGCATTTTCGCGCCCTGCGCGCACCACCAGTCCTAACGTCCAAGAATGAGAAAGGTTTATTTCCCCGTTTTCTAAAGGTATAACTCAACTTTTAATTAACCTAATTCCCGCATTTCTTTCTCTTTGTAAATATCCCCTTTTGTAAATATTTCCCTTTAACTTTAAATAAATTCTCTTTTACTTAAATGAAGTATCTGTGTTTAAATGACTTTGATTCACAATTAATTCATCACTCACCCTTAAATACTTACCCCTAGACAAACCACCTCGCCAATCTAAAATCCCGCCTTCTGAAGAGTCTGATTTTTATTCGAAGATTTATTCGGACTCCCACACATATATATATATATATATATATATATATATATATATATACGTATATATATACACATACATATTAATATTGTATACATTATAGAGTTAGTTGGGAAGGGAATCGGATTTTACTTTAAGTATAAGGAGATCTGAGATTGATTCTTACTTAACTGATTGTTTTAAAAGTTCGGTTAGTGAATCTGAGAGCAGTTATGATGGATCTGTACTGTTACGTGTGAGGTTGGCTTTTTTATCTTATGCTTTGAATTTTATCTCACAATAAAAACTACTAATGTTTCTTTTACATTGTACGAAAGTGTAATAAAATTCTCCTATATTGCTTGAAATTCATGTTTTTTTTTATTCTTCCCTTTGCCGGGAAACCAACATTCATTCATAATGCCCCTAAATGTTGGATTTTCTTCTTAAATTATAAATTTTTGTATTTCAAGCTAAAAATTTTCGCAAAATTTAAAACTAAATGTATTTATTAAACATATACATTTAGTTTTACATACTTTTCATGATTGAAAAAAATAGACACTTTTAGGACCGTTTTCTTCGAATTTAAAGTATACGACTACTTGCGACAACTTTTTTTTGAAAAAATGGAGATATGGAGATTTTTTTGTGACTTTTAGATTTATTTATTAAATTTTAAGGAAAAAATCCTAAATTGAAACAAAAAAAATTTATTTTTATTAAAATGGGAAAAAACTGGTGAAAATATACAAAAAATTGCATAAACGGGGCCCGTTTTGTATAAAGTTTTAAGAACAAATTCTCAATTTTTCAATTTTGATGCGTTACTTTGTTATTCCTGTTTAGAATGACCTTCAAGATAAGAGATATTCTAATTTTTACAAAAACTAGAGTATTTTATCTTAGTGATTATATATATGAAATTGCTTAAAAAAATTGATCATATTCACATAAAAGTCTGTACATTTTGAAATAAAACAGTGACTGTGATTAATCTGAAGGTCAAAACACTTCTACTGTTATACACAAAAAACACAAAAAATTTCAGCAAATTATTTTCAAAACTTTTAGAGCAATCGCTGTCCCCGTTTGAGCTTTTCGAAAAAAAAACACATTTCGAGTGAAACGCATTTTAAAGTTTCACATCTTGTGTAAAGTTATGGCATTTGCTTTTATTAAAACACTTGTAGTTTTTGTTCTAGTGAATGGAAATTGAAAAAAAACGTGGTATTTTTATTAAGATAATAAGATGACCTATAAAATAAAGTCATAAACAAAATTTGTCAACTTTGAAAAAAATCATGATTTTAGGGTAGTCGGACACCTTAAGCGACTGTTAAAGGGTTAATAAACGGTGTTATATTAATGTCGCTCTATAAAGCAGCACAAAAGCTATTGCTGACGGATCTCGTAATTTTGAAACATGATCAAGTGAAGAGGACAACGCCTGAGCTATCCCATCCTCACAACTTCCATACCACTCCAATAGAATGACGTCTGAGTCTCGACAGATTTAATGTGCATCGGTCTCCTCTACACGGTGTGTCTTCAGCGGCATTTGGCTCGAACTCATGACACAACAGCCCTGACGACTAGGCTACCGCAGCCACTACACACTCAACGAAGAATACTTTAAAGATTTAAGAAATATGTACAGAAGAGAGGTATATAGCAATGTGTGTGTGTGGAGAAATTTATACCGATTTTGAATTTCCATTGTTCTCGGAAAAAATTCAGCATTATTAATGAAGTTTAATTTTTTTAAGAGATAATTTTTACTGTATACATTACAAATGTAATTTACTCTAAATTATCGATAAATTTGTGACGGGGCCTCACGAGAATTTATACTAATCCTCTTGAGGAATATTTGGGCCACCAATCGAGTTATTTCACAACCATTCCTCTCAAGAAGAAACCATGATATGCAGGTTAGCTAGTATGTATATAGTTGAAGTTTATTAATCGTAGATTCGAAGGAAAAGGAGCCGAGTCGCTGAAAGCAGTGCTGTTTACGATAAGAATCAGAATTTCGCCGCGTGACTAATGATTGGACTTTTAACTATTAGAATAAATTAAGGAAGTTAAGTTTTTTCAGGTAACATTGAGTAAAGTTAAGGTATTCAGATTTCGTGCGCTTATTCACATAGGGTCTGAGCTCTTTTTGTATCACTCTAGAGTTTCCCTTCATAATTTGCTTGTCTTGGAAAATTATCTGTGGTCATAATAAACTGGATTTATCATTGT
The DNA here is from genome assembly GCA_019973935.1 of Trichonephila clavipes. Lineage (NCBI taxonomy): Eukaryota > Metazoa > Arthropoda > Arachnida > Araneae > Nephilidae > Trichonephila > Trichonephila clavipes. The sequence goes on along the minus strand of BMAU01000595.1, from coordinate 544,104 downwards.
TATTCTGGGTCATCAATGTGTTCTCCCTTTATAAAATAAATGTGTCTAAAATAATAATATTTTGCTTATATAAAGTACAGACTTCTCCAGAGAGTCTGAACTATTTTTTTAAAAACAACAGTTACAATCAATTGAAATAATTATCGGCGTTTTTTTTCTTCAAATTTCTCCCCTCTGTTGTCGTAAAACACATGGATATATAAACCCACTTCTAAGTTATATATTTCAAACATTCTAGTTGAGCCTCTGTACAGAGGTCTGAGTTATATACAGGCAAAATATTATTATAATAGAAGCATTTTTCACAAAAGGGGAATATTTTGTAAATGGTTCATTCTATGCTCATTTTTTGTCAAAATAATGTACTTACATAATTTTTTTTATTGTAATACTATTCTTAAAACAATTTTATATACATTTTCTAATCTAAGTGACACTAAATATCATAAATATTATCCATTTATACGCTTTTGCAAAATTACGGTTCCGAACGTAGTCGGAAACCTTAACAGCATTATTCATTAAAAAATGCATGTTTCGCATAGGAGTTAGGAAGAGAACCTTGGTCTGTTATATGAGGCCTCAGTAGCCTAGTGGTGATGGTCAAGATCTCTTGACCGGCGTGTCATGAGTTTGATTCTTAGTGCTACTAATAAAGTGCTGTATAAAGGATATGATACACGTTAAATCTGTTATGGCTTCAAGTCAACCCATTAGTGTGGTGTCATTGTTTGGAGATGGGGTTTCCATCTCAGGTGTTCTTCTCGTCACTTGGCCATGTTTAAAATGACGGGATGGTTCACCAATAGACCTTGCATTGCCTTACATTGCGACGTAAATAAACATACACTCACTCAGCCTGACATAGGGATTGCAATATCGGACCAAATGTTCAATACCGGTATTCGGTATTTTTTAGATCTGAATACCGGGTAAGCTTTAATACCGGTAGTAGAAATTTAAGAGAAAAAAAAAGAAAACACAGAGGTGTTTCTTTGTTTTGTTTGCCAGTTTTATTAGAGAATGTAAATATCACAAAAAATAATTTGTAACTTATGCATTATAGTAGTATATAAAGAATCACAAAAAAATAGTAATAAAGGAACATTTTACTTAAATCACAAAAAAAAGTGTAAGTACTACTATTCAGTCTGAGGTACTGTTACAAATTTTTGAAAAGTGATCTTAAAAAACATAATGCATCAATTGAACTGCCTTTAATCCTGGAACGTTATTTTGTACAAAAATTACCAGCTGTCGAAAACGCTCTTTCTGCATCTATGCTAACCGGTGGTAATGTTAACAATACGCGATGTTCTTTTTCCAAGTATTTGTCTCTAAATCCCTCATCTTTACAAATAAATCGATTTCTCGTCGAATGGGTTTGGATATAGCTGATTTCTGTATTGTATTTTGGTTTGTTCAAATTTTCTTAATATTCGCCAATTCTAATTTTTGTTCAAGAGACAATTCCTTTTCACTGTCGACATTAGTGTCATCATCATATTCAATAACTGTACCAAATCCTTCTGAATGAGGATAGTTTGTGGGGTAAAAAAATTAAGAAAATTTACTATAAACTTGATCAAATTTAATTGGATAGCCTCTTTTTTTCTTTTTCATTTTCATTTTTAAAATCATTACTAATTTGTAAATACCATAAGACATTTTCTCTTTCGTTGACAGTTTAAAAAAAATTCTAGTAAATACCGAAAAAACGGTATTTAAACTTGTGAATACCGGTATTTCAAAATTGTACAAATTGCTCAAAATATCGGTATTCGGTATCCCGGTATACCGGTATTGCAATCCCTAGTCCGACATATGTGAAATGTCTCTTTCTCTGCACACAGAGAAAAAAAGCACGCAGAAATTAAAAAGCATGTTCCGTGAAAAAACATTCTATTCTTGCTGCAAGTTATGAAATATTGATTACAAGACAGGAGATGACGATGCTGTGTTTGATGAAAACTTTTTAAGCTATTGAATTTCAAAGCCAGTTAGAGCTTCGTTATACCAACATTTAAAAAAAATTCGACAATTAAGCTGAATTGTCTAACATTACAGAGAGATACTCAAAATCTATTGGCAAGAGATATAACAACCGAGTTAAAGTAACATGAACAATTTCTGGGTCTGGCACTTCAATCTATGTAGTTTTTCGCGAGCATTAATGTGCAATAGGTACCTTGTTTTCTCATAGTAAATTTTATGTGGTCTCTTAACAAGGATTCAATGTTAACTCGATAGTGGAGCTCTGGACCTTTAACCCCTTAACATATTTTGTGAATTTGAGGGGTGGGGGCAGTCGACATTTTCAATTATTTGAAACTTAACAGAATTAACGATAGAAGAAACGAACAAATTACTAAATGAAGAAAAATCGATGTATGTACAGAAATAAATATCATAACAGATTAGTAACAATTGCGCAAAACGCATTCATCATTAGCAAGCAGGGACTCAAACTGTTTATCTCACTGCAGACAACGCACAATCAGATTCTGATCTCCATTGATACGACCGTTGTCTCAATTGTCCCTTCTTTCGTCTCATGGAAATTACCAAAAGGTTGGATCCCAGATACTTCTAGAAGTTTTCTTGGCTTTATAATTTGTCGTATGGGGTGATAAGGTTATCAATCTTGTTACTCAGTTCACGTTATCTAGGTTTGCTGCATCTGGTTTATTTTTTAAATTCATGTTGGGAAGTGAATTCTCCTGTGAAACTCAATTTCCCCAAAAGCAGTGTCATGGTGTCAATATAATGACGTCTGGGAGTTGCCATTTATTCCAAGTACCATTGTAGACTTTGATGTCTCTGAGATGTGAAGAACTGTCCTCGGTGAAACTGTCTCTGCCGGAGAATAATGCGTCGATTTCGTTTTCTTTCGGATGCTTTAGGTCAGAGGTCGCCAAAGTGGTGGACCGCGAAACAATTTCGCTGATCCCCAGAAAAATGTGGAAAATATACTTATTCAACGCGTTAAGTTATGTTTTAAGGGAAGGTAACAAATTATTTTCCCAGGAACAAAATAGTTCAAAATTGCAAAAATTCTTGTTCAACAATGTATGGCTAGCAAATGCCTGGTAGATATTTTATTCCCTGTTAAATGAACGTCCTTTCAAGGACACTACGAAGCAAAGTGGGTGCGTTTCAAAAGAAACATTACTGCAGCAAATGCGGTTGGTTGAAGACGATCTGCAAATGTTTTCAAATTTTTATGAATACATGAACGAAAATGATTTTAACCAGCAAGTAATAACCCTAGTTAAAAAACTTGGAATCACAGAATTTTTTGCTCGTTATTACCCAAAGAATGAATTTTTCAGGCATGATAATATGCGGGTAATAAATCCGTTTGCTGCAAAAATTCAGGATAATAATTTAAGTATGTATTTCTAAAAATAATCCTCATCAACCTATCGTCCGACGAAACTCTCAAATTTAAATTTCTTTCAGCCTTATCAAGATCTCAGTGTTGGCTTTCCATAAAAAGTGAACACCTGAAAATTCTGATTCAGTTTTCGACTACTTATTTATGTGAAAAGGCCTTTTCATCTGTCACAGCCATCAAAACACGGTGCCAATCTCCGCTTGAAATAAATGCAGCTCTCCGTCTTGCAGTAACAACATTGGATCCAAATATCCCTAATCTTCCTTCAAGTAAGCAGGAACATCCATCACACTAGGAATATATTATGCTAAAAGTTTGATATACTTAAACCTTTTTGAATTGTTTCGTTTTTACAAATTTTGTTTGTTATTATTTTTTGTTATGGTTTATTGATAGAGCTTTCATAATTTGGTTACAATTAATAGTTTTATTTTACTAACTAGTTACAATTTATATTTATTAGTAGTCCGCAGGATTTAAATTATGAATTAACTGGTCCGTGAGGTCACAAAGTGTGGTGACCGCTGTTTTGGGTTGTCTCCCTTACTCCCGAAGAAAGGAAGATTTTGGGGGTTTTGACACAAGACCCCAGGTATGGGGGGAGAGTAAGGATCTTTTTATTTGTATGCACAATAGTTAACATTTGAGCTACTGCATTTCGAAAAATTACTAACAGTCAATAAATATTTGCGTTGTTTAAGTATAGTAGTTAATAAAGTATGGTAAAAGCTTTTTTTAAAACAATTTAGTCGAGTTTCTAAATAGAATAATTTTGGAACGTATATCAGTGAACTGTTATTAATAATTGTAAATTAACTGTGTACTGCTAGTAAAAAAAAAGAAAGCAGATTATGAAATATATTACGTTAAACTTTCGAATAACTGTCTAGAAAAATGCTTCAATTTATAAGAAAACAGTATTCGAAAAAGAAGTTATACATCGTATATGATACCTAATGTATTCAATAGATATAAATTGAAAGCTGTGAGAAAGTCATTGCTTAAAACAATAATTTAAAAGTTTTTAAATTTAGCTGAGGACTTTTTTTTCTTGTTTTGATAAAGCTATTTTTCTCTTTGCCATAATTTTATTCAATACGTAATATATCCTCCTAAACGTCATTTTACGAATAAAGAATAAGTTTTAGGACTCAATGCGGTTAAAATTAATAAGGAATCATCAATCACGTAAAATTTACTAACATTTCCCCGTTCTTTCTGAAGCATTATTATTCCACTTTTTTAAAGCATTTGCTGTCGAAAAATTTTTCGATAGGAATATTACAGGATCTCTTAAGTTTATATAATTATTTTTTTTATCAAAGCATATATCAGGTGACCTAAAAGCTCGTTAACATTTGAAAATTTAATAATTCACGAAACCGTGAAGGTAAAGAGGTAAAAAATGACTCACATTCTTTTGTTTCATTGAAACCGAAAAAAAAATTGCAAAAATGACTGACAAAAACAATAATTAGCATAAAAATTTATTTTTAGCAATACACGATGTTCTTTATAACAAATGTTGAGTAAGTCAGTCATTACTCATCAACAGTACCTGTAGTAGATGAACAATGTTGAGAATAGTACTGTTCAACAGTGATTCCCTATCTCAGTGCTTCTCAAAGTTGCAATACTCGCGACCCATATTCAATCATTATTTCCTTCGCCCCCCCCATACAATAACAATGTACTGAATTCAATAATACTATACTTTGACGCTAAAACTACGATACGACTTTAACCTCTCAATATAAACGTCCCCGTGTGTGTAAACGTCTCGCTAAGCCAAAGCCTTTATTTCTCCAGACGTATATATGCGTCTTTCCGAAGTACGATTTTTTCTGTTCATTGCTATCCGTAAAATTACTCCAAGACTTTGGAAAGCAATAAAATGACCTTGAAGGATTTACTTATTCCGGATTATTTTTGCTCCTTGATTCCTCCCCTAGTACATCACATATGTGTGCCTACGTGGAAAACGGTTGGCATTAGGATGCAAATCGCGAAACTTGTGATCGGCAGTCAAGGTTTAATTATAAACCGTACAAAAATTATCAAGATAAGTGTTAATTTTTGTTATAAATTATATATATGACAAACCCATGGGGTCACTGGTAATTAATAAACTTGTTCTTGGCTTAGAATTCTTAAATTAATTATAAAATGCATTGAGTAGCACTGATATATTTATAAGTGTAATGTATCAGTGTAAATGTGTATTTTATTTTTTATTATGTCACAATGTATTTTTTTTGTTTACCTTCAGTAAATTAATAATTTTTTTAAATAATCTTTTGTTTTCGACTTTTCAATAGGCTCGTGCCCCCATTTAGAGTTGTCGCGCCCCCCAAGGGGGCGCGCCCCACAGTTTGAGAAACACTGCCCTATCTTGTTTATTGCCTCGGACCGGTGAACCGTTAATAATTTTATCTCGGCTCGATGGAGGATTAGAGTGATGATTGTGTATATTTTAAATTGCATTCAGTTAATAATTTTAATGTAATTATTCGATCAGGCTCTCTACTCTTATAAGGACAGTATCTGGATATCCTGACAGACAGCAGAAGCTCCATCCAATATTTAAAGAGTTGACCAAAAATTATGGACAGTACTGGTCTAGCTGTTTTATCCGAATTGGCTAGGCTTAGTCAGAAGAAACAAGTATGTCTCCAGTGGATACCATCGCATTTGGGTGTGCCTGGGAACGAAGCAGCTGATGAGTTGGCTGTTAGGGGTTGTGATCTCTCTAACCCCAGTTCCTCTGTCTTAAGCCATTCGGAAAGTAATTCCTTTTAAAGAACTAAAATGAATTTGACTTGGCAAAACCCTCCTGCTCACCACTGGTACGTAGCTAAGAGTCCTGGCCTATCTGTACACTGCAGGAGTTCTGGGCTCATCAGACGGCATTGGCGCGCATTAGAAACGGTCACCTGCGTAGTATGACTTTTGTGCAGGGGGTAAAGTCTTTCTTTACCTGTCCCTGCTTCTCTTCCTGCTTCTCTTGCTCATCTTCTGGACTGATGGGGCCTTTCGCAGTGACAGTTGTTTGAAAATCAAGACCTGGTGTGTGGCACTATTATGTGGAAAGGTCAAATGGACTTTGTGTAGGCTTTCCCACTCCAAGGAGATTAGAAATCACACCAACAGTGTAATTCTGCAGTAATATAGAGTGTTTTTTTCCAGGTACAGAAGTTTAAGTTGGCATTACTTTCCAAGATGGCGACCGATTTAACAGCTGTCAAGTGATTTATTCTCAGTTTGGTTTGGCAATTCATCAAAACGATCATCAAGCAAGGCGTAGATTCGTCGAATGGGCCGCAAACGAGATTGCCGTTGTTCCCGATTTTCATAAGCGAATTGTGTTTAGCGATGAAGCGCACTTCTGGTTGAATGGCTACGTCAACAAACAAAACTGCCGCATTTGGAGTGAAGCTAATCCACAAGTGTATGTCGAAACACCGTTACATCCAGAAAAACTGACTGTTTGGTGCGCTTTATGGGCTGGTGGAATCATTGGTCCGTACTTCTTCAAAAACGATGAAGGCCACAACGTTACAGTCAATGGTGATCGGTATAGAGTCATGATTACTAACTTTTTCATTCCTGAATTGAACAATCATGATGTCCAGGAGCTGTGGTTCCAACAAGATGGCGCAACATGCCACGCAGCTCGTGCCACAATCGATTTATTGAAAGGCTCGTTTGGTGACCGCCTAATTTCACGTTTTGGACCTGTGAATTGGCCTCCAAGATCTTGTGATTTAACACCGCTAGACTATTTTCTGTGGGGCTATGTAAAGTCATTGGTCTATGCGGATAAGCCACAAACGCTTGACCATTTGGAAGACAACATTCGCCGTGTTATTGCCGATATACGGCCACAAATGTTGGAAAAAGTCATCGAAAATTGGACGTCCAGATTGGACTACATCCGAGCCAGCCGTGGCAGTCATATGCCAGAAATCATATTTAAAATGTAATGCCACAAGATTATCTTTCGAATAAAAAATAATTCATGTCAATCGAATAATATATCGTTGTTTTATTGCAATTTAAAGTTCTATACCTCTAAAAAAACACCCTTTACCTTGAACTTATGCGATAGGTGAGACTGAATGATAACCGCGACAGTTGAATTCGCGTAAGTCAGGATATGATTTCGCATATAAATATATATAAATTATTTTTAGCTAGTACCTTAGGTCGAAAGGAAATATAGTTAAGAAGAAAAAAAAGTGTACTAAAATCTTAGATAGCACAAATACAAAATCGCAAGCCAAGTTTTGATGTAGCAGGTTTCAGGCAATGTTGCAAAGTAACCGGTCAGCTCAAACATTTTCCTCCGTAAAATTTCCTCGTAATAAGCTAATACTTTTTTTTATTCCTTGTTTTGTTTTAAAAAATGCGTTCATCGTCGGAGTCTATATTTTCTGAAATGTGTAATCCTTTTCCAATAAAGCTGAAGCCTTCTGTCAAATTCCCAACCGTCATTCTTCTTTTGATGGAACTAGGTCTAAAGACTCAAGTTCTTCAATGCCTTGCTTTTGCTCATGTATTTCTATGAGCTCATCAACTGTCAGCTCCTGCTTGTGTGAATGCAGCAATTCTTGAACGTTGTCACAATCCACTACTAAATTTATTTACCTGGAAAGATCGAAAACTTCTTCAAAGTAACCATTTCATTAGGTCAGGCTCTAATTCCACCAAGTTTCAGTGATAATAATAATAATGATAAAGAAAAGACGAATCGAGAGAGACGGGATTTGAAAATAAATCGCGTAAGTCGATGTATTACTGTATTCAAATAATACTTCAGAATAAAATATAGTTACACCAAAAATAAAATAAAAAGTGATCTAATATGGAATATAGTGACTTCCTTGGAAAGTCGCAAAAACAGGAAAGAAATACACGACAGTAAATAAAATGAAAATAATTTAGTGTTCCTCAATTGGCACGGGACCATTTAATCCCCGGACTGGTAACGTTCCTAAGCCCTGGGGTTGGAGATCACTGCTGTACAGTATATCTGCTGGTTCGGTTAGAAATTGCCGTCCAATGTTCTTATTTAGCATCCCTAATGAGGTCAGTCGATCGCAGTTGACTTGCGACTTCTGGTAACTCCACAAGCAATAATCACACGGATTGAGGTCTGGGGACCTAGGAGGCTAAACATGGCGGAAGGGTCCGTTCAGCTCGTGATCCTCATCAAATGATGTGCGCAAAAGATCTTCACACTCTTTTTTTTTTTTTGCTTTTGGATCGTAAAGCTACAGTAACAGATTATTTTTTCTGATAGCACAGCTCTATTAACAATGCCTTTTCATGTAAAGTCAACACGCCCAAATTGCTGCTGCATCTCTTTTTTAGCTCTGACTAAAACTCATTTTATGCACGATTTTCACGCGGCGTTGCTTACGTTTTGTTGTCCATGTGTTGGCCGTTTTTGAACTTTTTTTTAGTTTCAATAAAAATTCATGTCATTTGAAGCATGTGAGTAGCGTTTGAGAAAATTAATCGTAGCGTAAGATTTAGTAAATTAAATATTTGGTTTATTTTCGTCACAGCTATTGATTACTTGTACATTTACATAGAAGTTATTTAAAATATTGTCTATTTAATAAAGTTCAGAATTTGATATTTGTGAGGGAGGAGACACACGACCGTTCTCTTCGGTGTTTTTCAACGGACTACTCTCCACTCCATGGTCTTGAGTTGGGTGGTTTCTCTGTGAGATCTCGAAAAAAATCGGAGTTACCGATTCCCAGTCAGGTATCGAATCCAGCTGTTGGGGGTGCACGGTCATAGATGTCGAGGAGATGACAGATAAAAGACCACGCAATATTTAGGGGTGTGGTAGAAACGCTGTTATCCAATCCACAAAAAGAAGTCGACTTTTCAGATGTGTGGCGTGAGAACGTCATAATGTGTGTTAATTTTCAACTCTCTACTTACATTGGTCTATGAATTACTGAATTTTTAAATATTAACGGACTGGGTCAGCTGGTCAATCGGAAAAGAAAGATCAATAATTATTAGAATTAATAATTACCCGAAAACTTAAAAGTTCAATAAATAAAATTTTAATGGGTTCTCGTTTTCTGAATAAGGATTAAACATGCTCGCAATCCTCTTATTCGATTATTACAAAATGTTGTCGATTGAGAAAGCGAAGTTAATATTCCTCATCCGTCAATAATTGCATTTATAGATAAAGTCCTTAACGCCAATTATGAGTGTAATGCGGCATAATGAACAATTTAGATTAACCCAATTACGTTCTGTTTGCTTCATTTGAATGCTCCGCTGTGTTTAATGGTCTTCTAAAGAGGATTATCATATTAGAGAAAATTAACGGACAAATAGATGTGTTTGTCAGAAACAGGCATCCGAGGGTTAATTTACTATAAATTGACGGAACTCGTTTGTGTAAATAATTATCAAGTTTATAAAATTTAAAAACTGGATTTTTTTAAGGGAATTTTGATATATCATTTCTACAGATGGAGAGTGTACAGCAGGGGTGGGTGAACTTTTCCAGGGAATGAGCTGACTACTTTTAACTCTTTTAAGGTTTTGCGTTCTACGCAGTGCCGTAGGTGTCTATTCTGTATTAAAGTTGTAAGTTTTATTTTCTTCAATTTGTTTTCGACATTGTACCCTTCTTTTAAAATACATGACATATCACTATTTTTACTACAAAAACATAAGTAACGCAAAATTGTCAAGTTCAACGCTTGAACAACTATGAGAGTGACTGCTTGACCGTGAAGCGTGGACTTCATCAATGCAGCGAGCAGTTAACATACGGGAACCGATTGATCTGAAACCGACATAAGTACCCAGCCGAGTCCAGCGCTTTCACGGGACAAGACCCGCAGTGTGAGGCAATGTCTCAATAGTCAATACCGCACTATCACGGGCAGTCTAGCTGGCATTGGTGTTCCTTAAGTACCGTATTAATTCAAATCTAAGCCGCATCCCAAATTCTCAAAACATTTTGTGAAAAAGGAAAAATAGTACAAAGTGGTTTATCGTTCTCCAAGTTTACGAAATTAAAATAAATTTCAAATGAGAACTAATAAGTAGTAAATAACTAGTTTATTTTACCAGTATTATAAACTTTTAACTACGTACATGAACCTGCAATTGCTCTAATTACCCCATCCAATAGTTTCTTTTTTTACTTCGATTGTAAGTCGCACCCAATTTTCAGTAGCATTAACATTGAGAAAAAAAAGTGCGGCTTAGGTTCGAATAAATACGGTATGTTTCTTTTAGTATACAAGTCTTAGGTCTTAGTAAAGGCGATCATCCCCAAATGTCTTTGTGGTTCACCGGTCTATCACGATCGACTTAATGGCAATCATTCGTATACAGCAGCGTTTCTCAAACTGTGGAGCTCGCCCCCTAGCGGGGTGTGGTAAACCTTCGAGGGGGTCGTAAGCATATCGAAATGTTGAAATAAAACATTATTTCAAAATATTAATTTATTGAAATGGAGCAAAACAAAATACATTCTGGCATAATAAATAAAATACGCTTTTACACCGATATAATATATTCATAAATGTATGAGTACTGCACACTGAATTTTTTAAATAATTCAACAATACCAAGCTAAGAACAAGTTTAACAATAGCCAGTGACTCCATACACTTGCCATATATAAAATTATATTAAGAAATTTAATACTTATCTTGATAATGTGTACGGTTTGTAATTAAATTCGTATTAAAGAATTATATCTAAGTATATTATTATTATTGAATTCGATACATTGTTGTTGTTTCAATGGTGGAGGGGGGTTGCGAACAAAGATATGACTGAATATTGGATCGCAGGTATCGAAACTTTGAGAAGCACTGGTATACATGTTGTCTCAAAAATGGCACCCAAACTCTGCACAGACAAATTCCTCGGTGGAAGTACAAAAAAAAAAAGCTTAAACGACTATACCTGCACCATTCATATTTAAAGATAAGGCTTCGATTTTTTTTATCAAGAATGAATGATAATGCTTCATGATTCATGATGCGACTCCCGCGCATTTCTGTGCTCCTTCACATGATTTTCAGGATATAATGTCCCCCGGTCGTCGGATTGGAAAAATGAGTTCATTTATATGGCCTTCCCAATCACCAGATCTCACACTATTGCATTTTCACCTAAAGGGCCATCTCAAGGAATTGGTGTATCGAGATGTTGTGACTATGCAAACTGACATAGTTGCTCGTCTGCATACTGCTTGTACTTCGTTAGACAGCGCGCTGCTGCGACATGCGCACTCATCCATTCCACGGCATGCTTAACCCTTTATCTACCAACGGTACTTATAAGTACCACTCTAAAATTGTATAGAATAACCATTTTTACGAATACTCTGACGATACTTAGGAGGAGTATTCTTTTAAATCCCCTCTTCTGAGATGTATGGCAGCACGGGTTCTATGATGATTATTTTACCGGGAAAGGCGATTATTTTCATGACAGAAATTGCGTTTTCAGCGGATTGCGAAGATTTTCATTTTTGTTCCGAAAAAATAATTAATTTCAAAAGGTAAGTGTCTTATTTTTTTTGTATCTTAAGGAAGACCTAAAAAACGATGTGGCGATTTATTTTAAGTGAACAGTGTGTATAATTAATTTTACAGTTGAATATCTTTAATTAGTTAATTAGCTCTAACTAATTGAATTTCCTACATTTGAGTTAAGTATATCCCTTAATTCTCAATGAAGTAATTAAAAAAATAGCATGAAAAAAACTGCAGTAAATCATAATGCGGTAGATAAAGGATTAAGCCTGCCTCGATATGCACGGAAGACACTTTGAACGTCTGCCTTTTTTAAATATTTGCGAATACTGCTGTTGAGGTACCTAATACGGCGTTTTTCTTCATTGCACCAAGCTATTTGGTTTTTCGTCTTTTTATTGTAAATTATGAATCGTATAGACGCGGTTCTTCATTTTCTAATGCATTCCGAACGACGAATCTGTATGTGTAGAGTTTGGGCGCTTTTCTTGGGTCCTCCAATATAATGCACTGAATATAAGCTTTAACATTGTTTCAAAAAATGTAAAGGAAGAATTCTAAGAAAGAGATACTCGGAGATTATACAAGAGACTACAGTTCTTCTCGAACGATTTTCTGAGTTTTTTTTTCTCGTAGTAGAGTAGAGAGAATTACTGCAGATACTTAACGAAATTAAAAAGAATTTATGAACTGACCATTAAATAAATTCTTCCACCGATTCTCGGGAAAGAACAAATTTTATTGAACTTTAAATAAAGTGGCACTTAACTGCCAGTAGAGCATCTATCGGGATTGCCGTTGGAGATAAAGGGTTAAATAAAAATCATTACAGTAGCTTTCTAGAATTTCATCCCCCAATTTGTAAGTTACTGGACAGTATATATATTTTGATTTCTGAATTTATCTCTTCTAAGATAAGTATCGACATGTTTCTTTGAAAAGAGAGTAAGAATTTAAAAGATAAATAACATATTAAAAGCATATTTATTTTTAATTGTGGTTTTACAATCCTCCTCAACGTTTAATCCTTGTTGAGCAACTGTGTGTGTAAGACTTGCAATTGTATTTTTGCTTAGAATCGGGGGCATCTGATGGTGGAACAATCCCCATTGTGTGTGTGTGTGTGTACAAATGTTCTATCTTCTGGTATAATTATTGCTTCATCTCGAAACAGTGTAAATAATTTATATCTGGATGTTTAATACGTTAGTACGTATTGCTTTCTGTTGTGTTTATTTTATGATAAAAATTATAATATTTGCAAGCAATCCCGTCCCTTACATTATAATGGCGTCTCAATGGAAACGTGGTGAAATATTGGTGATGCAGGTGAGTGGGCATCTTTTTTGGTGACCATGTTGGCGATAATTTTTGGCGAGTTGCGACCATATTGATGGTTCTGGAAATTACTGGAGAAATCTATAATATCATGATCTATGACGTAAGCGGATTATTCGAGAAAGCGTTGGAAGGTAGGGAGAAGACTCTCTAGAGAGAGACCAGCGATGACGAATCAGTGGCACGCGTGCCATTGATGGCACGCGACACAATATTTTGGGCACGCCATGGATCGAAATAGTTTGCATTTGGTTCAAAATAACCAAGTTCACTATGAAGTAATTGTTATGATGGATCTCATTCGAGCCTTTGACGCTTAACTGCATGTTTTCAGAAACGATATTATTACAAGAAACTTCAATATCAAAGATTGAAAAAAATATCAAAGATTTAGATATCCCATGAGAAACCACACGAATAACATGAGATATAGAAGAACTTATTTCCGTAATTGATTCTTCAATCAAGGGATTTCTCAGTTCAAATAATTATCGGAAACTCTCAAGTTTATTATGTGCCCTGATGTGCTTTCATTTTATGAACTAAACTTGTCTCAGTTCGACTGATTGGAAATTGAAGAATTTGAAATGCAACTGATTGGATTCTAGTCTAGTTCAATATAGATTCAAAAATTTATTGAGCATGGAAAAAGTTGGAATTGATATTTAGTAAAAATGCCAGTAATGAAAGTTTAGAAACATGGAATTCGATTCCAGACATATTTAACTCCTTGAAGAAGCTGGCCCACGCTATTATAACCACATTTCCATCTACCTATTCCTGCTAGTAATTATTTTCAGAGATGAACAATATTACACTCTCGCTTAGAAAAACCGTTTTACTGCAGTCTCCAATTCAGCATGCGTTCTACTACAAGTAACATCTTATAATCCTATTATAAGTTATTTACCATCTATACATAATCATAACAACAGACGTCACATTAGTGTTACTTTAATTTAAGTTACGCGTATAACTAAAAACATTTACTACTATACAGTGCAGTAAATGTATTTTTCATAGTGAATAAAGACTTTTAAGTTGTTAGTAATTAGTTTTATTTTCCCAATAATCAGAAGTCAAAATTATTTGACGGCACGTCTGTACCTCATTAAATATTTCTTTATAAAAATGACCTGTTGACCCATATAGATTCACCATCCCTTCTCCAGACAAATCGCTGTTGTCGCTCCTCTTCAATTAAATTCAACTTTTTACGACACATTTTTACTAACTATGCCCTTATGTTTAAATAAATATGTTATAGCATCACGAAATAATTTTTTTTGTATACAGAGAGATAACTGAAAAATAAGCAGGCCGATGCCTTAAGTATAATCTGGTTATAATTACTAAAAGTATTTAAAAAGGATTTTGCTACGTAAAGATTTGTCGTGCTTTGATTTTGCATGATTTGTTTATCTTCTGTCAAATTTCCGTGTGGCCTCTATAGTCAAATGGTCATGGTTGCAAACTTGTGTCTGACGTTGTCGAGTAGCAGGTTCGATCTCCAGTGCTACTGAAGACCCACCATGTAGAGAATCTGACGTACGCTGTGACTCTCGCCCTTCACTAAATCCTCTTGGGGAATATTTGGGGCCAGAATGGCAGGAATCGGCTGTAGATAAAGATTCAGAAGTTAATTTATCATAAAGATAGTGAGTAGTATTTAATGAGCTATTTGCTAAAAATTGTTAATTACGTCATATCACTCCTGATCTTTAGCCTCTAAGCCTTGTGTTGCATTGCTTAATATAAATTGAGATAATAATAAGCTAGATTCAATATGGATGGTTTGAGTGATCAATCTTTCCCCCTCAAATCTAGGTCTCGTGGAGGAAGAGATGATACCCCCATCCCAGGGGGTATCACAACGTTAAATCTGCGAGACGCAAAATCCTTTCGTTGTCGTGATATGGAATTTAGAAGAAGAGGTGTCAATTTCGTCACTATAACGTGGTGGAAAATTACGAGATCCGTCGCCAATAGCTCTCGTGTTACTTCAGAGTGCGATATAAATTCAAATGAAATGGAAGTAAAATTTCAATGAATCTACATAAAAAAATTGAAGAAATGCGATATTGAATTTTTTTTAAATATTTAATTATTTTAATGTGGATTGAACAATTCGTAATTACTTGAATGTAATACAAATGTGAGAATGTCAGTTGATTTGATTTCTCTTATATCCCAGACGCTATTGTTGCCGCAGTAGCTTAATGGTTATGGTGACAAACTCGTGGCCGGTGTGTCTTGAATTTTAGCCTTAGTGCCACTGAAGACGCTTTGCAGAGAGGCTGATTCATGTCTCATTTGTTGATGCTCAAATTCCTCCCAGTGGTGTGGTAGTTTGGAGAAGCGGTGTCTTCCTCGTCACTAGACAGAGGTTCAAAGTTACGAGGTTTGTCTCCGATAGCCCTCGTGTTGCTTTATAACGCGACGTTAACTCCTTCAGGACCAGCGGAAGGAGAAAGAAGCATTTCCCCAGGTCCACACGTTCTGGGAGTATACGCACGAACGGGACCGAGCGAATTTACCCGATAAGGCATCCCACTACGTTTGTAACCGTGATTTTAAACAAGCGCATAAATGGATAATTTCCGTGATATTTAGTGTCACTTTGATTAGAATACATGTATAAAATGGTTTTAAGGACATTTTGACAAAAAAATTATCTAAATACAATATTTCGGCAAAAAAGTAACTTAGAATAACCTTTTTTCAAAATGCTCTCCTTTTATAAAAAAAATGCTTCTATAATAATAATATTTCGCTTATATAAAGTAAAGACTTCTCCAGAGAGTCTGAACTACGATGTTAGAAAAATTCACATTATTTTCAGAGTTACCGCCAACTGAAATAATATAATTGGCGTATTTTTAAATAAAATTTATCTCCTCTGTTGTAATAAAATATGGATAGATCCACTTCTAAGTTATATATCTCAAAAATTTTAATTCAGCCTCTGTACAGAGATCTGAGCTATATAAAGGCAAAATATTATTATAATAGAAGCATTTTTCATAAAAGGAGAATCTTTTGAAAATTGGTCCTTTTATGTTTATTTTTTGTCAAAATATTGTATTTTAATAATTTTTTATTGTAATAACATTGTTAAAACAATTTTATATACGTTTTCTAATATAAGTAATACTAAATATCATAAATATTATCCATTTATACGCTTTTGCAAAACCACGGTTCTGAACATAGTGGGACACCTTAAGGAGGACATTTGGTCACCTCAATACAAGCTCAAATGTGACGTTCTCATCTCTTGACCATGATTCGAAATTCCGAAGTAGGGCATCAAGGGCCATTTTTTTGCCACATAATACAATGCTAAAAACAAACAGTCAGTCAAAGCAATATTGTAATGATATATTTGTAAAAAAAAGGCATTTTTTTTACAAATTTGGGTTTTTAGTTTTGTGTTAAAAGTACTCAAACACATTTAGATTACTTTTTTAAAAAAAATCATATTAAAACTTTATTAATGCTTTTTTATGAATCAATACCAATAAATACTAACATTTAACATACAATATTTTGTTATTTTAATTTTACAAAAATTTCAATTGTATGTGAAATTTCAGCAATATTTTTGAAAAGTTCAAAGCAAATATTGAAAACAGTCATAAAACCCTATATCAGTAAAATCATTACTGAAACACATTAGATGCATTTATTTAGAGAATGTACTGACATCATAATATTTTATTGAATTTTAAAAATTTTAGAGCTGATTGAGTAAATGTTATAAGAAATTTGACATTCTCTTTGCGAGACCATTATTTAAAAAACAGGCCACAACTCAAACAATAGTCACACAATAAGAAATACTTTAGTACATTATCTAGAAAATAATATAAATATCAAGCTCAAAAAGTTTCATAAAAATAAGTTACTAACAGTTTGAGCTATCAGACTCGAAATGAGAGATTTTGAACAATTTAAATTCCCAAACCTGGTAGATTAAAGACACACTTCAGGTTTTTCTAATTTTATAAAATGGATTGTAACTTGGCAGGTAACGCAGAAACAAAGTAAAGTATATTTTGTAAAGCCGAAAGAGAGAAAGAGAGCGCTATTCAATAAAATTAAAAACAATAACATTATATTTAAAAAAAGTTGAATGAATTTCTACTTAAGTCAACAATGAAAATTTCTATTTTAGTTACTATTTATTAAATAGTTGCAATTAAAATATAAACATGTGAAAGAATCACATTATTAAGTGACAAAATAGAAAGCTATTTCCTTTGCAATTTTCCATTTTCTTTTATGTATAGGACTACTTTTTTTTGTTTATTACTATTTATTCATTCATTAAATGTAATTATTCTAATAAAATAGTATAGTATAAAAGAAATCACATTCTCAGAAATTAGGTCGTCCCATGTGGGATTCGAACCCACGAATTTTGGATTAGAAGTCCGAAGCGCTATCGTTTGCGTTACCACGAGCACAACGAACAATTTCCCTTTATATATACTAAGGACTATTATTTTTGCTTGTTACTATTTATTTATTTTTTAATTTAATTAATGAATTAATATTTGAAATGATTGTATTAACATCAAGTGTCATCCACTACAAGTGTAGAAAAATGTATTTGAACTTGAATGGATGAACAGAAAGTATTTTATTAACGATTGAAAATAAAATTTGAACAATATATATAGGGAGAGAGTGAACTAATAGAGAGTAGGAATTGAAGAAATATGTCTTTTGACCGTATTTGGTCATTTCAAAGTGTTTGGATACCTTAAAAGCGAGCCTATAAAATGAAATTAAACATAAATGCAAATTTATGCCAATTATATTGAAGGAAAATATTATTAATGTCGCGAATCACATTCAAAACCAACCGTAATAAATTGTTATTTCGGAAAGTGTGTGTGTGGTGTTTCCGAAGTTTAACGATTCAACAAACACGTCTGCATCAATCGGCCAGAATTAACAACAATCGGCTCAATCAATCGTATTTTAGGAATTCCTCTCATTCTACGTTAATGAGTTAAGCAGCAGAGATTCCTGACAATGACGAATGTCTTCATGCCCCCTGAACGAACCTGGCCGTGATTTAAGCTTATGAAATGATTGGGTTGAAAATTCTTCAAAGCGGAATTCGCGCGAGAAATCGCCTCCCAATTCCATTATCTGATTAAACTAGAGATTACTCGGAATTATTCTCCATACATTACAGATTCCTTCTCATCTGATCTCTTTTCTTAGAAGATGCTTTCTTTAACGATTTTTTTTCTTCTACGAAAAATGTGTTCTATTGTGGTACCTCTATGGAAAATAGGATGGATTTTACGTGATTAATTATTCTGTGACCACCCAAGTAAAGTGAAAATCGCTGATCACGAAACTGTATTGACTGAAATAGTTCTTTTTATGTTAAAAGAATTTCATGAAAAAGGCTATTGCTAGAAAAGAAAAAAAACATATATCAGCAAAATTAAGTTTATTATAGTTTATTCCAATTCCTACTATTAGTTCATACTCTTCCCATATATATATATACACTCATGTCCAAAATTATCTTTACATACCCAAAAATGATGATATTCAATGAAATATCCAACCAATGTGATCCGTATTTGCAGGGAATGTGTGAAAACCAAGCCTAATTACATTATCCAATCAAAAGTAATCAAACGGTTTGTGATCTGCAAATCTAGGCGTTACGTCATCCAAGGGTGTGAATCAAGCGCTTTGCGCAAACTGAATATTTGAGTGAATTTCTGCAACATAGCGTTTGATTTCAGTGTGTAGGGACTCAAAGTGGTTTGTTATGGCTTCGAGGTATCATTTGGAAGAATCTGTAAAGTGGCGAATTATCGGCCGTTTAGAAGCAGGGCAGTCAATCACGGAAACAGCCACATGTCTGAATATTTCAAGACAGACAGTCTCTAAGCTATGGAAACAGTTTCAAAATGATGGAACTGTTGTAAGGAGGCCTGGACAAGGTCGGAAACGAATGACAACTGCTTCTGAAGATCGGTATCTGGCATTAACTGCCCGTCGTAACAGAAAGGTTACTCCTCGCCAGTTAAGTTCAGAGCTTGCAGCCACCACTGGAGCTGTTGCATCACGGCAAACAATATACAGAAGGCTTAACGAAAAAAACCTTTATGCCAGAAAGCCAAGGGTATGTGTTTTACTGTATTCACAGAAAAAGAGGGATCGCTTTAATGGTGTAAAGGTCCCATGTTCTCTTTACTGATGAGTCGCGGTTTAGTTTAACAGGTGATTCTAAACGTGTTTACATCTGGAGGGAGTCAGGAACACGAAATGATCCCTCGAACATTGTGGAACGTGACCGTTTCGGTAGTGGAGGTGTGATGGTATGGGGGGAATAATGATCGATGGACGTACGCCTCTACACGTGTTCAGAAGCGGATCTGTGACAGACCAGATATATCGGGATGAGGTCTTAGATCCTTATGTAAGACTTTTTCAGGTGTGCATATGGACGTGACTTTTTATTTATGGATGATAATGCTCGTCCACATCGAGCAAACCTCGTTGATGAATTCCTTGAAAGTGAAGACATTAAGCGAATACCTTGGCCAGCAAACTCTCCTGACCTTAACCCAATAGAGAACTTATGGGACTGCCTTGGAAGAGCCATTGCACGTAGACATCCTCCTCCTAGAGATGTAAATGGCCTGAAGACTGCATTGCTGGAAGAGTGGAGTTTAATTCCCCAGACTGTGATTAACAACGTTATTTCCAGCCTTAAAACACGTTGTGATATGTGTGTACGAGTCAGGGAGATCCTATTCCATATTAAATTCGTAAGACTTAATTCTTTTTCTGAATCATTCCTTTTTTTTCTTAACTCTCTTTGTCACACTTTATTACCATTTTTATTGTTTCATGCTACATGTGGTAATCTTCAATTTTTTTTTTTTTTTTTCTTTTGCATTTATGTGTCATAATGTTATGTATCATTCCACGAAAATTCATTAAATTATAAGTCATAGTCTCTGAGAAATCCGTGAATTTATGCATGTAAACATTATTTTGGACATGAGTGTATATATATATATATATATATACATATATCTTCAAATTTTCAATCCTTAATAAAATACTTTTTATTCATCCGCTCAAGTTCAAATACAACTTTTTTAAACTTTTAGTGGATGACGCTTGATGTTAATACAGTATTTCAAACATTAATTAATTCATTAAATGTAAATAATAAATAAATAGTTACAAACAAAAAATAATAATACAACACCATATATAAAAAGGAAAATCACTCGTTGTGTCCCTGTAGCGAAATCAACTTCTAATCCAAAGGTCGTGGGTTGGAATCCTATTTGGGATGCCCTAATTTCAGAGAATGTGATTTATGAATAAATTAATAGTAACAAAAACAAGAATAATAGTCCAACACTCTATATAGAAATCAAAACGGAAAATCGCTTTCTATTTTGCAACTTAATAGTGTGATTATGCCATATGTAAATACATATTTATATTAATTGTAATTATTTAATAAACAGTAACTAAAATAAAAAATTTCTTTGTTGACGTAAGTAGGAATCGACTTTGATTTTTTTATATTACTTGTTTTATTTACATAGATATGTATGTATGCATTTATTTAATAAAAATCAATGAGACAAAAACCATTAACCAGAACTTAAAAAATTTAATACAAAATTTTCAAATTTTTTGAAAAAAAAAATTATTCAGTATTTAGAAAATAACCTAATATTTTTCCTTGCATCTTCTTTTTGAACATCAAATTATTCGATCTCTTCTATTTTGTTATTCATTTCACCATTGAAATGTGCGTCTAAGTAACTGCGCATACTTTTCATGATGTTCCTCATTTCCGATTATGGAAATTTAAACCATCATGGATTTGAAAAAAAAAATGTAATACCCATGAGTTTGCAAGTTCATAACTTTCATCTAGCATTAGGGGTCCTGATATGGGACCATTCTGAGAGCTAGCTCACTTGCTTGAGCAAAACACGTAAATTCGTTTGTAAATCATCGTACTTGACCATTCTCATTCGTTCTAGTTCTGTATTAAATTTACTTCATTCAAATATATCCTTAATTTGTTCCCTTTTTTAAAAATTATAGTCGATATTATAGAGTTAGCAATACCAAAATCTTTTCAGATTTTCATTTTCTATTTTTGGTCAACAACTTTAAGAAGCTCCTCCTTCATTTTAAACGAAACAACAGTATGCATCTCCCCTGAGCTTTTTGTTGTTTGTGGTGGTATTTTACGTATTTTGTTCATTCGCAGATTGGAAATCCTTTCGTGTTAAGTGATTTTTATTTCGTGTTAAGATAAAAAAAAGAATGCATGAAAATACATAGCAGTTTGTCGGGACCACTGTATTATTTTGTGTTAACCGATATTTCGTCTTAAGATTCACGCTAAACGTATTTCACTGTATATGATATTAAGTTTTGTTTTAGTAAAAAAAAAAATAATAAAAATTAAAACCTTAAATTTCTTTTATAAAGATTGTACTTTTGGTCAATGTTGTATTATTTAAAAAATGATACCTCAAAAATTTATGAATGCGTTTTTTTTTCATTCGTATACATGTTATTTAAATAAAGATAAAGCCAATGAACTGAAGATCTAGCTTCGCCATCAATAGTGTTTTTTTTTTTTTTTTTTTTTTAAATTTAGAAATTATTGTTACGAACACCTTGCATTTTGTAAGATTATCTACAAGAAAATGTGTGATGAAGAGTCATAACTTATTAGTAATTGTAAATATATTTAAGATTTTAGTTCATTGTCTTCATAACCATGAAGGCAATGAACTAAAATCTATTTCCGAAAAAATCAATTTCATACAGTATGTTTTGAATTTTCATTTCATTTTCATCAGATTTTACGTAAAATACCTAGTTTTAATAAATTTAAATTGTCATATAATTTCCTCATTGTGTTTTTCATTAATTTAAGTTATAAGAACCAACAAATTGACATTAAATTGCTAATTGTATGACATTTTAAAAAACTTGTCTCTTTACGTAGACAGATTTAATTTCCTTTGAATTAAGATATGATGAAATACAGTCGGACTCTGATTCAACGAATTCATCTGGACCGAATATTTTGTTCCTTATTCGTTACAACAGGATCGAAAGAAATACAGATTTTTAGCACTTAACCTTTGGAAATTCTATAGTAAGCAGCTACACAAAAACGCACTTTTTAATAAACTGCTACGAATGCTATTTGGGCATTATTTCGCTCCAGTTAATTGGAAATTTTAATACTTTGATTCCTGACTCGAAAGAATTCTTTCTCGACATTATGTAGAGAATAAAATGCTACGGCATTTTCATCCTGCTTCATAAGGTACGTTTTCACATTTTTCAAATAATGTAAAGCAGCGGTCGCCAAACTTTTTGACCTCACAGACCAGTAAGTTAATAATTAAAACCTCGCGGACCACTAATAAGATTTTTTAAGTGTTAAATATATTTATAAGAAAAATTGTGATCTAAGAACAGATGAAATGTGTACCTAGTTAATAAAATGAAACTATTAACACATTTTCTTAGGGACCAACAATATTTTCTGTTGGACACCACTTTGGCGACAGCTGATGTGAAGCATTAGAAAATGTAAGAGTTTTGATAGGAATTTCGTTATCAACTTCTATATCAGAATCGCTATTTGCTGGCTCCGACAAATCAACGATTTTCTCAACTACAGCTGCACATATAGCCAGCCCATCATCAAATATAACACACTCGTTAAAATCTTAAAGTATCCCATGCGCGGTGAATTGCAATGAGATAGGAAAGGAATTTCCTGTCCCATTCAAAACTTACACGATAGATTACACCCATGACTCGTTTGCGCCTTCAAATTAAAGTATCATTAGAGTGTGTGTGTGTGTGGGACTTCTGTTGTAGCGGATTAGATGACAAATAACTTATATTAGAATTGTAAGTCAGTGTTTCTCAAACTGTTGAGCGCGCGCCCCTAGAGGGCGTGATAACCTACGAGGGAGGGGGGCGCTAGCACATTGAAAAGTCGAAAACAAAAGATCATTTAAAAGGTTATTAATTTACTTAAAGTAAATAAACAAAATACATTCTAACATAATAAAATATAACAAAAAACATATTTACACTCATAAATGTATCAGTACCGCCCACTGTGTATTTTAGAATTCATTTAACAATACAAAGTTAAGAACAAGTTTTTACTAATCCCCAGTGACCCCATGGGCTTGCTATAAATGAATTACATACAAACTATTTACACTGTTCTTGACAATTTGTACAATTTATAATTAATCCCTCAACTGGGGATTTAAAGTGACGCGACTCTCTCTCCAAAATGCCACCGTTTTCCACCCAGGCACGCGTAAGTAATATATTGAGAAGGGGAGGAAGAAGAAAAGGAATAAATAAGTAAAACGTTCTCAGAAATAATCAAATCCTTCGGAAACACTGTCAAGGTTCTTTTATTGTATTCCAAAGCCTTCAGAATAATTTTATGGATAGCAGTGCACAGAGAAGATCGTATTTCAGAAAGATGTATAAATACGTCTGGGGCAATTAAAGCTCTGGTTGAGCGAGACGCTTATATACGCCTGTGGCACTTAAGAGGTTTAAGTGCATTGTAGCTTCAGCGTCAAGGTATAGTTTTATTGAATTCAATACATTGTTATTGTATGCAGAGGGGCGTGATGAAAGCTATGATTGAATATTGGGTCGCAACTATTGAAAGTTTGAGAAGCACTGGTGTAAGTCGTTACTCTTAGAAGAATGTAGGGTGAATTGGAGCCATCTGCCAAACAATTTCTAAGTGAACCTTTAATGTTTTTCATCTCTTAAAATAATAATTGTCAAGCATAAACAGATGAAAATAGGGTTGGAATAGCTTATAATTCTTCAACAACTTCAAAAAGTTAAATGTGTCTGGAATCGATTGCCATGTTTCCCAAATTTCATTATTAGCTTTTTTACCTATATTGCTTGCTAGTGTTTCTGTTTTAGTGAATTTCAACTTTTTCCTTGCTTCAATAAAATTTTGAATCCGTTTTGAACTAGACTAGAAATCAATCTCTCAGTTGCATTTCAAATTTTGACTATTTTCAACCACTCCGATTGGAACAAGTTCAGTTTAACAAATGGTCACATCAAGGTTCATAATAAACTTGCCCGTTTAGAGAAAATCTCGCTGAAAACTGCGACCGATCACTTGCGTTTGTTCGTAATACTTCATATTGAACTTTGTTATTTTGAAGTAAAATGCTACCCGTTTTAATCGGTGGTGTGCCTAAAATAGAATGTCGCGTGCCATCAATCGCACGCGTGTCACTGGTTCGCCATCCCTGGTCTACACTCTCTCCCGACAAATTTTTTGTTTACAAAATAATTCTTTTTCTGTTTTGGACAAAAAAAAATAAGCCATTCAAAAAAAATCCAATTTTCTCCAATACAAACGAATAGAAAACATATTTTTAAGCTGTCGAAATAATTCGTTAATTTAGGTGTTTTTTATTCGTTAAATAGGGGGAGGGGGAGTTGGCCTCATTTTATCCGGGGGAAAAGAAAAATTCTTTAAGGTGCACGAACACATTGAAAATGACCAAATTCGGTCAAGACAGATATTTTTATTTTTTATTTTATTGAATAGAACTATCTTTTGATTTTACGAAACATACTTTGTTTTGTTTCTCCGCTATCTAGAGAGGCCAAGTTACAATCAATTTTATAAAGTTAGAAAAACCGGAAGTGAGCATTTCAATTGCTTAAAATCCATCATGGCGAGTCTAATTACTCAAAACGTTTCGAATGCATTTCTATAAAACTTTTTGAATTTAAATAGTGGTCTCATAAAGAGTGTAACATATCTTATAATGCTTACTCAAACAGCTCTAAACTTTCCGAATTTTAATAAAACATTAAAAAATTATTAAATTTTCTAGATAAACACATCTAATTTGTTTCAGTAGTGCTTTTAGTAATATATGTTTATTACTTTGTTCTCTAACTGCTTTAAAGTTTTTCAAAAATATTGCAAACATTTCATTTATAATTGTATTTTTAGTAAAATTCAGGTAATTTATTTTAAGTATTGTTACTTAAATAGTAGTATTTATTGGTAATTAGTCCTAAAAGAACATTTATTTTGTTTAAATATGTTATTTTGTTAAAAAGTACTCCGAACGTGTTCGAATACTGTATTTTACAGTGATATAAATATAATCTAGATGTGGTGATATAAAAGTCATTATGTTTGTCTCTCTTCTCTCCTTTCTTTTATTTATTTTTTTCTTTTGATGATTTTACCTTTTTTATATAAAACTTCCTCTATTCCTGAGAATTTTATTTCGCTTGGAAGAGTTTTATCCTTAGTTTTGATATGAGTAACGTAATCCCTTTGTAACCTCCGTAATCCTGTCCAGTTGAAGGTTTTAGTACAGAACGTGGTTGGTTCTTGCTTGCTAATCCTTCTTGGAAAGCAAACTCTTTGCAAGTAAGTAAATAAAGAGATGGTGTTTATTTTGAATTGTTGAAAGAAACCCCTTTAGAAGGATTCTACGTTTTACAGATTAATGACTACTGAAGGACAAATTTCGTTCACGCTCCAATTCAAATATTTTTAATCTTTTTCTTGAAATATCAAAGAGGATTTGTTGGAAAATTTTATTTTTCTCTTAGATTTAAAAACAATGGCCAAATGATTTATGTTATTTTTATCCAACGGATTATTTATTTTCCCAAGCGGATTAATTCTTTTTTCGGAAATTCGTAACAGCGTTTGGTAATGTGATCAAAATACATCTGGATACTAGCGCTGTTGCCAAATCTTGGAAATAGAAATTGCAAGCGTCTTTGCTTTTTCACTTTCTGTCTTGTAAATATATTTATAATGTTAATAATGCCTATTTCATTTTTAGATATATTGATGATTTAATTATTTTTGGTAAAAATAATAATTTTAATCCCAATATTAATTTTTATCCAGATTACTTAAACTTAGTTAAAATTAATCATAATCCAATTAAAACTAATTACTTAGATGTAACATTGTATATTAAGGATTTTAAATTACATAGTACTATTTATGATAAAAGAGATGCCTTTAATTTTAACATTCTTAAAGTGACTTACTGGAATTCAAATTTATCTATATCTATAAATAGAAATAATATTTTAACTATTTTTATCGTAATAATTTATTAGTTAGCGTTAAAGCTAATATATATTTAAATTTTAATAAATTTATTAAACAATGTATTGAACATAGATATCCTGCTAACTTTCTTTACAATTATATTTCTAATAGTTCTCAGGGATAATACAATATGCATTAATAACTATTATTGACATTATGTTTTAATATTAGTATTTTAATTAATTATACAATTATTCAATAGATGGCGCCACATGTTAATACATTAATAATATTATTATTTAAATATTTCTTGCAATCATTTATTTTCTACGAATATTTATATCAATATATATTTATGGTTTTTTTAAACATACTTATATATTTATATATAGAGAGAGACACACACACACACTTTATATTATTCTATCATAATTTATTAGCTTTATACGGTACTGATATTCCTCTGTTGTATTTGGCGGAAAACATAACTAGTTGATATACTCACGAAGTAAGTCTTACTATTTAAAGAATTGCATCGACTATAATCTATACTGTGAATACTAGTAGGCTATAATTTTATCGTTATATTTTAATAGTATAGTGATTTTATTTGTAATATATAAATTTCTCCTAATATTATTCTTTCCCTTCCCTTTGGCACGTTGTATTGACAAATTACAGGTGAAGGTTGGCTAGCCCTAAAACTTGTTTAAACCTGAAATCTTCGTTTATAAGGCCAGGAGTTTGTTATTGTACCACTGTGCCTAATATTTCCTATCTTGAATAGTTATACTTAGGTTCTATAGCCATCTGTGTACATGGATTATATATACACTGCTGGCCACCGTAAATGCAACACCAAGAAAGACAAGAGATAGCACAACAAAATTTATTTTGTAGATAACATGTTGACCAAGCATCAAATGATTAAATTTATAGACTTCTGTGAGTGTGGTTCCTGCCAGAATCAGTAGCCAGAGTAGCCGCCATTGTTGGAGATCACCGCTGTCACACGCCTCGGCATTGATTCAAAGAGACTTTGGATGTGTTCTTGGGATACAGCAGACCAAGCATCTTCCACACATTGCCAAAGTTGATCTGGTGTGGCAGCTGGGGTGTAATCTGGGTCAATCGTTGAGCAACCATGGACCACATGTTTTCTATCGGCGAAAGATCCGGCCCAATACCGCCTTATACCATAATACTCGGTGCAGAACCAGTGTGGCGGTGCATAACGCAGCTGTTCAGCATCCTCTCTCCACGGTGTCTCCGGACTCGAATCCGACCATCGTGGTGTTGCAGACAGATGCGTGACTTGTCAGTAAAGACAACTTCATTCTATTCTGCCACCCACATCCTTCTTTCATCGCACCATTGGTGGGGGGAGGCGTCTGTGGTTCTGCGTCAAGGGTAGACCAAGCAATGGACGTCTTGGGGACAGACCACTCTGCTGTAAACGGCGTCAAATTGTACGCCAGACACTGAATGATGCGTTACAGACTCAATGTGCTGTGCTATGATTCGTGATGTGACTGAGCGATCCGTCACTGTCATGCGTTAATTTGCCCGTCCTCACGTGAAGTGGTACACTGAGGTGGATGCGATCGACCACGTCGGTCCGTCCTACCCTCCTGCATCTAACGGTTTATTATCCGCATTACAGTTGTTAGGTTTCGTCTACACGTCTACCGATTTCTCTGAAAGATAATCCACAATCTCGGTAGGCCACTATCCTTCCTCTGTCGAACTCGGATACTTGATCAAAAGCTGATCGCTGTTTCCTACGAGACATAGCTGATCGTTTTTTGAAAAAACCATAGGAAAAACACAATTGCCGAACCTGAAATAGTCGAAATCTCCAAGCCTTCAATAGCGATTTGAGGTGGCGCCACAAGTGAGGGGATATATATATATATATATATATATATATATATATATATATATATATATATATATATATATATATGACATGTCTTAAGTAATACTAAGCTTTTTTAAAAAAGAGGTTTTATTCAGCTTGCCATCGAGACATGTTACTCTGAAAGAAAACGGAAACGGACGTCAAATGAAAATCTAAGTGGTTTTAGCACTTATATCCATATGTGAAGTACCGTTCTTTAGTATGGGTTATACTTAAAAGTTAATGGTGACGTATAGGACTATTAAATATAATGATCTGAGATTAGAAATGTTTTGTGTTTGGGCCATTTGTTCGGAGAAATAATTGTGTGTTTTATTTAATACTTGAAGATGTATTGAAAAATAAAAGTTAAATGTTGTATAAGGAATTTAATTTTAAATCTAATTTAATTATCCTATATATATATATATATATATATATATATATATATATATATATATATATATATATATATATATATATATATATATATATATATTGTCACGGAGTTCGAAAGAAGTACACAGTTCAATTAAACAAACAATTAGATTTATTCTAACGCTTGGAGCTCGATACAACACTGGACTGAGAACATGCCCAACTGGCGATGAACTCTGCTTTTATACACTTCGGAATATTCGAGAAATAACCAGTATGCACTCTAAAGAATGATCTGGATTCATCTAGAACCTAGAGAAACAATACATTAAAAACGGAAACAAAATTCCAGTCTTTGGATAAATCTGCCGGGGCCGGGATTCGAACCCGAGACCTGAGGAAGTTCAGTCCAACACTCTGCCAACTCGGCTATCGGGACTTGTAGCAAATTATGCGTGTGACATTGCTCCCCTCGAAAAAAGAAGACAGCGCCCCGCTGTCATTTTGTTCAAGGGTCTTTATTCTGGAACGAGTGATGGGTCCTTTGTATGATTCTTTGGGAGGAATATCCTCGGTTTCGATTTGCTCGGCGGGATCATGGTACGGTTTCATACGCAGTACATGGACAACTTCTCTTAGTTTTCTTTTTCGTGAAGCAGGATCAAAATCTTGTACTTCGTAAGTCACGGCTGATAAACGGCGTAGCACCTGATACGGTCCGAAATACCTTCTTAAGAGTTTTTCGGAGAGACCGACTTTTCTCACTGGAGTATAAACCCATACGAGATCTCCGGGAGCGTAGGATACCATTTGGTGTTTGGAATCGTAACGTCGACGATCTTTGTCTTGAGCTCTCAGAGTGTGCACTCGGGCTAGCTGTCGTGATTCTTCGGCTCTGGCTGCTATCTTGGTGATGTTATTGTCATCAAAATCGTTAGGACAGAATGGTAGCATTGTATCTAGTGTCGTTTCCGCTTCACGACCATGAAGTAAATAGAACGGCGTAAAACCTGTGGTCTCTTGTTTAGCGGTATTATAAGCGAAGGTTACAAATGGTAGAATTTCATCCCAATTTTCTGCTCTACATCCACATACATTGACAACATGTCGGACAAGGTCTTATTGAAGCGCTCCGTCAGTCCATTTGTTTGGGGATGATACGCCGTTGTGAAACGATGATCAATGTTACACAAGTCGACGAGAGAGGAAACAAGTCTGGATCGAAAGACGGCTCCACGATCTGTGATAATTACTCGAGGAGCTCCATGCCTGAGGACAATTTCTTCAAGTAAGAACTTCGCTATTTCGTCGACTTCGGCTGTCGGCAAGGCTTTTGTGTATTGCATATCGTGTTGAGTAATCCGTGCAGACTATTATCCATTTGTTTCCATGAGCAGACTTTGGAAATCTCCCAAGGAGATCAATTCCAATGCGATGGAAAGGAGCTATAGCTGGAGGGATGGGAACTAAACGTCCAGGTGGTCGTTGAGGAACGGACTTTCTCCTTTGGCACTCCCGACAATGCATGACATACCGAACGACATTTCGGTACATTCCCGGCCAGTAAAATCTCTTGCGTATCCTGTCATAAGTTTTCGCGAAACCAAGGTGTCCTGCGGTGGGGGCGTCATGAAAGTGCCTTAGTATGTCTGCTCGTAGATGTTTAGGAATGACTGGTAACCACAACTTTCCATCTGGATCAAAATTCTTCCTGCAAAGGATACCGTCGATAAATCTGAATTCTTCGTTTTTGAATGAGTTGCTCAAAAGTTTTAATTTCGCAAGGTCTTGATCCTTTTTCTGTTCCATCGCAAGGTTCATACTCGTCGTGACTGCTAAAAATTTGTCTGATGTTTCCGTTTCCTCTTTCACTGGATTTCTCGAAAGAGCGTCGGCGTCACTATGCTTCTTACCGGTTTTATATTTTACGTCAAAATCATGCTCTTGAAGTCGGAGGGCCCATCTGGCAAGCCTTCCTGAAGGATCCTTTAAATTCATGAGCCAGCACAAGGAATGATGGTCAGTTACAACAGTAAAGTGTTTCCGAATATGTACGGCCGAAATTTGTTGGTAGCCCATACGATGGCAAGACATTCCCTTTCTGTGGTGGAATAATTCTTTTCGGCTTTTGTCAGAGTTCTAGAAGCGTATGCTATAACTTTCTCGACATTATTCTGAATTTGTACTAGGACAGCTCCGATACCGTACCCGCTTGCATCAGTATGGATTTCTGTAGAAGCTCTTTCGTCGTACATCCCAATACTGGATCCGAAGTAAGTGCTTTCTTAAGACTGTTAAATGCTTCCACCTCTTCAGGACCCCAATGAAACTCCACGCCACTTTTCAGCAACGACTGCAAAGGTTCGGCGAGATAACAGAAACCTTTAATAAATCTTCTAAAGTATGAACAAAGGCCAAGAAAACTTCGTATGTCATGTATATTCTTTGGAGTGGGAAAATTTCTTACGGCTTTTATTTTGTCGGGATCGGGACGAACGCCATTACTAGATACAAGATGGCCCAGAATCTACTAGAGCACGTATCGGCTTCTTATCTATTATTACGTCTAGTTGGTTACCAGTCATCTTGGCGGTCGACGGAGGATTTCCAGTACACGCGGCCTCACCTCCTTGGAAGGTCGCTCTCCTTAGTTTTCCTCGCTCCTACGGCCTGGCGACTGACTGGATCGGCGATATGGCGACGGGGATCTGTAACGACGTATTGGGGATCGGCCTCTCGTGGGACTTGGCGTAAAACGGCGAGAAGAGTTTGGTCGGCGTATTTCTTCAGTGCCAACGTCGTCGAAGTTCCGTCGGCGGTTTCGAGAGTTGTCAAAGACAGCCTTTCTCTCGGCAGTAGCGCATTACATGTCCAGGACGTCCGCAGTGGAAACAAACAGGTCTGTTGTCAGCCGTTCTCCACACATCTGTTTTTCTTGGTTCAGGTGGGAATTTCTGAACAGGAGCTCTGTATTTCCTGGTTACAGCGGCGTATGTTGGTCGTGGTCTAGTTTCTGTAGGTTTTGTTGACACTGGGGCCAAAACCCTTTCAACTTCGTCTTGAACGATCTCTTCTAAGGATTGGGGATCGGAGTCCAAAGATTCTTGCGTCTGGTTAGCTAGTCGATGGACTTCTTCTCGTACGATTGTGCGAATAAGAGAGACCAAATCAGTCTCATCCGTCAGGGATGCAACCGGTACGACGTTTGGAAGCGTTTCAAATCTCGGTCGACCAACTCTCTTCTGCTTCATATCTTCGATATAGTTGCACCATTTGATAAAACTTGCTGTGTCGTTGATTTCTCTCGTCAACAGGGCCTGATAAATATCCTCAGCAACACCTTTCATTAGGTGTGACACTTTTTCGTCTTCTTTCATCAGAGGATTTACCTCTTGGCAAAGTCCTAATACACTTTGTATGTAGGACTGTGTACTCTCGCCTGAACGCTGGGCTCGGCATTTTAGTTGTTCTTCTGCCCTTCTGGTATATTTTTGACGGTCACCGAAAAGTCCACTTAGTCCATTTTTAAACGCTTCCCAGGAATCTAAGGCGTCTTCGTTGTTGACATACCACTGTCTCGCAGTTCCGTCAAGAAAGAAATAAACGTTAGCCAGGCACATCATGTCATCCCACTTGTTAAAGTTGGCTACTCGATCGTACTCTTTAAGCCATTTGAGAGGGTCTTCCCCAGGCGCTCCTCGGAAGGTCGATGGGCTCCTCCATTGCTGTAACGAAGGTGTTACTACAGCGGGCTTGGCTTCTTGCTCGGTCGGCATTTTTGTCCTCTTCCTACTATTTTCTTTTAACAGTCCGAATTCGGGGGATAATCCTCTTAACCGGAGGCTCCTGCGAAGGTTGTCACTATTATCCACGTTTGACGTAATTGTACCCCGCGCCTCCACCAAACTTGTCACGGAGTTCGAAAGAAGTACACAGTTCAATTAAACAAACAATTAGATTTATTCTAACGCTTGGAGCTCGATACAACACTGGACTGAGAACATGCCCAACTGGCGATGAACTCTGCTTTTATACACTTCGGAATATTCGAGAAATAACCAGTATGCACTCTAAAGAATGATCTGGATTCATCTAGAACCTAGAGAAACAATACATTAAAAACGGAAACAAAATTCCAGTCTTTGGATAAATCTGCCGGGGCCGGGATTCGAACCCGAGACCTGAGGAAGTTCAGTCCAACACTCTGCCAACTCGGCTATCGGGACTTGTAGCAAATTATGCGTGTGACAATATATATATATATATATATATATATATATATATATATATATATATATACAAGATGTTCCCAAATTCATAGTACATACTTTATGGGTAGATAGGGGACATTCAAATAATCATTTACTGTTTAGGAATGTATGGGCAAAAGTGACGCGAGGAGACACACACAGGGGAAATTTAAAGAAAAGAGAAATGGAACTATCAGTTTCTTTCGTTACCGCTAGATGGTAGTAGATCTCCAGCCCCGCTCAACATGACATTCGCAATTGTACTGACATCTACGTTGGGAGACCTAACGTATGCCGAAAATTAGACCGGCATCACATGTACAGCCATGCAAATTGTAATGGCACAGCTACGCTGCGAATGTATCACGCGCAGCTTCCTGATCGACGATTGCCGGATCACAGAAATTTTCAGCGGTTACATCGTCAGTTTCGTGAAACACCTTCGTTCCATTTCTCCAGAGATGATGGTGGTCGACTAAAGGCTGAGCACAATCCAATTCTGGAAGCAAGCATCTCGAGCGTTGTGGCTGACAGACCCGTGTCAAATACTAGAGACGATGCTCATTACGTAAGGGTGAGTCATGAGACCGTTTGCACAGTGTTCAATGAAAATCGCTCAAACCTCTCCTATTTTCAGCGAATACAAGCTTTGAACCCGGTAGACTAGCTTCTCTGACTGCCAGTGAGCTACAGCTTGACTTCATAGCTCATGTGCTGAACTGTTCTGAACAGTTATTGTAAATATTACACATGCCAACTCTTTCGCTGACTACCTTTTTTAATAAATCCTTTGTCTTTTCTTTCGTCTCTTATTTTTTCGTGTTTGTACCTCCCCTCATCATTTGCGCCTATGCATTCCCATACAATAAATGATTGTTACAATGTCATGTACCTACCCTTAAAGTTTGTACCATGACTTCAGGACCACTCTGTATGATTGTAAATCAACGGAATGATGTTTATATTAATTGGAGGGAACTTAATTCTGAAGTAGAAACAAAGAAACCCAAGTATATAACATCAGTAAGGGAAAATTGACTAAAAAGAACACTAAAAGTGTTTTTTCTAAAGCAGTAATTGACTTAGGGTAGTCAAGCAGGGTTAAACTTGCTTCATATAATCCTAAACTTACCGTTAATCGAAATTTCATTCATAATCGTTCAAGAGAAAAAAGCCCGAAGAATATCAACCCAAAACTAAAATAACTTAAGCCTGAAACTAGCCATTTAAAATGTAACTATTTCGAATGAACAGAATTTATAAATGGAAAAAGTGCTTTAAACAATGCAGTTAAAAAAATCAAACGTAAATTAAAAAATATACCCAAACTTTAAAAAAATAGAATTAGAAAATTATATAAGAAAATGTATATTCTTTGTAGAAATAACCAACAGGTAACAAGCTATAGCGATGGCGCCATCTGCATAACGTGTTTGAAAATAATAGAAATAAAAATAGGGTTAATAAGGATCTTTAAATTGAAGAATACAAAAATTATGTTTTTTCATTATTTATATTGGTTTTATAAATATATGCATATATAGAATTTTTACAGGATAAGGGTGCTCCAAACCAGTGATCGCTAAACGGACTTTTAAGGTATCCGACTACGTTCGGAACCGTGATTTTCAAAAGCGCATAAATGGATAATTTTCTTGATATTTAGTATCACTTAATATTAGAATATATGCATAAAATTGTTTTAAGAACACTTTGACAAAAAAAATCATTTAAATACAATATTTTGGCGAAAAATTAACTTAGAATAATCTTTTCCCCAAATGTTCTCCTTTTGTGAAGAATGCTTCAATTAGAATAATATTAGAGACTCAACTAGAATTTTTGAAATATATAACTTAAAAGTGGGTTTATTCATATTTTACGAAAACAGATGGGAGCAATTTTAAGAAAAAAAAGCGAATAATTATTTCAATGGGTGGTAACTCTGAAAATAATGTGAATTTTTCAAAACTTCTAGTTGAGCCTCTGTAGAGAGGTCTGAACTATATATAGGCAAAATATTACTCTAATAGAACCATTCTTCACAAAAGGAGAACATTTGGAAAAAAGTTAATTTTTTCTCAAAATATTGTATTTAAATAAATTTTTTTGTCAAAGTGTCCTTCAAACAATTTTATGCATGTATTCTAATCTGAGTGACACTAAATATCATGAAAATTATCCATTTATGCGCCTTTTTTTAAAATCACGGTTTCGAAGGTAGTCGGATAGCTTAAGAGGCTTTTATATTTGGCGGACTACCGACATGATTTAAACTGTATTGCCGACCATTTTAACAATATTGTAATTTATTTTTATGTCTTTATTTATATAATTTGTTACACTTCATTTTTGAATCTGAATTTTAATGAAAAGTAGAATAAAAAATGTTCCAATTTATTTCTACTAAAGATAAAAAAATATTCCCAAACCGCTAGTGGTCCGTAGACTGCCGGTTGGCGACTGCAATTCTAAAAAAAAATGTAATTATTTAGTTTTTCTGATCATTAAATAGATTATTTTTTGTAGGTTATAATTTAGATTTAGAATATATATATATATATGTAATAGTTTCCTTTTATATTTTCTCCATAAACAACTTTTTAATTTGTAATGATCCTAGCCTTATAGACTCGCTGGTAAATAATGAAGTAGGTTACCGGCATAACGGGATAATTGTAACTGTATATCTTGAAAGTTAACCTCTTGCACTTAGAAAAGTAAGATTACATCAGAATTAAGGTGCCTGACTTGTTAAAAAACTTCAAATTTGATGAAAATGACGATTTTTTTTACTTTAAATTTTATATAGTTGAATTTTCTGCTTTCTAAAAATACCTTATTTTTGTTTGTACTTCAATTATTTACGAAGTTATAACAGCTTTTATGTCAAGAGAGAGCAGCAAAAACGAACCGGAAGTGTTTGCGTTTTAATACTTTTTTTACATTTTTTTGGTGTTTATCGAATTTATTTTAAAACATTAAGTTAGGTAAGATAATGACGGGACAAGGTGATATTTTTTTAAAAATATTTTATTAGTTTTAAGTGAACTTTGGCAAATAAATTCGTAAAATTTTTGTCATTTTTCGATTTTCTTATGTCCTTGCTTCTCCATATTTTGTCTCATGTTTAACTCTTTTATATATATTTGATAGAAAACTTCGTTCTTAAAGACACAATATTAATTAATTAATTCTAAAGCAAGGTCTGGGAGGTCTAAGGAATTTGCTTCATCATTGGTGCTAGCAGTAATGAGAATGAGAGCTGTTTCCAATAATACTTAAGCAGCTGGTGACAAAAAGTTGAAATCTATTCATAAATGTTTCAAAATTTACTCAGAAAGCTTTCTTCAGCAACATTTATGGTGTATTTTACTTAAAGATACAAATATTAAACTTGAAACATTTCGCTTGAGTGCATTATTAACGTTAATTCCTTTTAATTTGTACCTATTTTTATTTAATTCCTATTAATTAATAAATTCCTTGTACGTAGATTCGTAAAATTTGATCTGGAACGCATTTTAACTCCTGTGGGACACCCTTTAGAATATAGAAAATTTTCTCGGGGAAAAAAAGCTGCATAGAAAACAAAATTACTAAGGATGAAAAAAAGTCAAAGTGTATTCATATGGAAGTTTTAAAAACTGTTCTTCATATGCTTTTCTTAATAATTTCTTATAACCTTTGCGATAAACAATGTTTTTTAAAAGAAATTTTTGGGAATATTTACTGTCAAAATAACACACATTAACATACTTTATATTACATTATTCTTAAGCTCTAAGATACTTAGTGGAAAAATATATACCTATTTTTCCATATAAAAATATTATTTTTAACGTAATAAAGTTTTTCTAGTGTATTTTTTATATCTCTAATTTGTATTAAAATAATCGATGCATTTAGACGTTAAGAAAAGCTTTTTTGACTTAATAAAATCGGTAACAAAATTAAAAAAAAGTCCTTGTGTGAAACAAATATATAATACTGATATGGGCTTATAAAAGATTTATTCGTTTGATATAAAGAGATTTTAGGTTGTTTTAGCTGTATAATTTTTTAAACTTTAGATTTTAAATCTTGAAATGCGTTTTTCTCCAAAACAGATTTTTCCATATTTTATCGCATGGCAAACATTATATCTCAAAAAGCCCTTGAGATAATTGCATGAAATTTAGCATCATTGTTTATTATTATAGTATGCATGTTGTGCACTAGAGAATAAGAAAAAACAATATATTTACCTTTTTTATGATTGTTTTTCTTTGCGATAAATGCAAAACTTTGGAATATTTCCTTTTGTGCACTTTTTGACCCTTAATTTTGTGATAAATTGAAATTATTCAAAGATTATGGAGCAAAACATAGATAAACTCTTTCATAATGAAATTCAAAGAGTTTCTTTATCTTATACATTAGAATTTATTTTACAGTGTTGGCCGTGATGGGCAAAAATTGCCTAATTTTAACCTAAAATTAACCATTTTCTTTCAAAAATGTATTGAAATTTTTTTTCGTTGTTATTTTTATAAGTTTTCAGTTATAATCAAACAAAAAATTAGTTTAAAAATGAACTTTCAGCATTATTTCAAAAAAATGTTCCCGCAACTAGTCAGGCACCTTTACGATTTATTTCCACCAATCATATTCTCCGTCCATGGAAGTCACGTGGATTTCAAGACTTCTTGTTGCCACTGCATGCGGACAGAACTCTGATAAAATCTTTCTCTTTGTCTTCAATTTGAGTAACTAGCTGCAGCCCATTTTTTGTCTTTGCTTCGTTGTTGTATCATCCATACCCTTTTTGTGTCTAGATGTGAAATAAAATGGATTACCTGCAACATGATGATTCCTCATGAATCCAGCACCATCCATATACACTTATATTCTCGGCCGAATGATCAAAAATACATTAATTACAATAAATAATGCCATTCATCAGGATGTTATACATATTCTCACACGCACAGATATTTATTACTGGGAATGATTCTTTTTTAAAATGCATTCTAAATTGAGATTTTTCTTTCACGGAAGGTAAATATCGTTTGAAGCAAAATAAATCAAATGAAAAAAAAAGATTCAAGAAGACGTGAATTATAGTTAAAATGACGTGAAACATATAGTATGGTTGAGCGAGTATAAAAAATTATATAAAGTTTGTATGCCTAATTACGTTACTGGAGAGGATAGATTTGTAAACTGCTACTTAACTTCGACTGTGGGATGCTGAAGATTGCTGACATTTTAATGGGATCATCTTCAGCAAAATGTCTCGTTGATGATGATGGAGCACGTGTCGGAAAAACACGACAATTTCTCATCTGAAAACTCGTGTCACGAGAAGTGACGCAAGAGGTTGCAATAGTGGATGCAACTGACAAACTTGATTTTTTTTAGCAAGCGTATTCGAATTTTTTTTGAAAAAAATAATAATTGCGATATAGTAAACCTCGTATAACAGCGTTTATCAAACTGTGGAGCTCATCCCCCTAGATGGGCATGAAAACCATACGTGTGGGGGGGCTCGAATATATCAACAAGTAGAAAATAAAAGATTTAAAATAATTATTAATTTTTATTGAAAGGAAGCAAAACAAATACATTTTGACATCATAAAAAGTGAAATACATATTCACACTGATACGAGATAAAAATGTATCAGTACGGCAAATAGTCTTTGATAATTAATTTATCAATACTTAAGTAAAACAAGTTTAGTAATTACTAGTGACTCCAATGGGCTTGTCATATACAAAATTGCATACAAAATATATTTTAATAATTTGTGCAGTTTATAATTAAAGTTGCATTGCACCTTTAGCATCTAAGTTCATTTTTATTGCATTTCATACATAGTTGTTGAACGAGGGCTGCGCGATGAAAATTATGACTGAAAATTGGGTCGCAAATATTGAAAGTTTGAGAAGCACTGTCGTACAAACATTAAAACAAGGCTGTTTTTGCCGACTTCTAGCAGAAAATTCCTTGAATAGTTTGAGCTTCTTTTGGAAATATTTTTGAATTTAAAAATTTATATTTTAGGGATGTATAAGCTTGGTGCGTGGAAGCAGAAAAATTGAGGATATGTTTATGCTCAAAGTTTCCTGTGTGTGTGTGTAGAATAATATGTTAGGCCCTTCGACGCGTTACTTGTTAATTGGTTTAAGCGCCATAATATGACTATTTAAAAATGACAATAATCGGGACTTATAGCCATTAATTGATGGAAGATACAACGTGTGGCATTGTTCGTCAAGTAATTATAAAGTGCTGATAATTAACCAAAAAAATTAATTTTTACTGCTTGCATTTAAGGAATCCGACTACGTTCGGAACTGTGTTTTGCAAAAGCGCATAAATGGACATTTTTCATGATATTTAATGTCACTTAAATTAGAATATATGCATAAAATTGTTTTAAGGACATTTTGACAAAAAAACAATTTATTTAAATATAATATTTTGGCAAAAAACTAACTTAGAATAATCTTTTTTCCAAATGTTCTCCTTTTGTGAAACATGCTTCTATTATAATAATATTTTACATGTATATAGCTCAGACCTCTCTACAGAGGCTCAACTAGAATTTTTGAATTATATAACTTAAAAGTGGTTTTATTCATATTTTACGACAACAGAGGGGAGAAGTTTTAAGAAAATAACGCCACTAATTATTTCAGTTGGTGGTAACTCTGAAAATAATGTTGATTTTTCAGAAATTCTAGTTGAGCCTCTGTAGAGAGGTCTGAGCTATATACAGGTAAAATATTAGTATAATAGAACCATTTTTCACAAAAGGAGAACATTTGGAAAAAAGATTATTCTAAGTTAATTTTTTGCCAAAATATTATATTTAAATAAATTTTTTTGTCAAAATGTCCTTCAAACAATTTTATACATGTATTCTAATCTGAGTGATACTAAATATCATGAAAAGTATCCATTTATGCGCTTTTTTTAAAATCACGGTTCCGAACGTAGTCGGATACCCTAAGGAGTTTTTAGCTACATTTCAATCATATATTATCTTGTATTAACGAATTTTAAAAAAAATTAAAATGAGAACTAAAGAGAAGTTAAAAATTAATTTATTTTACCAGTGTTCAAAAATTTTAACCCGGGAGCGAGTGTGTGAGGCAAAAAGTCACCCCAAGTTCGCGTAATCTTTTATTCTGGAAAACTGCTTATTTGTTGTCAATGACCTTGTCAATATGCTTCTATATGTGATAGTCATCAGGTGAACTAATCTTTATTTGCCTCACATACATATGTTCCTCTTTTTTGGAAGTATAGCAAACGCTTTTTATAATCTTTAAGTACTTGGGTTGACTGAGTTCCTCACGTGACCACTTTTATTCCAAAATATTTTCTTAAACTTTTTTGCCAGATACGGGATTGAGTGTTCCTTGTTACCGTATGGCCGCAAAAATTACCAATACTTCCGAAAATATTTTCTATGAGCTGCCTAAATTTTACCCCTGTGAACGACTTAATAGTATTGATAGCTGTGTTGTACGACTCATCATGGTTTATAAATATAAATGAACAGAATATAAACACACAAGTAATATAAAAAAATTTTAAGTCAATTCCTACTTAGATCAACTAAGAAACATTTTATTTTAGCTACTTTTTATTAAATAGTTACATTAATATAAATATGTAGTATATACATATGACAGAAACAAAACATTAAGTGGTAATTAATTTGTATTAATTATCATTAAAGTATCGTATTGTCATCCAAAGCAATCGTGTATATAAAA
The DNA here is from genome assembly GCA_019973935.1 of Trichonephila clavipes. Classification (NCBI taxonomy): domain Eukaryota; kingdom Metazoa; phylum Arthropoda; class Arachnida; order Araneae; family Nephilidae; genus Trichonephila; species Trichonephila clavipes. The sequence goes on along the minus strand of BMAU01000595.1, from coordinate 503,385 downwards.
TTTCAGTTCGACTGAATGCTTTAAAACGTGAGAAAAAACCTTTCAAGTTTTAATACAAGTCGCTAAAATTGTCGCTAAGTCGCCAAAGTGGCTGTGTTTGTAATTCTTTAAATAATTAGTTTTAATCAATTAATTTTTATTAATTATAATTAAATTATTGTATTGTCATCCAAAATAATCATGTAAATAAAATTTCAACCCAATGAAACGTTTTAAAATATATTTTATTAACGATTGAATATTCCACCAAGATAAATAAACAGACAATCAAACAAATATATACAGAGTGTGAGTGAATAGTAGGAATTGAAAAAATAGAAGAGGGTATCTGCGATCTCTATCTCTCTCTATTGGATGAATTTGAAACTGATTAAACAAGGGAAGAACTTGACGAAACGATCGATATTAATCATGACAGTGAATGTAAATTTAAGAAATGCGATGCACATGAAACGTTTGAATTGAAAGGAAAATATTCAAATGCTACATAAAACTCCACCAAGAACGATATGAAGCCACAAGTGAACCACAAGACATACTGTATCTTGTCAAAAGACACAAAAAAGTTCAACTTGATATTTGTTTATAATCAAAGGAAAATAAAACTACAATAACTTAAACTAAGGTGACCAGTTTTTTTACAATGAAAATGAGGACGAAAAATTTAAGAAAAACATACTTCGTAAGTGTATAAAACATTTTATTAATTCAAATAAAATTACGCTAATCACGATTTTAATTATTTACTTTGTGAAGGTCTCCTTGGACCTCACTTTGAGAACGAGAATAAATAGGAGTCATGTAAGAACCAGAAGCCATTTTTATAAACAACTTTCTTTATTTGGTTATCTTATCCAAATAGAATCAAAGACTTATTAACAGATATATCTAACTAGTATTATGAGGTTTTAAAGGTAATATCCTTTAAATTAACTTAATTAATGATCCAATTAATTAACAATTGAATAACGATCACGCAGAGATTACCACAATAAGAGATCCCAGATTTATATTTATTAATGTTCCTATTGAACATTTAACTTTAATCTCACTCCTAAAACTTTAATGAGACTTTATTTATAAATCAATAATTACCAACGGAATCTCAACTCTTCTTGAGAGTAAATTATCTCCAACAAGAAATCTTCAATTTAACTTCACTATAACTTTCTGCTTCAATCTCTATCTCCTACTGCTCTCACTTTACTATTCCGTTTGACTTAAATACTTTATCTAATCTGCATATAACAAGGAATCCTGTCCGCTTTTTGGAGTTGATTGGAAATAGGTAGGGAATTAAATTTCCCTAAAACGGACGACTCAGAAGGTTAGTGATAAAGTTCCGTATAGATTTGTCACAACTTTAATGAGTATTTTTCCATTGAATGATTTTTTTTTTCGACATATCATTTTCTAATATATTGGAAATTTCAGAGCAAAAAATATCCTTCGTACTGAATTTTACGGTAAGCATTGTAGCTAAAATATTAACATTCAATCTTGATTTTTCACTTGTACAAAAATCATTACCAACTGAAAAAACTCTTTCAACTGGTGCATTAGATCCAGGGCAGTACAACGTAAATTCAACAAGAATAACTAAATTTTCATTTTGAATGTGTTCATTTTTGAAATGGTTTTTTTAGATGATTTTTTCAACCATCTTTGACCAATTCCTCAGCATGTTGATTTTCCAATTGTTCTAATTTATTAGAATTTAAATATGCATTCAGTCTTCTTTCTACTTCAAACAGACCATTGTCATCGATTTTAATATCAGGCCTTCTTTAGATAAAAACTCAACGTAATTTTCTATATCTGCCAAATTAACTTGTGACAAATTCAAAAAATACCATTGAAAACGGTTATTTCCTGTGATATTTGTTTCAGACCATTCTTCGACATTTTGGAAACAAGCTTAGTTCGTCTCTGAGTACAGAGATTAAGAGATCAGTATTAAAATATTAAAAATGAGGACAAGTAGGAGGACACTTTTCGAGGAAAGACAGAACCTATAAAAGGAGGACGGTTGTTCACCTTACTTAAACAAGGTATGAGAGTTTCACCAGAAAATATCATTCCTGTAATGTTAGGGAAAAGTGTCTGCGATATGTGTATTTTATTAAAGTCACGCACATTTGAAACATTTTAGTTCAGTTTGTTTAGGTTTTTTCTCAAATTATTTTTAAAAAAATCTAAAAGTAGGTTTTTAAAAGTATATGTATATATAATTTCTCTTAATTAAATTATTCATTGGAATTATGATTTTTATAGTGCACAGTAAAAATAATTTTTTATAAAAAAAGAAGAAAAAGTTGGGTGACCCCGCCACCCCGAGCGACCACTAACGTTTGTATTGAATGTGTGCCTTCTTCCGGCAAAATACATGCATGAACCTAACCGTCAGTATCTCATGTTCAATTTCTCCCATCCAACGTATTTTCCCCTTCGACTCTAAGCTGCACCCGATTTTCAAAGCCATTAACATCGGTTAAAAAAGACCGAAAAAATACATCAATACCGATTTAAATTACGTAGTATATTCAAAATAATGTGACCAACCGTCCTGCTTTAGGGAGGACAGTCCTCCTTTCATAGGTTCTGTCCTTCCTCGAAAAGTGTCCCCCTTTCAATATTTTAAAACTGATCTGTTAATCTCTTATTCAGAGATGAACCTAACATGTTTCCAATATGTCGAACAATGGTCTGAAACAAATACCACAGGAAATAACAGTTTTCATTGGGTATTTTTTAACTTCACGCAAGTAAATTGGGCAGATATAGAAAATTGTATTTAGTTTTTATCGAAAGAATTGCCTGATATTAAATATGATGACAATTGATTGTTTGAATAAATTAGAAGACTGAATGTATATTTAAATTCTACTAAATTGGAACAAATGGTAAATCAGCATGCCGAAGTTGATAAAAGATGGGTAGAAATACTTAACCATTTCAGAAATGAACACTTACGTATGATTTCAAGTTAAATTTACGTTGTGCTGACCTGGAACTAATGCAGAAATTGAAAGATTGGTAATGATTTTTGGACAAGTGAGAAATCAAGATTGAATGTTGATACTTTAGGTATAGCACTTACTGTAAAGCTCATTATAAAGGATATTTTTTGCTCCGAAATTTCCCATGTATTAAAAAGTGATATATCGACACAAAATATTCATTAGGAAAATACTCGTTTAAGCAAATAATTAAAATGAGTGCAAGCGTAATGAGCGTGCTTTTATTTGAATTAAAAAAATGTTTCAAATATTTACGTTGTAACTTTTTCTAAAATTTTTCGCGCGCGTCCTCCTTTTTATTGTAAAAAAACTGGTTACCTTAAAAATAATAACAAACAGTCCGTTTTCGGAAATTAAATTAGAACATTCGCAAGTAATGAGCACGCAGTTTCACGAGTAAAACATTGAATTGTGTTTCCCTCACTATTTGTATCATTTGTCATCATCAACCTTAGATTTATCTCCCTGATTTTTTTCCTCAATCGAATTTTAATACACCCAACTGTGTCAGCACACGTGTTGTGTCTACTCTCGGATCGTCACGCAACTGGTTCTGCGATGAGCGATTGAATGTTTTGTCGAAGGGAACTTTCGCCAGCATTAAAAAAATAGTTGCTTTGAGAGGACAATGATTAGGATAGATAAATGATAACACAAACATATATTTCGATAGTTCACAATCTGTGCGAGAATCTACACCACACACAGGAAGCGTTTGTATACCCATGACAGTGCGTTAGGTCGTGACCTTTGCTGATAACAATTCCCAAATTTGCATTCATATGAGAAACGTTGAATGAATTAACGAAGTTTTTGAGAGATTTTATTTTAGGGATACTGTGATATATTTTTTTTTCGTTGCGTATATTTATGTATAGTTAGGAGGGTTAACTGTGTGTGTGGATCTTAAGTAGCGGAAGTTCATTTTTAACATGGCTAAACTATGAGACGATTGGGTTCTTTCTTATGATTGATTTAAAAAAGAAAAAATATTTATTTGTAATTTTATTCACAATTTCTTTTCCAGAATAAGAAAAATAAGCAAAACTATTATACAATCGCGAAAATAAAAAATTAAAATGGTATTCTTTTAATAATTTTCTGAATTTTGATTGTAGCCAGATCCGGTTCCTATTAATATTAAGTAGGGGGTGACCTAGAGGTGGACCAAGCCCCCCTTGTACAAATTATATTACTGATCATACTCATTACTGGTAAATTGTAAAACTTGATTTTGAATGTTTTAGGTAGTTCCTTTTTCTCTCTAAGAAATGTAAGCAGCAAAAAAATTTATTTAAAATCTTCGTCTTCGCATTTTAATTTATTACAGCCTTACAAAAAACTATTTTTTTACAGAGAGATAATTCCAATGGAACTAAATTTTGATATTAAATGATTAATTAATACTCTTTTTTTTCTTCATGATCTAAACAGTATTTTGCTGGCCAAGGCTTACTCGCGCCGATCCTTCTCCAGTTGACCCTATCAGTTTGGAGTACTTTTGAACATCGTCTAATCATCGTGTAAATGGTCGTCCTCTACGTTTTGTCCCTTCAATTTTCGAAAAAGTTACTTTTATGGTAGGAAAATCATTGGCACATATCTGTGCAGTTATCCTAGCCATCTAATACATGATGATTTTAATTAACACTGCTAATTAACTTTATAAGCAGAGTTATATTCATAAAATAGGTTCTTTTTTTAATGAGTCTGATTACAGTGATCTAAATCTGTGTGGTCAACATTTAGAATTTCATGGACCACTAAGTGTAGAATTTTCTGTATAGACGGACCGTCAATATAACTGACCACTATAACTATATTGTCTATATATATATATATATAATATATATATTGTCTATATATATATATATATATATATATATATATATATATATATATATATATATATATATATATATATATATATATATATATATATATATATATATATATATATATATATATATATATATATATATATATATATATATATATATGGGAGACAACAAGGGGTCCAAGACGTTTGTCTTTCTTCTATTTTATTTTAAAAAATTAATTAAAAGGTAGATAAGTTTGACAATGATATGCAAAGGTAACGCCTGCTCGCGCACCTCTGTGTTTTTCCCCGCTGTTTTCCTCTCTCTTTTGCTTTTTCTCAAGAGTCAAAGTTTTTACAGTTTCGGTTCTCATTAGCTGCGCCTGCGCGCGAAGACTGCTTGGCTTTGGCTGCCACAATCGGCCAGCCTGACTGTCCGCTGTCCGCAGCGGTACGTCCTTTTTTTCCTTTTTCATCGAGACCAGAGGAGAATCTGAAACATACAAAAAAGACGGAACAGACAAGGACTATACGAAAAATACATAGAGATTTAACATATCATAATTTTGCTGCACTAAACAGTTTCTCCATCATGTGAAGGCACCTCTTCGACATCCGGAAGGTTCCACAGAAAAACATTGTGTTTCACAGGCATAAGAACGTCTTTTTTAACAAGTTGATCTTTGGTTGAACGCATCGATATTTTCCTCTCTAGAGTTCTGGACGTCTGTTCAAAACGATTTCTCTTTTCCTCCGTTTCCACTGCCAGGGCTCAAAGATCCTTCGGAGCAACACAAACCGTCGATATTTACTATTCATAGGTGAAGGGGTAAGAGATCGGGAGATAAATTCCACGGAACTCGTTTTAATGGCACCATTTACTTCCTTACACAATACTATATCAGAACATTTTTCTCTTATAATACTCAATTTTAACTTAGTACTCTTAATTTTATTACATTTATAATCCTTAATTAGAGAACTCGAATCATTTCTAGTATCAAAGTTTTTAACATGTGGCAAATCATAACTAGAGTTTTCTAACACATTTGAAACAGAAACATTTGAATTAAAATGAACACCCAAAGAGGATCCACTTTCACTCAATAAAACATCGCTCTTTGCGTGGCCTAGTTTCTTTATTTCAGCATATACACTGGGATGTATAATAAATTCTTCGGTCAAGGTCGGTGATATTGCCGTTCGAAACTTAGACCGGGAGAGTGTTGATTAAGAGAAATATTTATGGTTTTAACTTCTACCATTCGCTGTTCGCCAAAACATGAACTTAATGTTATTATTTCTTCGGAAGGTGTTTGCACTCTAATTAGTGAGGAATTTAAAACTGGGATCTGGCATCCTGAATCGATCAAGGCTGTTACGGGCTGATTTTCCACAAAAATGTTTACGTATTAAAGATTTGCGATTTCATCGCTATTTTGTTTTTCGCTCTCGACTTTCAAAGTATTAACGTTTATTCTATTATGGATGTGGGATTCTTTAGGCTTAAAACGCTCCTGGCAATCTCTTGCGTAATGAGATGAATCACCGCATATATAGCAATTTTTATTTTCTCTTTCAAGATATTGAGGATAGTTCTCTTTAATCTTTGGATTAAAGTTTTGTGATCTATTTTTAAAGGGGTCTTGGGTATATCCATAAGTAATAGGAATTTCTTTATGTGATCCGCTTCTAGATGAAATATAAATATCGCACTCTTTAGCTAAATCAATAGGCCTAAACCAATCTTCTGCTTCTCGAATGCCAATATGAGTTGCAGTTTCCTTATTTAAAGTTTCGAACTGTTTCTCTTCGACTTTAGCTGCAGGATTTAAACTTAATGCTTTATTTTTAGCCGTTTGAAGTTCGATTTCTTTTTCTAATTGTGCTAACTGAAGTTTAGCAAGTTCAATTTTCTGTTTTTCTAAATCCCTTTCGTTTCGCGATACCCTCTCATCTATACAGTTTTTAATTAAAGTTTTAACGAAATCTGGATCACTACTGTTCTCAATTTTAATCTTTAGTTTAACTATGGTGTCCGTACTCTCCACAGTACCGTCTAGATCCTCAACAACTCTTATGAGATCCTCTTTAAGAGCGTTTTTATACATTTTAGAAAAATATGGAAAGATCCTACCTTTTTTTCTCTAGCTCCCTTGTTGCTCGCACGTACGATGTATCCTCTTCGCAGGTTATATCTTGAAATTGTAGTTCCGGTCTCTACACAGGCGGATTATTCATACTGAGTTAGTTCCAACCTCTACACAGGCGGAATATTTGTCGATGGTTCAAACCTCTACACAGGCGGAATATTTGTCGATGGTTCCAACCTCTACACAGGCGGAACGAAGTTTCCGAAAAATGGCGGCGCGTCTCCTCCACGGACGGCTTTTTTTTTTCACTGTCCAAACTTTGATCAAAATCGAAATTTTTTCGATCCCGGCCTCTACACAGGTGGAGTATTCATGCTGAGTTCAAACCTCTACACAGGTTGAACGAAGTTTCCAAAAATGGCGGAGCGTCTCCTTCACGGACGCTTTTGTTCATTGTCCAGACTTTGGTTCAAAATCGAAATTTTATCGATCGCGGCCTCTACACAGGCGGAGTATTCATGCTGAGTTCAAACCTCTACACAGGTTGAACGAAGTTTCCAAATCCCGGCCTCTACACAGGCGGAGTATTCATGCTGAGTTCAAACCTCTACACAGGTTGAACGAAGTTTCCAAAATGGCGGAGCGTCTCCTTCACGGACGCTTTTGTTCATTGTCCAGACTTTGGTTCAAAATCGAAATTTTTTCGATCGCGGCCGAGCCCCCATAATTTGTGGGAGACAACAAGGGGTCCAAGACGTTTGTCTTTCTTCTATTTTATTTTAAAACTTAATAAAAATTAATTAAAAAGGTAGATAAGTTTGACAATGATATGCAGAAGGTAACGCCTGATCGCGCACCTCTGTGTTTTTCCCCGCTGTTTTCCTCTCTCTTTTGCTTTTTCTCAAGAGTCAAAGTTTTTACAGTTTCGGTTCTCATTAGCTGCGCCTGCGCGCGAAGACTGCTTGGCTTTGGCTGCCACATATATATATAATCCAATATAAAAGAATTTTTTCAATATATAATCATATACATATACATACACATATATATAAATTTATACATATATATACATATACACAAATACATAAACAAAAATATAAAAAATAAACATATAGTTATACACCTAAGATATATATATATATATATATAATGTTATATATATATATAATGTTATATATATATAATGTTATATATATATATATATATATATATATATATATATTTACATCTTTTTTTTATTTCCATATCACTAAAAAGGAGCTTAATAAAAAGTAAGAACAAATCGGCAATGCAAAGCACTATCAATTAGCTAAAATGTTATGCCATGAATTTCCCAGAGTTGACAACTCATACTTTCATATGTCATTAGATATACTTGGAAAAGTAGTTTAAGAAAACTTGGTACCCCATAAAACCTATCGTTTTATTTTCATTTAATCTTATTCTTTGCATTAATTTCTTTCAATTGATACATAATTTGTGCAAGTTGGAAAGTTAGAAGTTGAAGAAAACTTCATTTGAAAACAAATTAGGCAATTCAGCCGCGCCCCCTTTTTAGAAAAAAAAAGCGTCATTATAAAAAATCTATTTTATAAAGAGAAATAATAACTATAAAAAAATAATGTGTAATATATAAAGCAGAATATTTTCGAGGCAATACAATAATGTATTTCTTTTTTTTTTTTTTTTTTTGAAATGTTTGCATGTCAAATTTTTGAATTAAGGCATTTTATATTAATAATTTCATAATTTCAGTTCTTATTCCTGATATGTGTGTTTTTCATACAAATATAATCTAATATATATTATAAATGTGAAAGTTTGTGAAAATCTTTGTGGGTCTTTCACACAAAAACTTAATGGATTTTAATGAAATTTTACAGTAATATAGCTTATACATCAGAATAACACATAGGCTATAATTTATACCATAGGCTAAAATTTATAAAAATTTGTAAAAAGTGTCCAAAATATAACGCTATTTGTCAAGTAAGAAGGAAAAAATTCTGTCATCTGCAAGCAAAAAAGCCCCCGTCTCAGCATATATCTATCTTGTGTTTGTGAAAAACTCTTTTTATTTTTTTATTTATTTATTTTTTATTTTTTTTTTTTTTTGGCTACGCAAAGGAATAGCTTCTAATTAATTCCTGTGATCAGAATAATGCCTATTTTTTTTATTTCAGAATAAAACTAAGTTTTGAAGGGAGAGGTTGTTATTAATCTCTCTTTATTTTAATGTTCTTTTTTATGATTTTATTATGCACATTTGGTAGTAAGAAGTTGATCTATTTTCAAAATAACTACTTTTATCGCTTCTGGTACTTAAAGTAAATAAACTTTCTCTTTCACACTACATCTTTTGGACAAACTTTCATGATTTTTTTGTAGTTAGTAGTTAGTTATAACGCTGTAATTTTAATTGAATATGCAGATATTGCATTTTTAAGTATAAAACTAATTATAACTACTGCACTGTATTTTTGCAGTGAGTGAGTGAATATTAACGTCGCACTGTTCAGCTACACGAGGGCTTTTGGAGACGGACCATGTAATTTTTAACAATGGTCAAGTGACGGGAACGACACTTGAGCTGGCACCCCCTCTCCTAACTACCACACCACACCAACTTAGCAGGAATATTCTACCAATACTAAGCTTTAATATTCATTGAAATCCACTCTTCCAAGATATATGGCAGCACGGGTTCTATGATAAGTATTTTAGTGGGGAAGGCGAAAAGTTTTGTAGCAGATATTGCGTTTTCAGCGGATTGCAAAGATTATTATTTTTGTCGCAAAAAATAGTTAATGTCAAAATTTAAGTGTCTTATGGTTTTTTCTATTAATGAAGACCTTGGAAAATGATTTGACTACTAATTTTAAGTGAACGGTGTACTTTATTAATTTTACAGTGGAATATCTTTAATTAATTTATTAGCTCTAACGGATTAAATTTTCCAAAGTGGAGTATTTTGTTTATGTATATCCCTTAATTTGTACATGTAGTGATGCAAAAAAAATTGTATGAAAAAAACTGCAGTAAATCATAATGCGGTTGGATAAAGTATTAACGTGCATCGTGCCCCTACACGGCGGGTCTTACAAAGCTCTAATAAAGCTCGAGCTACGAAAGTAGCTAGGCATTTGCCAACTTGACTCTATCGTTAACATTTCGCTGTTTTTCATTGAATCGCCATTCTAATTTAAGAAACGGCGTTGCTTATAAATATTACACAATTTTAAAATAAAATAAATACAACAGAAAGTAATATTAATGTATTACACTTTCAGATATAAATTATTTACACTACTTTTTAAGCGTTCATTACGCAAAACTTTTAAAAATGCGTTACTTTTGCTGAGCAGAGATCAGCTTAGGGAGGTATTTTGAAAAATCGACCCTCAAGAGTGTTACGAGGAATTATAAATTTAAAAAATCCTTTTTATCGGCTATTAGATCTACATAGTTAAAATTTAACAAAGGTGTTTTTCTTTTTTTTGTTTAGCTTAGATATGCAAAAAGCATTTTTGTTTAATTTTCAATTCACATAATATTAACTCATTAAAAACTTCTTTTTTTCCTTCAATCTGTGTTGTTTAATTTTTCAGTTCCCCCGTGCGAAGAACGGGTATACCAGCTAGTACTTCAATATTTTGGGAAGAAAAAAACTTATACTGTCTGTCGTGACGAAAAAAAAATTAACATTTTTCTTGAATTTTTTTGTGTGTGCAATTAATACCTAATTATAATTGATCATTTATAAAAATGTATAGGTTGAAAAATACGAAAATGCAATTATTTCAAGAAAAATATAAAGCTAATATCTTAAAGTTGTATTTTATTTCTATTTAAGCATGTTATAATTTTTTTTCAGAATTATAAGCTTAAAAATGGTTTTTCTCAGTTTCTTTTTCGAAATATTAGTGCATTCAAAAGGCTATTCCTTCCACAACTATTTACAAATCACTTCCATTTTTTGCTGTGTGTTTCATAAAAAGCATGTAAAAAAATTAAGGATCCATTTTGCTGTAAACCAGTGTTTCTCAAACTGTGGGGCGCGATAAACCTATAAGGGGGGCGTGAGCATATCGAAAATAAAAGATTTAAAAAAATTTATTTACTAGAATGAAATAAAACAAAATACTTTCTGACATAAGAAAAAATATACACATTTACACGGTAATAATATATATATATATATATATATATATATATATATATATAAACTGGTGTGCAAAAAATTAAGGACGAGACGGTTTTTTCAATATAACATTGTACAAAAGCTTTCCAAATCAACACATTTAATACCGTAAGATCCCCAATACGTACGGACATGTATAATATGTAAGCAACACTTACTAAAAGAGAAATCAGAGGGATAAAAAGAAGCTTGATTGAAAAAGTAGCATGGAGCGCAATGCGACTGAAGGCCGAAACATCCCTGTGATGGGTGTCCAGCAAGAAACATCCGATCTTTAGTAGGGGATATGATCTCCCCTAACTGCTAGGCAGGTTTCACAGCGTCTGCCCATGCTGAGAATGAGGGTGTCAATGAGTTGTTGAGGCATTGCTGCCCATTCGTCTTGCAGCGCCAATCGAAGCTCCCGAACCGTTACTGGTGGTAAGGTACGAGCTGCCAAGCGTCTGCCTAGAAAATCCCATACATGCTCGATGGGATTGAGATCCGGAGATCATGCCATGTTCAATATCCTCACTCTCTAAGAGCTGTTCGGCAGCTACTGTGCGATGACATGGTGCATTGTCGTCCATGAAAAGGAACTGCAGACCCATAGCGCCTCTAAAAGACGCACATATGGAAAAGAATCTCGTTACAATAACGGGTCCCGTTGACTGAACCTGCGTCGAAGATGTGAAGGTCTGTACGACTACCAAACATGATGCCTCCCCAAACAACAACACCGCGACCTCCATACCTGTTCCTTTCAATGATGTTCGAGGGATGATTGCGGCTTCCCCCCACTCTTATGCGATGAGAATCGCTACTCAAACTGAATCTGCTCTCATCTGTAAAGAGTACTCGTCCCCATTCATTGTCTCTCCAATTCCGGTGTTCCCGGCACCACAGAGAACGCCTTCTCCGATGAGCAGGCGTTAAAGGTACACACCGTACAGGGCGTCGTGCAAACAGACCACCACCGTGCAGTCTTCTGGCCACGGTAAAACGCGATATCGGTCGTCCAGTCGCCTGTGTCGTGTGTCTAGCGATTTTTCCCGCTGTCTGCTGCCTGTTTCTTCTGGCCTGTAAGACAATGTACCGGTCACCTGCGGGTGTGGTTCCTCGTGGACGACCACTACTGAACCCCCGGATAGCTGTTCCTGTAGTTTGAAATTGTCTCCAAAGTCGTGAAACGATGCTGTGAGCAATTCCGAACTCTGCGGCCATACTTGTCACACTGCGGCCTTCCTCCAACTTCCCAATGATTCGACTTCGGGTAAAAGCATCCAGATGTCGTCTAACAGATTAATTATTCGCCATTTCTCGCTGAGGCTCCAACTCGGTGTGATTTTAACTGCTATAAGGCATGCAATCTCTTTGCCAGAAATACTGATCTTACACCGACAACATGCTTTATACTACTCAGACACTCCCCCATTACGTCTACCTGCATATCTGCACATGTGCTACCGTACATCACCTTACTTAAGGGGTGTTGGAAAGCTAAAATCTTATTTTTTTTGACAATTTGCGATTTTTACTTTTTCAAACTGTATAGATTTTAACCTTTCTAAAAATACCTTACTTTAACCTCTAGGGTATTTAGAAGCCCTTAAAACGTATTTTTAAATAATCATTGAATTTGGGTCACGCCCATTTTAATGGCGAAAATTGTAAACAAATTACTTTGTTTTTGCTTAATAGTGTAAACGACTGATATGAACCAAAACATGTATCTTTTATTTTAAATTTGGCCTTTTATTTTTTTTTTATTTCATAGTCTATTAGACGCCTCACTGCATACATTAAAATCAATTTATCTCAAAATGTAAATTTTAATGTGCGATGTACCTTTACTGAGAAACTACTGTTCACAGGTATATAAATTTTTTATGAATTATTTATAATGATGTCTAATATATACTAAAATGAGCTTTTTATAAAAAACTGAACAATTTAATTTTTACAAATTTTTTAAGTAAAAATTAGGTCAAATTTCTCAATGTTTGATAAAATATTTCATAATTTATTAAAAAATTCAAAATCAGCTAAAAGCTCATTTTAGTATAATGAGAGAGGTGTACTTTAATAGTATGAAAAATATTAAGCATGTACATAAAACAGATTTTGAGAAAAGGTACATCGAAAACAGCCAATTTAACATTGTCAGTATAGAGAAAGAGAGAGGTTTCCAACTCTCCCCTTAATCTCCTGATTGGTCTTTCTGTCCGCTCTGCCTCTTCGTTCAGCTGATATGCTAATTTTTCGACTTCGTCCTTAATTTTTTTGCACACCAGTGTGTATATATATATATATATATATATATATATTATCTGCGATTTTACATCATCAAAAATAAAAGTTTCTACCTCAAAACCTTATTTTTTAGCTATCTTTGATACTATAACCAAATAAAAAACGTTTCATTCGATTTGCTGTAATCTCTTGATGAGAGATTTTTTTATTATGTTTTCATTTCAAAGCGAAAATGCTACTCTTTCAGAGGAAAGACAAAACCCAGACCCATAATGAAAAATAAATTTTGGAAGATAAAAAGTTCATCACTGTTATATATTATTGTCATCAGCTGTAGGCAGAAGAATGTATTTGCTGCGGTTTGACCTTCGAGCTTGCTTGTACGGTTAGTTACGTCCCTGCTCTTATGTATATGTTTTTTCATTTAGGGAAGTTTGAAGGATTACTAAGCCAAGCATAATGATAAACGTTTTACATAATTTTTTAGAACATCCATATTGTAATAAATACACTTTTAATCCGGGAGCGGTCACGCCGAGCACAGTGTGCATGAAATCGGTAATTCTGGCAAAACCGTTTAATTGTTACCAATGGCCCTGACACTATCTTCCTGTTTGACAATCTTAACGTGAACTAAAAAATATATTTGTCACATTTCTCCCTCTTTTTTTGGGAGTGACAGACGTTTTTTACGATCTTAAGGTACTTGTTTTGTCTGAGTTCCCGGTGTGATAACTTTTTCCGAAATATTTTCTGTGTCCTTGAAAGCAGGTGAGTATATTTTCTCTTAATTAAATTATTCACTGGAATTACGATTTTTATTGTGTACTATAAAAATAATTATAAATGAAGGATTGGGGTGACTCACATAATAACCCCGCTCGACCATTAGCATCGAGTGCGCACCTGCTCCAGGGTTAAAAGAAGTTGAAGTCTTTTCGCTTTAAATATTAAAAGTAATACAATTATTGTTCATCAGAATTTTTTATTGTTCATTATTCAACATCAATTCTAAATGCTAATTTTTTGAGGCTTAAAATTACAGTTCGCTTAAAACTAATTATAATTTGAGCAATATCATTTTTAAAAAAAAATAATTTTACATTTTTGTAAACATTGCCGCATACTTGGCTTTACTCTCCTTACAATTAAGCGATTTTATATCAATAATGTTTTATTTTCTTTTTAATGAACTTGTGCAAAGAGCGGGCACTACAGCCGGTATACTTTTAATGTATCAGTGCTTCACAGAGTATTTTATAACTAATTAATACTAAATTAAGAACAAGTTAAGTAAGTATTAGCGACTTCCATGGGATTGTCTTACAGAGCGAAGTTTTTCAAAGGAATGCTTATGATTAGAAATTGACCCTCTGAATTATTTTTCTACATTTAGCTGATATCTATATTTTGTCTTCTAAGCAACCACCGCATTTTGCAATATGTTCCAATTTAAAAATTAGAGAAAGGAAAAATAACATAATAATTATCCTATTACTTAATTTTTTTTGCTTAAGTGTAACATATACAAAATTTAATACTTATGTCATGAATTTGTACGGTTTATAATAAAGATCGTTGCTTTAGCGTTAAAGTGCATTATTATTGCATTCAGTACATCATTGATGTATAAGGGGGAAGCGATAAAAATTGTGATTGAAAAGGGGGGCGCCAGTATTGAAAGTTTGAGAAGCACTGCTGTAAACTGAATACTTTTTTTTTAAAAAAATTAAAATGTAAGAGATATTGGCTTTTTCCTTGATTTTTAGCATGCATATCAACATTTTATTTTTTTTTCTCAAAAACGAATTACATTATTGTAAAATCGATCCCTGAAGTTGTTTAAAATATCCATAAGAATATTACAAAAAAAATTTCAGGTTAAAAATTTAATAATTACAAAAGGAGTAGGATTGTAAAATTTTCCAAATTTTCTTCAAAAAATTAAAATTTTTAAAATTGTGTGAATAATATATGAAAAATTTCATCTCGTATCATTTTCTGGAATAGAAACACTATATAAAATGTTAAAATATTATTTTTAAATACATAAAGAAAGAAATTAGCTCAAAGGGTACCAAGTCTTCTAAACTGGGAAGAAATTTGACTAATATATTTGCTATATATTGTTTTTAAAGTACACTGGTGTGCAAAAATTAAGGACGAAGTCGAAAAATTAGCATATCAGCTGAACGAAGAGGCAGAGAGGACAGAAAGACCAATCAGGAGATTAAGTAAGGTGACGTACGGTAGTACATGCGCAGATATGCAGGTAGACGTAATGGGGGAGTGTCTGAGTAGTATAAAGCATGTTGTCGGTGTAAGATCAGTATTTCTGGCAAAGAGATTGCATGCCTTATAGCAGTTAAAATCGCACCGAGTTGCTGCCTCAGCGAGAAATGGCGAATAATCAATCTGTTAGACGACATCTGGATGCTTTTACCCGAGGTCGAATCATTGGGAAGTTGGAGGAAGGCCGCAGTGTGACAAGTGTGGCTGCAGAGTTCGGAATTGCTCACAGCATCGTTTCACGACTTTGGAGACAATTTCAAACTACAGTAACAGCTATCCGGTGGTTCAGTAGTGGTCGTCCACGAGGAACCACACCCGCAGATGACCGGTACATTGTCTTACAGGCCAGAAGAAACAGGTGGCAGACAGCGGGAGAAATCACTAGACACACGACACAAGCGACTGGACGACCGATATCGCGTTTTACCGTGGCCAGAAGACTGCACGGTGGTGGTGTGTTTGCACGACGCCCTGTACGGTGTGTACCTTTAACGCCTGCCCATCGGAGAAGGCGTTCTCTGTGGTGCCGGGAACACCGGAATTGGAGAGACAATGAATGGGGACGAGTACTCTTTACAGATGAGAGCAGATTCAGTTTGAGTAGCGATTCTCATCGCATACTCATCTGGAGAGAGCGGGGAAGCCGCAATCATCCCTCGAACATCATTGAAAGGGACAGGTATGGAGGTTGCGGTGTTCTCGCTTGGGGAGGCATCATGCTTAGTAGTCGTACAAACCTTCACATCTTCGACGCAGGTTCAGTCAACGGGACCCATTATTGTAACGATATTCTTCTTCCATATGTGCGTCTTTTTAGAGGCGCTATGGGTCTGCAGTTCCTTTTCATGGACGACAATGCACCATGTCATCGCACAGTAGCTGCCGAACAGCTCTTAGAGAGTGAGGATATTGAATGTATGGATTGGCCGGTACGATTTACGGATCTTAATCCCATCGAGCATGTATGGGTTTTCTAGGCAGACGCTTGGCAGCTCGTACCTTACCACCAGTAACGATTCGGGAGCTTCGATTGGCGCTGCAAGACGAAGGGGCAGCAATGCCTCAAAAACTCATTGACACACTCATTCTCAGCATGGGCAGACGCTGTGAAACCTGCCTAGCAGTCAGGGGAGATCATATCCCATACTAAAGACCGGATGTTTCTTGCTGGACACCCATCACAGGGATGTTTCGGCCTTCAGTCGCATTGCGCTCCATGCTACTTTTTCAATAAAGCTTCTTTTTATCCCTCTGATTTCTTTTTTAGTAAGTGTTGCTTACATATTACACATGTCCTTACGTTTTGGGGATCTTACGGTATTAAATGTGTTGATTTGGAAAGCTTTTGTACAAAGTTATATTGAAAAAACCGTCTCGTCCTTAATTTTTGCACACCAGTGTGTAATCCATATTCCATGGCGTACACAATGATGGGCAGTAGGGTTTCCGTCCCAATCTCACCCTTGATTTTTATCAACTAATTATTATTTTATGTATATAGATTACATAAAATTTAATTAAATATTTTTATTAATAGTTTATTTTATTAATTATTGCTAATTATTTATTTAATAATTTATTTTTTACTGTGTTTTGTTCCCGCAATAGACAAAATCAAAAGAAAATATTTGATTGTGTATTGGAAGGATACGAGATACAAGAAAGGTTGACTTTTTACCCTCAAACCTCTCCCCTTTCTTTTTGAAAACTTCTTGTTTGCTCCACTGTCCGTATTCCATTATACGTTCTTTTCAGGGGCGTTGCTACAGCCATAACGAAGATACGGGACCCCAAACTACAGGTGCTCCAAAGTATATAAGGAAAATAATCGTAATATGTTAAAGGGCTCCAGGAAGAGCATCCAATACATATTGATGTAGGGCCCACTCAGGACTAGCTGCGCCACTGGTTCTTTTACTCATTTTTGAAACTCTAAATTTTCATAAAAATACAAACAGTGATAAAAGTTTTGAAGCGGACCATCACATTTTTTTCACAGGCCACTGATTGGCGACCACTGTTCTAAATATATATATATATATATATATATATATATATATATATATATATGTAGGATCCAATAGTTCCCAAAAGCCAAGCAGTCTTCGCGCGCAGGCGCAGCTAAGTGAAACAAAAACTGAAACGAGGAGACTGTGAACCTTTAGAGAGAAAAGCGAGAGAGAGCGAGAGAGAACGAGAGAGGTGCGCGAGCAGGCGTTACCTTCTGCATATCATCGTCAAACTTATCTACCTTTTTAATTAATTTTTATTAAGTTTTTAAAATAAAATAGAAGAAAGACAAACGTCTTGGACCCCTTGTTGTCTCCCACAAATTATGGGGGCTCGGCCGCGATCGATAAAATTTCGATTTTGAACCAAAGTCTGGACAATGAACAAAAGCGTCCGTGAAGGAGACGCTCCGCCATTTTTTGGAAACTTCGTTCAACCTGTGTAGAGGTTTGAACTCAGCATGAATACTCCGCCTGTGTAGAGGCCGGGATTGAAAAAATTTCGATTTTAATCAAAGTTCGGAACGTGAACAAAAGCCGTCCGTGGAGGAGACGCGCCGCCATTTTTCGAAAACTTCGTTCCGCCTGTGTAGAGGTTGGAACTGTTGAATAAAATAACCTGTGTAGAGGTATATTTTTCATCGAACCCTAAATATTCCGCCTGTGTAGAGGTTGGAACAATCATCGACGAAACACCTGCGAAGAGGTGTCCTAAGTTTTTTTTTCAATTATTGGATACATCGTACGTGCGAACAACAAGGGAGCTAGAAAAAAAGGTAGGATCTTTCCATATTTTTCTAAAATGTATAAAAACGCTCTTAAAGAGGATCTCATAAGAGTTGTTGAGGATCTAGACGGTACTGTGGAGAGTACGGACACCATAGCTAAACTAAAGACTAAAATTGAGAACAGTAGTACATTTGAAAGTGATCCAGATTTCGTTAAAACTTTAATTCAAAACTGTATAGATGAGAGAGTATCGCGAAACGAAAGAGAGGTAACTTTAGAAAAACAGAAAATTGAGCTCGCGAAACTTCAGTTAACAAAATTAGAAAAAGAAGTCGAACTTCAAACGGCTAAAAATAAAGCATTAAGTTTAAATCCTGCAGCTAAAGTCGAAGATAAACAGTTCGAAACTAACATAGAAAATATGATAAACAGTATTAGAACTTTATCTCTTCCTGTTCCCACCAGATCTGAAAATTTTAATCTGTTCTTCCAATCATTAGAACGCGCATTTTTAACCAAGAAAATAAATGACGAATATAAATCTGAAATTTTAATAAATCTTCTGGGCGAAAGAGCTCATAATGTCTTATTGTATATTAAAGAAGAGGAATTAAATGACTATGAAAAACTAAAATCTATAGTACTCAGAGAATTCCAATTAACCCCTCGCGAGTGTTTAAACTCATTTAAAAATGCTGTAAAATCATCAGGCGAGACATACATCCAATTTGCTGCAAGATTGACGGCAAACTTCCAATATTATTGTTCGTTAAGAAAAGTTAATTCCTTTGAATCTCTATGTGATCTTATAATTTCTGATAAATTATTTGAAACTTTAAATAAGGAAACTGCAACTCATATTGGCATTCGAGAAGCAGAAGATTGGTTCAGGCCTATTGATTTAGCTAAAGAGTGCGATATTTATATTTCATCTAGAAGCGGATCACATAAAGAAATTCCTATTACTTATGGATATACCCAAGACCCCTTTAAAAATAGATCACAAAACTTTAAACCAAAGATTAAAGAGAACTATCCCCAAGATCTTGAAAGAGAAAATAAAAATTGCCTTATATGCGGTGATTCATCTCATTGCGCAAGAGACTGTGAGAAGCGTTTTAAACCTAAAGAATCTAACGACCACATCTATAATAGAATAAACGTGAATACTTTGAAAATCGAGAGCGAAAAACAAAATAGCGATGAATGCGCAAATCTTCAATACGTAACATTTTTGTGGAAAATCAGCCCGTAACAGCCTTGATTGATTCAGGTTGCCAGATCCCAGTTTTAAATTCCTCACTAATTAGAGTGCAAACACCTTCCGAAGAAATAATAACATTAAGTTCATGATTTGGCGAACAGCGAATGGTAGAAGTTAAACCCATAAATATTTCTCTTAATCAACACTCTTCCGGTCTAAGTGTTCGAACGGCAATATCACCGACCTTGACCGAAGAAATTATTATACATCCCAGTGTATATTCTGAAATAAAAAAAACTAGGCCACGCAAAGAGCGATGTTTTATTGAATGAAAGTGAATCCTCTTTAGGTGATCATGCTTATGCTTATCCTAATGTTGTTTCTGTTTCAAATGTGATAGAAAACTCTAGTTATGATTTGCCACATGTTAAAATCTTTAATACTAGAAATGATTTGAGTTCTCTAATTAAGGATTATAAATGTAATAAAATTCAGAGTACTAAGTTAAAATTGAGTATTGTAAGAGAAAAATGTTCTGATATAGTATTGTGTAAGAAAGTAAACGGTGCCATGAAAACGAGTTCCGTGGATTTTATCTCCCCTTCACCTATGAAGAGTGAACAAAGACGGTTTGCGTTGCTCCGGAAAATCTTTGAACCTTGGCAGTGGAAACGGAGGAAAAAGAGAAATCGTTTTGAACAGACGTCCAGAAGTCTAGAGAGGAAAATATCGATGCGTTCAACCAAAGATCAACTTGTTAAAAAAGACGTTCTTATGCCTGTGAAACACAATGTTTTCCTGTGGAACCTTCCGGATGTCGAAGAGATGCCTTCACATGATGGAGAACCTGTCTAGTTCAGAAGAATTATGATATGTTTAATCTTTGTATATTTGTCGTATAGTCCTTGTCTGTTCCGTCTTTTTTGTATGTTTCAGATTCTCCTCTGGTCTCGATGAAGAAGGAAAAAAGGGAAGTACCGCTGCGGACAGCGTACAGTCAGGATAGCCGGATGTAGGATCCAATAGTTCCCAAAAGCCAAGCAGTCTTCGCGCGCAGGCGCAGCTAAGTGAAACAAAAACTGAAACGAGGAGACTGTGAACCTTTAGAGAGAAAAGCGAGAGAGAACGAGAGAGGTGCGCGAGCAGGCGTTACCTTCTGCATATCATCGTCAAACTTATCTGTTAAAATATCTACCTTTTTAATTAATTTTTATTAAGTTTTAAAATAAAATAGAAGAAAGGCAAACGTCTTGGACCCCTTGTTGTCTCCCACATATATATATATATATATATATATATATATATATATATATATATATATATGAATTAAATCGTGGTCATTAGAAATGCTTTCGTGCTGATTGATTTATGACTATTTGTCCGGGAGTAGGATGCTGGATTGATGTTATTGATAAAGGAGACCTTTATTGTAGTAAATCTGGTTTATTCTTCATTTAAACACATGTGTACGATTAACACAAAGTGTTTCGAAATAACAGGAAGCGGACAAGAATACACAAAACATGCTGCAGTTAGTTACATATGACAAAGAGAGAAAGAGGGGAGGATTTTCCAGAATCTCGGTAATTATACGAAGCGGCAAGCGGAAGTACAATTCACATGACATCCGTGGATGGAGCTTTTTTATCGGTGGAAAGGTATCGTTCGATAAATTCCCGTTAGGTGGTTCGCTAGTAATCATTTACGCGCGAGTTCTGAAGGCCAAGACCATAGCAAATTAAAAGTTGTCTAGAAAAATTAATGAGAATTATTACATATATATATATATATATATATATATATATATATATATTTGAGTTCCATTCGTAACATTTTATTCCATCTAGTCATAGTTGATGAATAGTTTGGGAAAAATTTGAGGAAACGTTTTTGTGGATCACATATAGTACTTTACACAAATAATTTATCGCATTTTCCCCCGCGCAGTTTTCCTACGCAACTAAGCATAATAAATGGACCTAGAATTTCAATGAGTCAAATCATATATAGTCCCTTGAACTCCACTCCATTTGTGATCATAAGATTTGGTGTAGGATATTTCCTCGAGAAATGCATACAATTTTCAAATTGAAAGAACTTTATGATTTATGGTTCAATTTTTTTTTCCAAAAATGTTAAACAGGGAATTTTTATTGTGCAACTCTTGCAACACTCATTCAATTTTACGTAAGGTTGATTGATAGCTAGGTTAACCATGTCGTATCCATCATTGGAATAGGAAAGTAACACAAAAGCATACACAGTACAATGAAAATTTAATTCTCTCCTTCATGTATCTTCAAGTAGATGAATCTTAATTGCCTTGATCACATTAAAAATTACCACTTTAGTTCTATTTGCTGTGATGCATTAGGTACTTGTTGAAGGCAAAATTGGTTAAGAGAAACGCCTTCGCCCGTCACCTGTCCTTTAAAATCCGAACTTGTACCAGATGGGAGTTTGAAAAATGAAATTATACCAATCCCCTGTGGTGATGTCTCCTTCTACTTTTGACACCTCGCCGATATTTAGAACAACGTATATCATTCCCCTCGTGTTTGTTCTAAATATAGACCTGCCAATAGAAGCATAGATTTTCTGTCTCTTCACTACGTGTATGGTTCAACTCATTATAAGTCAAATAACCTTAAGTAAGTTTACGCATCGAAGGGGGAAATTTTGAAATGTATTGCTTAGGTACACATCAATTGTAGGGGGGAAAACCAGGGGGAAAAGGATGGATGATGGGATTAGCGCCCAACTGAAGACCGCCGGTGTGTATGGTATTATTCTCCGTAATTATTTTTGTGTTTTTCTTTGTTCCGGGATTTCGATTACAATTAAACGTCCACCGGTATCGTTTCGACCCCACGGTATAAAATATAAAAAATAATTGTTTTAGCTAAATAAATAGTGTTCAGTAAAGTTAGTTTTAAGACATTTCTAATGTTATTTCATGTAATTATATGTATTATATCTTTTATATCAGTGGTTTCCAAAGTGGTCCCTGATATTACTCAAGGGGTCCACGCAAAGTTTAATATAAAATTTTAAAAATTGATCCATTTTTATTTTTATTGAAATTTAAATAAATAACAATATTTCACCTGGATATTTCCCACTGGGCGTTGAGCCTCTCTGCGCGTGGACTAACTCAGATCCCAAACACAGATGAACCCATACTAACACAGGAGCATCTTACTGAAATATCCACAAATGAGAGACTTAAACCAATGCTTGAATAATGATACAACAATTTTTGGTTACAAAAACAGATACCAATTTTATATTCTGCCTTATGGGTTATTCCACAGTAGTTTTTGAATACTGTCCAGCCATCCAATTTGACAGAATGTGGATTCAGTGCCGTAAAAAACCTCATCACAGAAATAAAAGAAACCGACTAAAAACTAGTGATCGTGGAGATTTATGATTGCTAATCTCAAACATTGAGGGGGACATAGATACACTCATAGCATCTCATCAAGTTCATCCAAGTCATTATTTTTTTAATTTTATTTTAAACAAAAGTTATAATTTCAATAATAATTCTTCAACAAAACGTGTTTTTTTTGTTTTTTTTATGTTTGTAATTTTTGTAGCATTTATGTAGCTTTTTCATTTGGGGGTTATTGGAAAAGTTGGTTTGACTTTAAAAAAAGGGTCATGAGCAAGTTTTGACTATTAAAAGTGGTCCGTGGGCAACTTTTGACTATAAAAAGGGGTCCATGCAAAAAAAGTTTGGAAACCACTGCTTTATATCATAAAAAACTGACGCTGACATTTTATTTTGCGAAGCTTCTTGGACCTCCGTTTTGTCGCGAATCTGCCAGGAACATTACTATTCTACGGTATCCATTCTGTGCCATCCCTTGTGGCATATATATTAAGATTTACTGGAATATTATCAGTTTCGCCTGATTTTTTCAGATTCCTCGCAGTTAATTTCATTCAATCTTATGTCTTCATCGGTATCTGAATTAGAAAAAGACAGCTAATCCCCATTCTATTCATTCTCAGAAAGCTATCGCAACAAATTAGCAATTTCATCATGGCTTAGACCTTTTCTGTGAGACATCGTATCAGAGTATTTGCTCTGCGCAAGGTTCGAAAATCGAAAGAATTTTTTTATAAGCAAATAAGTAAATGCTATGTAACGAAACACTCATGAACATTTCCGCTGTGAATCCTATAACATTGCATTCAAGGTCATAAATGCGCGGTATTACTTATAAAAGTTTGTTTTATTAATGGTATACTTTGTGAATTATCTTTTGATGAACGGCAGCTATTTATAATGAGAAATTTGCCTTTATGTCGAAGCGACACCAGCGGACGTTCTAGATATATTAAGCTGTAAAATCTCTGCTAATTAACATAGGAGAGCTGTTTTTTAAGTAAAACCGTTTGTTTTTAAAACAATAACGACAATATTTTGTTTCAAAAACCTTTATTTTAGAATTGTACATACCTTTGCCTATTTTTCTAGATAGTTGCCGAGTTTATTAATAAACTTGTCATACCTCAGAACTAAGTTTTGAAAACCTACTTCAAAGAAGTCTGGTGCCTGGTAGGACAGCCAAGAGTTCACGGTCGCTTTTAATTATTCGTTGTCGCTGGAATGCTCCCCGCCAAGACGGAGTTTGAGATACCGAAAAAGATGGAAATCGCTAGGAGCAAGGTCGGGACTGTATGGTGCATGATCCAAAACCCTCAATTCCAGCCTCTAACTCCCGAGTTGTTCGAGAAGTGTGAGGCCTTGCGTTCTCATTAGTGAGCAAAACACCTTTTGACAGCATGCCACGCCGTTTGTTTTGCAATGATCTTCGGAGCTTCCGTAGAGTTGCGCAGTAGGCGCCTGAGTTGATCTTTATTCCTCGAGGCATAAAATACACTAACAATATACCTCACTAATTCCAGAAATGCAAAATTATGGCAGCACTGTTGCCCGTTTTGGCATTGTTTGTTTGGCTTTGAACTTGACGGGAGATGATGTGCGTCGCTATTCCATCGACTGTTGATTTGATTCCGGAGTGATATGGGATACCCATGTTTTTTTCTCCAGTAATGATTCGACTCAACATGCTATCCCCTTCTTCCTCGTAACGAATCAAAAAGTCCAAAGGATTGGCAAACCTCTTCTCTTTGTGTTCCGGTGAGAAGAGTCTGGATACCCACCAAGAACACAATTTCTTAAAGTTGAGGTCTTCAGTCATGATTTTGTACACCAACGACCGAGAAACGTCGGGAAATTCCAATGAAAGAATGTTTATCACGAATCTCCTGTTCTCACAAATTTTGGTTTCAACTGCTTGCATCAAATCATCAGTGATTACAGAGGGCCGGCCTGAGCGTTCTTCGTCATGGACGTCCATCTTTAAACTTCCTGATCCATTTTCGAACTTTGCTGTCACTCATTGCTCCTGTGCCATAAACTTCTATTACATGGAGATACTTTAAATAGCCGTCGAGCTGCAAGTCCTCTCGTGAGGTTGGTGGAAGGGAAAGAGAGGTGGGAGGCCCCTGACCACCCCTAGGGTATTTTTCCTCAAAATTGAGGTGAAACCGAGATAAATAGTCCTGTCACCTACATGGTGCTCAAAGCTATGACTAACGACAGGCATCACTTAGCCCTCTGCCATGATGAATTTCGTGGGCCTTGATCTGGATTTTACAGATCAGGTGGCATTAATAACAACAACAAACTTATGTTATCTGGCGATGAATGTATGTAGCCGACATGTTTCTTCCAGTCAAAAAACGGATAGCAGACCGTATCTCACACGTCGGGCGATTCAATCACCTTTTAAAGACGTGCTTTCACGACTGCTACAGAGCTGGAAATGGCGCGAGTGTGTTCGCAAAGGAGTCTGGCCATTGACGCAGTGACTCGTTGCGGTGCACGCGTGAACTAGGAAACTATACCCGCCAACGGACATTATTTTTTTAAAAAAAAAGCCCTGGTAGGAATACTCTGTTACCATTTTTCATGGTAATCACTATGGAAATTGATTTAAAGTCAAGAAAAATTTTCAAATTCCCTGCAAAAATGCGGAAAGGAGAACAAACTAAACAAGCTCCTGCGTCCAATCGGCACCATTGGATGTTTAGTGTTAACATAGTGTATTTTTAGTAACATTAATAAATATTGATTGGGAATTTATTTTTAAAGTAATTTTGACTTTGAGTGTAGGAATGCAATTAATAAGTTAATGATACGATCATTTGAAAAATATGTAACACGAATTTTACTGTAAATACATGTTTTGAAGGAATTAACTGTGTGTATAAAATAATGTGCCTCTCATGTCTTAGTATTAGAAACGACGAATCGAGGGTTTCAAATATCGAGAGGTTTTCCGGTATCGGTTTATTAAAGATGTCCTTAAAGCCTAGCTTAAGGAAAATTTGATTAATGCAAAAATATTTGTAAAAAATCAACAATGAATACTTAAATGAAAAAAAAACTAATTTAAGAAACTCCGGTCATGAGCTCACGACCGTAACGACTGCGATATCGCCACCACTTCGGGAGTTAGGAGAATATGACGAGGACGATACTCGTGGTACCAGCTCATTTATCATTATCATCACTTTGCCATTTTGCAAAATTACAAAATACGTCGGCAATAATTCTCGTGCTGGTTCTAAATGTAGCCGCTGTAACCAGTGTAGTAATGTACACCTCGACATCATGGAGGGCAGGAGTTTGGGGGGCGGGGTCCAAAGCCTGACTGATGCTCTGAACGTATTTAACCAATTCATAAAATATTAAAGGCAAAACATGACTTTTCTGGGGGGGATGGCTAATATTCTCCGTTACGCCACTGGTTATGGTCACGAATTCAAGGTCAAAGTGTCTCGGATTTGAGTGCATATGTCAATGAAGAACCGCCGTGTAGATTGGGCCCATTCACATTAAATATGCCGAGGCTAAGTGTCCTCCTGTTGGTATTGTCTGGTAGTTAGGCAGTGGCGTAGCGTACATCCCCGCATCGCAGGGTCCCAGGATTCTAGGGGGCCTAAAGCCTGACTGATGTCAAGTACGTAACCTTTGTAAGATCTGGCTTGGTGCTCAAATCCTGACTTTGCAGGGAGCTTCTAATATTCTCCGTTACGCCACTGTAGTTAGGAGGGATGGAGTACCAGCTCAGGTGTTATCTTCGTCCCTTAACCGAGATTCAAAATTATAAGGTCGTTCGTCACTACCCCTCGTGTTGCTTTTACAGCTCGATGTTAATATAACTCTCATTCACACTGCTTTTAAGTGCGAAGTTAATAAATACAACTTCTGACAACAAAATTCGCCGAATGAAGTCAGAATGGCCAATCTGGCAACACTGGAGAAACAAAACGCTGCACATGCGTAGTTGATCATCTATCTCCACCGCTATTCAGTTGAGCGTCGTTTGTGTTCCGTGTAAGACTTGTTTTACTAAGTGCTTGTTTAGTGCGTTGGATCATAACTGAAAACAGAAAAGTGAACGAACAAGAGATCACTTTAAAGTTTTGTTTTAAGCTTGGCAAGACACCTACAGAAACTTATGAAGGTCAAGCACTTTTCATGAAGTGTGCATACGAGTGGTTCGCCCGTTTTCGAGAAGGCTGGGAAAGTGTTTCTGACAACCCCCGCAGCGAAAGACCGACCTTCGTCAGTGACGAAATAATTGAGAAAGTGAGTAAATTAATCACGAAAGATTGTCGATTAACTGTGCGCATGGTAGCTGAACGATGAATGATGCAAGATACATTAAAATTTTAACCGGTTTCATGAAACGTCTACGCAGGTTACGACCCAAGTACGCACAACAAGGTTCATGGTTTTTTGTTCACGACAATGCTTGCCGTCACACAGCTTATACCGTCAAACCCTTTTTGACAAAAAAGGGGATGGTGTACAAATTGACCATCCACCATTCTTACAAATCTCTATCCTCCAGACTTCTTCCTATTCCCACGACTCAAACAAGGGGGAGGGGGTGCAAGTTGAACATCCACCATTCTCACCAGATCTCTATCCTCCAGACTTCTTCCTATTCCCGCGACTCAAACTCGCAACTCGCTTTGAAATGAAAGAGATGTGACGA
Organism: Trichonephila clavipes; assembly: GCA_019973935.1. Taxonomy (NCBI): domain Eukaryota; kingdom Metazoa; phylum Arthropoda; class Arachnida; order Araneae; family Nephilidae; genus Trichonephila; species Trichonephila clavipes. The sequence continues at coordinate 475,699 of BMAU01000595.1, read as the reverse complement.
TATTCCTGACATTCAACGTAACATGACGATGCTTTTGAATTCCATCTCGTAAGAAGACTTCTTGTAAAGTTTCCAGGACATATATACTAGATCTCAGCGGTTTCATAGTTACGGGAAGTGACTATTTAAAAGGACATTAAGCTAACTTCCGTTAATATTTCATCTACGTTAATGTTACAGGACTATTCACCGAACTTTATTATCAGAGGTTGTATACAGTGATTAATATTAATAAATGTTCACGTACAGTTTTGGCTAGACTTTCAACACCAGGTTAAAGTGTCAAGAAGATTGATCAATAGAGAATAAAGTGCTGAAATTCATTGTAAGTAGTTTATTTATAAGTGCTTACTATATATAAAGCAAAACTTTTATTATTCCGTTGTAAAATTATAACATTTTAAAAGATCACTTAAAGAGTATCACATTCGAGAAGAAAGGTTTTTTTTACAACCAACATATTATACAATAGTTTTTAAGCAAATACTTGCCGCTCCTGAATAGTTGCAGTTGTTGTTCAAAATATTAGTAGAATTTGCAATTTCGTAACTTCAAATATTAATTTGTTCGTTGAAAAAAGTTCTTGCATGTAAGGAGGGGATTCATTAGTTGAAATTCATGAAAATATATCTACCGGAAATATATATAATAAAAATTTTCTGACATCATTTTGTCTAGTTTTACTCGAGAGGCTAAGAGATGTCGAGATAAAATTTATTCCATAATCCCGTCAGGTCTGTACAATCTTTTTATAACAACATTCTCGTCAACAAAATCGCTAGCTCGGCAGTTTTTGTCCCCCTCATTGTTTCTGTTGCTTTTCCGCACTTTTGTGTTATTCAATCGATAAGGGAAGATTACTCCCCGGTGGCTGCTTCATCAGATACTAACTTTTCTGCCAAACTTTCACGAAAAGCATTCGATATTATTCGACCATAAAACTAGCACAGTTTTTCATCTACAGCACATTTATGAATAGTACTCTAAAAAAATGGGTACTGGTTAAAACGAAAAAGAAATATTTTTTTCCTGCAACTCTAACCTTGATATACGACTTACAGCTTAAGATGCGTTTGCGAAACTCTGTATCACAATGCTTTGATACTTGATTTAGTACTGGTAGACCAATTCGTAAGGATTTTGATCCCATATAAAGAATTAACTCAACCACATATTATTATTACTAGCCGTTATCTGGTCGCTTCGCTGGATATTTCATGATTTTTGACTACTTTGTTTTTAAGTTATAGATGTTTCTGGTCTGGCATTAAGTGTTTGATTGCTTTTAAAAACATTGGCACGGTCCTCACATCTTGATTTAAAAAAGGTACCAGGAATTGTATTTCTAAAACGGAAGTATATTTATTCTTTAAGCCCCCTTAGGAATTGATTTCCATAAGATCCGTTTTTAACGAATCTCTACTCAACAAAAGAAACAGTCTAGCCAGATTTCAAGTCCTCAGGTCTAATAATTGAAAAACGGGATTTGTTTCTCTAATGCTTCATTCATAACCCTGGAAATCTCCTTCGCAGTCGAATTTCCTGAATTTGCTCTTAGTCGACCTAACCAAATTTCAAGTCAGTAGATCTAATAGTTCAGAAGATCACGGGATGTCAGTTTTCTCCTATAGATTACTCCTATGCACTTGCAGGGAGTCCCGTAACTCAATGTCAAGTGGGAATGGGGTGAGAGTGAGTCATATCAGTTCTGGGAAAATGGAAAAAAATTCCGTATCACTTGGTTGATTGATATTTTTGAAAATGTGGAAAATTGATTTCTCTCATCACCATTAGATAACATGACTTCCCAATGCACTATTTTGCAGTGATATTGTTACTAACGGGATCTCTTACATAACCTTGCTGTTGATCTCAATGGACTCAATTCATGACGGTCACATGATAAAGACAAGCACGTGTTCGCCATTCAATTCAAAACAGACATCAAACTAATTGTACTTGTTGTTCTATTTGCAAAACTTATTTAATTTTATATAAAATTTCAAATTTCATAATTGGATAAATATGTTTAAAAAAATGTTGTAAAAAAATTCTTCAAAAAGATCTCTTAAAAATTTTTAAAAAAATATTATTTTATTCATATACTTTTAAATAAAATACATTTTGTATACATATATATATGTGCTTTTTAAGAGAACGTTTCTGCAAAGATCAAAAGTTGACAACAATGAAACGCGTGAACTGATTAGCTGGAAACACAAGGTAGCCTTTATCATGAGACTGTGACGTCACGCGAGCTTTTGAGCTGATTGCCTAAAACAGGGGTGTCGAACCTTTATGATCAACGTGCTATTTTTTCTAAGGAAATATTTAATAAGGTATAAGACGTGCCGTCAAATAATTTTGATTTCTGATTATTGGGAAAATAATAAAACTGAGCCAACAAAAATAAACTCGAAAATCTTTATTTACTACTAAAACTACTAGATTTTGTACTTTATAGTAGTAAATGTTTTAGTTTTACGTGTAGTTCAAATTAAAGTAACATTAGTGTAATTTCTGCTGTTTCAGATTAGATGAAAAATAACTTTTATTAGGATTGTAAGATATTACTTTTAGCAGAATGCATGTTTAATTGGAGTCATCTTCCAAACGGTTTCTAAGCGAGTATTTGATGCTATTAATCTCTGATAATAATGACTCGCAGGCGTAGGTAGATGAAAATAAGGTTAAAACAGCATGATCCAGCATTTGCAAACAGTTAAATGTATCTGAAACCAAATTTCATGTTTCCAAAATTTCATTAAAAGCGTTTTTACTTATATTGCTTGTTAATATTTCTGTTTCAATCAATTCAAACTTTCTTCTTTTTTCTACAAATTTTTGAATACATATTGAGCTAGACCTAAAATCAAGCAGTTACATTTCAAATTTTTCAATTTCCAACCTATCGATCGAATTGGTATAAATTCCGTTTATTAAACGAAGTCACATAAGAGTACATTAAAATAATGCGTTTCCGATCATTCTTTGAACTGAGAAAATCCCGCTGAAAAACGCGACCCATCACTCGTGTTTGTTCGTAATTCTCTTCATACTTAACTTTGTTATTTTGAATTAAAATGCAAACTATTTTGATCAGTGGTAGGCCCAAAATAAATATTGTGTCGCGTGCCATTGGTTCGCTATCACTGGTCTAGAATCTCGTGGTTATCATTATCATGTGACTATAGCGTCACATGAATTAAGCTCGTTACAAGTGGAGTAAAAATTGCGCTGGCTCAGTTAAAATTATCGTAATTGGCTTGGGTCACCTCTTGTTGTACCATTGATTGTTGTCTCTGTGATTGCATGCATAACACAATTATTGAGATTTTTTTATCTGCGAAATATCTTCATTTTAAAAAAAAACACGCCTTTTGACATTTTCCATTCACCTCATTAAGTATTGTGACCACAAATTCCGTAATTTTAGGGTGATTTTTTCGTTAGTTCTTACATTTGTCTTACTATTTATCATTTTCAAATAGAGCAAAATATCTTTGTTGTTTTAGTTAAAATTAATGTAGTTTGACGATATGTTTGCATACGTATATGTAGGCGTGTGTGCGTCCGTGTGAAACTTATAGTATACATTACACATTTATTTTTGTTGCTGTAATCCAACATTAATTCCATAGCTAAATATGTTCATACCCAGAACAGGAATTTATAAAATGAGTTTCAAAAGTTTTATGGATATTAAGGTTTTTGATTACATCGAAAGTTCGTTATGATTGTCCAGGACGAGCAGATCATTATTGAATAGTTAATAAAGACAGAGAGAGACTTAGTGAGAGAATTTACAGTTAATGAAATTTTTGCCTCATGATTTGAAAAACGAAAGTCTCACTTTTGTTTTCTGCATCTATGGGTATACATATTTATAACAATCGTTTTTTCTTTATTACAAATCCCTTTCATTGTAAGCTTAGGTACTCAATTGAGTTTCACAAATATTTATATTACCATTAGATCAAAAATACTTAACCGTAAACAAGATTTACTGAAATTTTCTAATAATATACAGACTTCGTGACGATTTTTCTTAATATCAATCACAACCATTTGCATACCTTTTCTTCTCTCAACAAAAATGTAATACTTCTAAAATCCCGCGTTGTAATTTTAAGTGAAACTTTGTTGTTGGTAAGAAATGTTTATTATTTTCGTATATTATTTATTCGTTGTGCCTTACAAATTAGGTTCTTCAGTCTCGAAAATTTTCCGATCCATTCCTCAGCTAGAACGTTTCTCTGCTTTTGATTCTGGTAATTTATTGACAATGTGACTCGTTATCGTTTCGATAAATCAAAATGTCAGAACCACGCATTAACCGTTGATGCACGCAATTTAAATCTTCTCATAACAATCTATATTTTAAGTGAGTGATGTGTCGGATCGCATCATCCGATGTTACGAATTATTATCTCTATCAGTTTCATACACACAAAAAGAAAAGTTTCACAAAAAATAAGTACTTAAGGTATACTACTACGTTCGGAACATTGATTTTCAAAAGCGCATAAATGGATAATTTTCATGATATTTAGTGTCACTTAGATTAGAATACATGCATAAAATTGTTTTAAGGACATTTTGACAAAAAAGTTTTATTTCAATACAATATTTTGGCAAAAAATTAACTTAGAATTACCCATTTTCAAAATATTCTCCTTTTGTGAAAAATGCTTCCATTAGAATAATATTTTGCCTGTATATAGCGCAGACCTCTGTTCAAGGGTTCAACTAGCATTTTTGAAATATATAACTTAAAAGTGGGTTTATTCATAGTTTACGACAACAGAGGGGAACAATTTCAAGAAAAAAAACGCGAATAATTATTTCAATTGGTGGTAACTCTAAAATAATGTGAATTTTTCCAAAATTCCAGTTGAGCCTCTGTAGAGAGGTCTGGGCTATATACAGGCAAAATATTATTCTAATAGAACCATTTTCCACAAAAGGAGAACAATTGGAGAATAATGATTATTCTAAGTTAATTTTTTGCCAAATGTTATACTTAAATAATTTTTTTTTTCAAAATATATATGTCTTTAAAACAATTTTATGCATGTATTCTAATCTGGGTGACACTAAGTATCATGAAAATTATCCATTTATGCGCTTTTTTTAAATCACGGTTCCGAACGTAGTCGGATACCTTAAAAAGTAATTATTCCAAAACTAAATGCTCTTGTAAATGCTTGGTCGTAGAGATATACCTGATGACTAAAAGTCCGCTTACATTTGAAAAACTCTATAATTCAAGGAATAATATTGATAGAAAGGTAAAAAATGACACACATGCTTGAAGTGACATGGAGGTTTATTGAAACCAAAAAAGTGCAAATTGCCAACAGTCGGCGCTTTATATACACAGCTCAAAAGGAGTTAGGAGAACAATAAAAAAGTGAACAAGCTGTTGCATTATTAGTCATGTGTCTAAAATAGAGAGTATAGGTGTACCAAAGCTCAATAGGAAAAAAAGAAGCAAAAAACAATTGTATGGGAACTTTAATTCTTCGGAATCTTATAAAGTACATAAAATGATGTTTCCGGTCAACAATTCAGTTGCATGTGAATGACAAAACAATAATAAGGAAGTTTCTATGGTGTGATGTTCTCCCTAATTGATAAGACTGCCACACATCTATTTAGCATGGATGCAGTGAGGTTATCGATGAGACTTCGGGGAATACTATTCCACTCTTCAAGGAGTGCGTCCCGGACAGGAAGCGAAAGCTGTGATCACGCTGAGTGCGTCGTTCAAATAAGTCCCAAGCATGCTGTATAAGATTTAGGTCAGGAGAACACGCCGGCCATTCCATATATGCTGTATTGTTTTAATTTCAAAAAATTCTCCGCAAGGCGAGCTGTATGATTTCTGACATTATCTTGCATTAAAAGAAAGGAATCACCAATGACAGCAGCGTAAGGTACGAGATGGGGTCTTAGGATCTCGTTTGAATACCTCTGAGCCGTCCAAGTGCCATTCAGTATGATATGAAGATCAATACGTAAGCCTATGCTGATACCAATCCATATCATCAAACCACGATTTCGCCACCTATTTCCTTTTTCTGGCTTTTGACCCCCTGTACGTTGATTTGCATATGAGTTTTTTTTCTTCTGTTTTCTGCTACATTTTAGACTATGAATGTTTCGTTTTTCGTTAATTACCTGAAGAACTGTTTGCGTAATTTCTTTATATCCATGTGCTATCCCTAATTTCTTTGAGCAGTGTATAACAAAAGCAACATGTAGCATTACAAGTAATTCTTAGCAATAAATGATGTTCTTTACAACAAATGGTTCAACATGTCGGCTATCATTCTTCAACAATACCTGTACTTGAAGTAGATATCTGCACTACGCAACTTATCAGTAGGCAAGGTAAGAAATTGGGGTCGAATGTTATATATTAGCATATATATCCATAATGAGGTCGGATGAGCTTCACTCTCTCCCAGTTAAATCCAAACATTTTACAGGAAAGCCGTGGTAGCTTCTCTAAGGGTTAAGCTTTAAGTAAGGTTTGAGCTTTTGGTATACTTATTGATTGTTATTTGACTAAACTAAACTCAGAGGCGCAACAGCCCATGAGGGACAAGACATACTGTGCCCATCTCAGTTTTCATGACATTGGGGACTGAAGTGCATGGGCAGATGTTCCGGTCAGGTGGTGAGTCTGATGCCAAACCCCTGGTATTTAATTCCCAAACAAGCTTGGTACTTATTTATTGACCCACTGAAGGGATGAAAGGCTGAGTTAACCTTGCCAGCTAAAGTTTTGAACCCTAGACCTGTGGCAGTGAAGCGCGATACGCTACCACTCAGCTACTGGTCTTCTTAAACTTATATAATCAAAATTTAATAAATTTATCTACGTCTGCTTCCTGTTTTTGTGGCCTTTATAACCGCATAGTTGTGGCCATGAACTGTAGTTGGCGTAGTCCAGTCGTAGGTATGCCACGGAAGTCCCATCGTGTAGAGGGGTTGTTGTGTCAAAGTCCTCCCATCAGTGCAGTTTAGTAGTCTGGAGTGAGATGCCAGATCAGCGTCAACCTCGAGATTTGTCACCAATAGCCCTGAAGGTGTTTTACAAGCGACGTAAATAAATACTTATTCACGTAACAGGAAAAGAAGCATCAAAGCCGTTGTCAATTCAAGTAAAAAGTTTGGCTGAGCAATTAATAACAGGAAAAGAATAAAGTGATTACAAAAACTTTTCACCATTCACTATAAAACTAATTACAAAAAGAAAAGAAAATTAGAGTTTGAAAAATCAAATATTTTTCTAAGCCTGTCCCTTTATTACAAAATAATATTCGCCCTTTACCATAAACATTAAGACAAGAAATAATTAACTTTATCTGTTAAAGGCAACCTTTACTTTAAATGGCAAGGAAACAAAACAATCCGCAATTTCATTTTTTCGAGTGATTAGCGCATCTAAATGACATGTCTGATACTGTATTTAATGTAAAAGAAACACTATAACGCATTAATAAGTCGCATTTAACTGCGAGAGATAAATTCCTTTGCTTTTTTCAACCCGAACGTGAGCAAATTAGTGCCCCAACCACTTTGCATAATTTAGGTGAGATAAATTAATCCAAAGCTAAATAAAATGTCGCGTAAAAAGAAATGTTTTGCGTCTTTAAATGTCTTAGGAAAGGGATTTTTAAATCATTAGGGGAGACGGCCCTGGAGGAAAAGAGGAAAATTAGATTTCCCAGCATTTACTGACATTTGTTTTTTGCTCAGATTTCAACTCGTTGTTACCAGTGTAGAAATGAGCAATTAATTCTTTTCTTGGGCTGTCAGAATAACACATTTAAAAACAATTTTTTTTTACATTTAAAGAAGAAAGATGTCACTGCAGAAAAATTCAGCGGTAGAAGGTAATTGTTTTATATCAGGGATGGGTAAATTGTTTTGGCTCTAGGGCCATATTGTGAGAATGGAGCATACCGCAGGGCGCGCGCGCGCAGCACCTTTTTCAAAATTATTGGGTTTATTGCAAAAAATAATAGATATAAGTTAAAATAAATAATGGTAGTTTTATTCATGGTGCTAATTGCATATTGTCTATAGCTATATATCTATATATGTATATATATATATATAAATACATTTGTAATCAGGAATGAGATTGCTTGTTGAAAGTCTCCTGACAGCCAGCATGTTTATGTACGCCATCTTGTACTTACCCCTTGGGGGCGTAAAACTCTACTAGGGGGACGCGAGCATATTGAAAAGTCGAAATCAAAGGATTATTTAAAAAATATATAGTAATTTGTTTAAAGTAAACAAACAAATTACATTCTGATATAATAAAAAAAATAAAATACGCATTTACATTGATATGTTACACTTTTAAATATATCAGTGCTACACAATATATTTTATAATTAGTTTAACAATACTAAGTTAAGGACAAGGTTTTTTTGATAATTACCAGTGACCCCATGAAAGTGCCACACATAAAATTATATGCAAAGATTAACACACACTCTCTTATCTTGATAGTTTGTACGGTTTATAATGAATCCCTTAACTGCCGATTAAAAGTTACGCGATTCGTTTCCCGATGCCCCCGTTTACCACGCACGCGCACGTATGTGATGTATTGGGGGAGGGGGAAGAATAAAGAAGCAAAAATAATCTGAAATAAGTAAATCCTTCACAAACATTTTCAAGGTCCTTTTATTGCATTCAAAAGCCTTCGGAATAATTTTAGGGATAACAGTGCACAGAAAAGACGTATATATACGTCAAGAAAATTAATGATTTGGCTGAGCGAGACGTTTTCATACGCCATCGCATCGTTTTGTCATCAAAATATAGTATTATTGAATTCAATACATTGTTATTGTATGGAGGGGGCGTGATGAAAATTTTGATTGAATATTGGGTCGCGAGCATTGAAACTGCCCTAGAAAATTTCTTCATACATGGGATTTTTTCAGCTGACAAAGATTTGTAAAAGTCAATGTTATATCTCCACACAGTGACCTCACTGCAAGTCAATAAGTTCAAGCTATAGCTCCTCGGGTACTGTGTCAATATCAGCACAGCATTGGGATAACAGGACAAATTAAATTTAGGCTCAATTTCATAAAATCCTGAAATATTCTTTTCGTCTTGTCCTATAAAGATGTCTTATTCCTTTTTGTAAAAAAAGGAATTCAGTTTTTTCCTAATAGTGAAAAGCAAAAGAGGAACCTTTGATCGCGAACAGGAAAGAAATCTTAGTACAAAGTGAATAACTAAATAGTTACACAGTTTTATTCGATTTATTTGTTGCGTTAATTCCATATCTATAGCGGCAGACACATTCAATTTTAGAATCAGTTTAACGAGACATATGTTCCCAGTCACACTTTTCTCCCCCTTTCTTGAAATCAGGAGTGAGATTGCTGGTTTCAATTCTCATCAAAGCCCGCAAGTTTATGTCAACCAACTTGTATCTATACTTACCCTTGTTGGTCTTCATGAAATAAAAACATTGCTCTCACAAATATATTTCAATTAAAATACGGGGGTAGGGGCATAAGTCATGGCAACTATTTTTTTTTCTTGCAGATATGTGAACGGATTACAAACGTATATGTGTCGTGTGGAAGTTCTGCAGCCATAGTGTGTATGCAGAACAACAGATGGCTCTGTGATAGCTGGTAGTAGCGCAGCGAGGGCTGTGAGATGGAAGTAAACCATTTTGAGCAGCCCGCTTACATCAAACTAGCCGTTATCCTGTGGAGAAATGCGTTGTAATGTCACACTGAATTTGATCTGAGCCTGTGACTTTGATCTCTTTTCCAAGATTAAGATATCCGACAACGTTCGGAACCGTGATTTTATAAAAGCGCATAAATAGATAATTTTCATGATATTTAGTGTCACTCATATTAGAATACATGCATAAAATTGTTTTAAGGACATTTTCACAAAAAACTTTTATTTAAATGTAATATTTTGGCAAAAAATTAACTTAGAATAATCTTTTTTCCAAATGTTCTCCTTTTGTAAAAAAGTGTTCTATTATAAAAAGATTTTGCTTGCATGTAGCTCAGACCTCTCTACAGAGCCTCAACTGGAATTTTGGAAAAATTCACATTATTTTCAGTGTTACCATCAATTGAAATAATTATTGGAGTTTTTTTTCTTAAAATTGCTCCCCTCTGTTGTCGAAAAATATTAATAAACCCACTTCTAAGTCATATATTTCAGAAATTGTAGTTGAGCCTCTGAACAGAGGTCTGAGCTATATACAGGCAAAATATTATTTTAATAGAAGCATTTTTCACAAAAGGAGAACATTTTGAAAAAAGATTATTCTAAGTTAATTTTTTTATCAAAATATTGTATTTAAATAAATTTTTTTTGTCAAAATGTCCTTAAAACACTTTTATGCATGTATTCCAATCTAAGTGACACTAAATATCATGAAAATTAACGATTTATGCGCTTTTGAAAATCACGGTTCCGAACGTAATTGGATACCTTAAGGAACCAATACGTGGTAGGTGGTTTGCAACACGAGAGGACATTGCTAATGCCAACAGGTGACCTGATTCATACATGGGGCGGCAAATGCTGAGGCTGGTAGTATTCAGCGCCTCCCACATCGCTGGCAGCGTGTGGTGATAGTAGCAGGAGACTACATTGAGGGTCTTTAGGCCCTGGTTTGTCATGTTAACTTTATACGTACTGTGTTGTTACTCTTTTGCATCGTGAAGGCTATATTGCCCTGCATACTACCTTAATAAGTTAGTGTATTACGATATTTCAGCGCTATTCATTGTCCACACATGCAGTTAACACCTTGTCCTTCCATCTGTATACGTCACATTTTCCAACCGGACTTCTATTTTCAAGAAAAAAACATAGTTGCCATGGCTTTTGGCCCAACTTTCGTACAAAGACCAATTCCCCATCAAATTCATAGATGGTTACTTTTCGGCTGACAACGATAGGTGAAAGTTGTAAGAAATGTGAGATTCTCTTATTCTCGCCGAGTGATGTGGCAGGAAGGGAAGGAGGACTAGCCATATCCAAAACACTTAATTTATTATTATACTATCAAGATCACAAGTTTAAGCGATCTTAAGTAAGAGATGCGCCCAATCGAAACAATATGTGGATAAATTACGAGGTACGCGAAGTATGAGAAGACTTTAAATACATACGAACTTACTTCAGGTTCGAGAGAGAGAGAATCTCCTTTCTTAGTTATTTAAGCTCTAGTTAATCTTTAGTGATCAATCGTCACTTTAACCCTTTCAGGACGGGGCGATTTTTTGCGAGCCGCTCGCTAGGGACGGGGTGAATGCGTAAAGACTACTCCCTTCAGGATGGGGCGTTTTTGTCGCTAAGCCTAACTTAAGAAAAAAAACCGCATAAATAATAAAATTTCAGTCCTAACGTCGTAATTTTTGGTACCCCTTTAGATTATTACACAAGTTGTCAGTTACATTAAAACTAGAATGTAATAACGTTTTTCCTTTAAATTACATGAAATTATATAAAAAAATAAGACCTACCTTGGGAAATAAATTTCGTAAACACTATTCATTTTTTTCCGAAATATTCATTGACATAACACATTAACACACTTTCAAATTAATAAAAAAAAATTACGACAAAGATTATTTACAAAAAGAAATAACAAAATTAAAATGAAGATTGAGTGTGGAAAATCTCGAAGCATGGAGAAATGCAAAGTCCTACTTTGTAAGCATAAAATGTTTGTTACGTTTTTTTTTTATTTACACACGGTTGTGACAAAACACTTTGGCTTTTTTCACTTTTTTTCATATTAAGAGGTTAGGAAAATGCCTTCAAAACAATCAAATAATATCCTGAAGTCAAGGTTCGCGAAATATATCCGAAAACAACAAAATCTTAAGCAGAACTGACGCTAAAACACCACACACTGTAGTAAAAAAAAATAAGGAAAAAGTATTCGATGAGTTTTAAGAAACGCGAATTTATCATCTCAAGAGGAAAATTTATTAGCCGAGCTCTGCTTGTTGACCTTTCAATTACCCCTCCCCCCTACTCAGCTGATGTGCGAAATATCAAATCCCAGCAGAATATAAACTAACTAAAAGTCAGGTTACTCTAGCTACGTTCGATTTTAATATAATGTACAGGGTGCCATCTAGGGGTAATTAAAAAAACGTTCCAGCTGTAAATGCACATGTGCACTGCCCGTCTCTCCACAGCACCTTCGTAAAATGCATATTTGCACCGCCCGGCCGTGAGATGTGTCCATGAAGAATACATATTTGCACTACCCGTCGCGAAGGGGCTAATAATTACAATTAGCAAATATCTGTTAAATTCTATCACTTTTATTAATACCTGATCCGCTAATAATCTATCCTATCTTTCTCACTTTCTCTCCCTAAGGCTTGAATGGTTAGACTACATGTAGTAGACCTAATTTCAATAGTCATGTTTTCTTCTTCAAAGAGTTCATATTGGAAATAAAATAGATTTAAAAGATCAAAGATATCCCAAGAGAATTTGTTAATCGGAATGGCGCGGATAAAGTCGTCACAAAGTCATAACATAAAACATTTTCTTCATACTCTGGTCTGACTTCAAGTCCATAAGTTCAAGCTTTAGCTCCTCAGGGACTGCAATCATATAAATGTAATGGAAAAACAGAGATTACAAATTGAATTTAGACTTAATTTTTTTTTTTAAATCCTGAGATCTTGTGTGACCTCATCCTCCAAACTCTACAGATGATCTCTTTGTAGAAATGCTTTCAGGTATTTGTTTTTCTAATAAAGGAATTCTGTTTTCCTAATAGTGAAAAATAAAAAGACGAATCTTTGATTGTGTTTGGGATTGGGATAACAATCTTCATTCAAAGTGGATTTTCTGTCTTGGAGGGTCACTATTTGTCCCCTCCCACACCCCACCCCTGGTTTATATTAACACTGACCTTTGAGTGGATGTTGTTAGATACAATACAAAATCTTTATCAACAATAAAAATGTTTTCATTGTTTCATATTTTTATTAATTTAATCTTTTAATGATCAATTTTGAAATCTGATGAAGAATTTGATTTAATTTCATAACACATCCATTGCCACCAATTTAAATTAAAACTCGACGTGTTCGGAAACTGTATATATATATATATACAATGCTCAAAATAATTAAAGGATATTGCGGTTTTAGATGGATCTTGTGGCTGGGAAACTTTTTAGCTGATTGATACATGGTCGACAGACGTAGTAGGTTATATGAGAATAAATTACACATGTTTGGCAGAAAAAAATGCATTTTATTGAGCATTTGTGTACAAAAGGAAAAAACACAATTTGTGCATATTAGAAAAAAAGAATAAGAAAAGGTTTTTTCTTCAAAGGAAATCATTTTCAGTAGGGGGTATGGTTTCCACGGACGGCCAGCAACGTTGAGCACTTTTGAGACATGGAGTCAATGAGGCTATTAATCACGAGTTGGGGTATTCTGTCCCACTCTTCCAGAAAAGCTCTTTCCAGTTCTTGGAGAGTTTGTGGGGGTGGTTGGCGGCCAGCAACTCGTCTTCCTAGAGCGTCCCAAACGTGCTCTATTGAATTCATGTCTGGAGAACACGCTGGCCATTCCATTCGTACGATTCCTTCCTCGAAAAGGGAATCCTCCACGAGGTTAGCACGATGTGGCCTGCTGTTATCGTTCATTAAAATGAAGTCATCTCCGATTGCTGCAGCGTAAGGGACTACAATAGGTCTGATGATCTCATCCCTATATCGGCGAGCAGTCCGAGGTCCATCTCGAATGATGTAGATGTCTGTGCACCCGTCAGTGGAGATGCCACCATACACCAACACTCCTCCACCGCAAAATCTGACACTTTTGTGCACGAACGCAGGATATTTTTACTGCCACGGTCCCTCCAGATGAAAATAAGCCTATTATCCGGATGAACAGAAAAACGGGACTCTTCAGAAAAAGAACATTGCTCCATTCATTTCTCCTCCAGTTCACATGCTCTGTTGCTCACTCCCTGTGGTCGCGACGATGCCTTGATGTTAGTCTAACACATACCAGCGGTCGGCGAGCATACAGGCCTACACCATGGAGCCGGTTTTGGACAGTCTGAGTTGAAACCGTGGTGCCAGTAGCCGAGCAAAGATGTTGTTGGAGAAGAGTAGCGTTCATATTTCGGTGTCTCCGAGCCGTTAACACTAAAAAACGATCTTCATTGGGCGTTGTTGCCTGTCTACGATCTTGTCCTGGTCTTCGGCCTGCACTTCCAGTCTCCAAAAAACGGTTCCAGATCCTGGAAATCACACTTTGTGACACTCCAATGGCTTGCGCTACTTCGGCTTGAGTTTGGCCCCCTTCTAACCTACCAACAACTCTCCAAGCTTCTGAATCGGTTAAATGACTTCGCTGAGACATCGTACTCATCGAAACAAAGCAGTCAATGAATGCCGATCATCCTTGTCTTAATTTCAGTTGAAAGTCAAATTTCATTCGCTGCCGCTGAAGCGACGCTTTTGACGTCGAACTCAAAATTAGCATACTCCACAGTTTGAAAATCAGAAAAATTTGCATTTGTGATTCTCTTCTTCCATTTTCGGCAAAAAAAATTTCGCTTATATCTTTATTTTATATAAAACTTACAATATCCTTTAATTGTTTTGAGCAGTATATATATATATATATATATATATATATATATATATATATATATATATATATATATAATAAAACTTGAGTGGTGCATAATTTGGTGGGAGGTAATTGATTCTTTAACGATGATAATTATTTTAGATGGTTCATGTGTTACATTTGATGATATTTATGAGACAGTCCTTGAAAGTAATAACTCCGGTTTATTTTACATTGAACATGTAGAGACAGACATATATTGACGGTATTACAAAGAAAACACACACACACAACAAAAATACACACACCCAGCAACAGCCGATTACATTATGAAAGCAGACTAAGACAGAAGAGAATAATTTTCAGAAACCTCGGTTTATATAGGATGCACAAATCACATGATCTGAATGGTTGGATAGATGTAGTTGAAGATACTCTTGTTAGGTGGATAGCTAGGTTATTATTTAAACGTAGGCCTTGAAGAAATAGACCATATGTCGTCGAGAATTCAATGGAGGGCAAGAGGACTGTATCGTTGATTTAATGTTGTATCTGATAATTGCAGAGCCCTTGGTATACGAATAAGTTGCTTGATGACTAAACATAACTTCACAGCACTACACTACACACACACACCAACATTTAAAGACTATTTACAGGGTTAATAAGAAATATCGCTTAAAGCGCTCGGACCAAAGTATCATGCCTTGCATGTTCATTCGATCAGTTACATCAGCGTACTTTTATAATTAAAATGGCGCGTTACATATTTTTATTCTGGCAACCCTGAAGTCGCCAACACCATAGATAAATCAAAACCTACTCAAGATTTAATTACTGAGAATTATTACACACACACACACACACATATATATATATATATACAGTACAGTCCCGCTAATCCGAACATTCGTTTAATCCGAACGGCTCCGCGGAAAATTTTTTTATAATTTTAAGGACGAAAATCGGTGAATATTTCAATATAAAACAGTATAAACCTTAATTCAAAACAGTTCTTTATTTAATATTCACGCACTGTACATCAAGTTATGGTACAAATTTTAAAATGGAATAAACTACAGAACAGAACACTAATGTTTAGTATAAAAAATTATACAACATAACCCGTACTCCAAGTTCAAATAGTGATTTCGCTGTTACTCCGGCTAATCCGAACAATCACGTAATCCGAACAGGGGTCGGTCCGATATTGTTCGGTTTATCGGGACTGTATATATATATATATATATATATATATATATATATATATATATATATATATATATATATATATATATATATATATATATATAAGTACCATTTTGATATTAACTAAATAAAATTGACTAATATCAATCGAATCAAGTTCTTAAATAATCCTATGCTTACGTGTGGATCTGAAAAACGCAGTCTGGAACAACTACAAATTAATTTTGTCGGAGGATAACAAAAGAAAAACAGGAATTGCAAAATATTAGCAAGATTTATAAAATTGCGAAATAAAAGGTTTAAAAAAATAATATATCGTTCAGTTTTTTCTAACAAACCTTATGTAAAAGAAACAGAAAAAGGAGAGAGAGAGAGAAAGAGATTAGGATTCTTATAATATTTCCACATCTCGTCCACAAATGAATTTAAATAAAAATACATTTAATACTTTTAACATTTAATACTTTTTTATACTTTTAATTCTTTTTCATTTTGTCAAGCTCCCTAATGATATTTGATCAAATATATTCTTGATATCGCATTAACAACAAAGAAAAGGTTTTTTTAGTAGTATTTCCAGGCTGAAAAATAATTGTCTGTTTTATTTACCGTCATCTCATAAATAACGTTATACTCTCTGTACAATGTTCCAACCAAAGTATTAATATTGGAATATTGGATTTCAGTCTGTCTGTGTTCTAAATTGCTGACTCTGATCTTATCCGGTGGACAACAGCTCCTAGATTTCTTTGTTCTAAGTAACTCAAACCTAAAAAAGATTTTCCCCCTCTTTTCTCCCCTTTTTGTGTGACGATGCATTTGAGACACTAGCTTTAAGTCTTAAGCTTCTTTTGTTCATATAAAGTTTTCTACCTCAGATTAGAAGCAGCCCTCTTTACAGCTGAAAGCTCTTCTCTGACGAATTTTTCCCCTTTAAACATAAATCTTTTTACCTCGTCTTAAAGGTTAAGGGTATTAACGCTTCGACGTACAAAAAGCATTTTGATTCAAAGAGACAGGAATAGGGATCTTTTGACAGAGAGAAAAGAGATCTTTTGTTTCCTTTAATCCCGGTTGCAATTATAGATATCCTTCTGAACAAAACTGGATGTTTTTTTTTAAAATTTTGCCGTGATTCCGAAAAATAATATAAACTGGGAGACTTGTAATGAATACTACAGATAAAATAAATACTACAATGTAGTATTTAAAGGATGAAAAAGACATAGCAGTAAAAAGTGAAAAGACACATTGTGACGGGCTCACGCGTCTTTACTTTAACATGTCCATTGGGTTCTTTGGGGCCAGAATTAATGGCAACTCTTTTCCAACCAAATCCAAGAAGTGAAATGTGAAAGAATGATGCAAATTAAGAACCTTTTAATATCAGAAGTTAGAGTAAGCGCGATGGAAATTGGTAGAGAGTGGTGGCAATTAGAGGAATGTAAAAAGTCCATGGTTCTAGATTGAAGAAGTTTTAGATAACGTTACGTGGCGAAGAATAGTTATTATACATGATAGAGATCCATTAATCAAGGTGCATACCATTGCACACGAATTATCGCAAGATATAATTTAAAACTAGTGTGATCATTTGCTGATACTACAACAAGGTAGGATTGATTATTTAATATTAGGATCAGTGATGGTATTAGAATTGAGTGTAAGCTATTCAGTTATTGATAGTGGTCCGAGTTAGGTTAAGTCGTTATTATAAATATATTGTGTGTGGTGTGTTTTACCATCGTAGATTCTCTCGCATAAATTATTATAATCTAATTTGTTAAAGGTTTAATTTGAGTATCTTAATAAAGTCATATTAAGATAATGTTTCCTTCTAGTTCTTTCGTTAATTCTACGCCTCTAGCTCACGCTGACACTCCGAGAGATAATCACCATAGGGGGAGGGGTTATCACAACATAATGAAAGCAGAAAAAAGTATCGGGGGAAAAATTATTTTGTGACAAAACACTATCAGCTTAAGAGAACAAACAAACAAAACTTCTTAAGGCCCTGGTCCCCTACAACACAAATGTAGGCCTCACCTATGACACTTAAAAGTAGACGGTACACAACATACGTTGTCAAATACCCTTGCAAACAAATACCCGAACCAAATAAATGTGTATGACTTGCATTCGCACAAACCAGCTTGACCGACTACTGCCGATAGACTGAATGAGTAATAATGGTGTATGGTGGTAAGCATAGGGCTATACATGGACAACGGTCATCCGTGGTAGCCAGTTGACATATCATTCGAAATTCCAAGTTTTTAGAAGAATACAACCGGAAATAACATTTGAATGTTAAATTTATTCTAATTATGATCTTTTTTTGGTTGAATGGAGAGCGAGACGAGGTCCTCATTGTGACCGAAGCTCTGGACAGGGTCCAGTTGGCCCATGTCTTAAGACGTCATTGTGAATACCAGACTCTTTTCATGAAGAATTTGATGCCCTCAACTGTAACAATTGCTTGTTACAATCTGTACATGCTTAAACCCTTATTAGCCATCAGTTCTTCAAATAAAAGTTCGCATTCCTTAATGAACATCAGTTGCCTGGTGTTCTCTGAGGATACACTCTTTCTACCCGGCATATCCCCCAAGCCTCTCACATAAGTTCAATGGTACTTGAATCAAGAGAAAATGCTGGTCAAATCATTCAACGGATATCTTCGAATTTTGGAAGTACCTGTACAACGTGGGACCAACTATAGTGTTCGAATTAATTGGGGTAAAAGATAAAAACTATTTTTTTTAGAACCCGTAGCTTTTAATCATTACATCAGCGTTTCTCAAACTGTGGGGCGTGACAACTCTACAAGGGGGACGCGAGCATATTGAAAAGTCGAGAACGAAGGGTTATTTAAAAAAATTATTAATTTACTGAAAGTAAACAAACAAAATACATTCTGACATAATAAAAAAATAAAATACACATTTACACTGATATAATACACTTATAAATATATCAGCGCTACACAATGCATTTTATAATTAATTTAGCAATTCTAAGTTAAAAAACAAGTTTATTAATTACCAGTGACCTCATGGGCTTATCATATATATATAATTTAAAACAAAAATTAACACTTACGTTGATAATTTTTGTACGGTTTATAACTAAACCTTGACTGCCAATCAAAAAATTCGCGATTCGTGATGTATTGGGGAGGGGGGAGGAATAAAGAAGAAAAAATAATCTGAAAAAAGTAAATCATTTTCAAACATTGTCAAGGTCCTTTTATTGCATTCAAAAATTTTCGGAATAAGTTTACGGATAGCAGTGCACAGAAAAGATCGTATTTCCGAAAGACGTATTTATACGTCTGGAGAAATAAACGCTTTGACTTAGCGAGACGTTTATATACACGGAGAGGGGGAGCTTAAGAGTTTAAAGTCGTATCGTAGTTTTAGCGTCAAAGTATTGTATTATTGAATTTAGTACATTGTTATTGAATGGGGGGGCGATGAAAATTAGGACTGAATATTGGGTCGCGAATATTGCAACTTTGAGAAGCACTGTATTACATACCATAAGAAGCTAGAGAAATTGCTATATTAGTAGGTCTTCCTATAGCAGAAATGACCTCTTCAACTCGACTTTGTATTGCACATTTGTATAGCACTCGCACATGTTCTTCATCATCGTGAAACCACACTTGTATATCACTTTTTATTATTTGTTCTGTTGTCATACAACTCGTCTTAGCTAACCGATTCTTGAGAATATGTCATAAATTTTCAGTAAGATTTAAGTTTGGTGAATTGCTCTAGGTCAATTAAGCGCTTTTATTTTATTTTACCGCATAAAAGTCTGGACCAATATCGAATTAGGACACGAAGCCAAATCATGTTGAAATGTTTCTTTAAATGTTTCCGTGGATGGAAAAATTCTATAGCGTAATATTTCTATGCATTTGACATAAATCATCATGCCTTTAAAAGGAATTAAGATTCTAGTGACTCTAAGATTTGTAGTGTGAAAAACCCCCAAACCCCTTTGTTCAGAAGTGTGTTTTACAATCTGTTAAATATGACCAGGAAGCAGAGTTTCAGCTTCACTTCGTTTAACTACACTTGATTTGTATCTCTGCACAAATACATGCGTTTCCTCAATGAAAGGGCCCAGTGTCAAGTTATCGAATCATAGCATGCATGTCATGAGTTCGAGCCCAGTACCACTAATGATCCGCCATGTAGGTGCACATTAAATATGTCGAGAGCTGAAATGTTCGATGGTGTGGTGTGGTAGTTAGGAGAGGGGTGCCATCTCAGGTGTCGTCCATGCCACTTGACCATGGTTCAAAATTACGTGGTCCGTCGCCAAAAGCCCTCTTGTAGCTGAAGAGTGCGACGTTAATAGTCACTCACTCACTCACTCGTCACTGAAAATCCCCTTATTTCTAGTTGTTGACAGTCCAGGATCGATAATTTTGGATGTTTTTACATCGTTTTCTTAGAAATTGGTTTTTCCTCGGTTTTGATGACATAACTGGTAATCACCTACCAACTCAGACAAAAAAAATGTTTGTCCCAATTAATACGAACAGTACAGTATGTGGGTAAGAGTTGTTATCTACAAATATAGAATCTGGACCTCACAACACATGCACGTGGGGTGAGGACAATTTGACAGAAACGATCTCCACTAAATGATCCTTTGTTGAAAGTGGAGAGAACTGTCCGTTCTTTTACTTTAACGCCTACACAAGCAAGCTAGGACCACCCAACGATGTCTTTTCATGATGTTTAGGAGTTGTGTCCCTCTATTTGTCTGTACCACCTGGGACGGAGGATTGTTTGTCAAAATTAAACAACTCCATCTAAAGAGAATGGAAATCTATCGATAAATCAGTCTTTGTGTTTATTACACTATAGTAAACTGTGATGTCTATAGGTTGCTATAAATGGTATGCATCGTTACAGAAGACAATAATAGGTCAGTTAACATTCACAGTTTTTAAATATCGTATTTACTCGAATCTAAGCCCCACTCCGAATTCTCAAAATGTTTTTGTGAAAAAATGTTGTCATCGATTTTAAGCCGCACCCCGAGTTCTCTACATGTTTTTGAGAAAAAAATTAAAAATTAAGTAAAAAGTTCCTCGATATCCGATACTTAAGAATAAGTTAATAATTAATTTATTTTACAAGTATTAAAAGCTTTCAAATACATACATGAACCTATAATTACTCTAACCACCAGTATCATCTATCGAACATCATTCGCCATTGCCATTGCCCATCTCATGTCGAGATTGGTGCCGGTGTTACCATTTTCACACACGATGTCGTCTTTCGTGCAACATTTTCTTAAAATTATGTTTTTGTTTGTTCGTTTTTCTTTGAAGAATGTAAAAGAATTTTGAAATACTGTTAACCATTTACAAGGAAATGTGATATAATTTTGCTTACGCCTTTGATGTGCATTTGTTTCATCCGTGTCAAAATTTCAGTGGTCACACTGTTCTGTTTCCGATTTTTTCTGCACATAAAATTGCTTCCCTTTCCCTACTTGCATACTTTACCATACTTCCCTTTCCATACTTGCATACTTCCATACTGAACTCATCTTGATGCTATTAGCGATATCTTTGATGTTTAGATGATTAAAAGAAAGAGAATACAAAAAATCTCCTTACCACGATCACACAACAATGTTTAAGTTAGATTGAACACTGGAGATAGACTGCGGAGAATGGGATAAGTCATCTATGCAAGTGGCCAGGATGAATGAATACATTTTACCTTACGAAAAGAGTGGAAACTCAATTTCCTCAATCCAACAAATATTTTGCCTCCGATTCTGAGCCGCATCTGATTTTCAGTAGCATTAACACTAGAAAAACAGTGTGACTTAGATTCGAGGAAATACGGTAATATCTCGTACGCAGTCTGCTTTTAGCTTATTTTACCATACACGATGATATATTAGTCCTCTGTTATCGTTGTCTTACATTGACCGATCACTATCAATCTCTTTCATACAACTCTTATCTGTCTTTTATAAGATTTTCTAAATTCGTGGAATAGAACTTTGCCTGTTCCCCAATTTTTTTTTCTTTTGAGCAACACTTTTCAAAACACCTCTCCTCAAGCTGGTCAATCATTCTACAACATGTAGTGGCATATTGATGGATTCTCGTATCCATATTGCACGTGCGATTTCACTTTCACTTGCAGTGAATGTTTGAAAATGTGAGTAAACGTGTTTTGCTTGGTATCAAGTCTGTATTGATGCCATGTGTTTGACATCTGTATGTGCCCTAAACTTTCTACACATTTAATAGTGATTGTTTTGAATTCAAAAAGGCATTTTATTCACACTTTTATGGCTGTATGTTAAAAATAATGCTTTCGTTGCATACGTTTCACTAACTAGTGTACTTGGATCAAGAATCTCTTTGATTTGGAGATATTGGTACCTTGTACGCCACCGCTATTGTCGCGCCCTCTACGACGCTTTTTTCCTCGTCTTTACTTATACCGAGTGGACATACAATATCGGTCCAATTTCGTACGGAAGTGCCGCTCGACATAAAATTGTTCAGTTACAAAGTATTGATGATACTGATTATACTTTATATTGGTAATAATAAATCTATGTTTGTGTCGGATTATAGTTCATTTTTCACTCATTTAAACTTTATCGATGTTAATTTTAATGTTAGCATCCCAATACATTTAGGCCTACCGCCTAAGAGAATTTACAACTGTGTTTATATTTTATTCACTTTTTATGATCAAAAACAGGTGATTTTTTTCCATCTTTTTTAAGGCAGAATATTTTCTTGATGTAAACATAAACTTTTTCTACGGTTTCAGTTCATAGCTAATTATAGACCAAGACCTCAACTATTTATATTAAAACGATCTTAAAAATCAAATTTTCATGTCATAAATTGGAAATAAATAAGTTAGTTAATATGTATTTTGTAGAAAATTATATATATTATACCTTATTGAATTTGAGTAAAAACACTTTTAATTTTTACTCACATCAATTTAACTTTTTATCACTAGAAGGTGTAGAGGATTTCGATTACCCTGTAGCGAATTATAAACGAAGCAATGTCCATAATTATTTCGAAACGAAAGGAGTGTGTATCCGGGCGAATTAGTTCGACAGTCCACAATAAGCAGTTCCATGAGATAATTTAGGAATAGTAATGTTTAATTATAGATACGAATTGCCGCGATGCGGCTTACATTCTACGATACAAGTTACACACACACACACTCACGATCTTTACAATTTTAATACAGATGTGCGCACACCAGCGCCCTCGCGTGGTCAATATTTCGGCACATACCCTTAAGCTTTCACCTGTGCATTTCAACAACATGAAATAATATGTATAAAATAATTATTTTAACTAAATAGTTGCAAGACTACTGTTCAGTAGAGTTTAGTTTTAAGACTTTTTAATATTATTTCATGCAATTTTTATATATTTTGACCCTTTATATCATAAAAAACTAACGTTGGCTTTATGTTTCACGAAGTTTATTGGACCACTGCTTTGTCGCACAACATTTCGAGTCGCAAACTGTCAGGAACATTACTATTATGCTATATCCATTCTGTGTCATCCCTAGCGACATATATATCAGAATTCACTGGAATATTATCAATTACATCTGCACTCTTTCTTCAGTTTCTTCGCAGTCACTTTCATCCAAGCTTATGTCTTCATCGGAATCTAAATCAGAGTTGATTCATTCTTAGAAAGCTCTCGTAACAAATTAGAAATTTTATCCGGGCCTAGATCTTTTCTAAGAACCATCAGGGGGTCTGCTCTTCACTAAGTTTGAAAATCGAATGAATTTTTTTGTATGAAAACATAAGCAAATACTATATAACGAAACACTTAGACACAACAATTTTAGCCGGATTGATTCATTTCCATTGTGAACTCAATAACACTGTATTCAATGTCAAAAAATGTGCGATAGGACTTAGGGAAGTTTGTTTTACTAATGATATCTACTTAATGAACTATATTTGGTTGAACGACAGCTTTTTATAAGGATAAAATGCCTTGGTGTCAAAATAACACCAGCAGACACGTTCTAGGTATATTTAGTTGTAAAACCTTTCCTAATTAACCAGGAACCAAAAAACATTTTCTTTGCAATTTCCAGGAAAAAATGATTGCATGTTACAAAAAAATTTAAAATTCCCTGCAAAAATACGTAAAGTGGAACAAAGTAAACAGTTTTCGGTAGGCAATTGATATCGATGGACGTTCTTGTGTTAAATCAAACTGAATTCACCTTCCTTCAGTTTACAAAATAGTTTTTACTCTAATTTGTGAAATCTAAATGTAGAGAAAATGTATAAGCGTTAATTTTTGAATGTAGACGTAAACTTTGTTCAATTTATATTCATTTCCTTAAAGCTAGAAATACTTACAAGTTTAAGTAGTGTTTTACGAAAAACAGAAGCTTTTGTGTTTAAAAAGGGAATGTTATTGCTAGAGTGCTGCAACATAGAGAAAGAAAACAACAAAATTCTTTGAGTACTACATTTACCTGTTTACTTGTATATATATATATTTCTCTGAAGGAATTCTCCATACCTTAAAAAGATAACAAGAAAGGAAAGGAAAAGAATCTTTCACATATTTTTCTAAAAATTTGTAAAACATTTTATCCAATTACATCTGACATTTTTAGTTTTTAAAGTAAGTTTCATTCAGGAATTAAAGTATCTAAAATAATTTTGTTCAAATAATAATCAGTAAGAATCAATACTAAAAGCTTAAATTGCTGTACAAAGAAACTATACATTCTTCAAATTATAGTGGATAATGCTTTAAAATGCAATGAAGGCTTTTATTTTCCAATATTTTAGAATGTGATTTTACGTTCAATTGGTTGGCAAATATTATGTTTAGAATTCTTTCAATGGTATTTTTGATAAAATGTCGAGGACCCGAAACCAAAAGATATTCGTTTCGTAATTTTTTTTTCAGTAATAAATCCTTAAAATTATTAAAATGAATTGGAAAGTAAAATCACAAGAAAAAACATAATGGTTTGAAATTTAGATAAAAGGTTTTTAATTTTCCTTCACAGAAGACATGTTATTTTTTCCTCAATGAATTTAAATCTTTAAATAAAAAATATCTACGAGAAAGCCTCCTTCAATATATTTTTATATTCTTGAATTTTGTAAAGTATTCTCAAAACACCCAAATTTCCTATACAAATTTTCAAAGCAAGTCAACCATGCATTTGAAACATCTACTTCAAGGATGTCAGAACTCAAATCATTCAGCTGTTTATTCCAAAAAAAATTGACTTGTTGAATTATTGAAAAGGAAAGAAAGATGATGTGTGCGAGTTCTCTCTAATCAAACGGAGCAATAAGCATTTTTGTTTTTAGATCTGAGACAGATTAATAATTTAATGTGAAAGATTCCACTTCAAAAGGGCCGCTGCGTTCTTTAAGCTATCAGCCGACAAAAACTGAGAGTAAAACCACTAGCAAATGATAAGGAAAGGACATAGAGTTCAATGGAATGGATTTCGGCGAAAAAGACGCAAAATATTTGCTCTCCAAAGTGTTCTCTCTCATGATTATATCACACTAAAAGAGTTGCTAGTCTAAGATCTATTTCTTGGAATTATTTTTTCCGCATTAAATATATGTTTGTAACTGTTATTATTATTTCCAGTTGACCTAGAGACCAATCGACCTTATCATTCAATTTTCCTTTTTGACCAATTTGAATATTTTGAAATCGACACGAGTCAAATATTTGATGTTTTTATAATTATCGATAACTGATATTCAATTGGTTTTAAGTATGATCTACAAATAAAGATACTAGGAAAGATCTTGTTTTTAGATAACTTATATTATAATTTTAACACCAAGTGTGAATTTTTAGCTTTTTTTAAGAAACTTATTTTCCGTTCTATTTATTTTTTACGCAAAGTTTCTTTTGAAAAACGTTTTAACCAATAGTTTCAGAGAGAGTTGAAATTCAAGCTCGCAGAAATCTACAATATAAGTTGTGTTGATTACAAAATTGATTAATTTTTTTAAAGTATTAAAAATATGGAACAAATAGTTGTAGAAGAAATGAGTAATATGTATGTAATGTATCAATGAGATGGTATTCATTTTGTGCACTGTAGTCTTAACATTAAATAAAACTTCTTGATATTGATCACATCATCGTTTATTTAATTTTAAGATCAGGAAATTACCATATATTCGTTTTCTAGATTTAAATACTCTCCCTATAAATAAAAAAAATATTATCGCATGTTCAAGTGAAGGGTAAACTTTAAAACATTCAACATTTACTTTCACGAACACACTCGGACAAGTCTATATACGATCACGTCCAAGTAATGAATGGGTTTTACCCCTGCTTTTTTCTTCCTCGATATACGTAAAAATAAATTTCAGTTAAATAAATTACTTCTCGAATTCTATACGTATTGAAAATACACTAATATAAATTCTCCATACAACCTACTTTTGAGAATACTACTTCAATGATTTAAATTAAACTCAATTAAGTAAACAGAATAGATTCGTTTTTAAGAGCGCACTTATTGCCTTCAAAAATAAAATGCACTTCACATATTCTTAAAAGTAGTAAAAAGTAACAAACCAATAAAATACTTGTCTTAAATTATAAATTAAACAACGTTTTAATACAATAATGGACTCGTACTAATCAAAACGAATTGCCCTGAAGCTTTCATCTATAGATTAATACAAAAATAAATGTTCCTGTTTCTATCTTCTCTACCTAAAAAGAACTTGGAAAAGTAAGTTATAATTAATGAAGACATATTCATATAAAAACTGTCCTCTATAATTTGTAAACTTGGGAAAAAATTAACGTTTTTTTCGGAATATTTTTCCCGGGGCATTTAGTGGATAAAATATTTATTCTTCAGAAAAACAAAAATTTCGTATAGACGCCATGATTTATTCAATAAACAGCGAGAAAAGAGTTTTTTAAATACTTTTATTCAAGATGGAGAGCCAATTTCCTATATAACCGCTTAAAATATATATGCTAAGAGGAAAATTCACTTTAGTTTTTTTACAAACTGAACACAAAATTTTTAAAACATCCTTCACGTTTTTACTAAAAAAAAGGACATTTTATAAAGTAATCTTCTCTTTGGAAACACGCTTATTTAATTATTAAAGACAACAAAAAAGCTGTGTCCCTTAGAAGTTGTCTTGAGTTGTAACTTTTTATTTAAAAAAAATTAAGATAATAATAGAATAATTTAACCGGTTTTATTTTAAAATAATTGAAAAAAGCTGTTAAAAATCTTTTTTATTAACGTTCCCCCCCCCTTTTAAAATATGTGTATTCCGGCGTATTATGTGCAACAACGTATAAAGCACACGAATGCTTTCAAATTGCGTTTTTTAATTTTGGGTATATTCACCTTATAACGCACATTAATTTTAATTACGGAGAAACTTGAAATGTATACGTGCAATTCTCTCATCTTTTGAAGTCATTTATTTTAAGTTTAATACCAGGTTTTTGAACAACGCTATGTGACGAACTATACGCGTTTCGTCAATTAATCCTCTTGGGAAATCTTTGGGCCATGAATTCACGTTATTCACAATCAAGCCTTCGGAAGAAGAGAATCGTGATATTAAATTTAACTTACTATATATAATAGAGGTTTCCTAGCTTGAAGAGAGAGTAGGAGAGAAGATATACTCCAGTCAGGTGAGATTGCTATTGAAGGAATAATATTAGAATCATTGTGATTTGAGACTTATTAAAAGGGATTTTTAAAGGGACAATTTTTCACTAAGATTGAATTAATAAAATATTTAATCGGATAATAGGTTAGATCCTTTATTAAGGTAAGAATCAAGTTTGATAATCTCCTAATCTTTTGCGTTTTACCGTCGTTGTTCCAGTTTCGTGGTTAGGATTGAGACATTCTCTTTTTATTATTAGTTGCAATTGTGTGTTCTTTGTGTAGCATATAAATAGATTAATTGGATCATGTCGAGTGTTTCTTCCCTGTCCCCCAAGCATCTAGGTGTCCGAGAGAGAGGTCCGAGCCTCTCACAAGTATACTTTTAGAACTAAAACCCTAAAGCACAAGAAATGAGGTGTTGCAAGGTTTGAGATGCATGCAGACGAGAAGTTACAAAAAAATTAATTGTTTAATTTGAAAATAAAAAGTATTTTAACACAGCAGACAATTCTTTTACTGACTTACTTCAAGTTGCTTAGCATAGAATAAATTTAAGAAAGAAGTGAAAATGGAGTTAACATGAGAACATTATTGTGCTATATGGGTTTCTATGATTTTATAGTGGGATTAAGCTAAGACGAATGCATCCAACGGCTCAAATGAGCATTTGGGAATAAATCTCTATATCATGCTACTATATTCAGATGGTTTAAAAAATTTTGCAAATGTCACAATTCTTTTCAGGATGAAGAAGACACAGGAAGGCCGGGGTCGGCAGTAATTCCGGATAATGTATCAGATATACGAAAAGTGTTAATGTATGATAATAGCTGTACCTATCAAATTAAACAGCTTAAGAATGAATCCGCAGCCATACACAAAATTATTCATGAAGAATTGCACGTGAAAAAAAATTGCTAAAATTGCCCTTAAATTGCTAAATGATGGTGACCACCTTATCATTTTTAAAATTGTAACTGGTAATGAAATGTGCCTACCATTTTTTGACGTTCCGACACGTCAAGAAAGTAAAGTATGGGTCTTTGAAGATGATCCCAAGCCAACAATGGTGAAAAGACAACGAGCAATGAAAAAAGTAATATATGCCGTTTTTTTTCAGAAGTACAAGATGGATCAAAGCCATCAAGTGGGAAAGTCAGAAGACAATAACAGCGAACTGGTATACTACTAAATGTCTTCTAGAAATTCTCCAAGAAGTGAATGGTAGAGGACTAATGATTCACCATGACAATGCATCTTCCAATACAGACGGATAAACAGTTAAATTTCTTAAACAAAAACAAGTTAAAGAGATAGAACATTCACGTTATTATCCTGGTCTACCTATTAGTTATTTTTTCATCTAAAAAAGAGCTTACGTGGACGTTGTTTTCATTCAGAAGAAGAGATTGATGTGGCTATAAATGTAATTTTTCATCAATTCCAAGAAATTAAGGGTTTGAGGCATTTAATCTGTAGAAAATTCGTCTGCAAAAAGTGCGTCGAGACTGTTTGAGACTGCTTTGAACACTCCCAAGATTTTGGAAGCATAACTTTAAAAATCTAAGGGCATCTCAGAAATTTCACGATGACCCTCGTATAAGATGAGAAAACATTTACAAAAGGAGACCAAATGTGTGATGCCTGTATAGAAATAAAATATTATATGCATGGGATAAGGAAATTAAAACTAACAATTCAAAAGTAAAAAAATGTAGTATAACTCACAATCTAGAAGAAACGGAAGAGGATTATTTGTTTATAGATCAGAATATAGGGGGCCTGAAGATATAGTGCAAGATGAATATGCTGAATTCTTTTTTGTCATGCAATAATGAAACTTCATGTGGTACTTCATTTCCATTAAATAAACAATATTTAGATATGTACAGAAATCTAATTATCTATATCCTCATTCTCTCTTTTTTTTAAAGCAGTCATTTTTATATCTGGACAACTTACATTCGCAAATTTCGATCTTATTTTTTTGTGTTCAGAGTGAGCGGTATACATCGAAATGTAAGGCATATTTATGCTGTAATGTATTATAACTTTTTTCAATTATAGCAGAATGCTATTAGAAGGCAAATATTTCACTCAAACTTTTGTAGACGATCTTGCTGTTGTCGCATCACAGAAAGTTCAAGTGTCCTTAGAAATTAATACCAATATTGTTATTCACTAAATCTCTGATCAACTTAAAAATACTTAACTTGAAATTTCATCTAAACAAGAACAACAACAAAGAAAAACAAATTCTGTTGTATTTTGGTGTACAGCAAGTGGTGGTGTTTTTTCTTCCTAAGAAATCTTTAAAATTAATAGCCTAACTATTGAATATGTTGACTCTGTTAAATATCTTAGGCTAATTATTGAGAATCAGCTCTCCCATTTACCTCATACAACGTATCTCTCAGTTACCTCTACTATTCAGCAGAATAATGTTTCCTAAATCTAATTTTAGAAATTTTAAATTGTATGGCATATTACTGTGATTGAATCCATTATGGTCTGTGATGCTCGAACCTGAAATAGCTCGCTTGCCTGTCGTCATATTAACCCTTTAACTGTGAAGGGTTTTTTTTTTACCCAAAAGGTTTTTAAGAAATGCGCATTTTTTATTAATTATAAGTATTTCCTCTCTTTAGAGTTAAATATAAAGATAAATAAAAATTTTAATGCGAGCTTTGTGCTTTTACCGCTCTACTTTTGTATTGCAAAAACAGGGGTATAACTTGCGGTTTTCAATTTGGCACGATTCCAAGCATTCAGTTGTTAAACTACTTCTTTGCGGACTCGAAAAATTTTTCATATCTTGAAATAATTTTATCTCGATCCTTAGGACCTAAAGCTAAAAAGCAAAGTACATACAATTTTTTCTCTTCGAACAATTCAATCTCTTCAGCAATGACATTCAATAGTTTAAAAATAGCTGTAAATTTATCTTTAGAGTTATGTTTCATATACACTCTGTCGCAAAAAAATATATGCACCCAGAAGAAATCAAGCTACAATCACGAAACTCGGCAAGAATGTAGTCTGGTAAGAGATACGCAAATGATTAAAATTTCGAAGCCAATGAGACAAGGCTAAGTGTGCTATGCGCATATTAGTTGCGCAACTGGGAGAGTTTAAAAGCATGAGTACGAGCGCCGTACGGCTATCCAAACGAATATGATGACTTTGATAGACGATATTGAGACTTAGGATGCCTCTAAGACGTAATCGGCGGCAGTACGAGCAGCTGACGGACTTTGATAGGGGCCGTATAATAGGCCTCAGAGAAGCAGGTTGGTCGAATAGACGTATCGGCCGCCACCTCGGTCGGAGCGATATGGTAGTTGCTCGGTGTTGGCAACAGTGGATCACAGAAGGTAGAGTGTACCGTCGCGGAGGGTCAGGACGTCCCAGGAACACAAATGATCGCGAGGATCGTGCAATCAGAAGAGTGGCCACTTCGGCACCAACAACGTCGCCAGCATCGATTCAACGCCACTTACCGCCTTCCAGACATCCAGTGCCATCAAGAGAAACCATAAGGAGACGACTGACCGAAGTTGGCTTGAGGAGCCGACGTCCGCTAAGACGCTTGCCACTGACCCCACATCACAGGCAGTGTCGACTGGATTTTTGCCAACCTCGGGCAACTTGGAGTGTGACAGACTGGAGACGTGTCATCTTCAGTGATGAATCCCAATTCAGTCTCAGTGCTGATGACCACCGCACACGTGTCTGGAGGCGCACCGGCCAGCGGTCCGATCCGGCATTTATTGTCGAGCGGCATACAGCAATTTCACAAGGTGTGACAGTGTGGGGAGCAATTTCTTGGGACACACGATCATCTTTAGTGGTCCTTCAAGGCACTTTGACAGCTCGCAGATACGTGGGCGATATTTTAACGCCGATTGTGCTACCCATGCTATCAAGTCGCCCAGGTGCCATTTATCAACAGGATAATGCTCGTCCACATACTGCGCGACTCTCCCAACAATGTCTTCAAGGATATGACGTCCTACCATGGCCTGCCAGGTCACCAGATCTTTCGCCAATAGAACATGTCTGGAACGCATTGGGAAGGCAACTGCAGCCGTCCCGAGATACAGGAGAATTAACTGCGCAGATGCAAAGACTATGGCAGGATCTTCCACAGGGGGTCATAAGTGATCTAATTGAATCGATGCCACGCCGAATTTCGGCTTGTATAGCTGCCAGAGGTGGCTTTACTACTTACTGATTTTTAACCTTTTGCAAGCTGTAACCGCTTAATAAAATGATATTTTGTTCTGAATTTTTAATCATTTGTTTATTTTCATATACACTACATGCATACCAAATTTCGTGAATGTAGCTCAATTTCTTCTGGGTGCATATATTTTTTTGCGACAGAGTGTATTTGTAATTCCTGAAATATCCATATTTCTGAAAATGTTTGCCAAGAAGACCCATTAGAAATTTATCAACTCCCAACCACTAAATAATGGAAAAATTTGTAGGGTATTGCAGTTGCCATTGAGAATTTTACCACGTGCCATAGGTTGCCAATCCCTGGTCTATAAACTCGTAGACCTGTCAGATGTGTTCCTCTTACTGCAACTTACTGCCGCCTGTGGTTAGCTTGGAGTAGAGAGCGTGCATTGTGCACACCACTACATTGGCCTTGTAAGATATTTTTCGAAGAGTCCAGCTTTAACTTGCAGTCTCATTCTCGCTGAACTTGACATGGAAAGCATCAAGTACCCGTTACCACCAAGAGAACAACATTTAACGCACCGTTTCGGTGGTGCGAGACTACATTTGGGGGGATTATTCTGAGTTTCAGAACTGACCTACATGTTCTAAAAGGAACCATGGCAAGTCAAATCCATCGGGACGTCATTTTGAAATAACGTGTAATTTGTTATAGGGCGTCATGGACACAGAATTTGTGTTTTTAGATGACAACACTTGTCCTCACCGTGCAAATATTGCAAATAAATGCATGCAGTAGGAGAATGTCAACCGTATCAACATGCCAGCATTCTCACCGGACTTTAATCCAGTAGAACAAGTGTAGGACATGCTTGACCGACGAGTTGTAGCCCGTTAACCACCTCTTACATGTCTCTTGAGACTTCGGAGAGCCTTGTTTTATGAAAGGTGTAATATTCTCTAAGATCAGATCTATAATTTGATACTAAACATGCCTAGGCTTTGTACGGAGTGTATTGCATCGTCTGGGAGACGTACTATGTATTAACCATCATACCAAGCATGTAACATTGGTTTTTGTAAAAAGGCTTTTTTTGTAATTTGTTCTAGAGAGCAAAAATCGCGATTTTTATTAATGATATCAAACACACAGCATCTCTTTTTGCTCTTTACCATTTTTTGAATAATAAGACTTTACAAATAAGTCACATTTGTTTTGCTTCTGACTCTTTTCCCCCCTGAGCATTATCCTTAAGTTAATGGACATGAGTGTAATTAGTAATCAAACTTCTTTAGAAATTTAACGAAATATATTCTTTTTGATAGATAGTAGAATCCGTATTTGAAGCTATATTGTAGCTTCTGTTTAAATTGAAGAATATGTTAAGGCTGTCTTTATTTTTCGGTAAAAGTACGAGAGCTCTAACTAAACACGAAGCATATTTTCAGACAGAAAAATGACCCAATTTCCATGGAAATTTGTAATACACTGCTGGGCAATTGCTAAGGACGTATTACACTATCATCCATAGCAACCACAAAATGAAAGGAAGCAAAATGTGGAAAATTAGAATAAGTGCGGGATATTAGTAAGAAGAAGTATGAGTATGCAAATTTTTTTTCCACGTCTGTTCATCACGTGATAGCGTTCATAAGAGCTTTAAAGGTTTTGACGCGTGTGGACAGTTCATGTTTCAAGTCAAAGTTTTACAGGAAAGATTTAATAGACGAACTTAAAATTTTTGGCATGTCTTCCCGACATCACATAGACGATTTTATGCGTGGCCGAATTATTGGAAAGATCGAAGAAGGGCGAAAAATAACAGATGTTGCCAGGGAGTTCGACATCGCTCACAGCGTTGTTTCACGGCTGTGGAGGTCATTTAAAACTACTGGCATGTATAGTAGACGGCAAGGGGGAGGTCGTGTTAGAAGTGCGACGCCTGCAGAAGACAGATATATCGTCCTATCAGCAAAAAGGAACAGGCGCACCACAGCTCAGCAGGTGGCAAATCAGTTTCTTGCTGCCTCAGGAAAGCAGATCTCCCGAAACACTGTTGCCAGACGTTTGAGGGGGAGGAGGACTATACGCACGCAGACCTGTTGTGTGTGTCCCATTGACCAGACAGCACCGTACTGCCCGTTTGCAATGGTGTCGTGAGCATCACAATCGGACTGAACAGGACTGGGCATGCGTACTATTCTCAGATCAGACTATGTTCAGTCTGTCATCGGATTGTAGACGCCAACTGATCTGGCGCGAGAGTGGTACTGCTTATCGTCCAGAAAATATCCAGGAAACGGACCGATATCCGACATGCAGTATCATGCTGTGGGCCGGCAAAATGATCAATGGCCGCACGCGCCTACATGTGGTTGCGAATGGGACTAAGACGGGCCAACAATACATTGATGAAGTTCTACTTCCTCCTGTTCATCTTTTCCGTGGTGCTGTCGGTGATAAATTTGTTTTTATGGACGACAACGCAACATGTCATCGAACACTCGCTGTTCAGGATTGTCTAGACAGCGAGGGTATTCAACGTCTCGTATGGCCAGCGCGTTCTCCAGATCTAAACCCCATTGAAAATGTGTGCGATGCTTTGGGGAGGCAAGTTGCTGGTCGAAACTATCCTCCGACAAACAAGAACACCCTCATCCGTGCACTCACAGAGGAATGGGATAAATTGCCTCAACAGCTGCTGGATAATGTTGTGCAAAGTATGGTACGACGTGTGGAATGTTGCATCACACTCCACGGTGGACATATCCCGTACTGATACCTTTCTTTAAGGTGCCTGCTGACTTTTAGATGCATTGTTCCATTTCTCCGTACGCAGATCAAATGAACATTTTTTTTTCTTTCAGATGTTTCACAGCTTTTGTACTTTCCAGAACAATAAATATTCTTTATTCTAATGTCTAAACAGTGTGGCAACTATATTTTATCCTACTAGGCCTCATGTCTCGCTTAATGTTATGCTACATAGCAATTTGTGATCCGTCCTTAGCAATTGTCCAGCAGTGTATTATAACTCGTACCTCTTTTAACAATATAGTGTTTTTAAAAATTTCAAAATATTCCGTGAATACTTTCTTTTTTGTTTTAATACGTGAAGGCAAAGCCCATTTAACATTATGGTATAGGATAAAACATGCGAAACACATTTTATACCAGAAAAAAGGAATCAACTCGGTTAAAAATGGGAAGTTTGATAAAAATTGCTGCTCTCTAAAGGATAGCGAAGCCAGAATATCATATTAACTTTTCATTTCTTTTCTATCAGAAAAAATGTTCCAAATTCGGGTCTTATTCTTTAACATTAACCGAAAACAGCCTTAAGCAATGTTATATAGAAAATTGATAGTTCCAATTTTAAGGTTCTCTGCTCTAAGTCATCACGTATGGTGTGAAATCCATGGCGTTAACTTTAATGTTACCCTGGTTACATACACCATGTCACCAAACAGCTAATTCTATAACTTGGTGTTCTGGATAATCGTTAATACAGCTGAACTCAACATTATACATCATATCTGTTTGCAGTAGGGCGAGAGATTAAAATTTATTCCCTGCATAACAACACCTCGAAGACTAACTAATTTAACTAAGTCATTTTACTAAATATATAAGTATATAGAGTTGGAGTATTTGTGTATAAATATCCTTTGTTGACCCATATTGCTTATAACTATCCGCTACACGAAGTCTGAGTTAAGGGATATATATGAGTTATAATGAGAAAAGTGCCTATCCAATTAGAAGGGATAGCTGCTTAAAATTAATCGATGTAATTTGTTAAAAACTACAAGGGGAAAATATACTTAAGTATACACATTACTTATTCTATGTATATTAATTATTTGAAGAAAGGAAGTGTGCGGGTGGTTAGAAATACCATAGTTACCGTATTTATAATTCATGAAAATCATTTTTACTTTATAAAAATATCTATATATATTCTAATCTCAGTGGTGTAACAGCCCATGAGGACCAAGGCCTACTGTAAACCTTAGGCACTAAAATGCATGCGCAGAAAATTCGATCAAGTGATCAGTCTGTCACGAAACCTCCAATGTTTAGTTCCCACAAAGCAGGGTTGACACGCAAAAATCTGTTAGTTTTTATTGGATGCTACCAATTTCGACTGAAATCTTCTGGGATTTTTTCTATTGTTTCCTGTCTCTGGGAACCAACAATGATTTATATAAAATTTAAAACGTAACATTTTGCTCATTTTGTCCCTTATTGGCGGTCTGCTGGGAACGGATAGCTCTCTGCTGAGTAATATATGTATAATAGCCGTTCCTAGCCACTTCACTGGATATTTCATGATGTTGTATGAATATGTATTATTGCGTGGGGTCGAATTCGAGAATTTTATGCTATTAGTCCCAAAGAGCAGAACAGTACTTTAAGAACTATGACAATTTATTGTTAGAAAACAATCCTTTAAATATAGAATACAGCATTAAAATTCGCACGATAAATCTCATATATATATATATATATATATATATATATATATATAATCTCCTCTCTCTATATATATAATCTATAACTGCAAATACTAGTAGGCTATAATTTTATCGTTATATTTTAATAGTATAGTAATTTTATTTGTAATGTTTAAATTTCTCCTAATATTATTCATTCATTTTCCTTTTGCTCAGTGGTTTAGGCAAATTACAAGTGAAGGTTTGCTAGCCCTAAAATTTGTTTAAACCTGCAATCTTGGTTTCAACGGCCAGGAGTTTCTTATTGTACCAATGTGCCAAATATTTCCTATCTTGACTAGTAATATTTATGTTTTATAGTTATTTGTATATATTTATGGATTTTATTTGTTACTTTGATCATCTTTCAAGGGTTTTATGCAAAGCATTCTCAGATAAATAGGTGTTTATCTTTCCTGAAATATGAAACCGTTGTACTTGGACACCCTGTGTATCATCTTTTAAGTAGTTTGAGGTTTATTGCTCACACCCACGTTAAATACTTCTGCACTGCAACAAGTATCCATCATTTTTGTGAATAATCCAGCTTAAGCTTCGTGTTCAAAAAAATATATTAAAAGGTTTTCTCGGAAAATCTTTCCAGCATTGGTCTTCCTTTCCGAATTTGTTTCAAAGAAACAGAAGAAATTCTCGTGGGCGGTAAAGGAACTTAAGTGCTGTTAACATAAGTTCGGATGAGTAATAAATTGAAGTGGACAAGTAAACACTACATTTTCAAACTCATTTGCTCCTTGACGTCTTCATATCTGTCTTATCTGCTTTACATCACAAAACTCGTATATTACAAAAGTTTTAATAAATATTGCACACATTTTCCATTGACTAAAACGGAAAATGATTTAAGTGAATATAGTACTTCTGCAGAATTTTGAAATTCCCTATTTTCACGTATTTCGAGACCTCATAAATTTGCAAAATTACCTCAATTTAATGTGAATTTTTATGTAGTTTTTGAAGTAAAGTACAAAATTTAAAATAACAGAAATTTTTTTACTATGGAACTATTGTATTTCTTTAAATAAAAACATAATTTATATGAACACAAAAATAAGAAAACCCCCACAAGAAAACTTTTGAAATATTTACTGTAGAATCTGCATTCTTAAATAAAATTAAACCGAAAGAGAATTCCTGTATTCTGTACATTTCAAATTTTAAATTTTTCTCTTAAGTATTTTCTAAAATTAAGAGAAAATTTACACAATTTAAAATTATTACTTTTTTTCTATCCATCATGTTAGGAAATAAAACCTACTGATCCCATCCACAAAAGTTGAGATATACAGAATGCAAATCTACATCTACAAGTACTGCACATACAAAATATTATAGCTCTGCAACTGAAAACTTTTTTCAATCTCGTGGGAAACTAAAAATTTGAAGCAGGGAAAGTCAGGTTTGAAGATAATTTTTTTCTTTGTCTATATAAAAAAAAGGTTTTTCCTGATTCTGTATTTAATTTATTACGTACTATGGCAACAATGCCAATGTTTAAGATAACTCCCCAAATTGACAACCCTGATTTTGCATGTGTCGTACGCTCTGAATTGGCAGCCATGCACTTCGTTTCTCATAATGTCACCAATACGGTTGCAATAGTACATTGTTTCAAGCTCTCGCAGAAAAATATCGCACGGATTGCCTGAACTAAAATCGTTGCTTAAGAAGAAAAGCGTAGTCTCAAACGAAGACTTACTAACAATAAGCGGAACTAAATACTCAAATTTTCAGGAAGCTGCAGGTTATCAAAATCTGAGGACTTTATCAATAACGTGTTGGACGATGCAGCTTCAGTAATAAATTTAACTGAATAGTAGTGCCAAGAACGAATTTTGCAAAAAAATAAAATAAAATAAGAAGCTACATAATGCATGTAGATAACAGTTTTACAATTTTAGCAATGAGTATGAACAGTTCTATAATTTGTACAATGGGGTTTGGTCTGTAGTTAGGCCGACAGAAGGTACCTTCCACTTAATTTTAAGATCTTTCTAAAGAATATTAATATTTGAACCACCCGTGTGGTGACCGGGTTTTAAAATAATAGTCCCAATGTAGCCCGAGTGAGTTGTAGAAGGTGACTAAAATGGGACCGATTTCCTAAGTTCGGGGATTGGGCGTAGGGCTAACAACCTTACCCCTTAAAAAAACTCTTGTTGCGAAATTTCAAGAAGAAAATATATCCAGGCTGACCAAGTACATGCCTTGCACTAAATCATGCTTTAACAATTCCCATTTTAAAATTGGAGAGTACAGTTTTGAAGTTGTAAACAGCTTCACTTATATAGGTTTGGAAATTAACAATAGAAACTATTGTACTACTGAAATCCAAAAGAGAATTCCTATGGCTAATAGATGTCTTAATGGAATACGAAAGTATATAAAATCAAATTTAATCAAAAGAAAAAAAGGCTCTATTGTATGAAAGTCTTTTAAGATCAATATTTACTTATGCATGTAAGACTTGGTCCATGTCTCAAACGGATGAGCTCCGGATAAGTATCTACGAAAGGAAGATTTTAAGATTTATTTGGGCAGAAATTCAGGAAAGTCGAACGTGGCAAAGATCCAATTTAGAACTCTGTCAATCATGTAAAGAATCTGACATTGTGAACTTCATCAAAATACAACGAATTAAATGGGCAGGTCACGTTGTCAGAATGAATGAAGACCGCATCACTAAAAAAGTCTCCAATGCTCAACCAATTGACACACGAAGAAAGAGCAGATCAAATCTTAGATGGATTGATGGCCAACAAAAAGATGTCCTAGTTTTGAGAACTAGGAACTGGAGAACACTATAAGGAAGAAGGCTGGCCTGGAAAAGGCTTCTTGAAAAGACCAAGGCCCACCCTGGGCTGCTGTTCCTCTGAGGAAGGTAGGAAGGAAGGGAATATTCCAACATATTTACCCAATTATCAAATTTGAAATTTTATCTAAATTTTGAAAGTAAAGCAAATACAAGCCTAATGTCAGTTTCGAATTCGAATTAGAACACATGATTGCATTTATTACATGGCCGTGATGAGCTTAGCCCATGGAGAGTGATTCAAACATAATCGTATGCGTTATGCATAAAAAAAACCACAGAATTCTTACTTGGAAATTTATATATAGTCTACCTAAATTACTCTTGCAAAAAAAACTCCCTTTCTTTTTAAATATAAATTTCCTGACAACAATATTTTTTGACAGTCGTGTGGCCCACGGATCACTGAATTTATTAATTTAGTTCTCGAGCGTGAAAGGTTGAAGGCCCCTACCTTCAACCACTCACTCTACAAGGCCTGTAAAACTGCAAAACTTTGTATGTATATTTTGTTAAGTTCTTAAAATAATTTTTGATGCATGGCAGGATACTAAACAAAACTGCCGCGCACAGTTTTTATATCGTCTGCTTGATAAATATACTGCTCAAAACAATTAAAGGATATTGTAAGTTTTATATAAAATAAAGATATAAGCGAAATTTTTTTTTGCCGAAAATGGAAGAAGAGAATCAAAAATGCAAATTTTTCTGATTTTCAAACTGTGGAGTATGCTAATTTTGAGTTCGACGTCAAAAACGTCGCTTCAGCGGCAGCGAATGAAATTTGACTTTCAACTGAAATGAAGACAAGAATGATCGGCATTCAGTGACTGCTTTGTTTCGATAAGTACGATGTCTCAGCGAAGTCATTTAACCAATTCAGAAGCGTGGAGAGTTGTTGGTAGGTTAGAAGGGGGCCAAACTCAAGCCGAAGTAGCGCAAGCCATTGGAGTGTCACAAAGTATGTGATTTCCAGGATCTGGAACTGTTTTTTGGAGACTGGAAGTGCAGGCCGAAGACAAGGACAAGGTCGTAGACAGGCAACAACGCCCAATGAAGATCGTTAATTAGTGTTAACGGCTCAGAGACACCGAAATATGAACGCTACTCTTCTCCAACAACACCTTCACTCGGCTACTGGCACCACGGTTTAAATTCAGACTGTCCGAAACCGGCTCCATGGTGTAGGACTGTATGCTCACTGACCGATGGTATGTGTTAGACTAACATCAAGGCATCGTAGCGACCGCAGGGAGTGAGCAACAGAGCATGTGAACTGGAGGAGAAATGAATGGAGCAATGTTCTTTTTTCTGACGAGTCCCGTTTTTCTGTTCATCCGGATAATAGGCTTATTTTCATCTGGAGGGACCGTGGCAGTAGGAATAATTCTGCGTTCGTGCACGAAAGTGTCAGATTTGGCGGTGGGGGATTGTTGGTGTATGGTGGCATCTCCATTGACGGGCTCACAGACCTCTACATCATTCGAGATGGACCTCTGACTGTTCGCCGATATAGGGATGAGATCCTCAGACCTATTGTAGTCCCTTACGCTGCAGCAATCGGAGATTACTTCATTTTAATGGACGATAACTGCAGGCCACGTCGTGCTAACCTGGTGAAGGATTTCCTTTTCGAGGAAGGAATCGTATAAATGGAATGGCCAGCGTGTTCTCCAGACATGAATCCAAAAGAGCACGTTTGGGACGCTCTATGAAGACGAGTTGCTGGCCACCAACCACCCCCACAAACTCTCCAAGATCTGGAAAGAGCTCTTCTGGAAGAGTGGGACAGAATACTCCAACTCGTGATTAATAGCCTCATTGACTCCATGCCTCGAAGCTGCTAAACATTGCTGGCCGTCCATGGAAACCATACCCCCTACTGAAAATGATTTCCTTTGAAGAAAACGCCTTTTCTTCTTCTTTTTTTCTCATATCCACAAATTGTGTTTTTTTCCTTTTGTACACAAATGCGCAATAAAATGCATTTTTTTCTGCCAAACATGTGTAGTTTATTCTCATATAACCTACTACGTCTGTCAACCATGTATCAATCAGCTAAAAAGTTTCCCAGCCACAAGATCCACCTAAAACAGCAATATCCTTTAATTGTTTTGAGCAGTGTATTTAATTAATTCTTTTTCTGCCTCGCAGCAAATGAGTATTTAAACTGATATGAAATCAATCTCTTAGCTTTGGTTACTTATATTTGTTTGTTGTGTATTATGTGACATTTTATGACCTGTTTCTTCTGATCAAGTTTCTTTACATGCCGGTGTTCTGGTAGATTAAAAACACTAGAAAAAGAATGCTTTAGATTAAAAATTTCGCTTCCAGAGAGAGGTATTTTTAATTTAAATCAAATTAATATCATTAAACACTTTAAGTACATACTGGCTAATCTTAAAAGGAAAACTATTACCGAAAAAGTGCAAATTTCGAAGTGGTGGAGTGCTCAAATGTTCAGGTAAGCACAAGTTCAAAGATGCGGCAAAACACCAACTTGGATTGCTCAAAACTTAAAAACACACGCAATAAATCGTTAAAGATCGAAAAAATTCTGTGGTGAACTAAAATCCGAAACAAAAAAAAATTCAAATTTGCATGTGTAACGACTAATTTTTTTAAAACCCTAAAGTTTTCTTAAAAAGTTTAGTAGAAGTGTGGAATTTTTATATAAATATTCTTAAATATTTATTTTGTAGAATTGTACACGGAATTACCTCTAAGATGAGTTCAATAAAATTTTCAAAAATTCAAAATCATGATTAATGTTTTTCTAGAATTTTTTAAATGTTTGACAACGAAAATATTAATAAGCAATTGACCCTAGAATTAACCCTTTGAAAAACTGACGGGAATGGTAACCATTCATTTCCGAGACGACATGAGTTTAGCAAGCTTAAAACTCTTTTTAAAAATTAATAACAAAAAAAAATTATACTACATGCAGATGATTTCATGACATCCAATCTTCACATAAGCAAGAAAGTAAAATTTATTTATTTTCGAAGCAATTTTTATACATTTTAGCGTGATGCTCTCTGCAAATTGCTGTAGAACATGATAAATAAAATTTTCGTGTCATTCTACGCTACTCACATGGTAAAACACACATATTTCCCTGTTGTTAGTTTCCAATTGTTCAGGTGGTTCGATGTTCTGCTCCAAATTCAAAAATTCACAGATAATTGGCCTTGTTGCTCGGGGCAAAGTCGATACATTTATACGTTTCTTCAACCATGGCGCAAGGAGATCTTCATTTAGCTTTATTGCAAACTTTCTTCCAAATAATGTTTTTCAGATTTGTGAGCCATATTATGTAAAGAGTGTTTTTTTCCAGGTATAGAAGTTTAAGTTGGCATTACTTTCCAAGATGACGACTGATTTAACAGCTGTCAAGTGATTTATTCTCAGTTTGGTTTGACAATTCATCCAAACGATCATCAAGCAAGGC
This sequence comes from Trichonephila clavipes, assembly GCA_019973935.1. Taxonomy (NCBI): domain Eukaryota; kingdom Metazoa; phylum Arthropoda; class Arachnida; order Araneae; family Nephilidae; genus Trichonephila; species Trichonephila clavipes. The sequence goes on along the minus strand of BMAU01000595.1, from coordinate 433,153 downwards.
GTAGATTCGTCGAATGGGCCCAAAACGAGATTGCCGTTGTTCCCGATTTTCATAAGCGAATTTTGTTTAGCGATGAAGCTCACTTCTGGTTGAATGGCTACGTCAACAAACAAAACTGTCGTATTTGGAGTGAAGCTAATCCACAAGTGTATGTCGAAACACCGTTACATCCAGAAAAACTGACTGTTTGGTGCGCTTTATGGGCTGGGGGAATCCTTCTTCAAAAACGATGAAGGCCACAACGTTACAGTCAAGGTTGATCGGTATAGAGCCATGATTACTAACTTTTTCATTCCTGAATTGAACAATCATGATGTCCAGGAGCTGTGGTTCCAACAAGACGGCGCAACATGTCACACAGCTCGTGCCACAATCGATTTATTGAAAGACACGTTTGGTGACCGCCTAATTTCACGTTTTGGACCTGTGAATTGGCCTCCAAGATCTTGCGATTTAACACCGCTAGACTATTTTCTGTGGGGCTATGTAAAGTCATTGGTCTATGCGGATAAGCCACAAACGCTTGACCATTTGGAAGACAACATTCGCCGTGTTATTGCCGATATACGGCCACAAATGTTGGAAAAAGTCATCGAAAATTGGACGTCCAGATTGGACTACATCCGAGCCAGCCGTGGCAGTCCTATGCCAGAAATCATATTTAAAATGTAATGCCACAAGATTATCTTTCGAATAAAAAAAATTCATGTCAATCGAATAATATATCGTTGTTTTATTGCAATGTAAAGTTCTATACCTCTAAAAAACATCCTGTACATGTATGTGTATAAGATATGCATTTACTAAACTGATATTTATCATGCTATCTGTAAATTCGTGATTTTGAACTTCAATAAAATTTTTATTTTCTGATTCATCCTCAGAAATAAAATTATCATCACTAATTGTGTCTTTTAATAATTCTCAGATAGCCTCAGGTTTACCCCAAAAGTTTTCTTCACGAAAACGTTTAGGCATCGTCTCGAAAACGCAGAAAAAAAAAAAAACTTCCCAATTCCAGACGTTATTGCTACCCATTCGTCTCTGAGACTAACTTCTTTCATAACTATGATCCTCACATAGAGCATTCATTATAATTTGAACTTCATCATAAGTACTGCGTAGAGCAGGATAACAAGAATTGCATAAGCTATTCGAGACACTCAAAATACAGCAGCTAATAACGCATTTCGCAACCAAAACAGACTGAGGTCATTGAAAGCGAACGAAATTCTTCATTTGAATTGAAACCGTCCAGGCCAGCGGTGGCGAACATTTATGAATCAACAAGCAATTTTTTCTAAAGAAGTGTTTCATGAGATATAGATGTGCCGTCAAATAATTTTTCGTGATTATTCGGAAAATAATAAAACTAAATACAGTACAGTCCCGATAATCCGAACAATATCGGACCGACCCCTGTTCGGATTACGTGATTGTTCGGATTAGCCGGAGTAACAGCGAAATCACTATTTGAACCGGGAGTACGGGTCTATTGTGTCTATGTATTTTGTCGTAATGTGAGCGTACGCGCCCGTTTTTTTGCCGCGTGGACTGTACTCCCACTCCTCGACGCGTGTGTCCTCCCTCTACCACTCCTAACTTAGTGTGTCAGTGTGACTGCGTGTGCGTGTGCCCGTACTGTTGGCCGTCAGTCGTTCCGCGCTCGTTCTATACTCGTCCGCTTTTGTCTCTGTGTTAATAACAGTGTTACAGTGTGATATTCTGCAGTGAAAACAGTTTGTTGTGTGTTTTGGACATTTATCTGTGATACAGTGTACGTAAACAGATTGTTATGGCGAGTAAGCGTAAACACTCAATACTTACTCTTAAAGACAAACTAGAGGTTCTAAAGCGTTTAGATAAAGGTGAAGGTGTGACAAAATTGGCTACAGAGTTTAATGCTGGCAAAGCATCAGTTGGAGACCTCAATGAATGGATGGAAGAAGACGGGGAAACAGCCGAATTTCTGACTGATGACGACATGGCTGCGGCAGTGACTCAAGAGCCAATGGAGGAGGAGGTTAGAGTGACGACGAGACGCAATGCGATAAGAAGGACGTGTTGCCACATGCAGACGGCGCAGCTGCTCTTGACCATGCCCTGCGCTACTTGGAGCAACAGCCCGACACTACACCAGCTGATGTGTTATTTATGAGGCGCTGGCGAAATTACGCATCATCGAAAAGACTGTCTTCGTTGCGTCAGAAAAAAATAACTGAATTAATGTAATAAGGTACTTGTTCACTACATTATTAGTACTGTACTGTACTGTACATATTTTGTATTTAATCTTATGTTGTACAATTGTTCATACTAAACATTAGTGTTCTGTTCTGTAGTTTATTCCATTTTAAAATTTGTACCATAACTTGATGTACAGTGCATGGATATTAAATAAAGAACTGTTTTGAATTAAGGTTTACACTGTTTTATATTGAAATATTCACCGATTTTTTTTCGTCCTTAAAATTATAAAAAATTTTCCGCGGAGCCGTTCGGATTAACCGGATGTTCGGATTAGCGGGACTGTACTGTACTAACAAAACTGAAAACACATGATTTACTACGAAATATAATACCTTTTGCACTGTATAGTTGTAAATGTTTTAGTTATACGAGAGTAATTCAAATTAAAGTAACATTAGTTAGATTACTGTTGTAGATTGAATGACAAATAACTTTTATCAGGATTTTAAGATGTTATTTTTAGTAGAATTCATGCTAACTTGGAGTTTTCTGCGAAATGGTTTCCCAGCAGTGAATTATTTTTGCTGTGGTTCACTTTTTCGTTAAAGAGGATTTGTGATTTGTCTCAAAATTCCGTTTTACAGACCATGTTCTGTAAAACAGAACGTAAAACACACACCGATTTGTCATCTTTACTAATCATACCATATTTTTAGATACACCGTTTGAAATTTTCTGTTACACTTAGTATCTTGCATTCTTTGTTCTTTTGCTGAAATAGCCATGTTAAATAACAGTTCAAAATCGTAAATATAACACAAACTTTAAAATACAGTTGTGTCGACTAAATTGACAATGCTGTGCGAAGACAAATTTTGCTTCATAAGCAACTGTAGTCCTAGACGTAAGTAACTAAGGCAATAAATAAGAGACAATAACAAACAAGTGTTTCCCCCATCACCACCCCACCACCGATCACTCGCGTTTGTGTGTAATATTTCATTGTGAATTTATTTTGTTATTTTGAAATAAAATTCAAATCATTTTGATCGCTGGCGTGCCCAAAATATTGTGCCGCCTGCCATTGATGGCACGCATGCCATTGGCTCGCTATCCCTTTCCTAGACATATAATAAGACATATAATCGTAATAAACGTATACGCGCTTGTTATCAAGTAGTAATGAATAGTTGTTAGTAGTTTTATTCGCAATTTCAGTTTAACTTTTTAAATGCTATATGTACTTACAGATTGAACTTTCCCTGTACACTAATTTTAATTTTGCTTTGTAATAAAAATGAATCGTTTTTGTTTTGTTAAATATGTAAAATAGTTTTATTATTACTTTTTACGCACGGTTACATGAGAAAATATTTAGAGATATTTCATCTTTCACTAGGGCTTCTCAAACTTTCAATTTTCGCGAACCAATATTCAATCATAAATTTCATTGCACCCCCCTCCTCCTCCATACAATAACAATGCATTGAATTCAATAGTACTATACTTTGACACTAAAGCTACTGTACGACTTTAGCCTCTTAAGTGCTACCGGCGTGTATAAACGTCTCGCTCTTCGACCTCTCGCCGAAGCATTAATTTTCTGGACGTATATATACGTCTTTCCGAAGTACGATCTTTTCTGTGCGCTACTGTCTATAAAATTATTCGGAAGGCCTTGGAATGCAATTAAAGGACTGTGACAGAGTTTGCTAAGGATTTACTTATTTTAGTGGATTTGCTTATTTATTCCTTTTCTCCGCTCCCCCTCCCCCCAAAGAAAAACATCACATATGAGCACCTACGTGGAAAATGGTGGCATTGGGTAGCGAATTGCGTAACTTTTATTCGGCAGTTAAGGGATTAGTTATTAACTGTACAAATTATCAAGAAGAGTTTTATTACAAACCCATAAGGTCGCTGGTAATTATCAAACTTGTTCTTAACTTATTATTGTTAAACTAATTATAAAATACATTGTATAGACTGATATTTTTATAAGTGTATTGTAACTGAGTAAATGTATATTTTATTTTTTATTGCGTCAGAATGCGTTTTATTTGTTACTTACAGTAAATTTATAATTTTTTAAAATTATCTTTTATATCCGATTTTTTCATATGCTCATGCCCTACTCGTAGAGTTTTCACGCCCCCTAGGGAGGCGTGCCCCAAAGTTTGAGAAACGCTGTCTTACACGGGTTTTTAAGGACGTGGAAAGTATCTCCAAGTTTGTACCACGTCGCATACCTTTTTGTACGGTTTTCTGAGGAACATATCTGCTGAGTAAAAACAGAGTTGGGTGTATATTATGAGGTACTCAAAAATGAAGTTTTATAAGAGTATAAGCATGTATTTTAAAACCCACATAGAGATTTAAAAATTTTAAATTAAAAAAAAATCCTTTTTTCTAATAAAATTTTAAAGTTATTTTGCTGAATTTTTTTACACATTAAGAGTCTTTATAAATTATTATTAATACCAAAGTCTAAATATTAAAAAAAAATAGATGGTACCGTGCCGAATTATTTTGTAAAGTGTTAGCTCTCTAACAGTTATTAATTATTCAAAATTCACAGGTTAATATTATAAGGAACTGCAAAAAAAAATATTTTGAGTTATGAGTTTTTAGGAATGAAATAACAAAAACAATTTCTATGCAATATGTGTGAAGTAACAAAGACCATTGAGTGTGGCAAAACAATTAGTAACATTCGCAACTGTTTCAAGCGAGCCTTTAATCCTTTTCACTAATGAACAGATGAAGGCTGAGTCATTTTCCAGCAGAAACTCGTGGAACAATTCTTTAACCATTCGATCTGGCTTCGAGAGTTTGTACAGTCTGAGAATCAAAAGGAAAACTGAAACTTGAATACTAGGCTTCAATTGTTTCCCAAAATATTTTGAAGACAATAAATAAGCGTTTGTTTGAGGGCGTATATTCATTTTATATTTCCTAAAATAATTTCGGCATTTCCCCCTTAAAATACTTTTATTTTAATTCATTTTTCATCAAATAAAAGTACCGTAAAATGCGGAGTGTGATGTGCACTTTTAACACCAAAAATAACATCGAAATTTACGGGGGCGCTTTATACGCCGAGTATAAAAATGATAGCTTCAAAAATAAAAAGAGAGTTAGGCATAATATATATATATGTATATAAAACTAGACTTCTACATAGATCAAAAAACTGTTCATTTAAAAGAAATGAAACAACATGCTTAAGGTTGTCTTCGTTTAATGTTAAAGAATAGGACCCGAATTAGGTACATTTTTTTTAGATATAAAAGAAATGAAAATTAATATTATATTCTAGCTTCACTATCCCTTAGAGAACAACATATTTGTCATTCTGCACTTTTTTGGCCGAGCTGAGCCATTTTTTCTGGCGTAAAATGTGTTCAGCGTTTTTCTTCCTATAGCATAATGTTAAATGAGCTGTTCTTTTACGTCTTAAAATGAAAATAAAATAATATTCAAGGAATATTTTGAAATTTTAGAAACACTATATTGTTAACAGATGTATAAATTATAATGGTACAAATTTTCATGAAAATTCAGGCATTTTTCTGTCTGAAAATGTGCTCCGCGTTTAGTTTAGGCTCTCGTACTTTTGCCTAAAACAACCTTAATGAATTTAAAGGGTTGTAATTGTGTATAAGTATTCTATTTTTAAAAACTCTTGATACAATAGCTGCAATAAATGACTTCCAAACATAATAGAGTCGCACACATACATTTCTGGTTCCTTCATAAAACAGAGGGTGCGGGGAATCGATCTAAAAATCAAAAACTGCAGCTTGAAAGTATAGGTGCACGTTACACGCCGGATTTTACGGTATTTGTATGTTAGATAAATAAATCTTTTTGATCACAATTGAATTAAAGACAAATTAACAGATAACTATGGAATTTTATTCACACGTTCTTTTTTACCGATCATGAAACTTATTTATGTTTATTATTACAGACGGATGGCAGGTTTTGTTAACCTGTAACGGGTTCTATTCATGATTCTAACTAATCCTCTAGGGTTTTGCTCATCAACCCTTTTATCCCCGCGAACCTGCAACGAAAAATACTGTAAATGATGATACATAAGGGTTCATGATGGAGCTCTGACCCATCTTTGTGCTCCTGTACGTGATAGACTGAATGGGTCATACTCAGGTCACTGGACCAAACATGTAGATCCAGTTATATGGCAGCCACGCGTGCCAGATCTCACGCCGTTGGATATTTTTCTCCTATGGGATAATCTCAAGGGATTGGTGTATCGAAACGTGTGATTACACAAACGGACTTTGTTGCTTGTCTGCATACTGCTTGTCTTTCGGTAGACATTGTGCTATTGCGATTAGTGCTCTCCACGCTTGCTGAAGCCTGTCTCAATATGCACGGTGTACACTTTGAAATTCTGTCTTTTAAAATATCTGCCAATACTGCAATTGATGTTTCCGTTAAAACTTTTTTCATTGCACCGGCATACTTTGTTTTTAGCATTGTTTTCACGTTAACTACGGATGGTACAGGTACAGTTCCTTGGGCATTTTTTATATACTACCTACGACAGTATCTCTTAAACTTGGCGGGGGGGACACCCCCTTACGGGGATGTGATTACTCTACGAGAGGGGTGCGAGCCTATTTCAAAGTCGAAAACAAAAGATAATTTAAAAATGTTATTAATTTACTGAAAGTAAGCGAACAAAATACATTTTGACGTAAAAGAAAATAGAATACACTTAGAAATATATCAGTTCTGCAAAATGTATTTTATAACTAATTTAACAATGCTAAGTTAAGAACGTTTAATAATTATCAGTGCCTCCGTGACTTTGTCATGTATAAAATCATGTACATAAATTAACACTTAACTTGATAATTTGTACGGTTTAAAATTAATCCCTTAATTACCGATTAAAAAAAGGTACGTGATTCGCTTCCCAATTCCCCCGTTTTCCACGTAAGCGCGTGTGTGATGTATTGGGGGTGGGATAAAAAGGAATAAATAAATAAAACATTCTCTGAGTGTGAAATAAGTAAATCCTTGGCAAACACCATCAAAATCCTTTTTATGTATTTCCAAAACATTCGGAATAATTTTAAGGATAGTAAGCCACAGAGACGATCTTACTTCGGAAAGAGGTACATATACGTCCGGGGCAATTAACGCTTTGGCAGAGCGAGACGTTTATATACACCGGTGACACTTAAAGAGTTAAAGTCGTATTGTAGCTTTAGCGTTTAAGTTCTGTATTATTGAATTAAATACATTATTATTGTATGGAGGGGGGCGATGATAATTATGATTGAATATTGGGTTTTTTCAAATATTGAAAGTTTGAGAAGCACTAACCTGCGAGGTTTCTAGCTGTGCAGAGTTTTGTCTCTATTTTCGAAACACCTTGTATATGCGTCTAGGCACGCGCGCGGATGTATTACTCGCATTTTGTATTATTCGTCTGTTAAAAGAGTGCTTTCTAACGAAGGACAGATAAAATCCATATTCCTAGTACCGTTGGTAATCTCTGTCAGCGCGAAAGTGTAAAATCTTTTAATTAAGTTTTGAAGCTAATTTGCATTATTATGTGTTATGAAAAGCAATTGGCAAGGTAACGTGTTGCCTTGTGTATCGTCTGCATGATTGTAAGATACTTTATTTTGAATTTAAACTATAACATTATTCTCAGTCACGAAATTTTAAGTTTCCAAAAGAGAGAGAGAAATAAATCATGGTACTGATTTACTTTAATGTTAAGGTATTCGACTACCCTAAAATCATGATTTTTTTTTCAAAATTTGACATATTTTATGATTTTATTTTATAGGACATATTATTAGCTTAATAAAAAGACCAAGTTTTTTATTTTCCCTTCACTAGAACAAAAACTATAAGTGTTTTAGGAAAAGCACGTGTCAAAACTTTACACAAGATGTCAAACTTTAAAATGCGTTTTACTCGAAGTGTGTTTTTTTTCTCGAAAAGCTCAAACGGGACAGCGATTGCTCAAAAAGTTTTGAAAATAATTTGATGAAATTTTGGCTGTATGTTCTGTATAGCAATAGAAAAGTTTTGACCTTCAGATTTATCAATCACTGTTTTATTTCAAAGTTTACAGTTCTTTAAGTGAATTTAATCACTGCTTTTTTTAAGCAATTTCGTGTAATCACTAAGATAAAATACTCTAGTTTTTGTAAAAATTAAAATATCTCTAATCCTGAAGGTCATTTCAAACATGAATAACAAAGTAACACATTAGAACATGAGAACTTTATTCATAAAATTTTTGTACATTTTCCCCATCAAAAAACTCCGTTTTAATAATAATTTTTTTTTCTCTTTTCAATTTTAGAATTTTTTCCTTACAATATACTAAATAAATCTAAAAATCACAAAAAAAACTCATATCTCCATTTTTGCAAAAAAAATGTTGTCGCAAGTAGTCAGACACCTTAAGAAACTATTTCCAACTTCTGCTTTCATGAAAAGAGTGAGTGAGAGTTTTTACGTCACTCTACAAAGCAACAAAAGGGGCTATTGGTGACGGAGCTTGTAATTTTGAGCCTTGGTCAGGTGACGAGGACTACACCAGAACTGAAACTCCCTCCTAACTTCCACACCGTACTCAGGGAGGACGTTCCAGCCTCGATAAATTTAACATACTGCGGCCTCAACAAAATTAACATACTGCGGCCTCAACACGCCCGTTAAGAGTTCGTGACCTTGATCAAAAAGCTGTTACGATGAAATGATGAAGCTTAATTCCTCCCCCTTGTCATTAGAAAATTTCAGCGGACAGAAATTTAGTTAAGCTACTCGGGAAAGAAAATCATTTTTTTTTATTTAAGCTTTCGAATGGTGAAAAACTATGTCAAAATAATAATCGAGGTTGGTGGTCATACTTTCGTGTTTTTTCGAACGTACTTTTTCTTTAAATGCTTATTAGAAGCATAAACATTTGCGCAGACATTATAAATATTCATAAATGTGAAACGAAGCAAACAATATCAGAAAGAAAGCATATGCAATCATTTATCGTATAAATTTATGTAAGAGATCACAATATGTAGCTATAAGTAAATTACGTAGACACACAAGAGCTATTGGCGTAACTTTCATGTTTAATTTAGTCTTAAATGCGCTTGTAATTTGTCTGGGCATCCCGCTATCAATATTTATGTTTCCAATTTCGAGAGAAATGATGGCGATCAATATCTCCTTAAATCTTATCAAATGGCTACGAATGATACATTAAATGAACAAGAAAGGGTGATGTAAAAATAATTTGATACTATCTAATGTTACACAGCGCCGTTTTATTCTCAGAATTCTCCAGAAAAAGGCACGTATACAAAAATCATTTAATTTTGATCAAAAAGGGGAAATCGTCGCATGAAACAATAGAAAAAGTATCTACAAAAAATGCATAATTTTCTAAATCCAGAAGCGGTTGCGCGGGTCACAGAGTTGACCACGCAACCTTTAATTTTGGAGACAGTTTATTTCTTACCATTGACCTTGTCAGTATCCTCCTGTATGGCAGTCTTCAGGGGAACTAAAATGTATTTGTCACATATCTCCTTCTTTCGAAGTGGTAAAATTTTCTTGCGTTCTTAAGGTACTTGGGGTGACCGAGTTCCCCAGGTGAATACTTTTGTTCCAAATTATTTTCTATGAACAGACTACATTTCCTCCCAGTGAATGACTTAGTGGTTATAATTTCTGTGTTGTACGGCTCATTATGGCTCATAAATGTAAATGAACAGAACATAAAGAAAGGAACGGGCTTCTGCGAGATCTCTATTGGATGGAGTTGAAACAAATCAAGAAATGAATGAAACTTAAGAAATAATGGATATTAATCATATGATAGTGAAAGTAAATTGAGAAACGCGATGAACATGAAACGTTTAAGTTGAAAGAAAAATATTCAAATACAGTAGAACGTCATTTATCCGAATTAATTGGGACCGGACACCGTTCGAATACGCAATTGTTCGGATAACCGAAAACCGAATGCGATCCATGCAGTATATGACGAATATTGAAAATTATCACATGCCGAAAACGTGCTTGAAAAAAGTAAAATAGGTGCAAAATGTCACAATTTTACCTTCATTCTGGAAAATAATCACCTATTTTTCGTTGTACCATTGTACGCCGATTTTTCGTCACAAGATCTATGATTCTCTTGAGCAGCAGTAGTTGAGTAGAACAGCACTCTGATTGTTGTTCATACCACTCCAAAGCTGTCTCTAACTCAGAAAACATGTCAGCATTTGATGGAACCTTTGCTTCTTCCGTTGTTGTTGTTGTTGCCCTCGTCTTCTAACGTTTCATCGTCGACAGGGTGTGATTCTTCTATCACGAAGTCACTTTCTCCCTTCGCGAGATAGTTCAATATTTCAAGTTTTGTCTCTGTGTTCTAGAGATTGAGCTTCCGTTTTGAATTCGAAGCCCTATCAGTTCACAACGCAACAAAAGAGCTCCCTCACTTAGAAAGAAACTGAACTAATATTCCGCGCAGATGTTTACCAAATCACACGACTGAAATTCACCAAATATCCCTGATCTTGGGTTTTCCCGTCACTTTTGGCCTAACGCGAAACAACCGTTGAGCATTGCACTGTTCGAAAACGTATTCATATACAGTACATGTAATTAACAAAAATAAGCTGATCCGGATATTTGACGCTCCGGATAATAAAGGTTCGGATAAACGACGTTCTACTGTACTACCTAAAAAACTCCATCAAGAACCGTATGAAGCCACAAGGCACACAACACCCTGTCAGAAAGACATAAACAAGAAAAAGTTCAACATGCTATTTGTCAATCATCAAGGTACAATAAAACTACAATAACTTAGAACAAAATATGGCAGTTTTACCTGAAAATATCATTCCTGTAATGTTAGCGAAAATTGTCTGTGATTTCTGTCCTTTATTAATGTAACGCACATTTGAAACATTTCTGTTCAGTTTGATTGGATTTTTTCTTAAATTATATCAAAGAAAAATGGAATAGAGTAAAAATACGTAAGCATACTTTCTCTTAATTAAATTTTCCCCTGGAATTAAGATTTTTATTGTATATAGTAAAAATAATTATTAAAATGAAAAAAAAAGGATTGGGAGGACTCCATCACCCCGGGCGACCAATAACTTCAGTATCGAGAGTACGACTTCTCCTGGGTTAAGCAATTCCTACAGGTTTGATTTTTATTTACGGGCACACACTCAAAAGCAACCTAATGAACCTCGTAATTTTGATTCACAGTGAATTGACGAGGATGGCAGTTGAGCTGTCCCCCTACCCCCTAATCAAACTTTCACACCACGCCAAGAGAAGATATCGGAGCCTCGATAGGTGAACGTGTATCAGCCCATTGGTGTAACTGAGGATATGTGGGCCCTCTGCAAAATCAGGTTTGGGGCCCTCCCAAGTTGGATTTTGCAAAGGGTAGGTAATTAGTGGCAGTTAGGCTTTGGGTCCCCTAAAACCCTGCCCTCCCTCGAGATGTGGGGGTTGCGGGGTGTACATTACGCCACTGCATCAGCCCCTATACGTGGTGGGACTTCGAGGCTACCACAAGTTCGTGACCATGACCACTCGGTCACCATGGCCATATTATATAGTAGGGAAAACATTTCTATCAAAACAAACGCAGTTCGTAACATTTAATGGCTTTTAATTAGACTTTAATTAGACTTTTTTCAGAAGAAAATATTTTCATTCTTTTCATCTAAGTCAATCGTACCACGACAGGGGATTCAGTTTTATCTCCATAAATGACAACAGTCTCCAATATCTGACATTTATCTCCGATGTCCAGTTAAGAAATTATTTCTCTTCGTCTCTTATATAACGTTCGAGGAAAATAACACGATCCATAAATTCAGGATAATTTATTAAATGAACAAAGGAACACACTCAACGTAGGTGTCATTCATTCATCCTCGTCACTTGATCTCTGCTTAAAATGATGAATTTTGTACCATCAATCCTAGTGTGGTTTCAAAGAATAACCTTAAAAACACTCAATCCGATAGAAAAAAATGCTGCCATTTGAAAAGCATACTTTAATTAGGTAAAGTGTACAACAGGGTACCGTTTCGAGATGCTGTTGATATTTTTGGCGACCACCATTTTTTTAAGATTAACTTAAGACAATGCTTCTTAAAATTTCAATATTTGGTTTCCAATTTTCGATCATAATTTTCATCGACTCTCCCCATGCAATAACAATGTTTTCAGTTCAATAAGAATGTTTTTTGAGAGAGAGACGCTAAAGGCTACAATACGATCTTAATTATAAACCGTACAAAGTATCAAGAAAGTATTAAATTTTGTACTCGTTAATGTTAAGATACTGGGACGTGGAAATGCTCCAAATTTTGCATTTTTTATTTTATTTTTTAAAAAAATAGAGGGGATTTTTCCGCATCCATAGATGCACTTTTATGAGAATTCACTAAGTAGAATGCTATAAAATTGAATTTTAAAATTGTAAGCAAATGTGATGTAACTATGATTCAGATGCACTTTCTGCATAATCCGTTTTGTTAATAATATGTATTGAAAAAAAAAAACTAATTTTTCTGTACTATATGTTCAGATTTATTGAAAATTTTACAATTTTTTTGTGCAAAAATTACTGAAAATTTAAATCATTAGGTATAAATTTTTAAAATAAAATTTTGCTCTTTGAATTGTTCATTATATTAAATTTTTATTTATAAATACTTAGTGCAGTTCTTAAATTATAAATCAAATGGATATAGTAAAAAGTGAATCTTGAAGATTATTCTAAATTAAATACAAAGCTGGTAAAATAGACATTTTTTGTCCGCAATTTCTTATTGTTAACATTTAAATGCTCAAAAGTAACTCTATATGTTTATAACTGTTGGTTTTACTTTAAAATAAATGCATATTATATGTGTGAGTACAAAAACAGAGATTCTTTTGTCGTAATTTTTAAAAATATAGTTCCATTTAACCCTTAAATTTGAAATTTTTTAATTTTCTATGAAAAAGTTATATCAGCTAGTTCTTAAGTAATAATAAAAGGGGAAAATATATATAAAAAAATTTAGCTGTTTTAAATTGAATTTCAGTCATTTTTTTGTTTGTTGCAGGAGTGCAACATTGCGCAGTAGAGCTGTAAATTACAACACTTTTTTTTATATGAGGATTTTATTATTCATCATAAAATGTTTAAATTTCTTACCTGGTAATTTATTTCGTCAATAAACAAGAGGAAGCATAAAATATAATGGATTATTTTTAAACAAAAACACAGTTCTTGAGGCATCAGAGATTTTTATAACTGTTGTGATTTCTGGAAAAATGTACTTCCATCTAGTGACAAAATTAGTATGTATTTCGTTGCAGTAATCTTTTTTTCTCAGATAAGTGATTTGTAGGTAGTAAAAAATATTGAGTCTGTGAAATTAAAGTAAATCATATGCTGCAGAAATGCAACAGTGAGAAGTTAAGGGATAAATTAGACCTCTCTCAAATTAACTTTTCAAATTCATCAAAGACAATTCCCTTGTGTATTTTTGTCACAATAAAAATATGCGCAAGGAATTCTGCAACATCCTGTAGTGATGATGTTCAAAGTGAAGTAAAAATACTAAAATTTACAGGCATAAAAGTTTGGTGTTTTAGATCAAGGATGCCCAACACGCGGCCCGCCAGTACATAAATTGCGGCCCACCGAATATTTTTAAAAAATTTTTAAATATCAGATTTTTAATGTTTTTATTTTGAAATTTATTTGAGGGGAAATATATATATATATATATATATAATGTATATATATATTGATGGGAGGTCAGAATTTCAAAGTCAGTTTGAATTCAGCAGACCTCAAAATTTCAAAGTCAGTTTTTTGGAATTCGTTTGAATTCCCCCTCACCGGATATACAGGGAAATTCCTTCGGCAAGGGTGTGCCAGAAAGTTCCCGCGCCTGGGGGTCACTAGACCCATAAATTGCGGGGTGCGTCAAGAGATTTCCCGCGCTCCCAAAAGTTCATTAAACCCATAGATTTTGGAATGCTGTAACTCTGTGCTGGTCTCTGAACCAATCAGAGACAATTAAAGTGGACAAGACAAAGAGTCCACTCTAGGATTTTTGTGTGCAAAGTCATAAAATAAAACGGGACGCACCCCGATTTTACGGAGAAACAGAGCCGATCCCAGAGCTAGAGACAATCACGAAAACTCCGGAGACTCCGGGCATCAACCATGCCCATTCCCTTGCACTTTCCCTCTCTCAAGCTAAGTTAAATTTTGATCTTGTAGTGAAGTAAATTTCCAGATACTTGTGCTTAAAAATAAATTTAATAATGTTTTAAAACTATACGATCAGTGTATGATTTATTGTGAGATGAGTGTTTTAATTTTAGAATTAGTTAACTTAATTAATTGTCATGATGCGATGTGAAATTAGGAATCTGGGTTCAAGTTTTAGAAATTAAATAAGTTTAAAATAGCGTCACATCAATATATAATGTATATATATATATAAATATATAATGTATATATATATATATATAAATATATAATGTATATATATATATAATGTATATATATATAATGTATATATATATCTACAATGTATTTGCCTGTTACCTGTTCTTGTTTTAAAAGAAATCCTTTTTCAGTATAGAAATGTCCTTTAGATTAAAATAGATTTATATTTTATCAAACAGTTACATTTGATTTTACTATAGTAAATACTTTTTTAATAAATTTCGAATTGCATTATGCATATCATTTACCATGGATGGTACATGATTCTCTGTGTGTGCGACTTTCGTTTCTCCTCCTCCTTTTCTGTTTGGAGTGCCCAAAAAGTAAGAGGCAGTCAGAGATATTTTTAAAGTTTAAAAAAAATATTCAGGATGGTCCTTCAATCACTTCGCTTCATGTCCACTTAATCGCTTGCGAATTACAGCACTATCAAATTTCAAACAATGAGTAACGAAAGATCAATTCAAAAGGAACACCGTAATTTTCAAGAAAATGGCAACACACACACTGTAATATTTTAAACATTATTTGATCATTGCATTATTATATTCTATGAACATTATTATATTATATATGTCTGTGTACATGAAAAATAATGAAAACAATAATAACAATTGATTCTGTTTTAAACTTTCAATCCAATAAATGTTTTTTTTGTTTCCAAATCTGAAATAAAGGTACATATTTTTATGTGCTGCCCGCGAGATTATACTGGTTTTACGAAGTGGCCCACATGGTCATTTGGGTTGGCCATCCCTGTTTTAGATGAAAAGTGTGAAACATTGGTAACACATGTTGATGAAGTAGTGCAAGAGTAATTAAAAAGACTTCTATAAATTATCTAGAACTTAAAACTTACAATTTAAAAACTGAGAATTGATGCAAAATAATACAATTAATTATGGCACGGCTTTTTATTGTGTTAAAAAGTATTATTTTACAAATCATAGATGAAAAGATCTTTATTTACAATTTTCTCAAAATGCATTTTTTGGTGATTCCGGTACATTTTTCTCAAAAAATTTCCTTTATCTATAGTGCTGATATTTTGCATATTATATCCTCGCATTTTCAACAAAGTGAATGAATTTTGTTTTTCAAATAAACATTCACAAATTTGAGATATAGCGCAATTTCTGCATAGAATTTAAAGAAAACTAAAATCAATAAATTAAAATTTGTTTTAAATTTTTATACATTTATTAAAATTTCATTTCATTACTTTTATCAGTTGTTATTTCTGCAAAAACTCAGTAAAATTTTCTAGCTATATATGCAGTGGATTTTATGCAAAGTGTACCTACATGCCACGAAAATAAAAAAATAGTTATTGATTACTTATTACTCATACAGGATTATTTGTAATTTAAAATGGATTTTTTACATCAACAGGAATATAAATATACAGATAATTCAACTTAAAAATTTTATTTGGTGCATAAAGAAGGTTAATTTTTTCTTGCCGCAGGCGTTCCAGTTACCTTAAGTCAATGTTTCTCAAACTGTGGGGCGCGACCCCCTAGGAGGCATGATAACCCAACGAAGGGGACGCGAGCATATCGAAAATTCGAAAATAAAATATTATTAATTTACTGAAAGAGAGAGAGAGCAAAACAAAACACATTCTGACGTAGTAAAAAATAAAATACGCATTTACACTAATATAATATATTTAATAAATGTACTAGTACTGTACAATGTATTTGATAATTAACTTAACAATACCAAGTTAAGAGCAAGTTTAACAATTACCAGTGAACCCCCTTGGGATTGCCATTTATAAAAAATACAAAAAATTAAAATTTATATAAAGAAATTAAAATTTATATAAAAAAAACTATAATATTTATCTTGATATTTTGTTGGTTTGTAATTAAATTCGTATTGTAGATTTGCGTCATGGTACATTAGTTTTGAGTTCAATACATTGCTATTGTTTGGATGGGGGAGAGGGGGCGCGAAGAAAATTATGACTGAAAATTGGGTCGCAAGTATTGAAAGTTTGAGAATCACTACCTTAAATAATAAATATTTTAATTAAGTTAATTTTGAATATAAGTTAAGTATTATAATACTTTCTCTTTTTATTTTTTATTGGAATACATTTCAATAAGCATGCAACGTATATTTTATTGTTTATTATGTCAGAATGTATTTTGTTTTGTTTCCTTTCAGTAAATTAATGTTGTTTAGAAAAAATCTTTTATTTTCGCCTTTTCGATATACTTAGGCCATCCACGTACAGTTATGACCCCTTAAAAAAGGGCACGCCCCACAGTTTGAGAATCGCTAAGTTAAAGTATCCGATTACTGAGGATTATGGAAATTATTTTGTGGTTTTTAGATTTATTTAGTACATTTTAAGAAAACTATTCTTAAATTAAGAAGAGAAAAAAAATTATTATTACCAAAATGAGAAAAAATGGGTAAAAATTTACAAATCACTACCTAGACGAGGCCCATTCTGTACAAATAGTTCCTGAAAAGAATTCCAGTTTTTCAATTTTAATGTGTTGCTTTGCTATTCATTTTTGAATTGACCTTCAGGATAAGAGATATTTAAATTTTTACAAAAACTAGAGCACTTTATCTTAGTTGTTACATGAAATTACTTGCAAAACAGTGATTATATTCACATAAGGGACTACAAATTTGGCAATAAAATAGGAATTAGTAAATCCGAAGGTTAAAACACTTCTGCTATTATACCGAACGTACTGAAAACATTTCAGTTAATTATTTTCAAAACTTTTTGAGAAATCACTTTCCCTTTTTCTTAAAAAACACATTTCGAGTAAAATGCATTTTGTTGTTGCTACTAATGACAACTGATCGGCAAAGGCCATATCAACGTCCACGAAATTCATCATGTCAAAGAACTAAGTGACGACAGTCGTTAGCAGTAGCTTTGAGCACCATACAGGTGACAGATCTATTTAGCTCGTATTCATCCCAATTTTGAGGGAAAACAACCTGGAGGTGGGCAGGGTCCACCCATCTCTCTTCCCCTTCCATCACCCTCATGAGAGGACTGCGGCTCGAGGGCTATTTAAAGTACCGCCATGCTGTGAAGGCACTATACATTTACAAACATCCATGTCTTCTCCGGGATTCGAAACTAGGCCCAATGCCACAGCAGTCAGCGTTGCTAACCACTATACCGGATGGGCGTCAAAAAGAATTTTAAAGTTTAATGTCTTGCTTAAAGTAATAGTAGTTTACTAAAGCGCTTATAGTTTTTGTCCTATTGAATGGGAAATAAAAAACTTTGTATTTTTATAAAACTAATGAAATATCGTATAAAAAAATTAATTAAATTTATTTTAAATCTTGGCAAAATTCACAAATGTATAGATGGATATCTTAAGACGTTCATTAAATATATTAAATAAGCATATTTTCCATAATTTAGTCATGTTTTAGTCATTGATGTGGATATCTTGTTTATCCAGCTTGAAGGAAGGGGGAGGGGCGTAAGTATTAGATGACGACAAACCCATTTTTGTTGGAAAGTAAAACATGTTCTCCACCTACTTACCGATCACCCTCAAATAGTTTTGCAACCTATAAAGGAATTAAGTTAACGTGCAATTAAATATTTGCATTCGAAAGGAATCACAAACTGAAGCAATGTCGCAATTGTTTCCCATCCCCCTTGATTGTTAGTTTTCAGACAATAAATTGTTCTTTAAATAATATGAAATAAAACAGGACAGACGAAGATAATGTTCTTGTGTTCAATCAACATACGCACCCATTGTTTTAAAATGCCGAAGGTTCTCCATTCTTAATTTAATGAAATACTGTAATTAAACAATTCTAAATTAATCGTGATTTGTTACAGAGTAAGTTTATAAATTTTATTTTACTAACTCAATGCCGAACAAATAAGATGAATTTATTGTCATGTGAAATTTTTCAGTACCCACAAGTCTCTGAGATTTAAAAGAAATGCACTTAATTAATGTATTTCAAAGATTAGTTCTAAGCTTAAGAAAAGCATTTATTGATTCTAGTGAACGCCTATTTTAATCTTTCTAGCTGAGAGTCCAATATGTGATCATGACTTAACACAAACTTCATAACATTAAACAAAAAATGTAACAGTATAATAGTCAATAATAACTGGTACAATAGAATAAGTAAAGACATTTCACTTTCTATTGATTTTGCATGATTAGTCACAAATAAAGAGACTAAACATGCTTAAATAAAGAACAAAGTCTAAGTTTAAAAAAAACCTATTTGTGTTTCATGGAACGTTTCGAAAATTCACATTAGCTAGAAGAATCCCAGTATTTTTTCCTTACGCCAATACACCTATAAGTATATAATCTCTGAAAACTCAAATATTTCATCATCATATATCAACTATAATTAAGATAAGAAACAACTCTCTCTCCCTCTACATATGTGTATATGTATAAGGATATACTTACTTTAAACCAAAATCTATTTCACGTCAAACATTTAATTTCCCAAAGTACACATTCGCAAAGGATGATTAACTTTTACCTAAAACAAAATCTCCTACTTACCATTTAACACTTATTTTCCATAACATAAGCGAATCTAGCCGGCTGTGTGGCGTGGTTGGCTTGTCCCTGTCCTTCTGCACACAAGGTTACGGGTTCGACCCCGGCCCAAATCGGTGGTTGTTCATGATGCAGAAAATCGACAGCGGTATGATGTCGTATGATTATACGGCATGAAAAAATCGCTCGAGTATTTGTTCCGCTTGGGTGCTCTCGGCAAAATTAAAATCCCAAGTACAGTTTTGCATCGGCAGAGCTCAAGTGTCTCCCTTTGAGAAGGCGTGAGTCAGTGAGTGAGGGAATCTTAACATCTCACTGTTCAGATAGATGAGGGCTTTTGGCGATGAACCTCGTAATTTTGAACCATGGCCATGTGATGAGAACGACACCTGAGCTGGCACCCCCTCTCCTAATACCACATCACACCAACGGGAGAACGTTTTGAGGTCTTGACAGATTTAACGTGCATCTCTCCCTTATACGGCGGGTCTTTAGTGGTACTGAGCCAGTCACGATTCGATATCTTGACCACTAGGCTACCACGGCCACCCTCTGGGGAGGAAACTGGGTATCAAAATTAATTGCGGGAATTGGTATCGCCTATATGGTGCCGCACTAAAAATGATACCAGCTCTTGGGGAATGTACTAGATCTGCAAAGGTTAAATACCAATGCATAGCCTCATTAGAGAAGATATTTTAATCTTATTTTAAACAGGTAATTCTTTCTCAGAAAAAATATTCCAACCATAACAATTTTAATCCCAGCTCTTTAATTTTTATAGTCTTAGAATGTACGCTCCCCCGCTTTACTTTCCAATCGAAAACATTAACTAAAAATTATTATTTAGCAGTTTTGGAAATAAATGTACAATTAAATCAAATTCGGGGCACTTTGTGTTTATTGGGGGTCCGGAACCCCCCGAAAGCCCTCGATTTTTTTCCGATTGATTATAATTCTAAGTATATAGTACGTAACATTTAATTGAGTATTTGTTATTAACGATTAATTTTATTAACTAATGCTAATTATTCATTCAATAATTAGTTTTTTACTGTGCTTTGTTCCCGAAAATCGACAAAATCAAAAGAACCATGATACAAGAATGGTGAACTTTCGACTCCGGACACCCCACCCCCTTGAAAAATTCCCGTGTGCGCTACTGTATATATATATATATATATATATATATATATATATATATATATATATAACCAAAGAAAGAGAAGGAAAGCGACTTACACACACACACTTACTCAGCATGAGATCTCCAGAAGCATTAGACTAATGCCCTTGAAATTTGGTAACCATGTTTCTTTGTTGAGTAAAGGTCCGCCTCCAAGGTTTGGGTGTTACAAGGAAGTTATAGATAGAAAATTCCCGTTTTCGAATTATAAGATCTACACATTTGAAATTTACCGAACATGTTTTTTTGGGGGAGGGGGTTGTTTTGTATCCTTAAGAACCATTTTCAAAAAAGTTCGATGGAAATCGACTCCCAAGGGGGAGGGGGAGATGTTAGGAGGTGTTATATAGAAAAAAATAACTCCCACTTTTGAACTATTAGACTTAAAGAAAAAAAAATGTTTCTTTTGTTGAGGTGACAATGTGAAGCACATTTTCAGACAGAAAAATGACCCAATTTCCATGGAAATTTGCAATTTTATGACTTGTACCTCTGTTAACAATATAGTACTTTTAAAATTTTCAATATTTTCCGTGAATAGTTCCTTTTTTGTTTTAATACGAGAAGGCAAAGCCCATTTAACATTACAGTATAGGATAAAAAATGCGAACACATTTTTAACCAGAAAAAATGAATCAACTCGGTTAAAAATAGGAAGTTTTTAAAAAATGATGCTCTCTAAAGGATAGTGGGGCCAGAATATCATATTAATTTTTAATTTCTTTTATATCTGAAAATATGTTACAAATTCGCGAATCCTATTCTTTAACATTAACCAAAAACAGCCTTAAGCAGAAATCCGCTAAAAATGAGTGTTGAGGAAATCGATTTGGAGGGTTGGTTACGAAAGCACAAACAATAATTAAACAAGATGCTAGGGCTATAAATGTTTTCAATCCAATCGAAAGTTGAACGCTAGGACTTGCATATGTGTAATTCAAAAACATATATATAGTCGTACAACATGAAATACCCAGCGAAAAGGGCGGGTAAATGCAACTGGGCGTATAATTTCGAAAATTATGCTCTCGACAAGGCGAAATAAATTTGCATATAATCTTTTCCGTATCTTTTGAATCAAAACAGGGCACAAATTAAATTTTAATTATTCCTCAGTGTGAGGAAAATGTGAGCCTAGTGATTTTAAGTTAAGCACCAGCTATTACATGCGATTGTTAAAGTGTTAACACACAGTATTTCAATGTAGTTGTGACTAATAGAACTAAATTAAACGCGATGGGGGAAAAAGTTTAAAAGAAACTCTTGAATGAAACTCAAATAGTTAAAGGTGTAAAGAACAACATTCTTCCTGGCTTAAATCCAAACCGAAACGCTACTCATCCAATCCATGGTCTGTTTACCTTTAAAGCGGCCGTTTTAGTTTTAGGCTTAATAAAAGGAATGACGTTCGGATTAAAAAACCTTTTTTTTTCGCATTCACCATCTTGATGATGATATTAATAACCAAGAAGTTTGCCAATTAAAAGAGAACATTCTTGCTTCGAAGTGCTGTCAAGTCTGTAAGTTTCTCTATTTTCTAGAAATACTCTGCCGTAATTCGAAAACTTGAAGAAAAATAAGTAAGCGCAACACATGATTAAAATGGAATTATTTTCTACTTTCACCTAATAAACGAGAAATATATTCCAGTATTTTCATTTTTCCTGTGGCAATTAACCATCGCTGCAGAGAGACGTTTGTACAGTCGGGATTATTTTTTTATTTTTATTATTATTCCAAAGACTCTTTTTTTTATTATTATTTTAATGAAGGGTATTATTAGCAAGATATGTGTGTATGCAAATATAAATATGATATACTTAAAACAAATCCTTATGGAATATTTTTTTCATTCTTCGTTTTCTATTTTTGATGATACAGTTTTTTGAAGTTTTGACGTCACCGAGATTAAATAAAAGATATTTTCGAATTTCTCATATACGTGAGAATTTAAATTTAGCTCTTATCTCATTTTATCTTTTTCAGAAAATTTTCTACTTTTTTTCTCTGGAAATAGATTTTCGAATTATTAAAGATAGAAATCTTTTAATCCGAGAGCAAAATTTGCGAGTACTGTGGATGAATAAAATAAGTATTTTGAAAAAAAGGGGAGGGGGGAATGTAAATTTCTGTGTGACCTGGGAAAGAAAATTTCGTTTTAAATAACTTCAGGATTATATATATATACATAAGTATACTAGCTGTATACCCGTTCTTCGCACGGGTTAATTGAAAAATAAACAATACAGATTGAAGAATAAAGAAGTTTTTAATGGGTTAATTTTACGTGAAATGCATATTAAACAAAAAAAAACCACATGTTTGTTAAATTTTAAGTTTCTAGATCTAATAGCTGATAAAAATTATTTTTTAAAATTTATAATGATCCTTAACTCTCTTGTGGGTCGATTTTTGAAAACACCTTCCTAAGCTGATGTCTGCCCAGCAAAAGCAAAACATTGATACAAATTTTGTGTAATGAACGCTTAAAGTAGTGTAAATAATTTATACCTAGAAGTGTAATACGTTATTATTACTTTCTGTTGTTATTCTGTTAAAATTGTTATATTCGCAAGCAACGCCGTTCCTTAAATTATAACGGCGATTCAATGGAAACATAGCGAAATGTTGGCGATAGAGTGAAGTGGGCAACTTGGCAATTGATTGAGCTATGCAGAAGTCGATATGCTGTAGCATCACCTGGTGGGAAGTTGCAACGAAGAAGATTGCACAAAACTCTTCTCCATAAAAAATACATATACATGCCAATTTTCATGGTGATCGGTTGAACAGTTTTGGAGTGAAGCGAGGTCATACATACATACATACAAACATCCATGTTTACTTTTTAGATAAACAAATAGCATTAAGGAATCTTAAAGTGTTCGGATCATTAAAATAGTTTACAGAGAATTTACATGCAGTGAAAATCGTTTAATACAAAACCGAGAGGGTATGATTTTCTTCTATTTTTTGTTGTGCTAAAATAATTTCTTGTTAAAGAATACTAAGAAAAACTCCATATATTTAACAAAATTAAGTTTATTAGAGTACAGTTTATTTACATAGATACGTATATATATTATATAACTGGTGCCCGCGACTTCGTCTGCGCAGGATTAGTCCTTCGAGTAGCTTTTATTTTCTTCTCCAAGGTCCTCTCTATCTATCTTTATACCAAAATTCATCAAAATTGGTTCTACGGTTTAGTCGTGAAGGCGTAACAGACAGACAGAGTTACTTTGAGAGACCCTTGTTCCATGTTGTGTAATGTATGTAAACTGAAACTAAGTATTTTTGATGATGATCGCACTGATAGGTATTATAAAAATAGGTATAATAAATTATAGGTAGCTATTGCAATATACTCCAATGAACTATGTTAAACGATTTTTTTCGTTAAGCATAAACATGCAGATTTTGCCATTTAGAAACGCGTGAGCAAGCCACGTAGAGCTGGCCGTGGGGAAAACATGGTGTGCCCAAATGTATGCCTTCTACCTTTAAGGTTTGGCCTTGCGATTTGTTGATAGTCATTGAAAATACAACTTTTAATGGGAACTTCAGATGTTTAAAATTAAATGGTAAGTTATTGGGTATGATTGGGTTGCGTGGTATAAGAACATTGTCTCCCTTGGCTTCTCCAGTTAAGATTGTGGCCTTCACAATATGCCTTCCTAGTTCGGTGATCCGCAACCGAGTACCATTGCATAATCTTGGTGCGTCCAAGTTGCGCATTAACAAAACGGGCACACCTACCTTCAATTCCAACTTATGTGATGGCATCCCAGATAAATCCAAAGAGTTTAGGAACTCCACTGGATAGCTCGTAGTGTCATCAGATGACATGACTGTGTCGATGGAGTTATGCACTGATGTTTCGCTGGCTATTTCGCCCAAGATTTTTTTTATTTATTTTCACAACAGTCTCATTTTTCGGTGCCAGTATAGTTCTTTCACACAACCATTTTTCGTCGAGAATATGTTGTTGCATATTCGGAAAAACTTGATCAATGAGTTCGTCTTCCGACTCCACAAAGTGACAAAATTGGTGTTTGAAAAGAACCATACCTTCTTGGTCGGTGTCTAGATGGTCTTCGCCAATTTCTAGGAGTTTTTGAGCATATGCTTTTGGCTCAACATCACTACCTTGTAATTATCGCTAGTCACTCTATCTTTAGCCATTTTAAATTCATGCACTAAAATGTTGTGATCTTGTAGAACTTGTTGTATTTTTTGAACCGTGTTTCTTTCCACACCTTGTACGTACTCAGAACGCCTATTAACTTGTGATTCCTTATCGCCCATGAAATAAACTTGCAAAAATTTTGGTTGTGTATTGGTAGCAGGAAGCAAAGAGCTAATTGTGTGGTATATTTGGCCTTGGATTGTGAAAAAGTCGGGCAAAATACCTGCATCGAAACAATGCTATCCGCCCCAAAAGATTTCATATGGAAGCATGTATTGTATTTTCTTATGTTTTTTAGAAAACGGTGACACTCATCTGTTTCATAAAAGAAAAGTTCTTTAAGAGGTTCAAACTGGCTCGTCTATTGAGGGAAGGACTACTTTCCCTCCCGAACAACACATGCCTGCCGATTCCTCTTTCCATATAAGAACACCGCAAATTCTGCGTTATTTATTCTCATCGCTTCTACTTTTATATAAGCTTGAGGCTTTCATAATCAAGAGTTTCGTCATACTCAAATGCAGCTTTATCGAATACCCCCCACGTGTTTTTTGTGAGTATTAGACGTCGCTGTTGTGCCTTTTCAGCAATAGAACGTTTGCGAGATTCAGCTGCTTCAAGGGTTTCTGTATCTCTCTGAGACGCCATGTAAGTTGCATGCTGAAATCGCCGAGCTTGGGACTGTTCGGGTGTCTCAGCAGCCCGTTGAGATGCCAGATATTCAGCATGACGTCGACGCCGAGCTTGGGACTGCTTTGGTGTCTCAGCAGCTCTGCTAGCTGCCTCACGCTCCGCCTGTTCCAGCCTTCTCAGCTCGGCTTGTGGAAATGTTTCGTGAAATCTAGCTACTTTCTTAGATCGATCTGAATTAGAGCGTTGGGAAAGGTTAGACTTACGCTTTCGCGGCATAATTCTTAGCAGGTGCTTTTTCTACACTTCCAAAAAACACAGTACGGCAATTATTTTTATACCTAAGAAATGCAATATCTGCCTATTCAATTAAAACTATAGCGTTATAACTAACTACTAATCACAAACAAAGTTGCAAATTTCTCCAAATGATGCAGTGGAGTGTGAAAGACTTATCTTATCTATAATACACTGGTGTGCAAAACTTAAGCAACAGGTGGGTTTATTGCCATAACTTTACGAAAAATCATCTGAGAGACATGGAATTCAGAATGAGGGAGAGTATAATGTACGTAAAGGATGACGAAAGCATCGGCGCTGAAAAAGGAATACAATGCATACGGTATGGAATCAAACAAAAACAAGCTTTATTGAAAGCATAGTTTCGTGACTCATGATGGTCTATCCAACAGGAAGAACAACAAGCAGATGTTGCTTAGTATGGTATATGCCCTCCCCTCACTGCAATGGTTGCTTCCTGAGATTTATCCACCTAGAAATTTTCAATAATAAATCTCTAACTTCACTATTATACCTTCCTGCTTCAATCTCTCTCTCCTACTGCTTTTTGCTTTACTATTCCGTTTGACTTAAATACTTTATCTAATCTGTATAATAAGGAATCCCTGTCCTCTTTTTGGAGCTGATTGGAAATAGGTAGGGGAATTAAATTTCCCTAAAAAGGACGTCTCAGAAGGTTAGTGATAAAGTTCCGTATAGATTTGTCACAGAGTTGTTGGGTATTCTCCGGATTATGTAAGCGTGCTGCAATACGTCTACCCAAAGCATCCTACACATGTTCGATGGAATTTAAATCTGGGGAGTACGCTACCCAATCCATTCGAGTGATATCTTCACTTTCCAGCAGCTCCTCAACAGCAAGAGTCCGATGTGGCCGTGCATTGTCATCCATAAAAATGAAGTCTGGGCCAATGGCACCTCGGAACAGACGCACATGGGGAAGAAGTACCTCCTCACAATAGCGATCCCCGTATTACAGACCCTCTATCGAAAATGTGGTTCTCAGTCCACCCGTTCAGCATAATGCCTCCCCAGACAAGAACTCCAGGACCACCGTAATGGTGTATTTCCTTGATGTTACTGGTATAAAACCATGTCCCGATCTCTCTCCAAATCAAAACGCTTTGAGAATCGCTTCTGGTACTGAACCGACTCTCATCCGCAAGGAGGACACGACTCCATTGATCAGTTGTCCAGTTTTTGTGCTCTCTGCACTACTGTAAACGGTGGCGTCGGTAGTCAACTTTTCACGGGAGGCAGCGTTCAGGACGGCGGGACAATAGGCCCTCTTTGTGAAGGCATCTGGCCACAGTAAACCGCGACACTTGTCACCCCATTGCTGTAGAGAGTTGCTGAGCAATGACGCTTTCTGATTGCCGTCGGCCTCTTTTCGCCTACAGGATGATATATCGGTCATCCCCTGCAGTTGTCATTGGGCGGCCACCGCCAACCTTTCTAACAGCTGTACCTGTGGTTTGGAACGCTTTCCAAGCGCGCGAAACGACACTTTTGTTGATTCCGAACTCTGCAGCTACACTGGTGACGGTACGCCCCTCCTCCAGCTTTCCGATCATTCTTCCACGTGTGAAGTCGTCCAGGGGATTTCTTCTAGCCATATTTCACGAACTGACTCACTGGCACTTGCAATGAATATGTTGAATTGCGTCTCTGTCCTTCATTTTATTCTACTGTTGAGCAGCGCGCGCCGACATCACGCGTTTTGCGTACGCTCACGTCGCTTCTGACGCTTGGTTCTTGATATTTGCATACGCATGACGTTTCTACTGACTTACATGTCCACTGTACTGATCTCCAGACCTCCTTTTTTGCAATTTCGTGGCTATCTGCTAAATTTTTACATTGTTGCTTAAGTTTTGCACACCAGTGTACTTTAAATACCATAAGCGATAAAAGTAAGTTCTGAAATGAAAAAAAATTACTAAGCAAAAAGCAAAGAATTAGAATCGAGCACGCAGTGGTGCTTGGCGTAGACAAAACAGAGGGGAGCGTTTTGCTTCATACATGAAAGATAGATATATGCTGACGTGGCATGCCAGAAAAGATTGCAGATGACAGAATTTTTTCCTATTTACTTGACATCGTTATATTTTGGACACTTAACACAATATCTTTATATCTTTATAAATTATAGCCTATGTGTTATTCTGACTTATAAGCGATATTATTGTAAAATTTCATTAAAATCCATTCAGTTGTTTTTCCGTGAAAGACCCCCAAACATCCTCACAAAATTTCGCGTTTATAATATATAATAGGATATATATATATATTTATATACCGCGTTCACTCGATTATTAGACGCACCTCCAACCTTCTACACGTTTTTGAGTAAAATTTTTTTTAAAAAAATGTGTAAAAGGTTCATCGATATCCTTAACTTAACAAGTTAAAACACATTAATTAAAAGTAATAAGAAGTTAATAATTTATTTATTCTACTAATAATAAAAACTTTCAAATACATATGTTACCGACAAATTATGAAATCCGGCATTCTAAACCTAAAACTAGCTTGCAATGTATGAAATGATTCATATTTCACACATTGCCTAGGCATTCTATAGAATGCCGAATGAGAAACCGGTAAAGTATGTAATACATCTGTGATTCGTTTCGAATATTGCGTGGCAGGACACGAGACTTTTAACGCGTGCCTCAGGCTCAAAATTTGTCACTTGCCCAATGGGGTTTGTTCGGATATATGTCAAAATACTCAATTTTACTTAAATTTATTCAACAAAAATTGGTTTTTTTCTGTGCTGCATGGGAATGGAGGAGCAAGCTGTAATGTTTGAGAAGGAGTCATGATCTATAGCAGGGGTTGGTAAACTATGGCACACGTGGCACATGTGCGCGGTACAATTCTCAGTGTCCCTTTGAACAACTCAATAATTTTTTTTTGAATTGTTTCAAAAATGCCCTACTGTGTGGTACCACAGGCCTGGTCTATAGACATGAAACAACTATTCGACGACGTGCTGCCCAAAATTCGAGTTAAGGTATCCCAAAACCCTAAAATCGTGAATTTGTTCAAAAATTAACAATTTTTTATTCTATTTTATAGACCGTTTTATTAGCTTTGTGTAAAAATACCAAAGTTTTTATTTTCCGTACTACGAATCTTTTAATTACTTACACATATAAAGATGTTATTCACCTACTGTATAAAAATTATTTGAATATATTTATTAGAAATTTGTGTAATTGTGTGCAATTTTTCATCAAAATTTCACTAAAAAACAACAATTGTTATAGTCTATAAAACTCTCCAGTAAACGACAAAGTTTAAAATTAAATCCGAATTAGTTAACCATGAAGCTAAAAAGATCTTGACCTATAAATATGGTGAGTTTAAAAAATATGCAATTAGTAGAAATTTTTTATATTGTTTAAATGCATTTTCTGATAAACTATGTTTTCAATTTTTTGCTTCACGGTAAAGTTCACAACAGGATTTCTTTTTAAGATATTAAGGGGACTTGGTACCCTTTGAGCAAACTTCTTCATTAACGTATTTCAAAATTATTTTAAAAATTAAAATTTTTGAAGAAAATTGGGAAAATTTTAAAATCCTACTCCTTTAGTAAAAATTAATTTTTGGACCTGAAATTTTTTTATAATATTCTTAAGGATGTTCTAAATAACTTTAGGGATCGATTTTAGAATAACTTCATTCGTTTTGGAGAAAAAAAATAAAATGTTGATATACAGGCTAAAAATCAACGAAAAAGCCAACATGTCTTACATTTTATTTTTTTTAAAAAAAAGTATTCAGTTTATAGCAAAACGGATCCCTGATTTTATTACATGCTTTATTTTTAACACGCAGGAAGAAAATGGAAGTGATTGGTAAATAATTGTCGAAGGAGTAGCATTTTGAATGCACTAAGGTTTCGAAAAACACAAACTGAGAGAAACCAGTTTAAAGTAAATAATTCTGAAAAAATAATTATTATAAGCTTAATTAAACTTAAAATACCACTTTAAGATATTAGTTATACATTTTTCTTTAAAATAATTGCATTTTCATATGTTTTCAACCCACACATTTTTATAAATGATCAACTTTTAGAGAGTACTAATTGCACAAGAAAACTCAAGAAAAACGTTAAAAAAATTTTTTTTTTCTGTGACGACAGAAATTTTAGCAGTTTTTCTTCTTATAATATTAAAGTATTACATTTGTATGAAAAATATATCAGGAATAAGAACTGAAATTATATAAAATTATTAATATAAAATGCCTTAATTTAAAAATTTTACATGCACACATTTCACAAGGAAGAAAATTACATTATTGTATTGCCTCGGAAATACTCTGCTTTTAATACTACACATTCTTTTTTATAGTTATTATTTCTATTTATAAAATAGATTTTTTTATCATAACGCATTTTTTAGCTTTTTTTTCTAAAAAGGGGGTGTGGCTGAATTGCCTAATTTGTTTTCAAATAAAGTTTTATTCAACTTCTAACTTTCCGACATGCACAAGTGATATATCAATCGAAAGATAATAATGCAAATAATAAGATTAAATGAAAATAAAAAAAGCGATAGGTTTGTGAATTTTAGGGTACCAAGTAATCTTAATTTGAAATTTTCAAAAAATGTATTATTCCTTTTATCTTCAGAATGGACTACAATCTAGTCTCTGTGTATATATTTATGTATTTTATTGGACTTTTTGTGAGGAAAAAACATTAGTTTTTTGTATAAAGTTGAGCTCTTGTATAAAAAAATGAAATATCTCAAAAACTTTCAAAAGTATTACAAATCTTACAGCTCTAAGCACAGATACTGATGTTGTTTATGTACTGTATAAATATTATTCGAATATATTAATTAGACTTTTCAATATAAGGTTTATCGTAACTGCAATTTTTCTTTAAAACTTCACTCAAAATCTCGAATATATCCAACATTATTTTTAATTTTTAGGAAATTGTACTTTAATTCCTAGCTTTTTGTCTCATTTCAAATAAAAAAGTGTTTATTTAGTTGAAAATTTATATATTTAAAAAAAAATGCTCCAATGGTAGTCACATACCTTAAACTTCTTCTTAACTTAGTATTGATAAGTTCATTGTTAAATACTGTTGCGTTTTCGGGGGTTCGAAATGATTGAAGCCGAAGAGCGGGATCCAAAACAATTTTATTCTTGGCCAAAACAGTCCTCCACAAATTGTAGAACAGTTCGAGAAAGTCACGTACAATCGATGAAAATACTGATAACACAGATGTAATACACTAACAAAAGCAATAGTAAACACTCAGCACAAAAATAATAACTCAATAAAAGCAATAACACACGCACTATGCAATCGTCTCTCTCTCAAGCTCAGAGAGGTATCACTTGCATGAAAGCTGAGATCTGACTAACTGACTAGCCGGCCCGGGCCCTTTTATACCTTTCGGTCAGAAACCTCTTGCACTTGCCAGAATAATCGAGAAATAGAAAGGTCTAGCAAAATCCGGAACGTACGAGAAAAGCTCAATACAGTAATACATTCAATACAATAGGGTTACAATACCGCGATAGGGTTGCCAGACAGGGTTAATAGGAGCAGGGTTGCCATGGTCGCCAAACTTATCGCCCACATTTGGCGATATATCGCCAAATTTGGCGCCAAAAATTAAGTCGCCAAATCCGTCGCCAACTTGGCGCTAGCTGCAATATTTGGCGAGTTTACCATTTAAACCAATGTTAAAGCATGGGGGCCGTGCAATGCAGTGGAAATGATATTACAGGTAAACAGGGTTGAAATCACATTAGATACGACAAATTAAACTGTAAAAATGAACACAAATGAGTAGAAACAATTAGAATAAGGCTAAATTCGTAACATTGCCCCCCTCTCAAGAACTGCACGTCCCGGGCAGTACAACCCTTCATCAAACGTTAACATAATAATAAAGCAATTGATTAAAAACAACTAAATGAATATGCAATAATAACATGTAATACATAGTACAAAATAAACACCTAATGCATAGTACAAAATAAAACACTTACAAAACAATAAACAAAATTATTTACAAGATTATTTACACACTAACTTATTTATACAAGACCATGGTCAAAATAAATTACACGATAATTGACACACTAAGAATTATGGCCATAATATGGAGCAAGCCTGTCGTAATGAACGACTCTAGGCTTCGAATTCGTTGACTTACGGATCCGGATTACGACGTCGTTTATTATCTTTAAAATTGTATAAGGACCGTCCCAATGCGATTGTAGCTTAGGAGAAAGTCCTTTGCGTCGAGTCGGGTTGTAGAACCACACCTTGTCACCTTCCTTGAATTGATGTCCTGTAGCTTTTGTGTCGTACCGAGTCTTCATCTTCTCCGTCCCTCAGGTTGATCCGTTCTCGAGCCAAATTGTGTACATCTTCAAAACGTGCCTGGAGATTCTGCACGTACTCCTCAGGCGATGAAGGTGTATCCGGAGGGCGACCAAACAGCAGGTCACAAGGGAGACGAAGATCCCGGCCAAAAAGCATCTGGGATGGTGAATATCCGGTAGTCTCGTGAACGGCGCTGCGGTACGCTAGCAGAAAGAGAGGAACTTTCTGGTCCCAGTCTTGTTGGTTCTTGGAGACCATCAGTGAGAGGTTATTCAGGATGGTACGATTAAACCTCTCCACCATGCCATCTGACTGTGGGTGCAAAGGTGTGGTCTTGGTCTTGTCAATTCCGAGGAGTTCACAGACCCCCTTCAATACCGCAGAGACGAAATTTCTTCCTGATCGGAATGAAGTTGAAGAGGTACCCCATATCTCGATATCCAGTGCTGCACTACAGCCTCCGCTACGGTGGGGGCTTCCTGATCCGGAATGGGGTACACTTCGGGCCATTTCGTGAAGTAGTCCATGTCAACAAGTAGGTACTTATTACCAGACGCAGTCCTTGGCAGAGGTCCCAGGATATCGAAAGCGATACGTTCGAAGGGTGCTCCAACATTGTAGCGATGCAGCTTCCCCTCGGCTACGTATCTTTGGCCCCTTCCGAGCTGAACAGGCATCACAGGACTTGCACCACTGTTCCACGTCAGCTCTCACTTTAACCCAGCAGAATCGCTCTCGAACTCGGTGCAAAGTTTTCATGACGCCGAAATGACCTCCTGTTGGGCTGCCATGCAATTCTTTGAGTACCTCTGGGATACGAGATCGAGGAAGTACTAATTGCCACCTGAATGTCTTTCCATCCACTGATTCGAATTTTCGGTATAGAACACCATTCCTGAGATGTAGAGAATTCCAGAGGGCCCAATACTGCTTAGTTGTAGGACTATAAGCCGAGATGTCCTGCCAACTTGGTTTATTGCTGGAAGACTCCATAAACTCTATAAGGGGTTTAATATCAGGATCCGCCATCTGGTCTTCTCGAACTTTCTCGTCACTCCAGGGATCGGGTGGCGTCGCTGTTGAAGTTGTTATCTGGCGTATAGCATAGTCATATTTGGTCTCTACTCTGGAACAATGACGACAATTTTCTGGGCATGGTCTTCTTGAAAGGGCATCAGCATTTCCATGCGAGGAGCCTTTACGATGTCTGATGTCAAAGTAATACTCGTTGAGCCGTTGTATCCATCTGGCTACCTGGCCTTCAGTATTTCTAAAATTCATTAGCCAGGTTAAAGAGGCATGATCGGTACGTAGAAGAAATTTTTGGCCATAGAGATAGTGATGGAAATGCTCGATGGCTTTCACAATAGCCAGTAGCTCTTTTCGAGTGACACAATAATTTCTTTCCGGTTTCGATAAACACTTACTCCAATAAGCTACGACTCGTTCTTGACCATCTATTTCCTGAGATAATACTGCTCCGACACTCTCATTACTGGCATCAGTGTCCAAGATAAATGGCTTGTCCGGTTGTGGATATATTAAGATCGGTGAAGACGTCAAAGCTTCTTTAAGCTGGAGGAAGGAATCTTCACATTCTTTTGTCCACTGAAACTTTTGTTTACTTTCTGTAAGCTTGTGGAAGGGTCTTGCGATGTTAGAGAACCCTTTCACAAACTTTCGGTAATAAGTACATAGTCCCAGGAAGCTTCGCAGCTCACGGAGGTTTTCAGAGCGTTTCCAATTCTTTACGGCAGACACTTTTTCGGGGTCCGTACGAACACCTTCTGCAGAGATGATGTCCCAGATAATTGACTTCTTTCTGGAAGAACTTGCATTTCGAAGGGTTTAGCTTCAAGTTAGCGTTGCTTAATTTTGATAACACCTTCCGGATATTTTGAAGATGTTCTTCAAACGTACGCCCTCCTATTATGACGTCATCCAGGTAAATAAGGCAAGCTTCAAAAAGTCAGACCCTTTAGCACGGTCTCCATCAGGCGCTCGAAAGTAGCTGGCGCATTGCGGAGCCCGAACGGCATGACTTTGAACTGCCATAGTCCTTGGCCGGAAGTGAATGCTGTTTTTTCTCTATCTTTGGGATGGATCTCCACTTGCCAGTATCCGCTCTTTTTTAAATCTAAAGTCGAGAACCATTTATGACCGGAAAGGGTATCCAGGGTGTCATCTATCCTTGGAAGAGGGTAGCTGTCCTTCTTGGTGACGTCGTTAAGTTTTCGATAGTCCACGCAAAATCTTGTGGAGCCATCTTTCTTACGAACCAAGACGATTGAGATTCCCACGGACTCGAAGACGGTTCTATGATGTCATTTTCCTGCATCTCTCGTAGTAGTGTTCCGACCTCTTCCTGTTTAGCGAACGGCAAGCGTCTTGGGTGCTGTTTAATCGGCGGATGGTCTGCTGTATCAATTCTGTGTTGTGTCACTGTAGTATGGCCAATATCGCTACTGTTTCTAGAAAACACGTCTTCAAATTCTTGGAACAGTCTTTCTGCGGAGCTTTTCTGTTCGGGGGACAATTCAACATTTTCTAGAAGGTCGGGAGTCAACTGTTGAGGCGAGTTGGATAGGAGCAAGCTCGAACTTTTGCAGACACACGTTACTGGACTGCAGGTTGCCAACACTTCACCTTTCTGGAACACTCTAGGTTTTTCAGTTACGTTGCACATTCTTACCGGGATAGTTTCCCTGGAAAGGTCCACTAGCGTCGAAGCTATTAGCAATCCATTCGCTTTATTTTCCGCAGATCCAATTAGGCCAGAGTTGAAACTCACATCGTTACCGATGTATCCAGGTACTATGATTTCAGTCCTTGGGGGAATGGTAATATTCTCGTTAGCGGTTACCTGTCGAATAGATTCTGTCCTGTGTTCAATTTTGAATATAGTGACTTCTTCGTGTATGGAACGTAATTCGTTCTTGTTGAAGTCTAGAGTGAAACCATGCTCCTTTAGAAAGTCCAGTCCAAGAATGAAAGGGTCTGCAATATCTGCGACATACACAGCATGTTGGTAGGTAGTGTCTCCAAACCTGATCTTCACTTTTAATTTTCCGTGAATATCAATCTTTTCCCCGTCACGGTCTGTAGCACCACGCGGGGCGGGGTCCAGAGGAGTTTCTCTTTTAATTTTTGAGCCAGATCGTTCCGAATGATAGACACATTGGCTCCTGTATCGATGATCATGTTGCAGGAAGCTCGTTAACATGTCCCATTATAAAAATTCCATTTTCACCGGTACTCTTTGTCGAAATTTGACACGCATGAAAGTGGGGCTTTCCAAAATCTGGCAACCTCCGCCCCACGAGATGGCCATTAATTAGTTTTTCCGACACCTCCTTCCGGGAGGCGCTATTAATTTCAGCGCCTTGGCGTGCCCGGCAGCTTCTCTGCAGATGCCCTTCTCGACCGCAGGTCCAGCCTTTAAGGGTCTTCTTCCCGTCTGCTTTCTGGGACATCAAAGACTCAACTCTATTCAAGAAGCTTCTCATCTGTCGCTCTAACCGCTCCACACCTGAGTTCGACGTGTCCGATTCGTTGACGGCTCGTATGGGGTGTCTGTCCTTTCGTGTTGCTTGCAGGGCTGCCTCGAATTTCATAGCAAACACTAGGGCCCCCTTTAAGTCCTTGAGATCCGCCATTCGGAGAGCTTTCTGGATTTCCGGATCACGCACCCCGTCGATGAAGTGTTGCAGCGCCAGGACTTCTCTTTACTTCAGTCGGACAGT
This sequence comes from Trichonephila clavipes, assembly GCA_019973935.1. Taxonomy (NCBI): domain Eukaryota; kingdom Metazoa; phylum Arthropoda; class Arachnida; order Araneae; family Nephilidae; genus Trichonephila; species Trichonephila clavipes. The sequence continues at coordinate 397,457 of BMAU01000595.1, read as the reverse complement.
CAGAAAACGCCAAGTGAGAAAGCCTCTCGACGTCCGTCGCCAGTTCTGGAGCGTTTCGGACACTTTCTGCTGCCGTGACTTCAGCTGGAGTCTGCTGTAATCCTTCACACATTTCTCTCCGAAGCGTAACTCCAGAGCATTAACGAGAGCGTCGAAATCCAGCCGCTGTGTTTCCGGCAAAGTTTGCAAAATGTCAGCAGCGTCGGCTCGAAGAGAAGCAGCTAACTGGCAGGCCTTGGTCTGGGAGTCCCACTGGTTTGCATCCGCCACTATGGAGAATTGGGTCTTATACACCTGCCAAGAGGACTTTCCGTCATAAGTAGAAAGCTTGATTGAAGGCTTGGAATAAGGAGCTTGAAACTTAAATTCATCCCCTTGACCAGTCATGACTTTCTGCTTCAATTTCTCTAGGTCACTCCTGAACGAGATGGAAACATCTTCTACCTTTTCGAAAATTTTCGCCTCTAGTTTGCTCTCCATATCTTCGAATTTATTTTTCAAATTTGTTCTCTATATCCACAAATTTGTTTTCGAATTTATATTCCACCGACTCGATTCTTCCTTCCATTTCTTCAAATTTCTTGTCCATAGTCGTCAATTTGTCGCCAATGCCCTTCAGATCACTTTTCAACTCTTCCTTGTTGGCGCTGATCTGCTCGTTTACGTTAGTAAGCTTGGTATTCAACTCGCCCATATTGGCATTCATGCTGGCGGTCAAGTCCGATTTCATTTCAGTCAATTTTTCTAGAAGAGTCTGGAACTGGGCCTCCATCGCTCTTGTCGTTGGCATTCAACCCCACTTCTGACACCAATTGTTGCGTTTTCGGGGTTCGAAATGATTGAAGCCGAAGAGCGGGATCCAAAACAATTTTATTCTTGGCCAAAACAGTCCTCCACAAATTGTAGTACAGTTCGAGAAAGTCACGTACAATCGATGAAAATACTGATAACACAGATGTAATACACTAACAAAAGCAATAGTAAACACTCAGCACAAAAATAATAACTCAATAAAAGCAATAACACACGCACTATGCAATCGTCTCTCTCTCAAGCTCAGAGAGGTATCACTTGCATGAAAGCTGAGATCTGACTAACTGACTAGCCGGCCCGGGCCCTTTTATACCTTTCGGTCAGAAACCCTTGCACTTGCCAGAATAATCGAGAAATAGAAAGGTCTAGCAAAATCCGGAACGTACGAGAAAAGCTCAATACAGTAATACATTCAATACAATAGGGTTACAATACAGGGTTAATAGGAGCAGGGTTGCCATGGTCGCCAAACTTATAGCCCACATTTGGCGATATATCGCCAAATTTGGCGCCAAAAATTAAGTCGCCAAATCCGTCGCCAACTTGGCGCTAGCTGCAATATTTGGCGAGTTTACCATTTAAACCAATGTTAAAGCATGGGGGCCGTGCAATGCAGTGGAAATGATATTACAGGTAAACAGGGTTGAAATCACATTAGATACGACAAATTAAACTGTAAAAATGAACACAAATGAGTAGAAACAATTAGAATAAGGCTAAATTCGTAACAATACATTGTGCAATACTGTTACATTTATAAGTATATTATATCAGTGTAAATGTGTAAATGTGTAATTTATTTTTTTTTATGCCAAAATGTATTTTGTTTTGCTACTTTTCAGTAAAATACCATAAAATTCGGCGTATAACGCGCACTTTTAACTCAAAAAATAAGATCGAAATGTACGGGTGCGTGTTATACGTCGTGTATAAAGATGATAGCTTTAAAAATTAAAAAAATGGTGATGAGCATAAAATAAATTAAAACTTCTATATATATCGAAATACTATTTATTTAAATAAAATGACACCTTATGAATTCAATTGGGTGTACTTCTAGAAGTATAACATTCATTCTTTTTAAAGCCTAGCAGTGCCAAATTAAGTTAATTTCGGGCCCTGGGAGGAGAGGATCTACGGGCCCCCTTGGCACTAGCGAATTGAAATTTATTACCAGAAAACTTGGTTAAGTCTACTTTATCCGGGCCAACCTTAAGCGCCCAATGGATTAAACAGCATTAAAACAGCATAATACCTCGAATGAATGACTTCAAAACATAAGAGCCCTTCACATTTACACATTTCAGGTTTCTTCGTTAAAAAGGTGGTGTGAGTTATACGGTGAATATGCTAAAAATTTTTTAAAAAATCAGTTTGAAAGTATAAGGGCCACATTATATATATATATATATATATATATATATATATATATATATATATATATATATATATATATATATATATATATATATATATATATATATATATATATATATACTTCGGATTTTACGGTAATAATTTTTTAAGGGGTGTTGGAAAGCTAAAATCTTATTTTTTTGACAACTTGAGATTTTTACATTTTCAAATTGTATAGATTTTAACCTTTCTAAAAATACCTTACTTTGACCTCTAGGGTAATTAGGAGCCCTTAAACCGCATTTTTAAATAATCGTTGAAACTGGGCCATGCCCATCTGAATGGCGAAAAATGTAAACAAAGTACTCAGTTTTGCTTAAAAGTTGGACGTCTCATATAAACCAAAATATGTATATTTTATTGTAAATTAAGCATTTTATTTTTTTTTTATTTCCTAGCCGATTAGAAGTCTCACTGTATACATTAAAAACAATTTATCTCAAAATGTAAATTTTGATGTTTGATGTACCTTTTCTGAGAATCTATTGTCCACAGGTATGTAAATTTTTTATGATATATTTACATTGATGGCTAATATATACTAAAATGAGCCTTTTGTAAAAAAAACCCCAAAATTTATTTTTTACAAATTTTTTATGTGAAAAATTGACAAATTTCGCAATGTGTGTTTGATAACATATTTCATAAATTATTAAATAATTCAAAATTAGCTAAAAGCTCATTTTAGTATAATGAGAGAGGTGTACTTTAATAGTATGAAAAATTTCAAGCATGTACATGTTACAGAGATTTTGAGAAAAATGTACATCGAAAACAGCCAATTTAACATTGTCAGTATAGAGAGAGAGGTTTCCAAATCCTCTTAAATAATGTTTTATTTTCGAATCTTCAAAATGACCGCCCCCCCCACGTAGGGTTAACACGCCTCCCTGGGGGCACCCCCACAATTTGAGAAACTCTGCATTAAGGATTACCATTATAACGCGTAAATTTTTGTAATCATAAATAAATAATGCTTGCAGATATAACATATGCACATGGGTGAAGATTCTACTAATAAAAGAGCCCCATGTTTCTAATAAACCTTTTCTGCATTAAAATAAAATTCCTCCTAAGTCATCGCACTTTGACGATGGGAAAATCCATCATCCACTCTCGTATCTCGTGTATGACTACATGAGAGCAAATCTACAAATGCTCTGTTTCGTCTTGGCCGTCAGGCAGTTTTCAATTTCACTCCAGTCAAAAAGTTCCGTCCTGGAGCAGGAGGGAACAATGGCGTTCCATTCCAAACTTCTCTTCCATATCTAGCAAATTAGCATCTTCGATCGGAATGCATATGGAGCAAGACATCTGATTGGATTGAATATTCTGCCACTCACTTTTAAGTACCTCTCTTTTTCATGTTTTTCCAAGTCATTCCCATGAACTGCTGGCAAATCCCTCTTGGAATCAATTTCCATCTTAACGTCCTCTGAATTCCAGATGCACTGCCCCTAATACTTTCTGGAAGAATGCAAAACGACTTCAGTTTCCCTTTAATTTTATTTTGCCTTTTTTTTCTTTTCCTCCTGTGATTTAAAGTAAGATGTTTCTAGAAAAAAAATCCAAATAATGATAAAAGCCACTGGTAGTAATATATATATTCACCTGCGCCATGCTCTTTTGTATTTTTCATGTGTATGTTATAAAGAATAAAATGTATTTAAATGATGTAAATGAAATAGATTTCATTTTAAGGCTAGAAGAATACTTACCCGTATTAAATGACTAGCCATTACTCACCCGCTTCACTGAGTACTACATGATTATATGTATTCTTTTAAAATTATTAATATCCAGCCCCTAGCATTAAGCTTTCGATTTTACTAAGTAGCCTAGTGGCCTCGTGGCCGGCGTGTCATGAGCCTAGTACCGCTGAAGAATAACCTCGTAGGAGGGGGCGATGCACGTTAAATCTGTAGAGCTGTGCTTCTCAAACTTTCTATACTCGCGACCCAATTTTCAATCATAATTTTTATCGCGCCGCCCTGACATACAGGAATAATGTATTGAATTCAATAATAATATACTTTGATGTAAATCTACAATACGACCGTACAAATTATCTAGATAAGTATTAAATTTGTATATAATTTCATGACGTGCCCATAGAGTCACCGGTAATTATTAAACTTGTTCTTGACTTAGTATTGTTAAATTAATTATGAAATACGTGGTGCAGTACTGACACATTTATAAGTGTATTATATCAGTGTAAATGTGTATTTTATTTTTCATTATGTCAGATAAATTATTTTTTTTTACTTCCTTTCAGTAAATTAATAATTTTTTAAAAATAATGTTTGTTTTGGACTTTTCGATATACTCGCGCCCCTTTGTGGGGTTATCACGTGCCCCCAGGGAGGCGCACTTCACAGCTTGAGAAACACTGCTGTAGAGAGTTCAAATGACCTACCAATGGCGTGGTGTAGAGATTAGGAGAGGAAAATGCCAGATCAGGTGTCATCCTCGTTACTTGACCTTGGTTCAAAATTACGAGGTACGTCGAGTTTGTAGGTCCAATAGCTCAAAAACAAAAAAGAAATTATCACCTTCCTTATGAGTTGAAATCCACGAAATATGTTTTAGAGGATCTCTACTCATCAAAAGAAACATGCCTGCCTTATTTCAAGTAGAATGTCTAATAATTCCATAAATCTCATGATGAGTGAGTTATTTTTTCTCCATTCGTATACATAGATCACTCAGTTGAATATATACGAAATTTGAGTCATTTCTATAAGTAGAGCAGCAAATTATAGACGTCGAAAGAAATACTGAAGTTAACAAACATTTTCATCGATAAACGTTTTTAAATGCAGCTGTTTGATGCTTGGGTATATCACACTTATGGAGCATAAATTAATATTATTAATAGTAATCTACACTGAAATTAATATTAAAATTTTTAATAACAAATATAACAGTTCTATGTTATTGTTTCTACATAAATTATATAAAGGTGATTTTTTGTGAGGTATAGAACTTTAAATTGCAATAAAACAACGATGTATTATTCGATTGACATGAATTTTTTTTATTCTAAAAATAATCTTGTGGCATTACATTTTAAATATGATTTCTGGCATAGGACTGCCGCGGCTGGCTCGGATGTAGTCCAATCTCGACGTCCAATTTTCGATGACTTTTTCCAACATTTGTGGCCGTATATAGGCAATAACACGGCGAATGTTGTCTTCCAAATGGTCAAGGGTTTGTGGCTTATCCGCATAGACCAATGACTTTACATAGCCCCACAGAAAATAGTCTAGCGGTGTTAAATCACAAGATCTCGGAGGCCAATTCACAGGGCCAAAACGTGAAATTAGACGGTCACCAAACGTGTATTTCAATAAATCGATTGTGGCACGAGATGTGTGACATGTTGCGCCGTCTTGTTGGAACCACAGCTCCTGAACATCATGATTGTTCAATTCAGGAATGAAAAAGTTAGTAATTATGGCTCTATACAGATCACCATTGACTGTAACGTTGTGGCCTTCATCGTTTTTGAAGAAGTATTCCACCAGCCCATAAAGCGCGCCAAACAGTCAGTTTTTCTGGATGTAACGGTGTTTCGACATACACTTGTGGATTAGCTTCACTCCAAATGCGGCAGTTTTGTTTGTTGAGGTAGCCATTCAACCAGAAGTGCGCTTCATCGCTAAACAAAATTCGCTTATGAAAATCGACCATTATTTTCGAAAAAAATTGCATAATTTGAAAGCGTTGCTCAGGCGTGAGTCTATTCATGATGAATTGCCAAACCAAACTGAGAATAAATCACTTGACAGCTGTTAAATCGGTCGCCATCTTGGAAAGTAATGCCAACTTAAACTTCTATACCTGGAAAAAACACACTCTGTACCAATAACATATTGATATTATTTAAAAATTATTTGAGGATGTATTCTTCTAAGTACATGGAGGAGTGTGTGTGGGAGAGGGAGTTTCCTCCAAATACCTTCTAGTTCTAAGAGTTTCGTGAGTTGAAAATGTTTGAAAACCACTGATATAGCCTATCACGTTATTTTTTTGCGAATTATTGTCAACAAAAAAATAATGCTTTTTTTTTGTGTACTGCTACAAGACTGAATTGATTGAGATGTATTGCTCTACTGAGGAGGATTGTAACAGTGACCTGCATTCCGTTTTTCCTGGATGACCACTTTAGCCTAGTGGTCAAGGTAACCGACTCGTGGCCAGCGTGTCATGAGTTCAGGCCTAGTACCGCTGAAGACCCGCTATGCAGGGGAACGATGCTCGTTAAACCTGTCGAGAGTCCAAACGTCCTCCCGTTGGTGTGGTGTAGCAGCTAGGAGAAGGGGAAGCCAGCTCAGATGTCGTCCTCGTCACTTGATCATGGTACAAAATTATGAGGTCCGTCTCCAAAAGCCATCGAGTAGCTGAATAGTGGGACGTTAATATTCACTCGTTCTCTCTCTTTTTACTTGTAACAAATAAAAGTTTAACTCTTTATAACCGTTAATTATACATATAGCTCTTACCCGTCATAATCTTAAGTTAAATGATTTTTTGAATGAATTCTACCCACACACATCGGGTTCCGAAGTTGAAAGAGGAGTGTGGAATGCTAAGAGTTAGTTACGAGAATTTGTGTCTGAAGCTTACCTTGGTAATGTGCAAGTTCTATGATTTCCAGGATTAGAGATAACGCATGCAAACTATTAATATTTACGTATTAAACCATCGACCTTTTTCATCACATCGAAAAATGTCGTCAAATGACGTGATATGAAACCAGTAATGAAAAACTGCTGCCATGCATGTTCAAATACAATTATTCTGTTCGCCCATGTTTGAAAATGAAGGAACAATGTTAACAATTTGTAATATTTTTCTTTTTTTATTTTATGTAAAATGATTAAAATTTGGTACCCCTATTTTCTACGGCAGTGAAGTATTTACAAAACTGTGATCGAATATGCAAGTATCTGAATCGATAGAATTTAGTAACATGGTGAAACAAGAAACATCGCGGAACTGCACGACAGTACTTAGCTTTGTATTTTTGCGAATTTATGAGACGTCGTCTTCATAAAAAATAAGCGATTTGAAATGCAGGTACGTTTTGACCGTTTGAATAATATGATTTTCCCTGACATACACAAGAGTGAGTTTGGGGGGTTCACCCACCCCCTCCTTCCCTCATGAACAAACAATTTTTTATACTTGACTATAGAGATTACCCTTTAATCTACTTCAAGGTTATTTGGGGGGGAGGGGGATGTGAACACCAAAACCTCGATAACAGAGGTATGTGTACGCTGCTGTACATTTTTAATAGATTGTTCGTTTATTTCAAGATTTTCTTAAGTGGAGCATCTAATTTTTCTAAATCTTCGCTCACTTATTTGTCAACAGGCTACTACAAAAGAAGCGTGCGTGGGGATGTGTTTTTGCGCATGTGCGGAAACAATAACAACATTTGGCGAAGTTTTTGGATGTAGCAAATCTTTGGCGCGCGAAATTGGTCGAAGGCATAATACGTAAGTACCAAACAATTTTGTATATTCTCGCTGCCAATACATATACTTAAATTATTTATTACATGTTATCGAAAATTTTGTGATGCTTAGTATTCAACTCTTTTTATATAATCCATTGCAAATTATTATCCAGGGTTTATTTATGGAAAAGCACATTAATTTGAGACGTTTGTGAAAGAAAGTTTTTCAATCGCTGAGGGTGTGTGTGGAGAATAGAGGCGGCAAATATTTTGAGCTACAAATCGAAACAAAAAAATATATATAGTGATAGAAAGTACTATCGGTATGGAGTGTTTCGGGAAAACTGAATACACCAGCGGTATATTGCAGCATCCATTTTGAAATCCGAATAACTCTCGTATATTGACTGAAAATTGGTACTTAAAGAGTGAAATGTGATACACACCGACTTCGTAACAGTATGGCTATAGCATGACTTTCTAAGCGATCGAACGCACTCGTTTGAAAGCAATTTCGCGTGTAGTTTAAAATGCTATTTTGAATAAGCCTATAGAGTTTTGTGTTACGTATAACGGCAAATGTTGTGAAATATGTTTTTAAAGCTTCCTCACCTGTTTCCTTTGATTGCGAGTTACTGATATTATATATCGAAACAAATGCAAGTAAGCTTTAACTATAATGTGAGCAATAGCTGTTTTAAAAATTCTCTCATATTATGAACATACGTTAGGGTGTAATTTTGTTCGCAAAGTCTCTCGAGCTACCCAATTACATTATTTTTTTAAAATTGAGGTATGATTAGGTTTGTGAGAATTTCAGATTTGATTAGTAAATTACCTGGTGAGCCAAAAGTTCGTTGAAATTTCATAAAAAAGGGAAGAAATGATGATAAAGATGTGCAGTTTCCAAGAAAGAACACAAAAGAAAACCTGATTTTTTTTAAAAAGGCAAAAATATTTTTAGTTAAAAATATCACAAATACAGAGTGTTTTTTTCCAGGTATAGAAGTTTAAGTTGGCATTACTTTCCAAGATGGCGACAGATTTAACAGCTGTCAAGTGATTTATTCTCAGTTTGGTTCGGCAATTCATCATGAATAGACTCACGCCTGAGCAACGCTTTCAAATTGTGCAATTTTATTTCGAAAATAATGGTCGATTTTCATAAGCGAATTTTGTTTAGCGATGAAGCGCACTTCTGGTTGAATGGATACGTCAACAAACAAAACTGCCGCATTTGGAGTGAAGCTAATCCACAAGTGTATGTCGAAACACCGTTACATCCAGAAAAACTGACTGTTTGGTGCGCTTTATGGGCTGGTGGAATCATTGGTCCGTACTTCTTCAAAAACGACGAAGGCCACAACGTTACAGTCAATGGTAATCGGTATAGAGCCATGATTACTAACTTTTTCATTCCTGAATTGAACAATCATGATGTCCAGGAGCTGTGGTTCCAACAAGACGGCGCAACATGTCACACAGCTCATGCCACGATCGATTTATTGAAAGACACGTTTGGTGACCGCCTAATTTCTCGTTTTGGCCCGGTGAATTGGCCTCCAAGATCTTGTGATTTAACACCGCTAGACTATTTTCTGTGGGGCTATGTAAAGTCATTGGTCTATGCGCATAAGCCACAAACGCTTGACCATTTGGAAGACAACATTCGCCGTGTTATTGCCTATATACGGCCACAAATGTTGGAAAAAGTCATCGAAAATTGAACATCCAGATTGGACTACATCCGAGCCAGCCGCGGCAGTCCTATGCCAGAAATCATATTTAAAATGTAATGCCACAAGATTATCTTTCGAATAAAAAAAATTCATGTCAATCGAATAATACATCGTTGTTTTATTGCTATTTAAATTTCTATACCTCTCAAAAAAACACCCGTTATGACGATCCGAAACACATTGTACAAGACAACACAGTAATCTACATTCATTTATTTTTGCAAAAACATTTGTTCCACCTAACTAAGGCAACTCACAACCAAGGACGTCTAATGGAATGGGCCAACTGGACCCCGGCCAAGGGCCTCGTTTTGTTCTCGACTTGGTCTTAATTATACCATTCCCGTAGTATTATATTTCCGCGCATATTCTCTGAAAAATAGAGATTTTCAAGCTGCATGGCAACTGGCAAAAGTCGCAAGACTGTATTATGCGATCTCCGTTGTTCATATCTAGGCCTAGGCCTAATACCATAAGCAATAATACAACAAATTTAGTCGAAATGTGGCCTTGGATCAAGCTGGTTTTTGCCTAGGTTTGTGAGATTGTGAGTTGGACAAATTTGTTTCAAATAAATTTGCACAACTGATTTGAAAGGCATCCCAATTTGACAAGACCAATTTTCTCGTGAACTTCTAAAAACACACACACACAAGTAATATAAACAAAACTTTAAGTCATTTCCTACTTAGATCAACAAAGAAAAATTTTACTTTAGCCACTTTTTATTAAATAGTTACAATTAATATAAATATGTGTATGCATAGGACATAGTCACAACATTAAGTGGCAATTCATTTTTATTCATTATCATTAAAGTATCGTATTGCCATCCAAAACAATCTTGTCTATATGATTTCAGTTCAAATGAATGCTTTCAAACGTCAGAAAAAAATATTATAAAATTTTGACGCGCGTCGCTAAAAATGAAACCAACGTGGCCGTATTTGTAATTCTTTAAATAATTTGTTTCTTACAATTAATTATAATTAAATTATCATATTTTTACCCAAAACAATAGTGTATAGAAAATTTCAGCTCAAAGAGTGATTTAAAATGTGAGAAAAAAAACCTTTTGGACACAAGTCGCCAAAAGGGTCGGTAAGTGTCCAAAAATCCATCGTGGCTGTATTTGTATTTCTTTAAATAATTAGTTTTAATCAATTAATCTTTATTAATTATATTTAAATTACCATATTTTCATTCAAAATAATTATTATATAAAATTTCAGCTCAATTGAACGCTTTAAAATATATTTTCGTAACGTTTGAAAATTCCATGAACATAAATAAATATATAGAGAGTGTGAGCTAACAGTAGAAATTGGAAAATACATGAACTTCATTTCTTAGGTTTTTTTATATTGAGGAAAAATAAAATGAAAAATTTGTAGTAATTTTCTAATCACTCAGATTATGGTAAAATTTTTCTCCAAGGAATTTGTATTCTGTTTCTCTCTCTCTCATTATTCTTCTCTACTACCGTTCCATCAACTTAAGAGAGTGGTCCCATAAGAATCTGGCCTGATCTAGAGACGGAGGTAGTTGTTTGAATCATATCACTGTATTAGAAAGTTCGCAATCTATAAAGTATGTGTTTCAAGTTTGAAGACGCCATGTTGTTTAGTATTTGCTTGGCAGTCATCAATATATATAGAGAGAGAGAGAGTGAACGGTTTCAGTGAGAATTTGTGAAAATGGAGAAAATTGGTCATCGTTATGTAATACTATACGTTTATTTGAAAGTCTAACCAATATAAAAGCTGAACTAGATTCTACTTTGGGTGAGTCTGCTCCTTCGTTTACCACAGTAAAATATTGAGCAGTAAAGTTTATATATATATATATATATATATATATATATATATATATAAACGACGATGGGTACGAGCTGCCAAGACGAGCATCGCAGTAGTCGACCAAATGAGGTGACGACTCCAAAAATGATGAAGAAAATCCACAAAGTGGTACTAGATGATCTTCAACTGAAAGTGCGCGAGCTAGCAGACATAGTAGGCATTTCGAAAAGGGCAGTACATCGCAAATTATCTGAAAATTTGGACATGAGAAATCTGTGTACAAGATTGTTGCCGCGTTTGCTCACCCTGGAGTAGAAGCAATATCGTGAAGAAGTTTCAATTGAGTGTTTAGCAAAGTTTCACATCAACGAAGCAGAATTTTGGCGCCGTTTCATAACAGTGGATGAAACATGGGTCCATCACTTCGCCCCCGAGACAAAAGAACAATCAAAACAACAGACTGAAAAGGGAGAACTGTTTTTGGGAGCCGCGTGGGATAATTTTCATTGACTATCTTGATAAAAGAAAAACTATCAACGGCGAATTTTGCGCGAACTTATTGCAACGTTTGAGAGAAGAAATCAAGCAAAATCGACCACATTTGGCTTAGAAGAAAGTATTGTTTCGTGAAGACAATGTACCCATAATTGTAATGGCCAAACATAATGAACTAAAGTCTGAATTGCTACCTCATACATTCTATTTGCCAGATTTAGACCAATCGGATTATTTTCTATTCCCAAATTTAAAAAAAACGGCTCAGTGGTCAAAGAGTTTTCCACGAGGAAGAAGTGGTGTCGGCAGTTAATGGCTATTTTGAGGAGCAAGACAGTTCTTATCATAAAAAGGGCATCAAACTTATTTAACATCACTGAGAAAAGTGTACAGAGCTGAAAGGAGATTATTTTTTAAAAATATATATATATTTTCCAATTTTTGTGTGTATTTTCTTTGTTGATACGGTTACTTCTGGGACCATCCTCATACAAATCACAGCATTTACCATGAAAATACAGTGGATTGAAAATTGAATCAGTAATAGAAACTTTATATTTGCATATCTACAGAATCTACGATGGTAAAAGTTAAAAAATGGGATACAGGGGTCTTAATTTTTTTTATATCTGAGGGTGTGAAAGTTTCATCCAATTGAACAAAATGATTCCTCTATGAGCAAATTTTGCCCCAGAGACCCGAAGGTAAACCTCAAAGTCCCATTTCGTAATTAAAAATTTTCACACACACTCAATCCATGAATCATAAAACATTCTTGCTTAAAATTAAGTATTTATTTTATTGCATTGAAAATAATTTAAATTCGAAGTTACTATCAAATATACAACCTTTTCCTTCGGTATCGAAACATTTAATATAGATTAGTACACCGAACTTATGCGATAAGTGGGACAGAGTGATAATCGCGTAAATCGAATTCGAGTAAGTCCGGTTATATAATTTCGCATATAAATACATATAATTCATTTTCAGCTGTGGCTTTAGACGAGAGAAGATAATAATTTTTAGGAAGAAATATTTAATAAACTCATTTATATATATATATATATACACAAATACAAATTCGCGAATCAAAGTTATTTTGATGTAGAAGGCTTAATAAAATCTTACAAGTAGTCTCTCTCTATGCTGGCTCAAAGATTTTTTTTCTCTCACAAAATTTCCTTGTTACATGCGAATAATTTTTTTTATTCCTTGTTTTGTTGAAACAGTACACTCTTCGTTGAAGTCTGTATTTTCCAAAATTTAGTAACTCTTTTTCAATTAAATGGAGGACTTATGTCAAATAACCAACCATCATTCGATCTTCTGATTGAACTGGGTATACATACTTAAGCTCTTCAATGTCTTCCTGTTATTCATGAATTTCCATGAGTTCATCAATTTTCTGCTCCTGATTGTAGAAATCTAACTGTTCTGGAATGCCATCACTCTATCCACTTTTAAATGTATTTGCCTGGCAAGATCGACAACTTCTTTAATCAAATTGCCTATTTCATCATGTTCTGGCAATGATTCCACCTGAGTTTTAATGATGGGGGGGACACTCATCGGCGAGATTTGAAAATCGCGCTACTCGAAGTATTACTGCATACTGCCCCACCCCTTATCAAGCGAGGAAAACTATAATATATAACAATAAAAAGTTCCGTTACGAGTCACGCTGTAAAGTTGTAATACGACGGGTATAAATTGCGCACGTAATTATCTTACATTTTAAGCAAAATCATTTAACCAATTTTAGGGGAATAGTAAAAATATTGTTTTAAATAAACGTAAAATAAGAAATGGTAATATATATTTTCAATGACACAAATAACTGGATACTGATTTATATCATTATTGATTGTATTTCAAAATAATCAATGGATAAAATAAGTCTATGTACATTTTACAAGAATTCACAAAATTCTTTTATGATTTTTGAATCATTCACATTTCTAGAAATTTCATTTATTTTCTCTCTAAAAATTTTCTAAATATTTTATTATCTGCATCATATCGCCAAAAATACGTGGGAAAAATTTCACGACTAAACCAGCATTTTTTTTTAAAAGAAACAGTACACACATATTTTTTTTATTTCCTGTTATAAAGAAACTTGAATTTGTAGGTTGTTTTTACTTGTTTTAAAAACGTTCAGAGATGCTAAATGGTTTTTATAAAATATTTTAGAGCAAGTACAATACAGGAAATGGACCGTAAACCCTACCTGAAATTACTTTTCGTATGTAATTTATTTATTTATCATTATTTAAGGTATTTATGCCAAAATAAATATATTTTACTAAACAAAATGTCATACAAAACAATCCTCTTTTATTGTTACAATCAAGGATAACATTTTATACTCTATCAAAGTGTTCGAAATCCTTAAAATTTCAGATGTCATAAAAAATTGACAAAAATGTTTTATAGCATAATTTCTAAGACCACTTATTTGGTTGAATTTTTTTTATACTTACCGTTTACTAGTACAAAAGTTATAACTGTTTTAGATCGAGCGAATGCCATTTGTAGGTTGCAGTTACCGACTTTAACCCGAGAGCAGTCGCGTGCTCAATAGCAAGGTTAGTGGTCGCGCGCAGTTAGGCTTAGTCAGCCAATAAGCCTATTTTTTCCAATTATTTCTACAGTACACGATATAAATCCTAATTTCAGTGACTGGTTTAATTAAAAGAAAGTACACTTATCTACTTTTAAGGATTTTTCCAATTTTATTTCATAATTTGAGAAAAAATTCAATCAAATTGAGCTGAAATGCTTCAAATGTTCGTGACTTTAGTAAAAGACACAAATCACAGACACTTTCCACTAACATAACAGGAATGATATTTGGAGGCAAAACTGTCATATTTTGCTTAAGCTAGTGTAGTTTTAGATTCTTTGAATGATCGACAAACAACATGTTAAACTTTTCCTTGCTGGTGTCTTTTTGATAGACCTTGTGGTTTACTAGTGGTTTTATATCCTTTTTGATGGAGCTCTTAAACTAGCATTTGAAAATCTTCCTTTCGACTCAGAAGTTCCATGTGTTTATCCTTTTTCTCGAAATTACTATCGCTCTATATTATAATCTATCTCTATAATTTTCCTCCTTTGCTAGATCAATTTCTATTTCCGAAGTTTCAAGTTCATTCGATAGTGATCACAGATGCCCATTTCCTTTTTATATTTTGTTCGTTTACATTTATTAATCATAATGAGTCAAACTACACAGCAATCAAACAGATGCCATTCACAGGGGAAAATATAACCTGTTCATAAAAAATATTTGTGAACAAAATGGTCTCGCGGGGAACTTAGTTGATCTAAATATCTCAAGATTCTAAAAAAAAAATCGTTTGCCACTCCCAAAAAAGAGGGTGATTTGCGACAAATGCATTTTAATTCCCATGAAGACTATCACATATAGGAGGATGCTGACAAAGTCATTGGTAACAATCACAAACAGTTTTCTCTAGAACTAAAAATTTCATGAGTGTGGGATGACTCGGTGTCCCGCGCGATCGCTCCCGAATTAAAATGTGCCTTTCCGGAAAAGTTGAGAGGCCACGGCAGCCTAGTGGTAATGGCCACGTGCTCGTGGTCAGTGTGCCATGAGTTCAAGCCCTCGTTCCAATGGAAACTCGCCGTTTACAAGGATTGATGCACGTTCTACATATCACGGCTCAAAGTGCTTCCCGGTGGTGTAGTGTGGTAGTTCGAAAAGAAGGGTGCTAGTTGAGCTGTGTCATCCGCTTGTCTTGATTGTAGTTAAAAATAACAATTATAATTTTAGCTGTTTTTCGCTCATATACCGGGTGAGCAAAAAATCGGCTTAAACTTTAAAAATTCATAAAAAATGAGGAAATGACATTGATGAAGCACAATTTACACGAAAGGGCTGACAAAGATGTTTGAGTTTTTAGCAGAAGAAAAAATTTAGTCGTGATTGCCTTAAATCAAAGAGGTGTATTAGATGTAATAAGCTTCAGGCAGAATGCCGCTCCTCAATACTATGCCAATCCAGTAAAAAGAGTTCTATTGGTTATACACTGGCCTCAAAAAGTTAAGGTACAACATGTTTTTCGAAGCTCACCATAAAAAAAATGGCAGTAACAATAAAATGCATAGTTTACATGAATGATAATAACGAACTTTAAAAACATTAATGCAAAAACGATTGCTACAACTTTTATTTTATAGAAAAGAACGTATATTTATGAGTAAGAGAAAAATATGCAAATATCAAGCTTTCGTACTTTTGTGTGTAAGTTGTGTTGATTTTCAACAGTTGTTGGTAGTTTCGGTGACAATAGTCAATAGAGTTTAGAAAATGTCTCAGAGACGTCGTTTACCCAATTCGTTAAGGTGGCGGGCAGTTGGATGGATGGAAATGGGATTGTCGCAGGCTGATGTTGCTAGACGTCTCAATGTGTCTCGTAGTGTTGTTCAGCGACTTTGGGATCAATACCAATCCGAAGATTCTGTGTCCAGAAGACCTGTTTCAGGCCGACCACGAGCTACAACACCTGCAGAAGACCGTTTTCTAGCTCTTTCGGCACAAAGGAGAAGAACCACTACTGTGCCGCAGCTCGTTGCAGACCACTTTCAAGCATCAGGAAGAAGAATCTCCGCTACTACGGTGCGAAATCGTCTTCACAATGCAGGTCTGTATGCAAGAAGACCAGTTGTGTGCGTTCCCCTCAACGGACGACAGCGAAGGAACCGCTTATGCTGGGCAAGAGAACATGTTTCTTGGACGCAGCAACAATGGGCTTCTGTGCTGTTCACAGACGAGTCCAGATTTACAATGGAGAGTGATTCAGGGCGTCTACTGATCTGGAGGAACAGCGCACTAGATACCATCAATCCAACACTGTTGAAAGACACAGTTATAGAGGTGGTGGAATCCTGGTTTGGGCAGGGATCTCTCTCGGTGGCCACACTGACCTGCATGTGTTCCATGGAGGAACTGTAACTGGTCTTAGATATCGGGATGAGATCCTTGGTCCATATGTCCGCCCATATGCTGCTGCTATTGGTAACGACTTCATTCTGATGGGTGATAATGCACGACCTCACCAAGCTGGGATTGTTGAGGAGTATCTGGAGGATCACGGTTTGGAACGAATGGAATGGCCAGCTAGATCTCCAGACCTGAATTCGATAGAACATCTTTGGGACTATCTTGGCAGAGAGGTTGCTGCTTTAAATCCTCCTCCAAGGTCGTTACATGAGCTGAAACAAGGCTTACTCTGTGTCTGGTCTTCGCTTCCTATTCCGGTGTCCGACAACTTAATAAACAGCATGGGAAATCGATGCCGCCAATGCATTCAAGTTAAAGGTGGACACATTCCTTATTAGAACCCATTTTTGTATTGTTTTTAGGCCATTTTACCACATAACACTGTGATGTGTTGTTTTCTCCAAGAATGGACTTTTCCGCAGAGATTGCTTTTTTTGTTATAAATCGTTTTTGCAATACACTTATACAAATTTCTATGACGCATTCAATAAAAAACAATTTAATGCACATATCCTCCAAATTTTTTGTTTCTACATTCATTCATTTGCAAATTAGACACAAAAACCCGGTTGTACCTTAACTTTTTGAGGCCAGTGTATTTGGTTAGTACAGGATTATTGGTCGAGAATTCAAGATATCAGGGCCACCATTAGTCAACCTCATTCCGGTCGATTTATGGCTATATATATGGTGGCCAGTTTTTTTTACAATGAAAAGATAGACGCGCCTGAAAAATTTAAGAAAAAGTTACAACGTAAATATATGAAACATTTTATTAATTCAAATAAAAATATGCTAATTACGCTTGCATTCCTTTTAATTATTTACTTAAACGAGTATTTTCCCATTGAATATATTTTTTGTCAATATATCATTTTCTAATACATCGGAAATTTCGGAGCAAAAAATATCCTTTATGTTGAGCTTTACAGTAAGGGCTACAGATAAATTATCAACATTCAATCTTGATTTCTCACTTGTCCAAAACTCATTACCAACTAAAAAAACAACTCTTTCAATGTCTGCATTAGTTCCAGGTCAGCGCGCACAACATAAATTCAAAAAAATAACTAAATTATAATAAGGAAAGTGTTCATTTTGAAATCGTTAATTATTTCCACCTATCTTTTATCAATTACAGCATGCTGATTTACCAACTGTTCCAATTTATTAGAATTTAATATACAGTCAGTCTTCTAATTTATTCAAACAGACAATTATCATCGATGTTAATATCGAGCATTTCTTTCTATAAAAACTCAAAACAATATCAGCCCAATTTACTTGCGGTGAATCCAAAACACACCATTGAACACTGTTATTTCCTGTGATATTTGTTTCAGACCATTTTTCGATTTATTGGAAACATGTTTGGTTCATCTCTGAATAGAGATTAACAGATCAGTTTTAAAATCTTGAAAAGGAGGACAAAAATATGAGGACACTTTTTGAGGAAAGACAGAACCTATAAAAGGAGGACTGTCCTCCCTGAAGGAGCCCTGTTGGTCACCTTACTATATAGCGTAATGAAATCACTTGTTTATGATTTATCCCTGTCAACATTGGGTGAGTAGATTCCATCTGTCGTGTGGATTTTTCAATTCATTACGATTTATTGCATTCATCTGTAACTGATGTGGTGAGCAGGGACATCTTAAGACTATTGGAGGTTCTGGGCCCAGATAAAGTTTAGGATTTTTACAGCCCTTATACAAAAGTATGTCCTACCTGTGATCTTTAAAAAGTAGTCAGTCCGCAGAATTCCTTGTCAAATACTGGTACTAAACAAAACATAGAAATTTGAGAGGCTAATTGCTCAACTTGGTAGGATTAGTCTTAGATTAGACTAGGGGTACACACCATTTTTTCCCGCCGGACCGCATGCATATGATAGATATTTGACGCAGGCCGCAACCGGAGGATAATGGGGGGAACACTATATAAAAACAAAGCAACATTGAACGAAGCAAAATTAATCACAATATTATAGCTCATTTTTTTGGCTTTTACTTTACTACTATACTAAGCTTTCTATCGAATATACACATAAAATATTTGCTTTTATGTACCTCTCACTGAGCAATGGGTCAGTTTTGATTTCCTTTCATCCTTGACCAAGCCCCTTGTTTAAGGTATTCGACTAATTTCAGAACCATGATTTTGAAAAAGCGTATAAATGGATGACATTTATGATATTTAGTGTCACTTAGATTAGAAAACGTACATAAAATTGTTTTAAGAATAGTATTAATATCAAAAATTATTTAAGTACAATATTTTGACAAAAAATGAACATAAAGTGACCGATTTTCAGAACATTCTTCTTTTGTGAAAAATGCTTCTTTTATAATAATATTTTGCCTGTATATAGCTCAGACCTCTGTACACAGGCTGAACTAGAATTTTTGAAATTAATAACTTAGAAGCGGATTTATCCATATTTTACTATAACAGAGGGGAGAAATTTTAAGAAAAAAAACACCAATAATCATTTCAATTGGTGGTAACTCTGAAAATAATGTGAACTTTTCAACAATTCTAGTTCAGACTCTCTGGAAAAGTCTTTACTTTATATAAGCAAAATATTATTATTATAGAAGCCTTTTTATAAAAGGCGAACGTTTTGTGATAAAAGGTTATTCTAAGTTAATTTTTGCCAAAATATTGTATTTAAATAAAAAATTTTGTCAAAATGTCCTTAAAACAATTCTATAAATATATTTTAATCTCAGTGACACTAAATATCATGAAAATTATCCATTTATGCACTTTTTTAAAATCAAAGTTTCGAACGTAGTCGGATACCTTAAATTCTACTGTAAAAAATGCCAAGTGATATATTTTATTGCTAGATTGATAAGATTTCAATCTAAATTTTTAGTTCATTGTTCATAAATAATTGAAATTCTTAGTACAATGGTCCATGACCAGGCCACTCAGAAAAACCCGGTGTGCCGAAGGTTGAGAGTATCACTGCATTAGACTTTTAATAACGCAAGTTTTATAAAGATTTGTTACAAAACTATATCTAACTATCTGCGCTCATACGCATAGCGACCCTTTAGGTATGTTCGGGGGGAAGTTTGACCCATCTGAATAGTCTGACTGCTTACAACAAATATTGAAATAGTTCACCAAGTATCATATAGAAAAATCAAGCTTGAGAAAATAAGCAAAGTTATTATTTTTTGGAAGCTTTTAAGCGTCTGTTAAAAGTTTGCACCGATGAAACATATCTTACAGTATTGATTCTTAATTTTTAACAATATGTTTTAAAACATACATACATAAAAATTAACCTTGAGACTTTAGAGAAAAGTTAGTACTTTTTTTATCGACCTTTAGCACTTGTTACCTGTAAATTGACCATCGGGCCAAGCTAGCAGGTATGCACGCACTCAAAGTTTATACGAGCACTACTTTATCCTATATAATTTATTTGTAAGAATATAAGTAACGTCTGGGGGCCTTGGGATCTCGGTAATAAAAGCGTTTTCGCGTTAAGGTATCCGACTACCTTTTTCGAAACCGTGATTTTCAAAAGCGCATAAATGGATAATTTTCATGATACTTAGTGTCACTTAGATTAGAATATATGCATAAAATTGTTTTAAGGACAATTTGACAGAAAAAATTTATTTAAATACAATATTTTGACAAAACATGAACATAGAATGACCCATTTTCAAAATTTTCTCCTTTTGTGAAAAATGCGTCTATTAGAAAAATATTTTGCCTGTATATAGCTCAGACCTCTGTTCAGAGGCTCAAATAGAATTTTTGAAATATATAACTTAGAAGTGGGTTTATTCATATTTTACGACAACAGAGGGGGAGGGGGCAATTTTAAGAAAAAAACGTGAATAATTATTTCAATTGGTGGTAACTCTGAAAGTAATGTGAATTTTTCAAAAATTCTAGTTGTGCCTCTGTAGAGAGGTCTGAGCTTTATACAGGCAAAATATCATTATATTAGAACCATTTTTCACAAAAGGAGAACATTTGGAAAAAAGATTCTTTTAAGTTATTTTTTTGCCAAAATATTATATTTAAATAAATTTTTTTTGTCCAAATGTCCTTAAACAATTTTATGCTAGTATTCTAATCTGAGTGACACTAAATATCATGAAAATTATCCATTTATGCGCTTTTTTAAAGTCACAGTTCCGAACGTAGTCGGATACATTAAAAGCATGATTTCAGAATAGGTACAATTGGATGTAGAGAAAGGGAAATAAATATGAACTATATTATTATATTTCAGAAAAAGCTATCCGGAAAGTTGCCTCATAGAAATCGTGAAAATAAACCGAATTGTCAAATGGCTTTTCTTTTGACTGAGAATCAATCCATAACACTCAGAAAGGTATTCAAATCTTGTGAGGCTTTTAAGTCTCTCTGAACAAAATTAGATTTTTGATTCAGATATTTTAAGCGAACGCCCCCTCCATTCATCAATGTCCCGAAAGGCTGTCTTTCGGATAGGTTGACCTTTAGTGAAATGGCGGCAAGTCATTAAATATTTTGAATAAATATTAATTTCATGTGAAATTCTACCGGAAGTATCGGGTATTTCGAACTTTTGCGAGAGATCGATAAAAAATGCACATAATGGATTTTTAAAACAAGAAAGCTTTTACAGTTCATAGATTTATTTAATAGTTCATGAGTAAAAATTTAATTTTATTAATGTGAATGTTATTCAAAGCTTAAAAGCTAGTTTGGTTATTAAGTTCAAAAAACAAGTAATATAAAAAAATTAAGCCAGTTCCTACTTAGGTCAAAAGAAAAATTTTAATTTAACTACTTTTTATTAAATAGTTACAATTAATATAAATATGTATATACATATAGGAAAGAATAACAATATTAAGTGACAAAATAGAAAGCGATTTTCCTTGTAATTTTCACTTTCGTTTTTATATAGGGTGTTGGACTATTTTTCTTTGTTACTATTTATTCATCAATTAAGTTTAATTATTCCAATAAAATAGTACAGTAAAAAAGAATCACGCGTTACAGGAACACATGGAACGATTTTCCTTTCTATGTATGGTGTTGGACTATTTTTCTGTTTGTTGCTATTTATTCATTTTTAATTTAATTAAAGAATTAATATTTGAAAAAATGTATTAACGTCAAGTGCCATCCATTATAAGTTTAAAAAGATGTATTTGAACTTGAGTGGATGAATAAAAAGTATGTTTTATTAACGATTGAAAATTTAAACAAGATATATACTCCTATATATATATAGGGGGAGAGTGAACTATAATAGTAGGAATTGAATCAAGCCACTTTTCAAATTTTGCACGGGTACCTGTTATAAAATTTACACTCTAATTACATCACATTAAATGTTAATTAATTATTTTTCAAAGCAATTTTTTGAAATTTAATAAAAGTCATATATGTGAAAACGGAATTTCTAATACATTTTAATTTTTTTAAGAAATACAACATATATATATGCTTAGGTCATATTTTTCAGAGTATTCCGAATACTTAAATTTGAAACATTTCTCTTATTATATATATAAAAAAGTTTTCTTGATGATGTAATAAGTTAATTTATTTATCTCACACATGAGAATAATATTAAAAATGCTGTGAGTCCTGTTCAAAATTAGGGTTATAAATTGGCAAAAAGGCGCAATTTTCAGATCAATCACCTCCTTCGATCTCAAAGATTAACACATAGTACATCTGGCGTGGTTCAGTCAGTCAGATAAAGACATCTCCTCTTTTGACTTTTAGTAAAGTTTTAGTACGGGGCGACACGGACATTGAGAAACACGTAAAAAACGTGTATGATTAAAAATTGGGTTGCGCATTATCAGGGCAACCAATCCTTCAATTGCTGCTTACAACTATACAAAACGGTAGCGTACCTGCCACTGCATCTTCCACATAGACAAAATCAAAAGTCTTGTGTTAAAGAGCAGCGCCTTCTACACAACGCTCTTAAACAACACATTACATCATAAATACGTATAGAAGTGTAATTTATACGTATTAGAACTACATAAAACACATAAATTACAGTTTTAAAATTTGAGCAATGAGCACGAATTGCTGTAGAATTTGCACAATAAGGGTTCGTTGCCCCCCTCCTCCTAGTCTTTTTAAAAAACAAACAAAAATTCTTATTTTTATTCAAATGCTACAAATTTGTGTATAATATGCAATAATGGCTCTATTCTACCTTTTTTGAAATATTTCCTTAAGGAAATGTGTATAAACCGGTAGCGGTCGCGTGGGGAACACAGTCACCCCAGGCTTACGATTTTTTTAATTCTGAGAAAACTGTTTGTTTGTTACCAATGACCTAGTCAGTATACTCCAAGATAGCAGTCTTCATGGGAACAAAAATGTCTTTGTCGCATATCTCCCTCTTTTTAGGGAGAGCCAATTTTTTTGTTCTACAACTATAACTCTTAATATTCAACGTATCTTTTTGAATATTAAGGTACCTGTGGTGTCTGAGTTTCTTCCCCAAACCACAATTGTTCCAAAATATTTTCTATGATCAAGATACGTTGTGTTGCTGTTGTTGCCCATGCCACCTGTCTGACAAAGTCAGATCGAGGCCCACGAAATTCACCATGGCAATGGGCTAGAAGTACGCTTGTCGTTGGCCTTAGCCTTGAGATAGATCTCGGACGATAGATCTTTACGAAAGATGGCGATACCACCGATCTCCACCTCCCCAATTTAGGCATGACACTGGAGGGGAGGGAAATATTCTCCAGTCCTCTGCTCTCGTGGTTTCAACTGCGACCGCCCACAAGACTTTCGGACCCATTGATTTAACGAGCACGTACTCCGTGTGTACTGGGAGGGTATTTGGGGGCATCGGGCATCAAACCCAGACCTTCCGGTCTGGAGTCCGATGCTTGAACCACTAGGCTACCCACGGCCCTAGCTACGTTGTGCCCCTGTGAACGACTTAGTGGTTTTGATTGCTGTGTTGTACGACTCATTACGGCTTATAAATGTAAATGAACCGAATATAAAGAAATGAATGGGCATCTGTGTGCAATCTCTATTGGATGAAGTTAAAACTGATCAAGCAAAGGAATAACCTAATGAAATAATGGATATTAATCATTTTAGCGAAAGTACTTTTGAATAAGGGAATGAACATGAAACGTTTGAGTTGAAAGGAAAGTTTTTAAATGACACCTAAAAGACTCTATGAAGAAATATATGAAGCCACAAGTGTACACAACACACTGCAAGCCTGTCAAAAAGACACAAGCAAGAAAAAGTTCAACATGCTCTTTGTCGACCGTCAAAGAACGGTAAAACTGCAATAACTTTAACAATTTGCTCCTGCAAATATCATTCCTGTAATACTAGCAAAACGTGTCTGTGATCTGTGTGTCCTTTATTGAAGTCACTTTCACATTTGAATCATTTTAGTTCAGTTTGACTGAATTTTTTTTTATCTCGAATTATCAAAGAAAAATAGAAAAGCTCATTAAAGTAAGTACGTATACTTTCTCTTAAGTAAATTATTCACACTGGAATTACGATTTTTACAGTGTACAATAAAAATAATTATAAAAGATGGATTGGGGTGGCTGAATCACACCCCGCGTGAGCACTAATGAGTATTGAGAGAGCGTCTTCTCCCGGGTTAAAATAAAATTTTGTCATCGGTCAAAGAAAACATTTTTATTAAAATAAAAAATAATTAATTACCTTAAAAATTTTATATTTAAAATTGGTCCCCCGACTTTAATGATTTAGATCATAGGTTCCCAAAGTGGTTCCTACGACTACTGAAAGGGTCTGGGGCGAAATATATGGATAATGGGTGTATAGATCATTTTAAGGATTTGCGAAAGAACATTACAGTATAAAATATTACAAATAGGTATATAAAATACAAATACAGTGAAAATCACTTAAATCGAAATTGAGGGGACTGAAATATTTTTTCGTGTTAAAAGAATTTTGGTGTTAAAGGATATTACGAGGGAAAAAAACATATATTCAACAAAATTAAGTTTATTAGAGTAAATTTATTCACATAGATATGTATATATGCATGTATTTAATAAAAATCATTGAAAAGAGCATTCACAAGAACTTAAAGAAATTTAATACAAAATTTTTTCAAGTATTTTTTTAAAAACAAACAATAATTGAGTTTTTTGGAAAATAATCTGATATTTCTCTTTGCATTGTCTTTTTAGCATCAAATTAAAACAAAATGTTCAATATCATTCATTTTGTTATTCATTTTCCCGTTGTAATGTGCGTCTAAATAACTGTCATACTTTTTAGGATGTTCCTCATTTCGGATGACGTTGGCACAGGGGCTGCATTATTTGTTTAATTTTTGTCGTCGGAATCTGTATCAATGATTAGTTTTTGAGCTTTGGAGAAACACCAAAATGTCTTTGTCTGTCATAATTAGGGGGCTGTGCACTCATTATCATCATTTCCTATAACGAATTCTTTCGAAGATAAAGTAAGACAGTCCAATCCGGCTGGCATTTTTCATATTTTGGTCATTCAAAAAAGGAAAATCTTTTCGTGTTAAGCGATTTTCGTTTTATGTTAAGAGAAAAAATATGTTTGAAAATACAAAACAGTTTGTCGTTGTATTATTTCATGTTAACAGATATTTCGTCTTAAGCGCTTTCGCT
This sequence comes from Trichonephila clavipes, assembly GCA_019973935.1. Taxonomy (NCBI): domain Eukaryota; kingdom Metazoa; phylum Arthropoda; class Arachnida; order Araneae; family Nephilidae; genus Trichonephila; species Trichonephila clavipes. The sequence continues at coordinate 372,030 of BMAU01000595.1, read as the reverse complement.
TTAAACTTATATCACTGTAATCACAAGCGTTGTAGAGTTCAAGTTAGACTGATTGCGGATTGCATAGATTTCAAACACTAACGCAGTGCTTCTCAAAGTTTTAATATTTGCTACCCAATATTCAATCCTAATTTTCATTACTCCCCCTCCATATAATAACAAAGTATTTCATTCAAAAATACTATATTTTGACAATAAAGCTATAAAATATGACTTTTACCTCTTAAGTTCCACCGGCGTATACAAACGTCTCGCTCAGCCAAAGAGTTGAATGTCGAGGACGTATTTATACATCTTTCCAAGGTACGATCTTTTCTGCGCACTGTTATTCATAAAATAATTCCAAAGGCTTTTGAATGCAATTAAAACACTTCGACAGTATTTGCGTATCATTTACTTTTTTCAGTTCATTTCCTTATTTATCCCTTTTCTACCCTGCCCCATCCATCACAAACGCACGCCTACGTGGAAAAGGGTGGCATTGGGGAGAAAATCGCGAAACGTTTAATCGGCAGTTATGGGATTAATTATAAACCGTACAAATCATCAAGATAAATGATAATTTTTGTACATAATTTTATGTATGACAAGCCCATGGGGTCATTGGTAATTATTAATGTTGTTATTAACTTAGTATTGTTAAATTAATTATAAAATACATTGTGCAGTACTGATACATTTATAAGTGTATTATATGAGTGTAAATGCATTTTTTGTAACACAATATATTTACTTTCAGTAAACTAATAATTTTTTTCAAATAATCTTTTGTTTTCGACTTTTCAATATGCTCACAAAACTGAGTTTCAAATACGCTAGATGCTAAACAAAAAAAAAAGGAGACATCACACTGAAAAATACCATATATTATAATCAAAGTGTGCGTTATAATGAAATCCCAATCTCACCAAAACAAACGCATAATTTATCCAATGGAACGCGGACCAACGGACCGTTTTTGACATCCTTCACTAGTGACACATTTTTGTGACGCCATTCACTCGCTTGATAAATACGGCAGGGAAGAAATATCCTCTGAGGATTCATTCATAATTTGAAAATTTGGACGACATCGCGGAAAAGGGAGTAGGAAAAGTGACGATAGACCGACCAGCAGTATAAATAAAGAAAAGTTCGTTCGTAAAAGAGAACTTTTCAAAAGAGGGAAAAGTTCCAAATGTTTATTTTTTGTGATATTTTGGAAACTTTGAGGTGAAATAGTTTTAGTTTGGTGCTCATCAATCATGCGCTGCAAATGATGTATGCTTATTGTCTGATAACATTTTAAGCTACAGTTAGATAATTCGAGGGAAGTATTACTCATGCAGCGCATCCCTATAAAATTACATGAAACACCGCGTCATGGTAGCACTTATATCTATCAATATTAAACGCGTGGTTGTAGCCGCGTTAGCCTAGAGCAGTGCTGGTTGAACCTGTATGGATCTATGCGCATTTTTTTCTAAAGAAATATTTTTAGTGAAGTATAGACGTACCGTCAAATAATCTTTACTTGTGATTATTGGGTAAATAGTAAAACTAATTACTAACAACTCAAAACTCTTTATTCACTACGAAAAAACGCATTTTACACTGTATAATATTAAATGCTTTAATTATGCGTGTAATTCAAATTAAAGTAACATTAGTGTGACTTCTGTTGTCACAGATTATATATAGGGTGTTTTTTTAGAGGTATAGAACTTTAAATTGCAATAAAACAACGATGTATTATTCGATTGACATGAATATTTTTTATTCGAAAGATAATCTTGTGGCATTACATTTTAAATATGATCAAGCAAGGCGTAGATTCGTCGAATGGGCCCAAAACGAGATTGCCGTTGTTCCCGATTTTCATAAGCGAATTTTGTTTAGCGATGAAGCGCACTTCTGGTTGAATGGCCACGTCAACAAACAAAACTGCCGCATTTAGAGTGAAGCTAATCCACAAGAGTATGTCGAAACACCGTTACATCCAGAAAAACTGACTGTTTGGTGCGCTTTATGGGCTGGTGTAATCATTGGTCCGTACTTCTTCAAAAACGATGAAGGCCACAACGTTACAGTCAATGGTGATCGGTATAGAGCCATGATTACTAATTTTTTCATTCCTGAATTGAACAATCATGATGTCCAGGAGCTGTGCTTCCAAACAAGACGGCGCAACATGCCACACAGCTCGTGCCACAATCGATTTATCGGAAGACACGTTTGGTGACCGCCTAATTTCACGTTTTGAACCAGTGAATTGGCCTCCAAGATCTTGTGATTTAACACCGCTAGACTATTTTCTGTGGGCTATGTAAAGTCATTGGTCTATGCGGATAAGCCACAAACGCTTGACCATTTGGAAGACAACATTCGCCGTGTTATTGCCGATATACTGTCACAAATGTTGGAAAAAGTCATCGAAAATTGGACTACATCCGAGCCAGCCGTGGCAGTCCTATGCCAGAAATCATATTTAAAATGTAATGCCACAAGATTATCTTTCGAATAAAAAAAATTCATGTCAATCGAATAATACATCGTTGTTTTATTGCAATTTAAAGTTATATACCTCTAAAAAAACACCCTTTAGATAGCAAGTAACGTACAATATGATTGTAAGATGTTACTTTCACTAGAATGAATGCTGAATTGGAATCATCTTTAAAACGGTTTCTAAGTGAGTCTTTAATGTTATACATCTCTGAAAATAATGACTCGTAGGCATAGTTAGATGAAAATGTGGTTATATATAATAGTATGAGTCAGTTTCTTCAAACAGTTAAATGTGTTTCGAATCAAATTCCATTCTTTCATAACTGGCATTTTTAATATGTATCAATTCCAACTTTTTCCGTGCTGGAATCCACATTGAATTGCATCCATGCTGAACTGATATCCATATTGAACTGCATTGGAACTGCACTGGAATTTGCATTTCAGATTCTTGAATTTCCAACCAGTTGAACTGAGACAAGTTTAGTTTATCAAATGAAGTCACATCAGGGTACATAATGAAATTGAGCTTTTCCGATAGTTATATAAATTGAGAAAATAGTCTCTCATATATATCTAACTCTTTGACATTTTTTTCAGGTTTGGGAAGTACTTGTAGTTTTTCTTGTAATAATATGTTCTATGAAAACACGCAGTTTAGCTTTAAAAGCGTGAATGAGATCCTTCATGATAATTATTCATAGTGAACTTTGTTATTTTGGACTAAAATGCAATCCCGTTTGATCGGTGGCGTGCCCAAAATATTGTGTTGCATGCCATCAGTGCCGGCGGGTCATGCGTTCGAATCCTAGCTTCATGGAAGACCCGCTGTGCTGAGGTTTTGATTAAAATTAAATTTGTTGAGGCTCAAAATTCTTCCTTTGGCGTGGTGTGATAGTTTAAAGAGGAGGTACTATCTCAGTTTGTTCCTTGTCCCACGACCATCGTACGAAGTTAGGAAGTCCGTCACCAATAGCTTTCGTATTGTTTTATAGTGTGATATTAAAAACACACTTACTCAATCACGACAGTTAGATGATAGAGTGACGCCTTAGTTTGTGCATCATACCTCTGCAAAATTACATGAACACCGTCTGACAGAAATTATATTTAGTAATATTAAACTCAAAGTATCTTTCTTTGTTTAACACTGCAATCAAATCTAGAATCAAGATTCGAACTCAAGGCCTTCAGGCCCAAAATTCACGCAGCTGTTAATTTATGTCAAAATATTTTTTTAAAAAAAAATTTGAAATAAAGTATGTAGAGTGGAGCACGTTCGACGCGCGCGCAAAAACAATTTAGACGAAATATCGGTTAACACGAAATTGTACAACTGTCCCGACAAACTGAGTTGTATTTTCATAATTTTTTTTCTCTTAAAAATAGCTTCTCTCGAAATCTCTTTGAAAATCGCTTAACACGAAAGAGTATCCCTTCACTAAATGAAAGGTTTGAGAAAATGTCTGTATTATTGGACTGTTCTACCGCATCATCAGAAGAATTCTTTACAGTAGATGGTGATACTATATGTATAGTCTCAATTATGGTAGACAGAGATATATTGGAGTTTGTTCAAAGCTCATAAAATATCATTGATACAGATTCCGATGACGAAAACGAAAATAATAATGCAGCTCCTGTTCCTACATCATCGAAATGAGGAACATCAGGAAAAATATGTGCAATTACTTATACTCACATTCTGATGGTGATATGAAACACAGAATGGACAACATCGAATAATTTGTTGACAGTTTGAGCTAAACCTGCAAAGAAAAATATCAGTTTATTTTTTTAAAAAATTTAATACATGTTTTGTTTTTCAAGCAAGTAATATAAAAAAAATTGTTTAGGTCAATTCCTACTTTGAATGGATGAATAGAAAATATTTTATTAACGATTGAAAGTTTGAACAAGAATTGTAATATATGTATATATATATAGGGAGAGAGTGAACTAATAGTAGGAATTGAAAAATGAGCATAATATGTTTGCATTGTTGTAACAATGCACACTCGGTTTCGCTGAAAAACCGGTTTTCGAGGCCAACTTTTGTCATTTTGTTTTAACAGTTACATTGTTACAACAATAGAGACGAATCTAAGTTGGCGTCGAAAACTAGTAATTAATTTAATTTAATTTGATTAATAAATTAATATTTGAAAAAACTGTATTAACATCAAGTGTCATTCACTACAAGTTTCAAAAAATATTTGAACTTGATTGAATGAACAGAGAGTATTTTATTAACGATTGAAAATTTGAACAAGATAAATAAATAAATAAATAGGATGAGAGTGAGCTAATAGTAGAAATTGAATGAATAACACACAAATGAAGGAACAAAAAAAATTAAAACAAATGAATTTGTGGCAACACTTTTTAACGCGGAATTCTTTTAACATGAACAAATATTTCACAGTCCCTCTTAATTTCTTGTTAAGCGATTTTTACTGTATAAGAATAGCACACACAAAAAAAAGTTTCGTAAAAATAGATTCTTAAATTTGTTCCATATTGAGGACACAACTTATAAAATAGCGAAGCGACAACCAATCGAGTGATTGAATGTTTATTGACGTCATGTTCGTAAGCAACGCGAGGGCTTTTGGTGACAGTCCTCGTAATTTTGAATCATAATCAAGTGACACCCGAGCCAGCATCCTACTCCCCTTACTACCACACCATGTTAATGGGAGAATGAACATCAACAGATTTAATGTACATTACACCTCTTGACGAAGGGTTTTTAGTAGCACCAGGACTCGAACACGCGGCTCGGCAACGGCGAACACGAGTTCGTGATCCCGACCACTAGGCTACTACGGCAGCAGGCAACTAATTGAAAATTAATACCGAGATACTTAGAATAATGCTTCTCAACCTTTTTATCACCGTGGACCGATCAATGTTCGATAATTTTACCTCCGCTGCTGAAGGGGGTATTGATTATTTATATTTCAGATTGTTTCAATTAAATAATTTTAATTTTTTTGCATTTAAGTCAGAATTTCAGAATAAAATACAGTAACACCAAAAAATTAATATGTTGTGTATTATGCCACATGTTTGACTGTGTCAGATCGAGACCTACGAAATTCCTGATGTCTAAGAGGTAGATTGTACGCCTGATGTTAGCCGTAGCTTTGAGCACCATGCATGTGACAGTACGATTTGGCTTGTTTCCACTCCAATTTTAAGGGAGATCACCCTGGGTTTGGTTACTCTCTTCCATTTTCACCAAATCTACGAGATCACTTGCGGCTCGTCGGCTATTCTGAGTACCCCAATGCCGCAAAAGCACTATACATTTATACAAACATCCTTCTAACTTTTACCAAGCTTTCTTTGGAATTCAAACCCAGACCCTATGGTACAGCAGTTAGCTTCGATAACCACTATACTAGATGGGCGGTAAAAAAATAATATAAATTGATTCCATAAAAAGTCAAACCCGATAGATATACACATCATTGAAATTATTTAATGCTTCTTGTGCGGTCCGGTACTTTTTGATCCAAGGAACGGTACCGGTCCGCATCCCAGGTTTGGGATCACTGGCATAAAGGATCTTATGCGCATCGGTATAAATCCAGCTTAAAAGTAAAATAATTCTGTATTAATACAAAGAAAATTTTATGAATTGAATAATTAAACTTAAGAAAAAAAGAGTTTTTCTTTTAAAGCGTTTAATTTTTTAAAGAAATTGTGCTGATTCATTTTAAGAGAGGGGCACATTACGATTCAACTGACAAAAATCAGTCAAAAATTCAAATCTGATTTTTCTAGCCTAAATTATTCTTTATATACTTTTCTATAACGTCACAAAATTTGAGAGCACTAAACTTAAAAAACGCAGAATTATGATAGCTTTTATGTTCGTTTTTATTCACATCCCTATGACAAATCCAAACTGTAAACTTACGTATCTCAAGAAGATAAAATAACGAGTTTGTATATTCATTTAAAATGCTAAGGCTATTTTCTACTGTGCCTTATGCTTTGATTTTTTTCACTTATTGCTAATAGTACATGTAATTAAAGTTGATATGCATTTTTGATTAAAACAATGCTTATTTTTTTTAAAAAATAATTGAAGTTAGAATTTATACATTTTTAAGTAATTTTCAATAAGCATTTTTAAGAAGGAATTTTTAAGACATATTGTACGAATATCAATCATGTTTTTCCAAAAACCATCCCAACTTTTGTTATACATAGTTTGATGTACTTTAAATGAAATTTCAAAAGTGTATATAAATTTTTGTAGAACGAGTAGCATTTTAAAATCACTTTACAAATTTTAAGTTTTTTCCTTAAAAAATTAAATGACTAACTATTTATAATATTCTGAGTACAAAAAATCTGTTTTACGTAGTATATATATACAGTGTATAAATATTACACACACATAGGAGGCAACCAAAAATTTTTGAAAATCCTTAAATTAAAAATGTTTGCGTAAATCGTACCCCATGTCCAGAAAAATTCTTTGTATAATTCAAAAGACCCCATTTTTGTGAAGTTTCATTGTCTTTTTATCCATACTTCTCTGTCTTGTAAAACCAACAGTTCTTCTCAGTCAGAAGTCTACGGGGTCCCTTGGAGGTTTGTTGGGAATATATCCAAAGTTTTTATGAGCTCGGATGGGAATAAAAATTACTTGTCATGTTTCATTTAAGTGATAATTAATTAGATCTCGTTTTCAAATTTTACAAATTGATGAATAAATTACTTGGCAGTCATCTCCAAGAATATTACAAAGTATATAATAACATATATACATGTGCTATGTATATATCATTTCTGGTAATTTATAATTAAGTGTTATTAACAATTTAATTCACTAATTAATGTTATTTTTTATTGAATAATTTATTTTACTACTCTTTTTTTCCTGGCAAAGGAGGTGGGCAAAGATCGGCCTTTCATCACCCATCGGCAAATTTATATTATGTATTTTTTTAACACCGACACTCAGTTGAAATGAAAAAAAAATGTTAAGTTTTTTTCAAAAAAAATTTTTTATTAAATAGAGAAAACAGGAAAAAATAACATTGTTAAACTATTTGTAACAAATGTCTTCGATTATATTTCCTTCTGGCTTTCAGTGGTTGAATCATCCTGAACCATCCAGTAGCAGCGTCTTGAAGTGCATCAGTATATCTAAGACTTGGTGTTTTTGTCTGAGTGTGATTATTACCAAAGTACAGACGCAACACGTGCACAACAGCTCTAGCACCAACTTTGCTCTGACAATACCAATCAATGTTTGGATTATGACCTATACCTGTTCTTATCAATATGTTATATACATTTTATCTAGTGTGTCGTGATCTCAACTGGAGTCGAGCAACTGAGGAATCTTCTCGATTTACGTGAAGATAGTACAACCCCAATTGATTAAGATGTTCGTGAGTGTTTGATCGGCTTTGCTTAAGCTGAATTAAATATTGCAGCTTCTTCCATGTTAATCGTGGAAAATCTGGAAGATCAGAGTCACTTAACAAGACCCATATCGCCCTTTTTCTTGCCCATCCATTTTCTGCAATTGTTTGTTGTAAGTAATTAGGCTTCTTTACTAAATCTAGCATTCGTTGAACAATCACATTGTCGTCCTCAATATTGTTTAGTCTTGATGGGTGGAAAGCATTAACAATTGCACAGACGATTGTAACATAATCTCCAATATATGGTATTGGACATTTGAGATAATATTGCTTAAAACTCTCCAGTTCTTGAGCTGGCCTTTTACTGCTTCTACTACAAAGAAAAATCGATGTCACCAAACGTGTCTTGTTAGTATCTTCTGTAGACAACTGTGATTGTTTGTCCAGGAATGCAGGAATTTTAGGTACTAGGTCCATTTCTTCTATGAGTCTGACCTATTTGTGGACAAGCTGTTTTATCTCGTTTCACATCAACGCGCTCGATGCACCAAAGCAAATGTGTGAATATCAGTTTAAAAGCTTTATTATTGCAGTATTTGAGAGACTAAAGATATAGTGGTACTTAAAGATCTTAACAGTTGTTGTTTTTTAATGAAAGTTAGAAAAAGCTCTTAAAATAACAAAACTCAACGACTTTGAATTTGCCAAGTTTGATGACTTTGTTATGTGACTTGCTAATTTTTTTCTTATTGTTTTAGAATAAAAGTAAAGATCAATACTTTCAGTTCATATAAATATAATAATATAGCTCCAAAAAATACTTTGAATTTTCATGACTATGATGGGCAAAAAATGGCCGATCTTTACCCCCACCTCCTTTAAAAGAATATGTTTAGATAACATATTGTTTTATGCGCACAGAAATTCACCCCCCTCTTGAAAAAGGCCACCACTCTCGTGTTATACCCCAATTAACCAACCTACGTATTTTTTTGACTTTGTTGATTGTCGGAAACAAAAAACAGTAAAAAATAATTTATTAAATAAACAATTAACATTCATTAATTTAATTAATTACTAAAAACCAAAATTTAATTAAATTTTACATATTATATACATGAAATTATAATCAATTGAAGAAAAATCAAGGGCTCTGGGAGGATCCGGACATGGACACTGGTTTAGAGGCGTATTGGGGTAGGATACGAGAAAGGTGTACCTCCGACCCTCCCCTCCTTTGATATATAAATTCCTGTGTGCGCCAATTTAATGACTACATTCAGGCTTTCAAAACGCAGCGATTACATTCAAAATCGAGTGAAAATTATCATCTTCGTGCAGACTACGCCACATAAATTCACATACGCATGAATCTAGGTTATGTGCTGATCCGCGATGTTTTTTGTTTTGCCATTTTGCTATAAAACAACTAGTCTTTCAAGTGATCAAGTATTAGGCCACTGTTTATGTTGTTGTGATTGTTAATGCAACGTGGAAAATGGCTAGTTGTACGCCTGTGGTTAGCCGTAACTTTGACCATCATACAGGCGACAGTACGGTTTCGCTCGGTTCCACCCCAATTTCGAGGGAGAACATCTTGTGAGTGTTAAAGGGTCTTCCATCAACCACACGAAAAGACTTGCAGCTCGACGGCTATTTAGAGTACCCTCATGCCGCAAAGACGCTATACATTTACATATATCCATGCCTTCTCCGGGATTTGAACACAGGCCTAACGGCACAAACGTCACCTATACCGGTTGGGCTGCTTCTAAGATATGTTTATACCTCTGTATTCTTCGTCAAATGGACCGACAATCAAAAAAATAAAGCCGAGGATTTACCTAAATTTATTTCCCCGTCTCAAATTAGGAAATTTTGACCTGGCTATAAGCAGGTTTAAGTTTAACCGCGCCTACACAGTAAGCGATTGTTCGTACGTTTAAAAACATTTTTGTACGCTTCGATGTATTTTAGCTTGATACGAGATGGACAAATTTAGGAAAAATTTTATGGATTAATTAGTCGGAGATCAGAACTCGGTACCCTCTGACTCGTAAGCACGTTACACAACCACTAGACAAAAGAGATCACACCTGTCTGGAGGCTGTTACTGGATAATGTAGATACCGCTACAATACTCTCCCACCAGTGAGTCGGTGGATAGTCGAGCGAACGAGATACTTGTTGCTATGGCGAGCGTGTGAGCTGTTACTGTTGCTTCACGCGAGTCTGACGACTTTACTGCGTCAAGTGAGTCTGATGACTTTGCATGCTGCGTCAAGTGAGTCTGATGACTTTGCTTGCTGCGTCAAATGGGTCTGACGACTTTTGATTGCTCTTTTTGCGGGTAAATGGAGCCATGTAACATCAGAAGGATTAAACTTTTCTTTTCAGCCATGGTCACTAATGTCGGAGATTAGTACTCGGTACCCTCTACTTCGTAAGCACGTAATATACCGCCAGACAAAAGTGATCACTTCTGCCCGCATGCTGTTACTCTCTTATGCAGATACCGCCAAAAATCAGTTAGATTAATGAGAAAAATTGGAATCTGGAAGAGAGGTAAATAAGAAGAAACAATACATTTGTAGAAGAAGCGAATTCAAAAAGTAAACACATGCATCGAAATCTCGGGTCTATTTTTATCAGAGAGATTCAATTAGTAATTAAAGTTAAAAAAGTGGAGAAATATGAAGTTTAAAGCCTGCGATTTGCTTCTTCTTACCTCGCTTTTTTAAATTCGGATGCGACCATGGTAGCATAGTGTTCAAAGTCACGGACCCGAGGCTGCTGTGTCATGAATTTCGAGCGTTGTGCCGTTGAAGAAAAGCCGTGCTAAGAAGAGCGTTGTACGGTAGAACTGTTAAGACTCAAACGTGCTTCCATTGGTGTGGTGTGGAAGTTAGGTGAAGGATTCAAGCCCAGGTGCCGTGGTAGCTTAGTGGTCAAGGTAATGGTTTCACAACCGGTGAGTCAAGAGTTCAAGCCGAGCACCATTGAAGACTCGCCGTGTAGGGGAGTGATGAACTTTAAACCTGTCGAGAGTTCGAGTGAGTGAATACTAACGTAGCACTGTTCAGCTACACGAGGGCTTTTGGCGACTCATCTCATAATTTTGAGCCATGGTCAAGTGACGAGGACGACACCTGAGCTGGACCCCCTCTCTCCTAACTACCACACCACACCAACGGGAGGACATTTGAGTTCTCGACAAATTTAACGTGCATCGCACCCCTAGACGACGGGTCTTTAGTGGTACTGGGCTCGATATCATGACATACTTGCCATGATCCGATACCTTGACCACTGAGCTACCGCAGCCCCTGTCGAGATTTCAAAAGTCCTACTGTCGGTGTGGTGTTTAGGAGAGGAAGGTACCAGCTCCGGTGTCGTCCTCGTTACTTGACCAGTGTTCAAAATTGCGAGGTCCGTCGCCAAAAGCCCTAGAGTATCTGAACAGTGCGACGTTAATATTCACTCACTCACTCAACACGACGGGTCTTCAGTGGCAATAGGACTCGAACCCGCAACTCGAAAATGCTGGGAACGAGTTCGCAATAGTGATTATCGGCTACCGCGGACACAAAAAGGAGGAGGGAAAAGGACCAAGGTTAAAGTAAAAAAAAAATATTATATATAATAATAATTACCGATATATATATATATATGTATGTATAAAATGAATCACGGGATAAATATTTCTTTCGGCCTGGAGTAAATACATGTGCACCGCGTCGAATTCAACTCATTCAGGAAAAAAGTGACATTTTTCAAAAGTGTAGGAAGGTTAATTGCCCATCGATTGAAATTGATTAAGATATCCGAATATACGTTCAGAACCGTGATTTTGCAAAAGTGTATAAATGGATATTTATGATATTTAGTGTCACTTAGATTAGAAAATGTATATAAAATTGTTTTAAGAATATTATTACAGTAAAAAATTATTTAAGTACATTATTTTGACAAAAAATGAACATAAAATGACCCATTTTCAAAATATTCTCTTTTTGTGAAAAATGCTTTTATCATAATATTTTTCCTGTGTTTAGCTCAGACCTCTGTTCAGATTGATGGATTGATTGATTGATTGAATATTAACGTCACACTGTTGAGCTACACGACGGCTTTAGAGCTCTGTTCAGAGGCTCAACTAAAATTTTTGAAATATATAACTTAGAAGTGGGGTTGTCCATGTTTTACGACAACAGAAGGGAGAAATTTTACGAAAAAAACATCGATAATTATTTCAATGGAGGGTAACTCTGAAAATAATGTGATTTTTAAAAAAAGAAAGAATAGTTCAGACTCTCTGGAGAAGTCTTGACTTTATATAAGCAAAATGTTATTATTTTTGAAGCCTTTTTTAAAAGGAGAACATTTTAAAAAAGGTTATTCTAAGTTAATTTTTTACCAAAATATATTGTATTTAAATAATTTGTTTTAGTCAAAATGTCCTTAAAACAATTTTGTACATGTGTTCTAATCTAAGTGGCACTAAATATCATGAAAATTATCCATGTTTGCGCTTTTATAAAATCACGGTTCCGAACGTAGTCGGATACCTTAAGTAGTTAAAATCACATCGTTTTTCTTTATTTAAAACAATTTCTGCGTCAGACTGACCACCTGACCAGAAGATCTGATCATGCACCTCAGGGCCCAAGGTCACGTATACTGAATTAGGAGCAGTAGGCCTTGTCCCTCATAGGCTGTTGCACCACGGAGTTAATATACGCTCAGTGACGCATACAAGGTTTCAGATCCCCTTCTCCCAGCATTTGATTTTTTTTCGATTGATTTGAATTCTATGTATATATATAGTACGTAAAACTTAATTAAAATATTTGAAAAAATAATTTATTTTATAAATTAATGCTAATTATTTATTCAATAATTTATTTTTTACTGTTTTTATTTTCCAACAATTGATATGGCCGCGGCAGTGTATAGCAGTGCTCCGCAACCTCTTTATGTCTGCGTACCGGTCAACGCGCGGTTTAGTTACCGGTTTACCGCGGTCCGCTAAGGGCGGGACACGTTGATTGTTTTTATTTTAGATTGTTTTGATTTAACAATTTTGATTTAGTTACATTTAAATATGCCTTCAGAATAAAATATAGTTACACCATAAATGTATAAAATTGATTTAACGTTAAATATAAAACGAATGTCGCCCATCCGATACAGTGGTTAGCCACGCTGACTGCTGTGCCGTTGGGTCTGGGTTCGAGTACCGGAGGACATGGATGTTTGTAAATGTATAGTGCCTTCCCGGCATGGGGATATTTTAAATAGCTGTCGAGCCGCAAGTCCTCTCGTGAGTTTGGTGGAAGGGGGAAAGTGGTGGGAGACCCCTGACCACCCCAGGGTGTTCTTCCTCGAAATCGGGGTGAAAACGAGCTAAATCGTTCTGTCATCTGTATGGTGCTCAAATCTACGGCTAACGAGAGGCTTTACTTAGCCCTTTGTCATGATGAATTTTATGGACCTTGATCTGACCTTTACCGATCAGGTGGTATTGGTAAGTACAACAATATAAAGTGATTTCCGTGGAAAGTTGCGAAAATCCGAGAGAAATGCACCACTTTTAATAAAATGGCAAAAGTTTAATGTTCTTTAGGCGGCCCGGCATCATTTGATCTACGGACCGGGGGTTGCGGATCACTGGCGTAAAGGTCAAGATCACTGACTCGCGGCTGGCGTGTCAAGAGTTCGAACCTTCTAGTGCTGAAGACCCGAGATCCAGAGGGGCCCGACGCACGTTAAATATGTTGAGATTCAAAGTTCTCCCGTTGGTGTGGTGTGAAAGTTAGCAGAGGGGTGGTGGTTCAGTTGTCGTCCCCTTCCCTTGACCATGGCTCAAAATTAAGAGGTTCGCCGTTGAAAGCCCTCGTGCAGTTGAATAGGGCGACGTTAATATTCCCTCGCTCACTCTGCGGCGTATTGCGGTATGATTCGAAGAATGGTGAACTTTCCATCTTGTTCCATCCCCTCCCTTGAAACATTCTTGCTTGCACCACTGAATACGCTCAAATATTTTACACCTGTTAATGAACTGGGTATGTATCGGAACCTATGAATGAGACGACGCACTGAAAGCACATTCCCTCCCTGCGCGTCTCGCGTGCGCAGCAACCTTCTTACCGAAAAGGTAGTCTTCGATTGCTTGACAGTTTGAAGCCTGCTGTCAGAGTTAGCGCTCGGGACGAAAAAGTTACCGGCACTTCGCTTTTATTTATTGTGAAAGGCCCGAAAAAAAAAAAGATGCACCCAAGAACAGTGAAAATGTTTATGATAGACGTGAAATAAAAAAGACTCCAAGAGGGGAAAAACACATGCTTGGAACTTTGGCTGAACTGTTCGGCTGGGTCGTCTAACTGTTGCTCTTAATTCCCCTCGCCCCCCTCGGTTTTTTTTTAATAATTCGATGTTCCCAGATTAATCGTTTGATGTTATTTGTGTGTTCGTCTTAGATGTCAACTCTTGAAAAAGAAATGGTGAGTACTTTTTTTAAATTTGCATTTTTGTGTGTATTTTTTAAAGATATTTAAACTAATTTTTTTTTAAAAAATGGACATATGTGATCTATTTAAGAATATCTGAAAGCTTAAATGATACAATTTTTTAATAATATTGTTTTCTCAAAATAATTAACATATTAAATGTCTTTTTAGTAGCAATCATTAATATAAGGCACCGGAATGATATTTTTATATAACTGATAAAATAATTTTCATTCGTGATTTTCAGTATTTTCTTAATTTTTGAAATACATAAGGTATAAATAAAAAAAATGCGAGTAAACTTTTGATTTTAATACTGTCATAGATAACTTTTATTCGAATGTACAATTATTTAACTTTGCACTAATCGTAAAAATATGAAATTTCTCCTTATTGATAAATTTCAGTGTTCTTCAGAACGTAAAAACGTTAAAGATTGATATCTACAGAATTATTTAGTAAACTTTTGATTTTATAGCAGTTAAGCCCTTTTAAGTTATATAATACCTGCCCCTTCCCACAAAAAAAATGAAATATTTTACTTTATATCAGTTATACAAACATGTTTTCTTTGGAAGTAAGAATTCGAAAAAGTTAATCCAATGTTGTTGAAGAACAAACTACGGGGAAAAAAAGATCTACTTAAAACCAAATAAGTTTTATCCAGGAAGACCGGTAAAGTTCGAGTTCCTGAAAATAAATGTCGTGCAGTTCTATTATGTGTTTAAGCTTTACATTTCCCTGTGTCGTGATATCAACTAATTATTGGTTTACTCTATGGAATATCCTTACTTTAATATACATATAAATTCATTTCCATAGTTTTTTTAAGGGAAACTTGCTACTGCGGAATTTTATATGAAACTCATTAAAGGGATTTTTTTTTTAAATTTATGTTTGCCAAAGATATTTTTCTCTTAGTTCTTCACTTTTAAAGTAGATATTTCAAATAGAAGATATAATATTTATGCCTATAAATCATACTCTGTACTTATTTTCTACATGATTTAAGCTGTATTAAATTACAACGTGTAACTTATAAAGTTTTTTTCAAAGAAACTATATAATATTTACAAATCTTAATTTATATTTTTGGCATATATTTTTACAATTACTTCATATTTTTCTATTGTATTTCATTTCGTATTAGTGATCTGATTAGAAATAACAATGTTCAGTTTTTAACTACAAATACTAAATACGATTATGGTGCTTCTAAATTTTACACACGTAAAATACGTACGCAAAAATACTATAAAAACTTCAAATGTATGAAATGATGAGCTTTGTTAATTATTCTGAATGTACATGTTTAGAGATGCTAAGATTTCTTGTTAACTCCTTTTGAATTTATTTTAATTTGAAAAAATTTCAACAATTAATACTTTTAAAATATGTAATTGGTTTCTAGATAAAAACTCATTGGATTGATTATATTTGTTTTTATATTTAGTTCTTTTATTGATTTTTTAATATACTTTTCATGACCTTGAAAGGGATACAGATTTATTGTATGGATAGTGTAGTATACTGACATAGATTTAATTCTGATCAATTTGAATATTGTATAGTTTTATGTGTCCTTATTCGAAATTTTAAAAGAAATATTTGACTAAAACGGATTGATAAGATAAATATTTATCGATTCTACTTTTTAAATACATGGTTATAACTTTTTAGGCTTTCGAAAAAAATGTTCTTAAAAGCTTTTGAATCTTCCTAAAATTGTCCAGATTTGCGATGTATAATTTAAGATAAACTTTAATAGGTAGTAAGAAAGATAATATCTAGTAAAAATATGAAAATAAGTTTGATTTGGTTCTTGAACTGTGTTTTCGTATCGGTAAAATATGTTTTTATATAAAACATGTTCACGTGCAGACATGTACTCAATTTGGCAAATCAAGAAAATTTAATAAGTTCTGTTCAATTTTAAATCTTTGAAATAATAATTTTGAACTTAGTATATATTATATAAAGCATATGTCTGTGCCAAAATTAAATTCTAATTAATATTTTAAGTTTATAATAAAGTAATTCAATCTGCTTCTTACTGAAATTCGTATTGATAATTTTAAATTAAAAACGATTCTTATGAATAAATATTTGAAATTGTTAAATCATTCTTTTCACGAATAATTATGGAATTCTGTATTGAAATTTGAGAATTTTTTAAAAAGTTTTTAGCACACTTTTTTACTTTGTTTTTTTTTAAAAATAAATTTACATAAAAATATGAAATGAAACATACACTGGTGTGCAAAAATTAAGGACGAGACGGTTTTTTCAAT
The DNA here is from genome assembly GCA_019973935.1 of Trichonephila clavipes. Taxonomy (NCBI): domain Eukaryota; kingdom Metazoa; phylum Arthropoda; class Arachnida; order Araneae; family Nephilidae; genus Trichonephila; species Trichonephila clavipes. Next base: position 355,350 of record BMAU01000595.1, on the reverse strand, counting down.
ATAACTTTGTACAAAAGCTTTCCAAATCAACACATTTAATACCGTAAGATCCCCAATACGTAAGGACATGTGTAATATGTAAGCAACACTTACTAAAAGAGAAATCAGAGGGATAAAAAGAAGCTTTATTGAAAAAGTAGCATGAAGCGGAATGCGACTGAAGGCCGAAACATCCCTGTGATGGGTGTCCAGCAAGAAACATCCGGTCTTTAGTAGGGGATATGATCTCCCCTGACTGATAGGCAGGTTTCACAGCGTCTGCCCATGCTGAAAATGAGGGCGTCAATGAGTTGTTGAGGCATTGCTAACCATTCGTCTTGCAGCGCCAATCGAAGCTCCCGAATCGTTACTGGTGGTAAGGTACGAGCTGCCAAGCGTCTGTCTAGAAAATCCCATACATGCTCGATGGGATTTAGATCCGGAGATCATGCCGGCCAATCCATACGTTCAATATCCTCATTCTCTAAGAGCTGTTAGGCAGCTACTGTGTGATGACATGGTGCATTGTCGTCCATGAAAAGGAACTGCAGACCCATAGCGCCTCTAAAAAGACGCACATATGGAAGAAGAATCTCGTTACAATAACGGGTCCCGTTGACTGAACCTGCGTCGAAGACCTGTCCCTTTCAATGATGTTCGAGGGATGATTGCGGCTTCCCCGCTCTTTCCAGATGAGTATGCGATGAGAATCGCTACTCAAACTGAATCTGCTCTCATCTGTAAAGAGTACTCGTCCCCATTCATTGTCTCACCAATTCCGGTGTTCCCGGCACCACAGAGAACGCCTTCTCCGATGGGCAGGCGTTAAAGGTACACACCGTACAGGGCGTCGTGCAAACAGACCACCAACGTGCAGTCTTCTAGCCACGGTAAAACGCGATATCGGTCGTCCAGTCGCCTGTGTCGTGTGTCTAGCGATTTCTCCCGCTGTCTGCCGCCTGTTTCTTCTGGCCTGTAACACAATGTACCGGTCATCTGCGGGTGTGGCTCCTCGTGGACGACCACTACTGAACCCCCGGATAGCTGTTCCTGTAGTTTGAAATTATCTCCAAAGTCGTGAAACGATGCTGTGAGCAATTCCGAACTCTGCAGCCACACTTGTCACACTGCTGCCCTTCTCCAACTTCCCAATGATTCGACCTCGGGTAAAAGCATTCAGATGTCGTCTAACAGATTGATTATTCGCCATTTCTCGCTGAGGCAGCAACTCGGTGTAATTTTAACTGCTATACGGCGTGCAATCTTTTTGCCAGAAATACTGATCTTACACCGACAACATGCTTTATACTACTCAGACACTCCCCCATTACGTCTACCTGCATATCTGCGCATGTGCTACTGTACATCACCTTACTTAATCTCCTGATTGGTCTTTCTGTCCGCTCTGCCTCTTCGTTCAGCTGATATGCTAATTTTTCGACTTCGTCCTTAATTTTTGCACACCAGTGTATTGCAAATTATATTTTAACCAGATTTTTCTACTCATATAATATCCATTTTCTTTCAGTGTAAATAAAAAAAAATACCAAGTCCTAACGATCACAAAACTTAAAACAATTCGAATGAAACTAGATAAGATTTGGCTACAAATAAAGAAATAATAATGGAAGTACTTTTTTTCTTTTCATTTGAAAAGAGAATGTTAAAATTTTTTTGAACACTTAAACTGTTAAAGTATCAAAAATTTTAATTATTCGATTTACTCAAATATAATCGTCCCACCTAAAATTCGAATTACTTCACTGTGTAGAACACGTTATCATCCATTTCTGTTTCAAACCATTCCAATTAATTTCCCTGATCTACTCCAGGGTTGTAAATTGGGCTATTTTGTTATCTGATCTGCAGTTAAATGTCGAATCGGTTGTTCCATTAAGTGGAATTGACATAAATTGCTAAACGCAATATCAGTCTTTAGTACTAATTCGTCTTTACTCTTGATAAATGCCCTTGCCTTATACATAACATTAATTAGATGAATAATTAACAGAATTTAGATCAAAACGTGAAAGGTTAAAGTATACTTAAGGTTTATCAATTTCAAAATAGTCTTCGTAATTCTGGTTTAAAGATATTAATATTTAGATACATGAATAAATATATAAAATAGACATTTTGTTTCGTTCATGAAAGTTACTTTGACTTCATTTTTTATTTTATTATCCTAAATTATTTTAATAAGATAACTATTAACTTTTGGGTTTCCTATTTTCTTTAATTAAATTAATATTAGTTTCTAAACATTATACATTATAAACTTTCTCTTTTATAAATATTTTAAATATAATTGATCTTTGTGTGTTATAAATATTTATAGCTATCACTGGCGTAGCTAGTTCTGAGAGATTCCTGTATCAAAATTGTTTCTGGACCTTTTTAGATATGAGAGACTTGTTATTGGAACTGTAGTCATACATATTGGGGCCTCTGTAGCTTGGGGGCCCCACTTAAGTGATATGGATGATGCGGCGGTAGCTACGCCCCTGATAATTATTCACGAAAGGGATGTGTTCATTTTTTTGCATTATAACTTGATTTCTGTCGACATTTTAAAGATTTTATAAGAATAAGCGAATATCAACTAACTACTACTTCCAGCAATATTTGAGGCTCTTGATCTTCATGAGACTCCCTAGTCTACAGTAGGTTAAGTTCTCGTCCTTTTTGTGACTCTAAAGCATCCTTCCAGGCAATTCTAAATGGAGGTCCATGGATTATTGAAGAGATTAGTTCTGTCTTGTTTAGGTGACAAGAGTTAAAGTTTGCTTTCTCCAATGGTTGCCTGCACACATGCTAACATTACAGGCAATGAAAATGTGGGTAAACTGGCGAAAGAGGTTAGAAATCTCAATGACAACTTTTTCAATGTTACTTGATTAGACGCAAATGCTGTCGCAAATTTCAAATTGAGAGAGAAGTCAATTCCTGTAAGGCAACAACTCTGTAATATAAGTGGAAACCGCCTTACAACAAAGACTATTGCTACGTTAAGGACACATCCTAGAGAAATAAAGTTTGATAGGGATGGTAGAACTTATAGTAATTGTGATAACTGTTCTGATACAGACTAACACCTGCTCATATTTTTGACTGTCCAGTTAATCTTGCTGCTCTACAAGAAGTAAGGGTCCTGTTTTCGCCAACAAACCTCAGTGTGGATAATATTGAATAAATTGTCAAATAAGTTATCTGGCCCTCTGATATGGTATCGTCATGTGGACACATCATCTTATGAAATAAAATTCCTTCGATTATTTTAAAATTTTGATACGCAGATTCAATCAATGAAATTTTAACTCCATGTACATATATTTCTTGATATTTACGTAATTACTCTTTTTTTGTTGTTGTTGAATCTTTTACGAATCAGTTAACCATTTTAAAAGATTTTTCAAAAAGATTATTCTGTTTTTCTAATGAACCGATTTACAATATTGTTGAAATGAATGATTTAATTATCGAATTAGTTTTTATTGTAATAGTTATTGGATTTGTTCTTTGATAAATCTCATTTAAAACTAATTTTAATAATTTAGGTATTTATCACAGAATATGCAAATATGATTTTTTAAAAAAACTTTTTAAATATAAAAACCTGACATTTTTGTAATCACCTTCGAAAAGTCACTAAATTTATTTGAAACTATTCGAGACATATTTCCGCAGATTATATTTCTTTTTAATCTATGTGGGCACTACATAGCATATTTATAATCATTTTTATGGAATGTTTTCAAATTTATATTTTTATTGTTGAGGTATCATATGCTCCCATAATACCATAAGTTCTGAAATAAAATATTAAGGAATTGGTTACTCAACATTTGAAATTGTGAAGGATATTCGCTGATAGAAAACGCTTCACTGTATAATCCAAAATAGATAGAACGTAAAACCGAACAGTAGTTTTTCTCAATAACAAACAGACGTGCAAATACTTTAAAAAAAGTTACTACAGGATTAAACCATTAAAAAATGTGAATGATTTTTAATTTATTTAAAATGCATTTATTTTTGAAAAAGTTGATGCGTGTTCAGTGGCGCACACAAGGGGGGTCCGGACCCCCCCAAAGCCCTTGATTTTTTTCCAATTGATTATAATTTTAAGTATATAGTACGTAAAGTTTAATTATTTGTTATTAATGATTAATTTTATTAATTAATGCTAATTATTTATTCAAGAATTACTTTTATACTGTGTTTTGTTCCCGAAAATCGACAAAATCAAAAGGAGCATGATACAAGAATTGTGAACTTTCGCCCCCGGACCCCCTAGAAAAATTGTTGTGTGCGCTACTGTGCGTGTTTGAACACTTTGTAGTAATGTTTTTTTTTCTATTCAGTTTTCAATGACATACAACTGACAATTTTTATGAATTAATGAATTTTAATCGCTACTCGAGAACCGTCACGTGTATTAACTTTAATATATATCTATTTTTTTACATTACTGAATTTTTATATCTATTTTCCGCTATGAATCGGTCTTTGGCTATCATGAGATTGGTTTTATTTCTGCGATTAATATAGGTTAAGGGGAAAACTTCGTAGATGATAATGTACGGCAAAATCAAAGGTTCTCATCCTAATTCAACAATGAGAATTTTTACAGTTGATGGAATGTTAAAGATGATTGTCTCTCGCTGTCAGATATTTTGGTAGCGTAGTGGGAAAATGTTCGAAAACTGAAGTATATCAGTTCAAATATCTTGAATAATTTGGGTATAGGTACATTCCTAACATTACAGAAATGTTTGTGTGTTTGAACAATTATGTTGAATTTATTGTAATACGTGTATCAATAGTAATGGAAAATGTGCAATTTACCAGGAGGACACTTGATCTACCCTCCGGCATTCAAACTTCCATACCAACGTGAGGACTTAAATCCCTGATAGGCGGTGATCATGGTCGCGACCTCGTGACCATCAACGTGTCAGGAGATCAAGACCTAGTGTTACTGAAAACTCCCCGTGTAGAGCAACTAATGCACGTGAAACTTAACGAGACTCAAAGTCCTTCCACTGGCGTGACATGGAAGCTTCGAGAAAAGAGATACCAGAGCTACAGTGTCATCCTTGTCACTTGATGTTGGTTCAAAAGTACGAGGTCCGTCACAAATAGCTTTCGCGGTACTTCTCAGAATGTGATTTAAAATAAGATCAAATTTTGGTCTTGATGAATTTAACATTCAACAGCATCTCTATACGGCATCAAGATCTATAAATACACCGCGAAGAGATGTATTCAGTTCCATTTCCTTTTTGTATCGTGAAAAAGTATTACTTTGAAATTGTATATTTTTATAAGTAAAATATAATCGTTTTAAATAGAATTACCAAAAGGTGTGGACTACAGCCCTTTGATTTTTTATAAGTAAATTGATTCATTGTTTTTTTCATTGCATAATGAAACATTTTTAATAGAAGAATAATTATATAAGAGACGCATACAGACATTTTACTTCATTCTAAATTCGGTTAATGTATTGGAACTCTATGCTTTAAAAAAATGTATTTCGAATAAGCGTGTAGAGTTCTCCCATATCAACAGATATTCTGAAATGAATTCCTTGTGAAGAATTTCCTCGTTCCTGCATCCGTTTTGGACATATTTATGGCAGACAAAATGCAGCTGTTAATCAGTGATCATCACAGCTGTGAATTCGATCCTTCTGCATCCCTCATCCTCTGACGAACGAGATGGGTTGGGCCGACACGCTTGGCTCGACTGTACAAAACACGAAATGTATACTAACCCAACTTACGCGATAGTTGGCACTGAGTGATAACCGCGTAAATCGGCGTATAATTTCGCATACAAATACATATAAATTACTTTTAGGTGGGGCCGAAGATGAAAGAAAATAATTTAGAAAATAAAAAAATGTTTAGTAAAATCTCTCTTAAATAACACACAAATACAAAATCGCGAACCGACGTTATTTTAATGTAGAAGGTTTCATAAAATGTAACAAAAATTTTCTTTCTCCCGCAAGATTTCCTTGTAGCATTCTAATGTGTATGTGGCAGGAAAATGATGAAATTAGGAATCTCATCAAATCCCAAAGGGAGGATCACTTGACGGTAGACGCTGAAATGACATCTCTTCAAGGTCATTTCCCCAATAAAAGTAAGGGATTTGAACGAATTCCTGAGCTGTTTCAGTGAAATGATGAAATAATATTGTCAAGAGTTTAAAAGTGTTGATTTAACAAATAGGGTGCCATATTTAATGTAGAAGTAATTAATACAACACAATAGTCAATGAAATACAAATTATGGATACGAAACTAATTAACAAATAATTAGAAAATTAGGCAGGTAATTAAACCCTATGTTAATCCTATAATGCCATTTTTTAAAGATATGGGGTTGATATTTAGAGGATCCATAGTACTACCTGTATGGTTGAGAAGTACAAGGACTCAACCCCAGGTGCTTCCCCCTGTATAGCATTCTGTCAATGCAAATCCTGACTGGTTCATTTCATCATTTCACTGAAACAGTTCGGGGATTTGATAAAATCACTCTCATCGGGAAAATGACCTTGAAGAGACGTTATTTTAACATCTCCTCTCAATTAATCCTCTCCCTTAGGGATTTGATGAAATTCATAATTTCACCATTTCCTTGCGACATATATATTTTTACTCCTTGTTTTGTTGAAAAAATACACTTATCGTTGGAATTTGCATTTTCTAAAATCTGTAACTCTTTTTCAACTGAACTTGGGACTTTTTTCAAATTCTCAACCCTCATTCGGTCAACTGATTGAGCTGGGTCTAAAGACTCAAGTTCTTTGATGTCTTGCGTGAGTGAGTGAGTGTTGATTTTTTTTTGGGCGCAAAGGCCAAGTTTGGCTATACTGCGCCACATATTCATTAATATAATCTGTGACCTAGACGGGAAAAGAAAGGATAAATTGAATGACAAGGAGGGTCGAAATTAGAGAAGGATCACTAGGGTACCCCAGGGTCGTGACAACCACGTTTACCAAAGATAGTAAACCCCTTGAGAAAAGGAAAAGATCACTAGGGTACCTCGGGATTGTGACACCCGTACTCATCTAAAGAAGGTGAGCCCCCTGAGGGGCTTTGATGTCTTGCTCATGCATTTCTATGAGCACATGACCTGTCAGCTTCTGATTGTGGGAATCTAGCAGTTCCTGAATGACATCTCTATTCACTTTTTAATTTATTTGCCTGACAAGATCAACAACTTCTTCAGTCACATTACCAATTTCAACAATTTTCCGAAATTTTTTTTTGCCCAAACACAGAAGATGAATCAACGGAATTTAAGAATCGCTTACCTCCAATCTTGTATTACTATAATTATTATTTGTAAAGAAAGGAATAGTTTTTTTTCAGCATTTTTAATGCATTTATTTTTTTACTAAATCTAATCGTACTTCTAAAATCCGAAACATAATTTTAGATCATACTTATGTTAACTCCTAAATCCTAAAGCAGGGGTGGGTACCTTGTTTTGGCACGTGTGCCACATTGTGGGAAGTGGAGGAAACCGGAAGGGCAGTGGTTTTTTAACCAGTTAACTGTGATTAACGAGTATACTCGTCACGGAGAAGTTGCAGGATTTTGTGTATTGACGAGTATACTCGTCATGGAAAAAAAAAAGTTGTGACTTTTGCCTGTTTAAATTGGGATTTTTGAGAAAAACAAAACATATCCTCAAATATCAAGATATTTAGAATATTTTGAAAAAAAGGCCAAAGTAAAACAATTAAATAAAAAATATGAAAAATTTAAGATGAACTCATGTATCTCTGTATGCACCGGCTGAAACTGTGTATAAGTTAGCATAACGTGTTCATTTATGGGCGATGATAATGTTTTTAGATGTTAGCCTAAAAGGGGTAAAGTCGGAAAGTTGATTTATAAAAGGTATAACAGGCTTTTAAATTGATATTAATGTTTCATTTTTCTTGCGTTTTTTGAGTATTATGTGTGTAATATATGTTTATATTAACGAAATACATAAGTATTAGTAATAAAATAGGAAGTTTCCTAAAATAAACCCATCTTTCTGATCCAATATCTTAACGGTGACACTTCCTCTGGGATTGACGAGTATACTCGTCATCTCTGCAATAGTTAACTGGTTAAAATAGTTACACCCATCATAAAAATTAATTAATAAGGGTTAAATAAAATAATAGCAGTTTTATTCACTTTACTTAGTGTGCTAATTGCATATTATCTATGGCCGCATGCACATTTAATTTTAGAATCATTTCATTGAGACAAATGTTCACTGTCACATAATTTTTTAAACTAGCAATGAACATCAATTTTGAATTTTTTATCACAGTCTGTGCAATTTTATGTCAACAAAGTTGCATATATAATAAAGGGTGTTTTTTTAGAGGTATAGAACTTTAAATTGCAATAAAACAACGATGTATTATTCGATTGACATGAATTTTTTTTATTCGAAAGATAATCTTGTGGCATTGCATTTTAAATAGGATTTGTGGCATAGGACTGCCACGGCTGGCTCGGATGTAGTCCAATTTTCGATGACTTTTTCCAACATTTGTGGCCGTATATCGGCAATAACACGGCGAATGTTGTCTTCCAAATGGTCAAGCGTTTGTGGCTTATCCGCATAAACCAATGACTTTACATAGCCCCACAGAAAATAGTCTAGCGGTGTTAAATCACAAGATCTTGGAGGCCAATTCACATGTCCAAAACGTGAAATTAGGCGGTCACCAAACGTGTCTTTCAATAAATCGATTGTGGCACGAGCTGTGTGACATGTTGCGCCGTCTTGTTGGAACCACAGCTCCTGGACATCATGATTGTTCAATTCAGGAATGAAAAAGTTAGTAATCATGGCTCTATACCGATCACCATTGACTGTAACGTTGTGGCCTTCATCGTTTTTGAAGAAGGATTCCACCAGCCCATAAAGCGCACCAAACAGTCAGTTTTTCTGGATGTAACGGTTTTTCGACATACACTTGTGGATTAGCTTCACTCCAAATGCGGCAGTTTTGTTTGTTGACGTAGCCATTCAACCAGAAGTGTGGCATTAGCAACAACAAAGTACACATACCCCTTAACTTCATTCCTAATGGTTGGAAACTAGAGTGGACTTGTGCTTGAACCAGACTTGTGTACCAGAGCCATGCTTTAGATTTACACTAATTTAAAACGCGAATCTTCTTGATTATTACTTTTTTCAATATTTAAATTTTCGGAAAATATTTTGTTCTCAATTTTAATATCATACGGCTATTGCATCAGCAAAAATTGAAAGTTAGGTAAAAGATTATTGAGCGCAAAGTAGAATTTTCTTTTTTTTCTTCCCTTTGTCCTTAATTTTTGCTACATTTGTATTAATAAAGACAATATTTTACACTCTAAATATGTTTGATTATTCCACATCTAAAGGCGACGGAGGGGAGCACTTCGCAAAAATCGGTGATACAAATTAATGTTTTTTTTTTTTATTCAGAATAAAACTGAATTTCTTTTATCCTTTAATGTAGTTTAAAAGTTTTGCTCTTGCTAAATTAAAATTATTTTAGTAGCCAAAATTATGGTGTCAGTATAGATTTAAGTTAAAAGTTTTATAATTAAATCAAATTTCTGAAAAGTATAAATTGCAAAACAAAAAAATTTTTTTTTTTTTTTTTTCCCCTTATATTAATACAATATAAATAAATATTCTGGGTTTTTTCCAAGCTTTTCTAAAACATTTTTTGAGTGAACATGTACTTTCATTTTCATCGTTCTAAAATTTTTTCCCATGTTACTCCATATATTAACTTAAAAAATAATTGCTCATAATTTTAAAAAATGTATGATTTTTTATTAAAATAATAAAACACATAAAAAGTGGTGGCGGAAGGAAAACTCAACTTTTAAAAATTGCTCTTTTAACTTTATGGAAATAAGTAAAATGCTGTGTGAAGTGATCTCTTTATTTCAATAACGATTATATAGAAGATAAATATTACTTATAAAATAAATGGGTACTTGCATATTAGATATGCAGATGACCAATTCGTCAAATAAAAAAAAAGTAGCCACACAAATGCCACGAAATGGAGCCATTAGTGGAAAACTGACCTCATTCATATACAAACAAAATAATCCTATTCGCGCATACATGACTGATTCGTCTTGTAGACTATTTACTCCTTTTTAATTCTCTTTTATTTATTTTGTACCAGCTTAATAAACTATTTAAATTGTGCAGCAGTTATTGTGTGATATAGTTTTGATTGAAAATTCTCTTCTGTATTATCGTTTGCATTCATTCAATAATTCATGGAATTCTAATTTACTTTATATATTTGCCGATATATAATCGTTTGTTTTAGAAGTTGTATTGCTTAAGTTTTCATCTTTTGTAATTATTCTAAAAATATGATAGTTTGAGATAGAGAAAAATAACCGGAATGCGTAATCGACGCTGCTTGAACTTAATGTGTAGTTAATTTTTGTATGTTTATGTATTCGAGATATATTATCTTCCATTTGGAGATATTTTTTATCTGACTGATTATATATATATAAACAATAAAAGGCATCTGTGGAAAATAAACTTCAGCTTATTCGCAGTTACAGCTTATGGCGACATTTCCGATTTGACAAAACTGGTTAATGGTAAAATAGGTAAGTACCAATAAACGTTATATATATTGTGATTTGTAATTATGAATACATTTACAAGTGTATTTCTAACTATAAGAAATTTACTGAAAGAAAAATTAAAATAAAAATAATTTGTTGGCGCTTGAAGGAATTCCCAAATGATTATGGGATGGAATTAATGTTTCCATGCTGCGCAAATAGGTATAAAGAGAATTCAGTGCGCAAATATTTTTATAGTAAAGCATAAAGAGTTTATTTTCTAAGAGAACATTAGAAGACGCAGTCATTGCAAATGGTAGATCCAAAATGGAAAAATGTGAATTTTATTTTCACCTTTTTAAAGTTTTTTTTTTCTTAAATTTCTGCAATTGAAAAATATTTTTCGAAAATGTTTATGACTTAGAATATTCGAACATCTCTTCAGATCATATTCACAAATATTTCAGCAAACATTTAATCACTCAGTTTTTTATTTAAAATTATATACATTTAATTCAAAATCTATTTAGAAAGAAAAACTTTAATTAATTTGAAAGGATATTTATATTAGAAAGAATTTTATTTTATAGAAAAATTCTTTTTACCAGCTACTTTACTAATTTTGACAGAGAATCTTTTAGGTTTGCACGCCCACTCATTCAATTTGAATTAGCGTATTTAAATTACTACAGCACTTTAAAAACATGTTTATGCTTCTTACTTTGTATTTTTAAATTTTCTTACTATGGGTTTGTAGAAGCTGTTACGTAGCAATCAACATTTTAATATTAAAGTGTTCTTTTTCCAAATATTTTTCAAAAAATTTAATCAAAATCATCGAAATAATCAAAGAATATTAAAAAAACCCATCAAAAACTAATTTTCTACCTTTTGATCTTTAATTCAATAGCAAATATTGAACACAAGATGAAATTTTGTTTTAGTACTGGATTATTTTATAGATTAAAAAATATTTTGCAAATTAAATTTATTTTGGTACTTATGTATTATCACACCAATAGCTAACTCTATCGGTAACTTGCCAAGTTGGCAACCCCGATTTTCCATGTGTCGTACTCGCTGAATTGGCATCCATGTGCTTCGTTTCATATAATGTCGCCAACAGGTGGCGATAATACTTAAAGTACCTTTATTTTTATTTAAAACATGGTGAGCTATAGTAAATAATTTAGTATGATTTTTTTATTCATGCCCATTTATTCAATTTACCGGGTGTCCGAAAAGTATGATTGTATGATTACACTTTCAAATATTAATTACGAAACAATACAAATTTACAATACTTTACTGTACGCTTTCAATGTACACGCACCATTAGTTGCCTACAATACATCCAGTATGTACGAGATTTCTGGCCACGATCTGTGAAACATTGCATATCAACAATCTAAATAGCCACTGAATTCCACTTTTTATTTCATTAGTGTCACTAATTGAAAATTGGTAAACAAAGTGTTTTTCTTATCCCTGTACAAGAAGTTCAAAGATGTTATGTCTAGAGATCTGGGTGGCCATGCTATTGGACTTCATCCCATTCATCGCCCATAAAACATTTTTCTCACCTACAAACTTGCGCTTGTTCTTGCAGTGAAGCCATTTTGAAACGAGAATGTTGAAAACGAGCACGTTGCGCCATCTGGTGTGCATTTCATAACACAAACTCGTTTTGGAACACAAACAACCGAAAGTTAAAATCTTTGTGTATTTTTAAATAATTTTTGAAGGTTTATTATACTTTTCAATTATCCCCTATATCAGGGGCAGGCAACCGATGGCACGTGGCACAATTCTTTGTGGCACTATGAACTCAACAAATGTGTCAATTTTTTATGTAGATAGAAGCTGATATTTTTTTGATAAATATCTGAATTACGGACATTTGGGGAATCACGAAAATATCAGTAAGATAACTCTAAGCATAAAACTACAGCTATTTTGTATATTTATGAATGTCATTGCTAGAGAGGTTTAATTGCTTGAAGAGAGAAAATTGCGTTTCTACTCTGCTTTTTCGCTGTTGCTTATACATATGTATGTGAAAAAAAAATTTCTCATATAAAAAATGTTTTGAGTCCACAACGAAGCTGTTAACAATTGAATGTTTAGAATCGTGTCAAACTGAAAGTCGATTTTGCGATATGAAAGTAGAGCAGTGCAAGCACTAGGTTCGCATAAAATTTTTTATTAATATTTTTATTTAATTGTAATGAAAGGAAATACTTATAAAGTTTATGTTGTAATTTTAATAAATATATTTAAAAGATACACACGTAATATATGTACAGTTATAATATTTTTATTTTTGTTTATATTTATTTTTCAATTCCTGCTATTAGCTCACACTCTCTCTAGATTTATTTATTTATATTGGTGGAATTTTTAATCGTTAATAAAATACTTTTTAAAGCGCTCAATTGAGCTGAAATTTTATATACATGATTATTTCGGATAACAATACAATAATTTAACTATAATTAATAAAAATTAATTGATTAAAACTAATTAAAAAATTACAAATACAGCCACGTTGGCGACTTAGCGACCATTTTGGCAACTTGTGTCAAAACTTGAAAATGTTTTTTTCTCACGTTTTTAAAGCATTCAGTTGAACTGAAATTTTATGTACAGGGGTGGCAAAAAGTCCTGAACACACTCATTTTTTTGCATAATTTTTACGTTTGACTTCATTTTTCGTTATGAAATTATCGCACTTTCTTAAATATTGTTATTGATTTTAATGTATTTTTTCATGTTGATTTCAAATCTGTTTGTAGATTTCTTCTAAAGTAAATAGTTCCATTGATATATGTTGAAAAAACCTTGACAAGAAAGCACAAGATCACTGTAAGAATGAGTGAGTATGTTTTCCACCAATGAAATGCTCCATTATTTCAACCAATCAGAGACCAGTATCGAAAAAGAGTTGAAAGAAAAAGGTAAAACGTGGTTTATTGTATTGAATGCAGTTGTGTGCTTGTGGAAAATAGTGTATTGAAAGCAATTTGAAGTGCGTTTGTGGAAAATATTGGAATTATGGCTAAATTTTCATATCTGCCTGAGAATAAAAGGTACAAAATAATACATTTGAAGGAAGAAGGTTATTCAATGCGCTGAATTGCTGCTAAAGTACCATGTGGCCTTTCTACTATTGTGAGAACTTTGAAGAGATTTTCTGAAACAAATTTTATTGCGGACAGGGGACGATCAGGACGACCAAGAAAAACATCTTTACGTGAAGACAGGTTATTGCTTTCAAACAGAAAGCTTAATTCCTCGCAAATTTTCAAACAATGGACTTTGACATCAAATGTGAGTGTGTGCCCAAGAACTGTTAGAGGAAGACTGCTGGAATTTGGGTTACGTGGCTGTAAAGCGCGCCCAAAACCATTACTGACTGAATTTCAACGCAAGATGCGATTGACGTGGGCAAGGGAACATTCATTTTGGACTATTAAATACTGGGAAAAGGTAATATTTAGTGACGAGAGTCAGTTTTGTATTTCTGGCAACCAAAGTAGTGCCTATGTAAGACGACGCACTCATGAGGAATTCAGCCCTCAGTGTCTGAAGCCCACAATAAAGTACCCGACAAAAGTGATGGTATGGGGTTGCATGTCTTCTCATGGTGTTGGAAGACTTCACATCGTTAGCGGAACAGTGAAAACAATGGATTACATTGAAATACTACAAAATAAATTGCTACCAACTGCGAGAGACCTTTTGGGGAATCAGTCATGGATTTTTCAGGACGATAACGCCCCTTGCCATCGTGCAAAGGTAGTCCAGAAATGGTTGGAAGACCATACTGTGAATAGAATGAACTGGCCAGGACAGTTTCCCGACCTTAATCCGATAGAGAGTTTATGGTTTAAAATTGGTTAGGAAATTTCAAAGAAAAACCTTCAAACAAACGCGAATTAATTGAAGCTTTAATATTTTTCTTCAACCATATTGTCACGAAAGATCTTCTTTTGAAATTGGTGCATTCCATGCCAAAAAGATGTAGAGCCGTAATTAGAGCAAACGGCTGGCCCATAAAATATTGATTTTCTAACATGTGACAACAATGTAATTTTCAAAATGCTTATTAAATAAACCGTATTTGTCAATTTTCGTGTTATTTTTCTTTGCATATTATGTTATTCTATATTGTTTTATTCTGCACATATTTCACATGTTTGTGTTCAGGTAGCTTTACTACAAAAAATATTTTAGTCATTAAGAAACTAGTAGTAGATTTTTTGAAATCAGCATAAAAAAATACATTAAAATCAATAACAATATTTAAGTGCGATAATTTCACAACGAAAAAAGAAGTCAAACATAAAAATTACGCTAAAAACTGAGTGTGTTCAGGACTTTTTGCCACCTCTGTACACGATTGTTTTGGATAACAATACGATACTTGAACGATAATGAATAAAAATTAAATACCATTAATGTTGTGATTCTGTCCTATGTATATACATATTTATATTAATTGTAACTATTTAATAAAAAGTAGCTATAATAAAATTTTTCTTTGTTGATCTAAGTAGGAATTTTGATTAAAAATTTTTTTATCTTACTTGTTTGTTAATAAGCAACTTTAATAATGCAAAATTGTGTATAAAATAAAACTTTAAATCTATGTTAATGTCCTTTATTCTTTAATTCTGCGTGCATTATCACGGGAATCGAACAATTTCAAATATGTAATACGTGACGCGTTGAATCATATTGGTAGATTGATTTGGCACGCCACAGCTTAAAAGGTTACCGCGCGAGACAGGGGGGCGCGATAAACGTACAAGGGGGCGCGAGCATATCGAAAATAAAAGATTAAAAAAAATTATTTACTGGAATGAAGTAAAACAAAATACTTTCTGAATAAAAAAATACACGTTTACACTGATATAATTTATATATCTGCGATATTACGTCATAAAAAATTAAAGCTTCTACTTCTATTACGGTTTCTTTTCAAACCAAAATGAGAAAAAACTAAATCCAGACCCATAATCGAAAAAAATTTTAGGAAGATAAAAAATTCATCACTGTTATATTATTGTCATCAGCTGTAGGCAGCAGAATGTAGTTGCTGCGGTTTGACCTTCGAACTTAACTTGTACGGTTAGTTACGTCCCTGCTCTTATGTATTTGTTTTTTCATTTAGGGAAGTTGCAAATAAACTATTTCTGCTGCGATTTTTTTCCTTGTAAAATATTTTTATGATTTTTGGAAAAGCACAGAGAGCGCTTTGAAGGATTACTTGGCCAAGATTTATTTCTATGAGTTATTCCCGAACATATAATAAAGCATAATGAAAAACGTTTTACATAATTTTTTTTGAACATCCATATTGTAATAAATACACTTTTATTCTCCGGAGCTGTCACACCGAGCACAGAGTGCACGAAATCGGTAATTCCGGCAAAACTGTTTAATTGTTACCAATGGCTCTGACACTATCCTCCTGTTTGACAGTCTTAACGTGTGAACTAAAATATATTTGTCACATATCTCCCCCTCTTTTTTGGGAGTGACAAACGTTTTTTTTACAATCTTAAGGTACTTGTTTTGACTGAGTTCCCGGTGTGATAACTTTTTTTCCGAAATATTTTCTGTGTTCTTGAAAGTAGGTGAGTATATTTTCTCTTAATTAAATTATTCACTCGAATTACGATTTTTATTGTGTACTATAAAAATAATTATAAAAAAAAAGATTGGGGCGGCTCAATAACCCCACTCGACCATTAGTATCGAGTGCGTGCCTGCTCCAGGTTTAAAACATGTTGAAGTCTTTTCTCTTTAAATATTAAAAATAATACAATTATTTCCTCATCGGAATTTTATATTATTGTTCATTATTCAACATCAATTCTGAATGATAATTTTGTGAGGCTTAAAATTACAGTTCGCTTAAAACTAATTATAATTTGAGCAATGATTTAAAAAAATAATTTTACACATTTTTGTAAACATTGTTGCGCACTTGGCTTTACTCTCCTTAAAATTCAGCGATTATATCAATAATGTTTTATTTTCTTATAAATGAACTCGTGCAAATAGCGGGTACTTCAGCCGGTATACTTTTAATGTATCACTGCTACACAGAGTATTTTAAAACTAATTAATTAATGCTAAATTAAGAACAAGATTAATAAGTATTAGCGACTTCCATAAGCTTGTCTTACAGAGAAAATTTTTCAAATGAATGCTTATATATATATATATATGATTAGAAATTGAGACCCACTGAGTTCTTTCTTAAAAAAAGCTGATATCTCTATTTTGTCTTCTAAGCAGCCACCGCATTTTGCAATATGTTCCAATTTAAAAATTAGAGAAAAGAAAAATAACATAATAATCATCCTATTACTTAATTTTTTTTTTGTTTAAAAGCAACATATACAAAATTTAATATTTATGTCATGAATTTGTACGGTATATAATTAAGATTATTGCTTTAGCGTAAAAAAAGTGCATTATTATTATTGCATTCAGTACATTATTAATGTATGTGGGAGACAACAAGGGGTCCAAGACTTTTGTCTTTCTTATGGTTTATTTAACATTAAACAAAAATTAATTAAAAAAGGTAGATAAGTTTGACAATGATATGCAGAAGGTAACGCCTGCTCGCGCACCTCTCGCGTTCTCTCCGCTGCTTCTCTCTTCAAAAAGTTTTGGTTCTACTTTTACTAGTTCAAAAGTTTCAGTTCGTGTTTTAGTTAGCTGCGCCTGCGCGCGAAGACTGCTTTGTTATCTTGAGAATTATTGGATCCTACATGTATAAGGGGGGCGCGATAAAAATTGTGATTGATAAGGGGGCGCCAGTATTGAAAGTTTGAGAAGCACTGACGTAACTAGATGCCTCCTTGACATACGAATGTGGTCTTCGGGCTTCAAATTTTGCAGACAATATCTGTTCATTTTGCAACAACTTGTATGATAACCAATATCCCATATATTGCTTAAAAGTATGACTTTACTTCAGTAATAAAACAATCGAAGATACTATCCATACATGATGAAAATTATAGTCGGGATTATTTTTTTTTTCTATTTTAGTTTACAATAAGAACAATGCTAAAAAAAATTTTTCGAGAAAAATATTAATTGTTGGAAAGTATGTGTCTTAAATGTTGTACTACACATCTTGCATTGGGATTCATATTAAGTGTATATATGAAATGAGGGCTTTACGCCAAAGTGTGGTGAGCTTATCATGAATCAATGCAGTCAGGCGGCTTTCTAGCGCATGTTGGACGGTAGGTTCCGGTCATCGGTGCCGGGAATCTTAAAGGCGTAGTCACGTAACGAATATCGTTCAAAAATTCGCTGGAACTTTTAAAAAATGACTTGAACCGCAATAAAATTTGTAAACAATGATCTAAAAAGGAGATATGTGTGAAAATCTTGTATGAGAATGCAATATCTGGATGTGAATACTTAAAAAAAATATTTTTGAATGTCAATTATGATTTATATATATATACACGATAAATATAAGTGGACACTGCTAGAAGATATGAAACAGTACGAAGCGTGTCCAGGAACTAAGTACCGTTTTGGAAAAACTCGCACAAAAAAACACCTTTTTTAAAAACAAAATTTATTTTTTTAAATGAAAGAGCGCATATCGGAAATTTTTCTATATATTTACCACAAATCACACATGTTTCCTATCGGAAACCAACTTGCTTATACTCTCTCTCTAAAGAAAATTTCCGCCAGTGAAAAGAGCTACTATTGAACAGAGCTCTTTATTTATTTATTTATTTTTTTTTTTGTGGAAACTCATTACAAAGTTATCTTATTTTGAACCGTTTGTTTCAAGAACTTACTCATTCACTCTTTCAACCAAATCAGTGTTTTCAACTGAAAACCGCTCACATCGTGCTTCATCATGAACATTTGTGTACTCATTGCAGTGGCGCACACAAGGGGAGTGTCCTAGGGGTCCGGACCCCCCCATAGTTCTTGATTTTTTTCGATTGGTTATAATCCTATATATATATATATATATATATATATATATATATATATGTTACGTAAAATTTAATTATGTATTTGTTATTAATTTTATTAATTCTAATTATTTATTCAATAATTAATTTTCTAATGTTTTTGTTCCCGAAAATCTTCAAAATCAAAATAATATGTTGGGCGGCGTATTGGAGCATGATACCAAAATGGTGGACTTTTGATCCTGGAACCCTCCCCTCCTTGAAACATTTTTGTGTGCGCTACTGCTGTACATTATATATAAATATAACGGGTTGTCAGTGGTGCACACAAGGAAGGGGGTCCTGACCCCCCTTAAAGCCCTTGATTTTTTTTCCGATTGATTATAATTCTAAGTATATAATACGTAAAATTTAATTAAATATTTGTTATTAATGATTAATTTTATTAATTAATGCTAATTATTTATTCAATAATTAGTTTTTTTTACTGTTTTTGTTTCCAAAACCGACAAAATCAAAAGGAGCACGGTACAAGAATGGTGGACTTGCGACCTTGGGCACCCCCCTTGAAAAATTACTGTGTGCGCTACTGCATCTTTGAATTATCCCCGAACTCATTTTCTCAATCTTCCTTCACTCATTAAATTTTCACAATAAACCTCTAAGTTGACGATGAACGACTTAGTTTGCTGGTTTTACATTTCTTGAGTTGAAGAAATGGATCCCAGAATGCACTTCGCAGTTGTCTTAAACATTTTGAACGATCTCTTCCACGTGTAAGGGCAACGCTGTCTGGGTTTCACCGTACTGACAATCAACCATAGACACGTGTGCACAAGTGTTGAACTGCAGAAACTACCACTGCGGTTGCGGTAGAACGAAAAGGTACTTAAGTTAATGGGAGGCATGTCTAGAAACTAATTAGCGTTTATACACATCCATTTTTGTTTCTAATTTGTACTGAAACTGTCCGTAAAGCTTACAAATATAAAACAAAGAGAGACACAAAGACTCAAATATCCTTATAATATATGACTATTATATTGTTTAATGTAATTTCATGTCATGAAAAGTGTCATCTACAACGGAAAAGTTTACCAACCGTTTTTAATCATCTCTAAATTTTACCGATATAAATTTATTCCATGCGACAGGAAAGAAACGGAATATGAATACTTAAAACAAAAAAATCACTTTCTTGTAAAATCAAATTTATATTTGTAAAAATTGATTTAATTTCAATGAAAACAAAACCTCTTCCAAACGCATATGAGCTGCGTGATCAAATTTTATCGATTATGATAATGTCGCTCATTTTTTTGCCAGTTGTATTTCTCTTAATTAAAATTTTAAGTAATGTTTAATAACAGAATAAACTGCAAAATAACAATCTGCACAACTAATTTACTTTAATTTGGCTTAATATTTCAGAATTATTCATTTTAATCACTCCTATTATTTGGTAAATAAAATATATTGAATGATTCTGAGAAATACACATTTATCGAATTTAAAACGTATTCTTTCAAAGTGCATTGCGTTGCATAACGGAAACGGTATGTATGATGAATACTTTCACTGTATGTATAATGAAATGTTTAACAGACATGTGGCTAAGTAATAATTAAATATAATCATCTCCTTAAAAGAGCACATAATTAAATTATTCATGGCGTTAAATAAGCTTGAAGTTTTTCAAGTATCTCGTTTATGATTTCTACTTCCTGTAACATGAGCTTTGGTAATAAAATGTTCCAAAGTATATTGCAGTGTTTAAAGGTATACGACGAACTGTGAAGCATTTTTTCAAAAAAAAAAGTCCAGATGTGAAGTTATTTTTGTGGTTTCCAGGTTTGTTTGGTAAATTACTTGAGGAAAAGCTAAAAATAAGAGAATTTTCTTAAACATCGAAATATGAAAGAAATTACTGAATTAATGAAATTGTTTAAAAACGGCTCACACTGAAACAAATCCACAATTCCGATTTTTAATATTTGTTATGCTCGTTTTTGAAATGACTTGTAAATATAGATTTAAATTTTTACAAAAAATAAATAAAATATAGAGAGTAACATTTAATCTTCGAGTTAATACAAGACATTGCATAAAAACTCTTGCTAAATATTTAACAAGTGTACGTAATTTTGTTTGTTTTTATAATAATACAATTATTTTAGTAAAAAGTGGGTCAAAACAATTCTAATGGCTTTCGAAGTATGCAAAAATAATCCCCCCCCCCCGTTTCAACAGTCCTTGTCCACGTTTCAAGTTTTCCAAAAAAACCAATTTTGCGTAAAGCACGTTTTAAAAGACTTACCTGATTGCTCGAAATGACATATGCTCTTGCTAAAACAACTCTAACGTTTGCTCTACTTAACGGGAAAAAGAAAAACAATGTATAGTTTGTCGTACAAAATTAAATTATAAAAAAAATTGTCAATTCTTGACGAAATCCACGGTTCTAAAGGTATCTTAAGGTACTTTGTTAACCACCCCCTTGCTAAACCCCTGGTGGATATCGTTTGTGTGTGTGTGTGTGGATTATGTTTTATATAAAATATTCATATTATGTAGAATATTATCCCTGTTTATTATTCGAAAGCGAATTGTTACTAATTATTCCTTAAAAAAAGAAATAAGGTAAAGTTTAATAAAACTGTTTTTTTAAGGTCAGATGGATTCCTGATGGGAAAAAGTAAATAAAGGAAACCATGAAGTTCCTTTTTGTGTTTCATTTCAAGAGGTACGACCTTGAATATAGGGACTTGATTTCTTCATCGCTAGACTCGAATGGGTGACATAGGAACCTGATTATTAAATATAATTACCAAATAACAGAGACATGTTGAAACTCAAAAAACAAAAGACGAACTGTTTTCTTATGGCAGAGAATCCTTTATACCGTGAACTTTCACTCATTTTCCCCTAAAGGGAATTTGTGTGTTAGGTTCTGCATTTCTATGCATAAGCTATTCTTATTATTGACTTTTAAGAGTACCCAACGGGAAAAATGGTTCATTTGAAATTCCCTTTCTTCACTACCTTTTTAGTTATTTAATTGGTATTTAATATTTAAAACGAAATAATTACTGCAGTGGTATTCCAGCTTTGGTTGACTCGCATTGCTCATAAGGCTGTAAGGTCTTTCCGCGGAAATACTCTCTTCTTAGAAGAATGTGCCTAAAATAATATTTAAAGCAGATCAACATGTAAGGTATTTTTAAGTAAAAACAAAGAAAAATGCTGTATTTTTTATTAAAATTTTTTAATGTAATATATAAATGTAATAAATTCATTTTTAGCATTAATTCGTGTTCCTGGCGTCATGCATCTTGAACTATATTTGGCAACTGGGCTATATGTTATTTTCTATACAAACTGTCGAATTTACCTTCCAGTCACACTTCATATTCTTTGTTAAATTGTTTCTATATTTTGTTTTTGTTGCTACGTACACCGAGAAATATTTTCCCCTTAAATATACATTGTTCAGAATGGAATTGAAATGCTTTTTTTCATGAGAAACTTCTGTAAATTTGCAGCCTAAAATTAGGAGCTGTTCCTGCTTAAATTTAGATTTTAAACTTGAAACTATTGATATGTCAATATTTTAATTTTTTTTCATTGGAAGCCTTCTGGTTAATAAACCCATGCTCGGCTTTCTCCATTGGTAAACATTATTTTACAGATGTTAGGTGTTTTTTTAAATGTTTTATTAGAGGTGTTTATCCATTTGCAAAAAAAACTTTATTAAATATTTTGAACATGACCGTCTAAATGCAATGCATTAGACGTCATCCATTCAGTTTTGCAGAACATAGCACTAACTTTTACGGAACTCAGGTTCAAAAACAACACAGAAAATACTCAAATTCTAGGGAACTTTTTTATTATTGTTATAAATGTTGCAAAAAATTACTAAATAGAGGCTGTCTGGCACTGATTTTCCGTTTCCTTCCATTGAACCCTCTTTGGATACTTGTGGTAATCCAAACTCCATAGAGAACATGGATTTATTTTGCATATATTGTATATTTATAGTTTTCTTTTCGAATTTCTATTTTTGCTCGTGGAACAGTTTGAAGACCATTGATTTGCTGTTATCTTTATGAATATTGCAAGCATGAATTTCTTTTTTTTGGTTCTACTGAAGCAGGATATATATCAATTGAAATGAAGTAATTATAAAGTAATATTTTATTCATAAAACTAAATTAATAGCTGGGTGATTATCACAATAATAGTATTGTACCTGTATGTTGTATTTTCCTCAATACTCTAAATTAAATGTTAAAACGAAAATGATTCCGTAACAGAGGGTGATTACTGCTTTTTCCTTCGCCGAAACTATTAAATTACGTGACAAACTACCGTTTTCTAGAAACGAGATTGTTTTTTGTCACGTTTTTCGAATCAGATCCAAGTGCTTAATAGACTGTTAATGGTGCGAAAGCGCGAAAACAGTTCTCCCTTTTTCCAGGTAGAATTTTTCCTGATGTGTATTAACTTGAATTTTACTTAAGGCTGAACATTTTCAATAAAGGAAATTTTTTCGTCAGTTAAAGTCCCCTTTCCCTCCCTTTTTTCCTTTCAGAGAACACCTCCTGTTGAAAAAATTTACCTTTATTTATTTTTAGGATGACAACGTTAGGTATAAAATTGTATAATTATTTCTTCTGTGAGCGGCAACATTGAACATAAATATATCGTTATCTGTGAATGGCAATACTTTGTTAAAAGAATTTGTTCAATTGTTATGAAAAAGATGTTGCGATAAAGTTCGTATGATCTTGAAAAATTTGTTTCTGTAAATGAAATAATTGACCACCGTAGTAAGAGCATAATTAAACTAGTTTTTACTCTTAAAAGTAGGAAAAGACAGTAATTGGGCATGCGTACAATTATTTTGGAAAGCTAAGAAAGAATTTAAGATTTCCTTTTGGAAGTTTTAACACCTACATGGCTATCAATCAAGTTAAAATCAATTTTTTTTGGTATTAGATAGAATGAGAATCTATCACTATTATATATTTCCTCGCTCATATCTGCTTTCATTTTTTATTCTATGTGCTATGAAAATCCCAATTTTAGAGAAAACAACTGTCTTACTACATAATGGGAGGCAGAAAGAAGAATCTTTTACTTTGTCACTATTGTTTCTTTGACATAGTTAAAATAAAAATCTAATCAATTATTCAAATTTCTTTTGTGTGACACTTTCACGCTTTGGTTGCAGTTTCTTCTTCTCTAGCAAGCACCGTGAATAATTTAAAAATATTGCATTTTATTTCTCGTCAGCGAGGTATCAAAAATATCTTTTTTTATTAGGAATTGTGCAATTCTTAGTGGTTTTAACTGTTAGTTTTGTTTATATATATGTGATAATTCCCCTTAATTTCATCTAAACTTTTTAATTTGTAGTGGTCCTGGCCTTCCGGACTCACGCGTAAATAATTAACTAGCTTACCCGCTTAGCGAGATAATCGTATATTTTTCTCTTACAAATTAACAGTTTTGCGTTTTTAAAGTAAGTTTGCGTAATTTTCTATCGTACGATATCTTTCCACCAGTAGCAAGGCTCCATTTCTCCAAGTCATGAGTTCGGAACTTCCGTTGCAGTTTCATACAAAACCCCTAGACTCTGGAAAATCTTTCATGTTTTGTCTTCGTTACACTGTAATACGCACGCATGTCTTATCTGTGCTTTGTGTCGTCTATTTCTATGCTTCTATGTGTTTGATGTACAATAAACCAGATTACTATTCAAATAAATTGCCTCGTCAATAACATCAATATTACATGAACCATCTAAAATATGATCATCGTTACAGTAATCATTAATAATGGTGACGATTATGTCATATATGTATGGGGGGGGAGGTATTGGCGGGAATGTTAGCATGGTAATGTATTGTAACAGTATTTCATTCAAAATATTTTTAATTACTACATTAGGTAGCTTTTATTAATTTTTGCCGTTATAAATTATTTAAGAATAGCATTAGTGTATTTTATCTTCAAATAATGATATATTTAAAGTACTTCTTCCTTTCCCTATAGCCCAATAGAAGGGGCAAATAGCAGTCGAAGGTTGGCTGGCTTCAAAACATTGTTTAAATCTGCATTCTTGATTCCGGAGGCCACACAGAGTTAGCTATTATACTACTGCAGCTAATCTTTTTTTACTGTCTACTATATATACTTAACTATTTATATAAATTACTATTGTGGATTATATATGTGTGTGTAATAATTCCCTCTAATATCCTTTTAAATAACTTTGAATTCTTTGGATCAGGACTAACGCGGTAATCTTAATAGTAATCGAATAGTAACATTGCATCAGAAAACTCGCTCCCGTGCGTTTTTGATCCATTCTGGCTCCTGTTAGAAAGGAGACTTGTGACCTTATTAGCCGGTAAAAAGCGAGATTTCTGTGTGCTCTCTGTCTTTGTCTTCGTCCTCTGAAATGTTGCTGCTGCTTATTGCTTCTGCTGTGTGTGTGTGCGTCCATATTAGTTAATTATTCCAAATGTTGTTGAAATTCATATGTCTGTGACCATGAATAAACAAAGAATAAAACTAATTCAGAAGTTTTCCCCTTATCAAGAAACAACCAACATAGATAACCAACGCCATCTATAACTCGCCAGATTTACGATATATTAGGTAAGTTACCTCTATCTTGTAGTGGATTTAGATATTCCTATCCATTACTTTCAATAGATTTTTGCTCAGTATTATTTACATAAAGGGGGAAGGTTGGCTGGCCAAAAAATATGTTCAACCCCACTTTTATATAAACTATTTTATATTTTAGCTGTCCTAAGTCAGCAATGTTTCTAATACTGCAGCATCAATTTTATAATTTTTAATCTCGGTTGTTCATGCGTCCTTCATTGTGTGATTTTCCTACTGTCTTTGTGTTTTTCGAATGTATTTGGTGGATGTTATCTGTTGTTTGTAGAGAATAGGACTGTATATATACCGTAAAATCCGGCATACAAAGTGCACTTTTAACACTAAAACTGAGGTAGAAATTTACGGGTGCGCGTTATACGCCGGGTATGAAAATGAGAGCTTAAGAAACACAAAAATAAAAAGAGATGAGCATAAAAAAATTACACTTATATATATATATATATATTTCGAAATACTTATTTATTTAAAAGAAATTGCATTCTTAATGAACTTCAAAGGTTGTAGTTGTAAAAGTATACTATTTTTGCAAAAGCTTAGGAATACTCCTCGAATAAATCGCTTCAAAACATAACAGCATTGCATTCGTACATTTCAGGTTTCTTCGTTAAAAAGTGGACACCTTATACTGCGTGTAAACTCGTGAGTTCTTTTCCGACCGTGTTTGAATTGTGACAAGAAAAATAATTGCAGACAGGATTTGGTCCCACTGTTTATTCCATACCTTCTATGGGACATTTCTTAAAATCAAGAATATATTCAGATGTTACAGGATTACCATACATCGTCCAGCCGTGTCTACTTTTCACGACCCCGGCTTTTTTCGTCACTCTCCCCCTTCTCTCCCGTTCCGACCTTTTTTTTCTCCGTCGTTGCCAGATCCTTTTCTCTATCGTCTCTCGTTCGACCTGTTGCCAGGTGCAGGCAGCTGTTCCTTATACTGCGAATATATCCCAAAATTAAAAATTGCAGCTTCACAAAGTATGGGCGCTCGTTATACGCCGGATTTTACGGTATATATGTATACATATAATAATGGTTTTGATTTTAGACTTCGAATTTTAGTAAATAGCCCTAAATATGTACTTTGTGACCTTAATGGGAGACTTTCTTTTTATCATGTTAATGTTCTTACTGTCCTCTAGAGCAGCGGTCTCCAAGTTTAGGAAGCTTCTGAGCTAGGAACCAAAAGATCTACCAACATTTTTAAAATATGAGACTTCTGTTTAATGTCTATAATCTTGCATTGCTAGTAAACATGAAATCAATTTTAATGGCATCAATTCATGACGGTAGCATGATAAAGAAAACACACGTATTCCATTGAATTCAAGACAGACATGTAACTAATTCTATTGGCTGTTCTATTTGTAAAACTTAAATAAAATTTCGAATTGCATAATTCGATAAAAATGTTCAAATATTATGAAAATAAATTACTTCAAAAAGATTTTAAAATAAAAAAAAAATCTTTATTTTTATGCATGTACTTTTAAATAAAATGAATTTTGTGCACGTATGTGCGTTGTTATTGTAGGCAAATATGTACTTTTTAAGAGAAAGTTTCTGAAAAGTGAAAAAGTTGCCAGCAACGAAACGCCATCCTGATTGTTTTTATTGTTTGACTATGACGTCACATGGATTTTTGAACTTATTGGTTAGAAACGCACTAGCTAATCAGTCATTATTATTTCACTATAGCTTCGCATGAATGTAGCCTATTAAACTGTATATAACAAGAAGATACTGCAATTCCTTAGGTACAATTCAATTAAAATGTAGTCAAAAACAAATATAATTAGATATTTTTTCATCGGATATTATTATTTTTTCTACCGAGAACTTCTTTTTTCCCTCCAAGTTTTTTATGTTAGAAGATAAATAGAGGCTATTATTCGAATACAGTTGATCAAGTATTCTTCAGTGAGACTGTTTCTGTACTTTTTTTAAAATAAATTTCCTACTGGAAAAAGAAATCTCACACAGATATGTAGAGTTGAACATTGCCATCACTTTGAGAGAAACCTTGACCACAATTTGGGCTGGGTGGGTGGTGTGGTCAGTTTGTCGCTGGTTTTCTGCACACAAGGTTGTGGGTTCTACCCCGGCCCACGTCGGTGGATTTTCATGATGCAGAAAATCATAGCGGCCATGTCGCATGATTATACTACATGTAAAAAATATCTTAAATGTTTCGCTTGGATGCTCTCGGCAAAATTAAATTATTAAGCTCAAATTTCGCATCGGCAGAGCTCAGGTGCCTCCCTCTGTGGAGAAAACGGGGCATCAAAATTAATTGTAAAAACTGGTATCGCCTATATGGTGCCACACTAAAAAGTATACCAGATCTTGGAGAAAGCACTAGGTCTGCAAAAGGTAGAAAGGGGTTGCGGTAGCCCAGTGGTCAAGGTTATCGGATCATGACAGGCATGTCTTGAGTTCGAGTTTCTTCCAGAAATGGCATTCAGCATTTTAAAATATCTGCCGGATTTCTTAAGAATTCCGTAAATTTTTTTCTTTCCATAATTTTGAATATGTTAGTTCGATAAACTCCATTTCAAAATTATCAGCTTTACTCAAAAATTGACAAATTTGTACAGGTGTTGAGAAAAAAGCATCGCGTGTCAAATCATTCACGCGTGCTATAATCTGCCGACCGCTGTTATAGTTGTTAGATCATTCATTTATTTCAAATGAATGTGTTTTATTTGAATACTTTGCTTAATACTGGACAATTTCTTTGTTGATATGGAAAGAGCATGCGCGCGAATTTGTTTTCGTGTATATGCTGAAATGTAAGCATTTGGCGACGTTTTTTGATTCGGCGATATCGGTCGACGGCATAATATGCAAGTACTCTAATAACTATTTTTAATTAACTATTTACCTTAAGGAGACGCATTACGATTCAATTGACAAAAATCAATCAAAAAATAAAATCTAATTTTTTAGCCTAAATTATTCTATATATAATTTTCTATAACCTCACAAAATTTGAAAGATCTTTATTTGAAAAACGCAGAATTATGATAGATTTTATGTTCATTTTTATTCACATCCCTACGGCAAATCAATACTTTAAACTTACTTATCACAGAAAGATAAAATAACTAGTTTGTCTTTATTTAAAATGCTAAGACTTTTTTTTCTACTGTGACTAATGCTTTGATTTTTTTACCTATTGCCAATAGTACATATTACAAAAGTTGGTACGCATTTTTGAATCAAAGCAATACTTATTTTTTTAAAAATAATGGAATTCAGAATTTTTACATTTTTTTAAAGAATTTTCAATAAGCATTCATTAAAAGAAGTATTGTACGAATACCCACCCCACCAATCGTGTTATCGCAAGACCTGTACCAAATTTTGTTATACATAATTTGATGTACTTGTAAATCAAATTTCATGCGTGTAAGTACATTTTTGTAGAAGGAGTAGCGTTTTAAAACCATTTCAATAATTTCAAGTTTTTTTCATTAAAAAATAAAATGGCTAGTCTTTTATGAAATTTTGAGCACAAAATCTGTTTTACATAGTATGCACACATGAGACAACCAAAAAAGTTTTAAAAATCGTTAAATTAAAACATTTGCTTAGATCGTACCATATACCCTTAAATAAGTAAAAGAGTGGTATTTAACTCTTTATTGTGGAAGATTTTTTTCGGAATACTATCGAATAATAGATTCGAGTAAATTAAATTTACTGTTCCAGTATTACATTTATGAGCTGGTGACAAATAAATTGCTCTTGTTTCTAAACAATGTAAACATTTGTGAACTTACTATAAATAGCTTTCAAATAATAGACGATATAAATATTCAGTGCTATTTTACTACAGTAACATTGGAAATCTATTATTAAACCAGAGTCACGAACTGGAAGTTGGAACAATATTGATCTTCTGATTAGAAAAACGTGTTCTGACGAAACAGTCTACATTTGATTAAGCATGATAAACTTATTTTCAGACAGAGAGAGTTGGAGGAATAATAACTCCTTCATACTAATTTTGAATGAATTTCGTCATCGTCTTTTTTCCCTTTAACCTAATAATTTTTTAATAAACGTTGCGCTTCTAAGCAACACTAGTTCCATTGCTGATATACCTCGTAATTTGGATAATGTGACACATGAGCAGGGCACCTTACCCTTCCCAAACTTCTACAAGACGCCAACGGAATGTATCAATTCTACCCTTTGGGGATTTTGTGTCATCAAGACTCGAAACATCCACATTTCGATAGAAACAGCACCGGCGGTTATTTCATTAAGGCTATCTTCGGCTAATGTTAAAGAATAGGAGCCAGATTCGGAATATTTTTTCAGATATAAAAGTACTCAAACATTAATATTATATATTCTGGCTACACTATCCTGTAGAGAATCACTTATTTTATTTTACTACTCATTTTTATACGAGTTGACACATTTTTTTTTCTTTTATAAAATGTGTTTTTCATTTTTTTCCCTATACCATAATGCTAAATAAGCTATCCCTTCACATGTTAAAAGAAAAAAAACTAATTATTTATGAAATATTTTGAAATTTTAAAAGCACTATATTATAAACAAATGCATGAGTTACAATTTTATAAATTTTTATAAAATTTAAGGCATTTCTTCTGTCCGAAAATGTGCTCTGCGGCAAGTTCACGCTCTCGTACACAGCCTTAACCGCCCAAATAATAGACCAATTTGAAATAGACTATTTCGTTGAGATATCTAATTAGAATAAGAGGAAAACGGATTTTGACTGAAAATTGTTCCGTTTTTATGGAAAATCTTTTGGATTATTACTTAGTAGTAATGTACTGTTTTATTGAACTTGTATTGGCTTATTCATACCCCAAAGAGAGATTAAACATTATAACCATCTACTATATAACGAGTTGTCTTTCAAAGTAGCTGCAGGGATGCTACAAGTTCTTCATGGATGACTGGAGAAATTTAGTATAAGTCTAATCATCGGCCACGAAATATTAAGATGTTCCGACATGATTGTTTTAGATCTCTGAGTTGCCTTTGTGATATTTCCGGGCCACACAGATGCAACATCGTCTTTTTTTGTGGCTAGCATAACACTGTTCCTATGCACACGTCCAACCCTAAGGTATTCCGGGTTTTTCCCATCTGACACCACGCCGAAACCGATGACCTTGAGAAAACCAACGGCTGACACACGTGCAAGTCGGAACTCCGAGTGTAATTCGAGGTATCAGAAACGCGAAGGGTTACGACCCCGACAGTGGATAAGATAGTCCGCTGAAAACACGAAAAGAGAACTGTTGTGTTGCCTCCTCCCTCACAATTAACGCTTTCTGAACTAATGAAATAATCAATAGTATAAATAATTTCTATTTTGAGTAAAACTCGTAATTAATAGCTGTGGCGTAAATAAATCAATTATTTAATTTCTTAACTCTCACGCTATCATTAATTTAACCAACACATTTCTATGAAAGCCCAAATGTGCTCCATCAGATTAAAATCCGGCGAGTTGGGTAACCACGGCATAATTTGGAGTTCATTATTATGCTCTTCGAACAACTCTAACAGAATTTGAGCCTTGTGACTAGGGAGTTGTACTGTTGAGAGATTCACACAATTTCCAGTTGAGAAGATAGAAGCTATGTATAGGTGCAACTGATCCGCAATTGTGTTCTGATTGTTTTCTGGTTTCATGGTGTATTCTACTACAACTAAGGGTTCCTGGGCTGCCCATTAGAACGTTTTCAAAGCATAATATGTATGGGGAGAGCATTGTTTCACCGGCGCAATAAATGAAAAATGATTCATCTGACCTGACAACATTCTTCCACATATCCATGGTCTTATATCGATATTCCTGGGCCCATTGTTTGTGTAGTTGACAATAACGCTTGGTCAACAGAGGCACTCGAGTGGATCCCATATCCAACAATGTCCGATGAACTGTGTGTTCCGAAACATTTTTATTTTGACCTACAATGTATTGGGCGGTCAGTTGAGCCACTTGTGATGACGATTTTGATTTATCAAGTTGGACAGTCTCCAAAAACATTTTCCTTTTTTTAACATGCGGATATCCAACAGCTTGACATCTACTGCTGGTTTCATCGTTTTTTATTCACTCTTTTTAAATACTGGCAACGTCAGATCGTGAAAGGCCGTTCAGTTTTAGAGATATCCGTTTTAACTACTCTTCGGGCCTGTACAATATGCCCTCTGTCAAATTCGCTTAGATCAGAAGCCTTCCCCAGACTTCGCAGAAGTAAGGGCCATGTAACGTCACTTCTCGAAAACATCAACATCTAGTCGGTTTCTTTGTGGACCCGACACCCACACGTGCATCTTGCACCTGCAACGCAACCCCTTTTTGACCCCCGAGGAATCTAGCTCGTCGACCGGAAGATGAGGGGAGAGATGCTTTTGAACTTGCACGGGAGCGGTAACCAACGAATCCTCCTCTCACAAAATATTGGACTCTAACAATCTATAATTAAATTTAATAACTTTAATGTATCATTTAGTAAATAATTTTCAATAGTTGTGACGTAAATAAATTCCATATTTTAATTAACCAAGAATACGCTACCGTTATTCTTTCAAACGTTACAGCTTAGAGTTTTGGTGGCAGCGCTTTGGGATAAAAGTTAGCATTCAGGACCCGTGAGAGAGGACGAAATTTCGGGTTTTTACGGACGGACCGCAACGCAGGGAGAAAAAAGACATCTTCGGAAGCCGTGCTGCAATTGAATTCAGCTTAGGAGAAGGAGAGCGTCCTGCTCAAAGAACATCAAACTGATCTATAGTGTTTACTGCCACAGTGTCCGAAGTAGTAGCGATTTTCGGAAGCCGTGCTGCGGTTCAATTCAGCTTCGGAGAAAAAGAGCGTCCTGCTCAAAGAAGATCAAACTGATCTATAGTGTTTACGGCCACAGTGTCCGAAGGGTAGCGATTTTCGGAAGCCGTGCTTCGATTCAATTCAGCTTCGGAGAAAAAGAGCGTCCTGCTCAAAGAAGATCAAACTGATCTATAGTGTTTACGGCCACAGTGTCCGAAGGAAAAGCGATTTTCGGAAGCCGTGCTGCGATTCAATTCAGCTTCGGAGAAAAAGAGCGTCCTGCTCAAAGAAGATCAAACTGATCTATAGTGTTAACGGCGAGTGTCCGAAGGGAAAGCGATTTTCGGAAGCCGTGCAGCGATTGAATTCATCTTTGAAGCCGTGCCACGAGTGAATTCAAGGCTGGTCAAAGTGACCACACTTTTGTTAAGGGTGAAAGATTCTAGATTGGTCAAAAGGAACATTGTTCACACGGAAGAGTTCAAAACCACTAGTGCCATATTACTGCACATAATTTGCTTCTGACAGCAAGCTGAGTTCTTCAAATAATGGGTGAGTACTGTTATATTTTTGAGTTGCAAACTGCATATTGTATTAGGAATTTTGGTTAAAATGTTCTTTACAAATTTTGAAATATTTAGTGTTTTTTTCTTGCATAGGAACAGTGTTATTTTGTTTCTAGATAATTGTAATTGTATTTCAAGCATTGTGTGCAATTTTAGCTTAAGATTTATTGTGTTTTAAGTCTCTTGAATGATTTTGATTATTTTTAGTGTCAAGTTTTTCTTTGTGTATTTCTGTGTATGCATGGGACCAGTGTTATTGTATTAATAGAGAACAGTAACAATGGTGCAAAATTTAGCGTGACATTTATTTGATATTGTTTAAAAAATGGCTTTCCTTGGTAAAAGGAAAAAACAAGACATGTTGCAACTTGCTGAGGAATTAGGAATAAATGCCACTTTAAATATGACTGTCCCTAGCATAAAAATTGCAATCACTAACAGTGAAGGTTATGAAGAGAAATTTGTTAACAATCTGTATGAGACTATCATTGCAAACGGAAAAAGATTGGAGGAGTTAGAAAGGGCTGAAAAAATGAGATTGGAAGAGTTAGAAAGGGCTGAAAGAATAAGATTAGAGGAGTTAGTAAAGGATCAGGCATTAAAAGAGAAAGAATTACAGCTGAAATTTGATTTAGAAAGGTTTAAAATAGAATCCGGATTTAGGGTAAACGATGAATCAAACGATTCTACAAATGCATGTTCTGTAACCTCTAATTTAAACTTAAAAAAATTGATCCCAGATTTCGATCCTAAGCAGTCAGATATTAGTTTATATCTAGTGATCTTTGAACGCCAGGCTAAAAGGCTTCAATTGAACAGAAAGAGTGGGTGGGGCAATTATTGGGTTTGTTACCCCTAGAGATCGTGCAATTTATTGCTCGCGAACCGGAGGAACAAGCCGAAAATTACGATTATGTAAAGAAATTATTACTTAAAAGATTCAAGTTAAGTCCGGAGGTCTTTCGGCAAAAATTCGTCCAACACCAGAAAAATCCGATAGCACCTGGAAGGATTTCACTTTTGAAATTACGAATTATCTAGATGAGTGGCTGATTGGTTTATATAGAAATAAATACCTTTCAAGATCTTAAAGATCTAATGGTGGTAGATCAATTAAAAAAACGCGCCAATGCTAGTATGAAAGATCATTTTTAGATAAGTGGGCAAACCTTAAATCAGCTACTCAAATAGCAGAACTCTTTGATAATTATGAGGACGTCCGAAAGGTAAATTCGAAACCCATGGATAGGTGGGGCAGAAATGATAAAATTTTGACATACTCAGGGGTCAAGGAAAAGAAAATAGATTTCGGAAAACTTTCCCCAGATTAGGAGCTTTTCTGTTCCGGAGAGTACTAGAGAGAGAACTTCTGAAAAACGCGTGATACAAAGATGTTATCATTGCAATATGCCCGGACATATAAAAGCCGTTTGCCCTAAATTAATAAAACACAAAACGACGGAAACTCTCAATAATATTGAAGGAAATGAAAACCCGGATTTTCTTAATTCATATACAACAATGGGCTCTGTGAATGGTCACGAGATAGACATTCTTAGAGATACGGGAGCGACAATAGATTTAGTATGTGCAAAATACATAAATGCTTCTTCTTTCTCTGGTGAAAATGTTTGGGTAAAACACGTTAAGCCCAGAATTAGTTTGTTTACCTTTGGCGGTCGTGTAAATTTCCGGAAATTTTGGAACGATGCAAACTAAGGCAGCGGTTTGTGGAAATCACTTAAATCAACACGGTCTATATTTGCTTGGAAATAAAACGGCCGAGCTAATAAAAGGAAATTTAGGCTATAATTTCCTGCCAGTCGAAATATTGAATGCTGTCCAAACAAGGTCTCAAATCAAAGCGGCTAGAGAAGAAAGGGGAATAGATAGTGGTGATGCTAAAAAAGGGAAGATGAGGTTATAATTGTTTCTTCGGATGTAGAGGACGAAATTTTAATACCTGCACTCCAGGAATATGTTCCGGAATTAGCGCTGCTAAGGGTTACGCGAGAAAATTTAATCAATGCTCAAAAAAATAGCGAGGAGATTAAATCCTTATACGAACAGGCAGCCAGTCAAGTGCAGGTTACCAATCAGGTTTATTTGCTAGAGAAGGAATTATTGGTCAAAAATCGTGAAGATAAGTTAGGTAACGTGGTGAAGTTAATAGTAGTGCCGGAAGAGTTGCGCGACCCCATTAAATCCTTGTGTCATGAGGGAACATCTGCAACCTGGGAATTACGAAATTCAAAGACAAATTAAACCGATATTTTTACTGGCCGAATTGCTATAGAGATATGGAACAGTTTGTAAAAACTTGCGATCAGTGTCAGAGGGCTGGGAAGCCCAATGATAAAAAGAAAGCTCCACTAAAATTGGTCCCTGTTATTCAGGAGGTTTTTACTAAGCTAAATATTGATGCATGTGGGCCTCTCCCGATCACATCTAAAGGGAATCGATATCTTATCACGGCCATTTGCATGTCATCAAAATTCCCTGAAGCTATTCCGGTGTCTGATATTAGTTCCGTTAGTGTCACAGATGCGCTGTTAAACATCTTTAGTCGGATGGGGTTTCCCCGTGAAATACAATGTGACCAGGGTACTTCTTTTACTAGTGCTCTGACTACCGAGTTTTTGAAAGATTCGGAATACTTGTCAGGCATAGTTCTGTGTATCATCCACAGAGTAACCCTGTTGAGGGATTTCATCGAACGGTGAAACGACTCTTACGAGTCTTATGTTTAGATGCAGGCTTCGAATGGGACAAACATCTTCCGTCAATTCTTTTAGCGTTACGAACTGTATCTCACGAAAGTACAGGGTATACACCGTCGGAGTTGGTGTATGGGAAAAATTTGCGAACCCCAGAGACGTTAGTAATGGAACATTGGATGGAACCGGAAGAAGAGGGTGATCTCGTCACTGAATATATGTTTAAGTTAATAAATAGATTAAAAAGATGTCAAGAAGTAGCAATAAATAAAATGGAGGAAATGTAAGTTAAGCGGAAAACTTGGTATGATAAAAACGCAGTAAAACGTGAATTTAAGGATGGGGATTTAGTCCTAGTGTTAGCTACATCCAGAGCAAATAAATTAGCAGTGCAATGGATAGGTCCTGGGACAATTTAAATAAAATTTCGGAAACGAACTATTTAGTCAAAATCCCCGGCAGACGCGAAACATCTCAAATCTATCATATAAATATGCTAAAACCATATTACAAAAGGCCAGAACACGTTAACGTAATTATTAATGATGAAACAAAAAAACTCTCTCGCAGACCAGGAATTAGAAATCCCATACTTAGAAAACAATTCTCTCGTTTATGATTTTGAGGACGTAATCCAGGCTAGCAAGTTGAACAAACACCTTCACGACAAACAAATGGATCGACTGCGCGAATTATTAAATAAATACTCTAAATGTTTTTCAAACAATCCCGGTTTAACTAATCTGGTTGAACACGAAATCCAGTTAGTTAGCGATCAGCCAGTTAGGACGAAGCCCTGTCGAATGTCGAACCGACAAAATGAAATCTTAAAAAACGAAATTAACCGAATGTTAAAATTAGGAATCATTGAGGTAGGAGAATCGGATTACATGTCCCCTATGATTTTAGTTGAGGTAGCTGGGAAAGAACCTCGTCCATGTATAGATTACAGAAAATTAAACGGGATCATTAGAACGGAATATTTTCCTCTTCCGAATATCGAAGAACGTGTAGAAAAAGTATCGGCGGCTAAATTTATTACCGTCTTAGACCTATCTAAGTGATATTGGCAAATACCTTTGAGTAAAACTGCACAGCGATACGCAGCCTTCTGTACTAGCTTTGGTACATACAGACCCCTAAGGATGAGTTTCGGATTAAAGAATGCTCCATATTTCTTTAGTAAACTCATGGCTGAATTACTTAATGGACTAGAGGATTTCGTTGTCCCGTATCTAGACGATATCGCAATTTTCTCAGATACTTGGGAGTCGCACATTAAACATATGGAAACGGTTCTGCAGAGAATAAAGAGAGCGAAGTGAACGATAAAATCTTCAAAGTGTAAGTTTGCGCAACAAAATCTCAAATTTTTGGGTCACATTGTGGGGCAGGGTTTTCGCACCCCTTCCGAGATCAAAGTTCAGGCTGTTCTAGAGTTCCCTACCCCTCGCACGAAAACCCAAATACGTGCTTTCTTAGGTCTAGCGGGTTATTACCAAAAATATATAAATCTGTTCTCGGTAATTGCTGCTCCGTTGACGGACGCGTTGAAGGGAAGAGCAAAGAAGGGAGAAATTACGTGGACGACCGAGTGTGAAAATGCATTTCGAGAACTAAAAGGGAAACTAATTGATTGTCTTGTACGCGCTAAATTTTGAACGAGAATTCATTGTTCAAACGGACGTTCAAACGCAGGTATGGGAGCAGTTTTAACTCAATTAAATGAACAAGGTAAGGAGCATCCAATCCTTTACCTGAGTAAGAAATTTTTAGAGGTAGAGAAGCGTTATTGTACGACAGAGAAGGAATGTGCTAGTATTGTTTTCGCAATTAAAAGGTTACCTTATTACTTAGATGGAAATTCATTTTTAGTTATGACCGATCACAACCCGTTGGTGTGGTTGAATAGAAACGTTAGTTCTAACCCTAGATTGATGCGATGGGCTTTGGCTTTGCAACCATATAATTTTAGAATTGTACATCGGTCGGGTAAAAGTCACAAAAATGCAGATAGTCTCAGAAGATCGGTGATAGATAATTAGGACTTGTTAACAATGTTCTCTTGCTCATGAATAATAATTGTTGCTTATAATGTTTTTTAGTTAAAGATTAATAATTGTATTAAATTTATTTATTTACTAGTACTGTATATCATATCGAATGGAGATGCGTGTCAAAAGATAAAGCCATGAAAAGCAAATGTATTAATATGCTTAATTTTGTGTATAGGGTTTTAAAATATACATGAGTATTTAGTTTACGCAAGAGGCATATTGTGAAAAATATTGTGTGTGTAAGGTTGTACACTTCGCATATCATATCATATCAACATGTCGTTAGTATAATTTTTATTAAGTATCGTGGTGAAGAATATTTTATGTTTAAGGTCTTACACTAGCATTTGATGTAACATGTTGTTAGTATGATTGATAATAGGCATTGTGTTGATAATAGGCATTGTGATAGAAGTGTTTGTATTTTTATTTAATGTTATAGTATGTTTTCTTACATTGCTATTGATCATTTTCGTAATATGGATTTGTGTAAGTTCCCTAGCAAGAACACTCACTCACTAGAAATAAGTAATTCCAAATTTAGTTCAGTGTTTTCTTTAGTAGTTAAAATTGCAGCTCAGAAATATAGTGGTGCTTGATGAAGGGATGTGTTGGTAATCTGTCAGTTGTCTCATTGTGATTCCATTAAACTTTTCTCAACGGAAATATTCTATAAGAGAGGGC
Organism: Trichonephila clavipes; assembly: GCA_019973935.1. Taxonomy (NCBI): domain Eukaryota; kingdom Metazoa; phylum Arthropoda; class Arachnida; order Araneae; family Nephilidae; genus Trichonephila; species Trichonephila clavipes. The sequence goes on along the minus strand of BMAU01000595.1, from coordinate 317,216 downwards.
GAGAGCTGTAACGTCACAATCTCTAAGCTGTAACGTTTGAAAGAATAACGGTAGCGTATTCTTGGTTAATTAAAATATGGAATTTATTTACGTCACAACTATTGAAAATTATTTATTAAATGATACATTAAAGTTATTAAATTTAATTATAGATTGTTAGAGTCCAATATTTTGTGAGAGGAGGATTCGTTGGTTACCGCACCCGTGCAAGTTCAAAAGCATCTCTCCCCTCATCTTCCGGTCGACGAGCTAGATTCCTCGGGGGTCAAAAAGGGGTTGCGTTGCAGGTGCAAGATGCACGTGTGGGTGTCGGGTCCACAAAGAAACCGACTAGATGTTGATGTTTTCGAGAAGTGACGTTACAGCCAGAATGATTCTGTATCTCCAGCAGTAGTTAAATACCATTTCCACTTAATCACATGGCTTCAACAGTAATCGGACGAGTTCATTGAAAAATGTTGGGGTATTCATGTTTTGCAAGCGTGTATAGTAATGTACTGTTTTATTTACAATACGCAAAGTTAAATCGAATTGATAGTTTTGAACCATGTTCTTAAATACAATCGTAAAAGCGTTACCCTAGTTTTCATAGCATTAGAAATTACGATTTGGAGGAAAGTCATTCCTTCAGAAAATAGAGAAACCGAATGTTTATGACCGGGAATTGTAACCTATGTTGTTTCCGTACAATCTTGTATTCGAACCCTCGTACGGCCGTGGTAGACGAGTGGTAAAGGTATCGGATCGTGGTTGGCTTTGACACGAGTTCGGACCCAGTACCACTCAAGATCCGCCGTGTAGGGCAGAGATGCACGCTAAATCTGTAGAGAGCTGAAACATTCTCCCGTTGGTGTGGTAGTTAAGAGAGCTGTGCCAGCTCAGGTGTCGTCCACGTCACTTGACCATGGTTCAAAATTACCTGGTCCGTCACCAAAACCCTCGTGTAGCTGAACAGTGCGACGTTAATATTCACTCACTCGAGCCCTTGTACACTGAAGACTCTTCGTGTGGAGGAACTAATACATGTTAAATATGCTAATCTCCAGTCCTCTCGTTGGAGTCGCGTGAAAGTGAAGAATGTGATGTACCTCTGGTGTCGCCACCATGCCTTAACCGTGGTTCAAAATTACGAGATCTGTTGCCCTCAATCACTATACAGTAACTTCAAATGCTAATGTTTTGGATCATTATAAAATTCCCTGTTAGTTAAACCTGAGTTGAGAGGTGAAGTTAATATTTATAATAACAGACAATAGGATTTTTTTTATGAATCGGGTGCCATGTAGCTGTGAGAAAGTTGGGAAGTGCGCTACCTTCTCAAAAGTCATGTTATTTCGAATATGTTTAAAAATTTATTTTGAAAATATTGCACGCAATACTAATAAGTTCCTTTTACACAAACTTACTCTAAATAATTTTTACAAAACGTGTAGTTTACGTTCTTTTTTAACTAATTATATATGTATATACAATTTATTTTTTCAATTCCTACTATTTATTCACACTTTCTATATATTTATTTATTTGTTTATTTATTTATTTATCTTGGTGGAATTTTCAATCACCAATAAAAAACACTTTAAGATGTTCAATTGAGCTGAAACTTTATATACATGATTATTTTTGATGAAAATACAATAATTTAATTATAATTAATAAAAATTAATTAAAACTAATTATTCAAAGAATTAAATACAACCACGTTGGCATTATTTTTGGCAACTACTGCCAAAACTTGAAAATGTTTTTTCCTCGCATTTTAAAGCGCTCATTTGAGCTGAAATTTTCTATACACTATTGTTTTGGGTAAAAATACGATAACTGAATTTTAATTAAAATTAATTGACTGAAACTAATTATTCAAAGATTTACAGATACAGCCATGTTGGCTTCATTTTTACAGGTTTCTGACGCCATCTTAGATTCGTCTCTATTGATGTAATAATGTAACTGTTAAAACAAAGACAAAGTTGGCGTCAAAAACCTGTTTTTCAGCCAAACTATCCAAATCGGGTTTGCATTGTTACAACAATGCAGACAAATGCATGCTATTTTTTCAATTCCTACTATTAGTTCACTTTCTCCACATATATATATATATATAATCTTATTCAAATTTTCAATCGTTAATAAAATATTTTGTATTTATCCATTCAAAGTAGGAATTGACTTTAAAAAACTTTTTTATATTACTTGTTCACATCTTCTATTAGAATTTTGTTTATACTTGTGCCCATTTAGTTTCTTAAATAATCGCTTCATCCGAAAAAAATTGTTTTATATTTACTCGAAACAAATTTGCTTGGCGTATATTAAATAAGAACATTACTCTACAATACATAGCACAAAGATAGGCACAACTATGAAGTCCTTACACTATTTTTTTAATCTTGCAACGTTCTTTTGTACAAAAAAAGTTGATAAATTATCATATCTGCTTCGTGAAGTCTTTCTTTCTTTTGTTCTTTAAAGGCATTGAGTACTTAAATGGATTTATAAAAAATTGTACAATTAAAGGAAAAAAAAACTTTTAAGTACTTCTCTGGCTAACATTTATTGATCCAATTATTCGAGATGAGAACAAAAGTGCCCTAAAGTTTCGTATCAATAAAACTTAGACTGTTGATTGTTGTCGTTATTCAGCATGCCGGAAAAATATCAAAAAGTGTCAGCGTAGATTTTCATGGTAGTGTTTTTTTTTCTTGTTAACTCGACAAAGAAATGTCAGTTATGATTGATGCAGACAGCAATTTGAGGAAATGTTATTATTAGCTTAATGGGTATTGATTTTTATTTATTAAAAAATAACGCTCTGTTTCTTTCTATCTCGAATGTATCTGTCGTAGAGATAGATACAAGTTAGAATGCAACTGATGGGTAAATGTTTGTTATTAGTTCCCAATGTTTTGGCATGTTTGATTGGCAATATCGATCAAGGTCCTTCAATGTTAATTTCAAGAGTAAGTGCGCAATAAAAGTGTTTGTGATTGGTACTAGTTGAAGTTAAGGGCACTTGTGTGTTTTATATATATATTTATAAACGAGAAAAGTGTCTTGCTCACTAACTTATTGCGAGATCTCGGGTGAAAATATAGGTATGAAATTTAGTAAGCATGTTTCTTTTTTTTTGTTGAGTAGAGATCCACTAAGAACGGGTTTATGTAAATCGATTCTCAAGAGTGGTTACAGGGGAGTTTTAAGTTTTAAAAAAACCCCAAAAACTCCCGATTTTAGAATATTAGACCTACAGACTTGAAATTCATTAAGCATGATTTATTGTTTAATAAAAATTTACAAACTTGAAATTCGTCAGGCAATATTTATTGAGTAGAGATGCGCTAAGAATGGTTTTCTGTGAAATCAACTGCCAAGGTGGTTAAAGGGGCGTATAGATAAAAATATCCCGTTTTTGAACTGTTAGACCTACATAATTGAAATTTAGTTAGCATGCTTCTTTTGTAAAACAGAGGTCAGCTAAGAATGGATTTGCAGGAATGTACCCCCAAAGGGTGTTGCGAGGAATTCAGGAATTAAATGTGTACAAATTCCCGTTTTCAAACTGTTTGTCCTAGACACTTGAAATTCAGCGAGCATACTTAACTGCTGTATATAATACGAAAAACAGGTTTAACGGAAATCCGCTTCCAATGGAAGTAGCGGAGGGTATGGGTAAAAAGTTCTCTTTTTTTGAACTACTAGACGCGCGCAGTCTTGAAATTTGATAGGCATGTTAATTTGTTTTCAGTTGAGATCATGTAAAAACGGATTTTACGGGAATTGACTTCTAGAGAGATTACCGAGGCATAAAAATAAATTTTAGTTTGTGGAACTCAAATTATTTTTAAATTAAGAGCCGAGGGCTATAACAATATTTTACCATACACGATGAAGCTTAATGGAAAGACATATATCAATATTTTTAAAACAGTATATATTTTCATACAACATCATGCAACTACCCAGTGAAACGGGTAGGTGATGACTAGTATAACTGTATCCTACTTCAAAATACAGATTGTATCAGTACAACGGTTACACACTTTCAGGACAGATACAGTACGTATGGTTGATGGAGATTGCATAGCAACGTATGTTCGGAAACGCTTTCCTGGAGTGGTAATGACACATTAAAACACAAAGATAGGTCACGAGTAAGAGGTGAAAGCATGTTAATTATCCTTAGTGCAGAAAGAAATCTTGCGAAAAAGAATGTGAAAGAAACAACGATCATCATCAAAGTAGATGTTCGAAATTGTGACTCCGAGTAGAGATGTAGGCCTCGAATCTCCAGCGCATTGATGATCGAACGGAAAGTTAGCGGACCTACCCTGAACTTCCCAGCTTCAACAAAGTCCTGAGCTTTGTTAACGGGAATTTACACACCAAGGACTTGACATAACCGCATAAGAAGTAATGAAGCCGAATGAGGTAGTGGCGATCGAGTGGACCAAAGCACTGGACTACAAATGCTTTTGTTTATGTGGCACCATCTATCGCCGAAACGGGGGCAAAGACTTCCTAGCACTTTACCAAGAATACTAAGAACAATAAGCATGTGCTAAGAACATTAAACATATTTCCTTCACTTATTTGTGTCCCGTCTTATGTTTTGTGTCGTCACTACCGCACCAGAAAAACTTTCCGACCATGCATTCCTATGTGATTTCTCATAGTCTTGGTGAACTTTATTTATCCAGAAAGTTTGTAATCCCCGTTCTCTGATGTACTCTGCATGTAATATTATTTTATAACATGTTAAACATATATGCAAATACAAGGCATGGATATAATAATAATTTAAACTGTGAAGTAATGCCATATCGTTATACATTGCTGCTGAATCCTTAAATTTTAAACGTACTCAACAAAAACTCCTTTTTCCACTTTAACACTCGGAATAAAAGTTTCAATTTGATGTTTCGAGAGCACAAGAGAGAAAATGCGCAACCACACATAAGAAGCTGAATTGTTAAGAGCATAGAGCAGTGTTTTAAAATATGCTGCTCTCACGATGCGAGACGAAATCGAATATAATTGAGACATTTTTAATACGACTTTTTAAAGACATTAGGCATAAAGGCATGCAGCTTGAATGGCCGCGGTAGCCTAGTGGTCAAGTTCACGGACACTCGTGGATGGCGTGTCTTGATTTCCAGCCAAGTGTTGATAAAGACACTCATTGTAGATGGGTCGTTGCATGACCTATCGTGAAAGTTTTTCAAAAATTGACAAATTATTTATCATTTTATTTTATAGACTTTTATGAGCTTTGTAAAATTACCAAGCTTTTTATTTTCCATTCACTAGAACAAAAACTACAAGTGTTTTAGTAAAGCAGATGCTATAATTTTTAACAAGATGTCAAACTTTAAAATGCGTTTTATTCCAAGTGTGTTTTTCTTTCTTTTTTTCGAAAAACTCATACTGGGGCGGTGACTGCTCAAAAAGTTTTAAAAATAATTAGATGAAATTGTTTGTGTAGGATCTGTGCAATAGAAGTGTTTTAACCTTCAGGTTTATCAATCACTGTTTTATTCAAAAATTAGTCCCTTATGTGAATATTATCTCTTTTTTAAGCAATTCCATATAATAAAGATAAAGTACTTTAGTTTTTAAAACTTTAAATATCTATTATTCTGAAGGTCATTTCAAAAATGAATATCAAAGTACTACATCAAAATTGAAAAATTGAGAATTTGTTCATAAACTTTTCGTACAGGATGGAACCCCATTTATGTAATTTTTTGTAAATGTTTACCCATTTTTTCCCACTTTAGTAATTATTTCTTTTTATCTTAGTTTTAGAATTTTTTTTTCTTAAAATGTTCTAAATAAATCTAAAAACCGCAGAATTTTTATATCTCTATTCTTTTTTTAAAAAAGTAGTCGGATACCGTAAATCTGTCTAGGCTCAAACGTCCTCAGGTTGGTGTGGGGTATGGATTTTAGGAGGAGGAGGGGCTTGTTCAGGTGTCGTTCTGATTGCTTGAGCATGGTTCGAAATTACGAGGTCCACCGCCAATAGCCCACGTGCTATTTTATAGCATGACGTTAACATAACTGTCATTCACTCGCTCAATGCCGTTTTGAAAATCTTCATGGTTGTTGGCAGCAAGCCTAAGATGTTATCACAAGTATCAGGACGATGACGGGCGTATTTTGTGGGCGGATCTGTTAAACGTTGTCGTTAGTTTAACTTAAAGAGTAATTCAAACCTTAACTTAACGAGTAACCAAATTCACACATTGGATACACCCATAGCTGGAAGAACCTTTTCTGTAACTATTCATGATTAAAGCCAATGCAATTTTTTAGAAGCTTTTATAAAACTTTACCTTTTGGATCCATTCTAAAAATTGATTTTTATGATAAGTTGATGACTGATCTCCCCGTCCCCTTTTGTCCCCCCCAAGAACAGCAAATGCTTTTTTTCGAATGAAAATATATCAGCAGAAAATCAAATTTCATAAAATAGTGCTGCGGTATATCACTTATTCATCATTTAACACCGATTTTTTTGCTAAAGTAGGGCGAAGAAAAACCTTTCGATAAAATTTCTTTGTCATTTGTCTAGACTTTCTTGGTTGTCTAGACTCGGAATCTAAAAGAAGAAACGCTTGTCAGCCTTTCCACTGAAATTCATTTAAAATCCTCTCATTTTAGAAGACTTTAACTATGAATACTAGCCTTTCGTCTACTGTTGTATCATCAATACACTCTCAACTAAAAATGTCTCGGAAAATGTTCTTGAAACATTTTAATAATAGTGGTGATCGAACGATGAATGGGACATAAGAACGCCCAACTCTTTTTTTTTTTTCATACGGTACATCCGTTCCTTAGAAACCCGTGAAAAAAAATACATGCGACATATAGTGAATTTGGGGATATGTTCCACTACTTTAAGAAATCGTGTAAAATAAAAAAAAATTCTAAATAATTTCATAAAAAAAATTGTGCAAAAAAGTAACAACGAAATCCACTTTACATATGAATAAAACAGAACCAATTCATTTTTATTACAAAAAAAAAATCAAAACTAAAGTACAGTGAAAATTTAGCATGCAAGTATACATAACATTTAAAAGTTAAAATTAAAATTAGGAATGAAACTTTTATAACAACTATTCAACGCTACTTGATAAACCAGCGCACACGTTTATTAAGAACTGGATCAAAAATGCCATCATCAGTAGATGTGTCAGATGCCAAAAATATGCCGGTTTTGACTCAAATGAAGAATTAAGTTATTAAAGACTTCTGTTTTAGTTCTTATTATACAAAATCTGTTTTTATAGCGGCTGTTTTTTTTCCCCACAAAACTTAAGGTTATGTTGAAAGTTTAATACACGCTTTATGTTGCGGGATCATAAGTTAAAACATATTATTCCTAACTTGTTGCCCACTCAAGTGTCATCATTGTCGTTTGACCATGGTTAAAAATTACGAGGTCCGTGCCAGTAGCCCTCATGCTGGTTTATAGAGCGACGTTAATGTCACGATGTTAATGTTTTACTCACTCACATAAAAAATCTTATTTTTCCATGGATTTGAAGGAAGGTTCGTTCTGGGTAACTTCCGTTCCGAACGCAAGTACTTTACCGATCACGCCAAAACAATCGTCTTTGCGTGATGTTGGTACTGTTTCATATAGATATCACACCGCCACATACCCCCTGCCAGTGTTTTGGTGAATAGGCGAGCGAACGAACGATAAGATATTCGTGGCGAGCATGTAAGCAGTTGCGTCATTTTGTGGGTTGCGTCATCGTGCGTGACGGCTTCAGATTTGCGTCATTGTGTTAGACGGCTTTGAGAAGGAACGGTTTATTTGCGTCAATGTTTGACGGCTTGGTTGCTTTTGCGTTGGATAGTAGGTGCCACGACTGTGGCGCCCGATGGATGCGATTCTTTGCATGGTCAGGGTCTCCAATGAAGGAAGGAAGATTCGTTCTGGGTACCTTCCGTTCCGAACGCGAGTACTTTACCGATCACGCCAAAACGATCGTCTTTGCGTGGTGTTGGTACTAGTTCATATAGATATCACACCGCCACAGATACAGCACGCACATCACTTTAAAAATAATAATAATAAAATTCATAAATTTAGAATTCATCTTAAAGAAGGGTAATTAACAATTGTGCATTATAAATTTGCTCTTAGCAATTGTTAAAAACAGTTAACTCATTTTGCCGTCCAGAGATGGCACCACGAACTGGGACTTTTTTTATTCTAGAAGGATTTGTGATTGGCGGGAAAATTCCATTCGATCCGTATTCCTGTGTGATGGAAGCATCGTTTTTTGTGATTGTATTGTGCAATGTTTTTCTAAATGTAACGGTGTGTGTGTTTTTTGTAAAATATAGACTAGAAAAGTTCTTTGCGTGTTTCTCAATGACTCATCGTAACCAATTATTTTTTCCTCAAACTTCTATAAAAAATGTGTTTAGGGAGTCCAGCATGGAAGCAAGATCGCGGTAAGTCGAAAAACATTGGCATCCAATTAACGTGATTGATTTTAATTCTATATGCATTATTCTAATTCGATTCTTATTCATAATAGCAATAATATCAGCAATATAGATTCAGGTCGACTTCTGGACTAGAGATGCATTTCTTGCTTGAAAGATCTCTGCTAACTATGCTATTTTATTCTAAGAAACTAAAATATTTTTCACAAGTGGTGTTGTTTTTGCTAATGCCACGTGCCAGATCGAGCCCCACGAAATTCATCATGGCTAAGGGCTAGTTTTACGCTTGTCGTAGGGCGTCACTTTGAGCAACATACTACAGGGGACATTACGGTTTGGTTCTGTTCCTCTCCAATTTTGAGGGAGAAAAACCCTGGATGTGGAAAGGGTCCTCCTATTTCTTTTCCTCCAACCTCACGAGAGGACTTGTGACTCTCGATGTCTATTTAGAGTGTCCCCAAGTCGTACAGCTCCTTTATACATTTATAAACATCTTTGCCTTCTACGGGATTCGAACTCAGTTCCTACGACACAGCAGTCAGCGTCACTAACCATTATACCGGAAGAGCGGCGGCTCACAAGTGTTTTTGCGACAATCTGAAGAATATTAGAGCTTTTAAAAAAGGATCATATGCTCCAGTAAGAATTTACACTCACGAAATTTAAATTACAGAACATTATATTCATACTTTGACATTTGAACCAGCGTGATTTGTCCATTCAGAGGACAAAACAAATGTCTATTTGAGTCTTGAGACCATGTAGTACTCAATTAAGGCGTTACTAGAAACCAGAGCAGTTTTGGGGAATAAGTACTCTTCTGACACAACTAACTCTCATAGTAATCGTAAACAAATATCATCGTTGTTGTCTTGGATGGGAATGGAGAAATGCAAATGGAGTGGTTTTTCGGTGTTCAAATAATCCCTTTATGAATTTTAATTCAGACACTTCATAATATCGAGTTTGACAAAAGCCAGGAACATTCCATTTACCCCTTCACAGGAAGGAACAATCATGACCTTTTGTTAGTTACCGAACAACCAATCAAATTGTGTGTCAACTCACTTTGGGAAAGTGCCCTTTATTTATTTTTTTAAATTCCCTTTTTTTATGTGATGAATGCATCTTGTCAAAATCCTCTCCAGTAGTTACGTAACACCTCTTGATGTGCCTTTTTTCTTCTGCGCGATTTCAGGCTACAATTTTGCTGAAATCATAAACACAGTAAGCTTAGTCAAAGATTCACTTGGCGACTGAGAAAAAGAGAGTAGGACAAAGAAAACTTAATATATGAACGTCAGGTTCTGAAATGTCCTTGATCTTTTAGACACAAAAACTGCCCCTTTCGGGGCAGGGGGGGCCGAGTTTTCGGAATAAATACAGCGTAGATTTAATTGACAGGTAATCTAACTAAATTATTCAAATTATGAAACTAACATCTACATGTCTCTGGCTATACAGTATGTTTTTGGTAAATAAGATTTTTAAAAATTCTCTTTAATGTGCTTAAGTGTAAATATAATAAAATTTGAAAAACTTTTTTTTATGAATCAGAAAAAAGTATTCATTTTTTCAAAGCTATTTATATTCTAATTTCTTGCCGCTTCATAATTGAATACTTTGTAACGAGAAGAATTTCCCCAAACTGGAGATGACTGCTTGTTTTGTAGAATAATCTAAAATTTATTGCAGATTTGATTTAACCAGTAAACTCTGATTGATGAGATCAGTATCACTTGCAGGATTTTGTACCATGCGCACAAATTAGTGACCATTGGCTAGTTAAATTGTAATTTGTGAGAAAAACAAAATATATTATCAAATTTCAAGATGTGTGTAATATTTTTAGGCCAAGCCGGAGTAAAAGAAATGCAAAAAGAGAGAGAGAGAGAAACTTAATGTGAATTTATGCATTTTCGTATGCACCGGCTAAAACAGCGTATAAGTTCGCATAACGAATTTATTTATTTGCAATAAGGTTTTTAGATATCAACCTAAAAGGGGCAAAGACAAAAGTAGGAAAATTGATTTATAATGCGCCTGCTTCAGGTATGGTAAGCTATGGGGCAAAAATGCTTAGCACTGAGTCCATTGATTGCTGCTCACCCGAATTTCATCACGATCAAGTGGTGCATATGCCAATTATTTGATGTTAGAACCATGTGCTGGCTTTAAAGTAATAACCCAATGTCATGCTGTCTGAAGAATGGTTATTTTATTAGAGTAGAAAAGGTAAGGATGTTTTCTGGTAAAAGAACTGGGATCAACCCTACAGCACCTACTCAGAACTTCATTAGTGCTTAGTAGAAAATATTTTGTCAATAAAGAAAGTAGAAAGTCAGTGTGTCTTTAGGTCTCTTCGTGCGGGAATTTCCACGGTCACTAAAACTCATAGATATTCATGAAAGCTTACGATCAGAAGGACCATCGGCCTCATGAGCCCACGACCGAGCTAAAATATCGAACTTAACATTAAGTTGTGCTTTTAGTGGGTAAAAGTTTCTTCTTGATCCAATATTTTAACAGCAACACTTACTATGTGACTGACGAGTATACTCGTCATCGCTTGATTTCCGTGACACATATAAACGGTGTTTCTTTTAGATGTACAGAACTTTAAATTGCAATAAAACAACGATGTATTATTCGATTGACATGAATTTTTTTTTATTCGAAAGACAATCTTGTGGCATTACATTTTAAATATGATTTCTGGCATAAGACTGCCACGGCTGGCTCGGATGTAGTCCAATCTGGACGTCCAATTTTCGATGACTTTTTCCAACATTTGTGGCCGTATATCGGCAATAACACGGCGAATGTTGTCTTCCAAATGGTCAAGCATTTGCGGCTTATCCGCATAGACCAATGACTTTACATAGCACCACAGAAAATAGCCTAGCGGTGTCAAATCACAAGATCTTGGAGGCCAATTCACAGGTCCAAAACGTGAAATTAGGCGGTCACCAAACGTGTCTTTCAATAAATCGATTGTGGCACGAGCTGTGTGACATGTTGCGCCGTCTTGATGGAACCACAGCTCCTGCACATCATGATTGTTCAATTCAGGAATGAAAAAGTTAGTAATCATGGCTCTATACCAGTGTTTCTCAAAGTGTGGGGCGCCCCCCTGGGGGCGCGATGACCCTACAAGGGGGCGCGAGCGTATCGAAAATTTAAAGATTTTTTTAAAAAAATAACCGGAAAGAGAAGTAAAACAAAATGCTTTCTTCCATAATAAAAAAAAATACACACAACAACACACTGACATAATTTATATTTATATTATCTAGCTTTTTTCCGTCATCAAATAGCTATTTTTGATCCCAAAACCAAATTAAAGAAAAAAAAACATTTTGTTTTATTTGCTGTTTTTCCTCAATGATTTTTCTATTGCGTTTTAACATAAAATATTACTCGTTAAAAGAAAAAACGAAACCCAGACCCTGAGAAAAATTCTAAGAAGATAAACAATTCACCGCTGTAATTATTATTGAAATACTGTACATTAGTTGTAGAAAAAGAAAAGGAAGTAATGATTCACTTTTCAGCCAGGCTGCATAGCACGTTCAGTTCAGTTCAGGTTTTGTGGGATATGGAGCAACACAAAGGCTATATATGATCCCCTAAAAGACAGATGTTTCTTAAAAATTAGTAGATGTCAAAATATTTCAGTTTCTGGATAAAAAATCTGAATGTTAATTTGACCTTCAATCTTATGGTATGGTTATTATCAATATTAGTTCCCTCCCATCTTTCATGCGTTTGCTTTTCGCTTAAGGAAATTGTAAACAATTGAGTTTTGCGATATTTGGAAAAGGATTGGTTTAACATTTCTGTAGGATAATTGAAAAGTGTCTGATTTGCGTCCTTTATTATGGTCTTGTACTTTTGAATCATTTTAGTTCAGTTTTATTGGATTTTTTTCTCAAATCATCAAAGAATTGAATAGTCCTTGAAAGAAGGTAAGTATATTTTCTATAAATTAAAATATTCACTAGAATTCCGATTTGTATCGTGTGCAGTAAAAATAATTCTAAACAAATGATTGGGGTGACTGAGTCCCCCCGCACTACGATTAATGTTAGTATCGAGTACGCGCCTGCTCCCGGGTTAAACTTTTGAAGTCTTCTCGCCTTAAATGTTAAAAAGTAACACAATTATTCTTCATCGGAATTTTATATTTTTTTCATAATTTAACATTAATTCTAAATGCTAATTGTATGAGGTTTAAAATTACAGTTCTTTTAAACAGTTATTTACAATTATAGCATTTATCTAAAAAAAAATCATTTTACATTTTTGTATACAATGTCGTGTGCTCACAGTTTTACTCTCCTTACAGTTCAGCTATTATATCAAGAATAATGTTTTATTTTTTTTTAAAAATGAACTCGTGCGAAGAGTCGGTGTTTCAGCCAGTATACGTTTGATGTATCAGTACTGAAGAAGGTATTTTATAAATAATTTCTTATTACTGAATTTGGCCGCGGTAGCCGAGTGGTATAGGTATCGGATCGTGGCTTGCCTTGTCACGAGTTCGAGCCCAGTACCACTAAAGACCCGCCATGTAGGCAGCGCTGCTTGTTAAATCTGTTGAGAGTTGAAACTTTTTCCCGTTGGTGTGGTGTGGTAGTTAGGAGAGAAGGGTGCCAGCTCAGGTGTCATCCACGTCACTTGACCATGGTTCAAAATTACGTGGTCCGTCGTCAAAAGCCCTCGTGCAGCTGAACAGTGCGACGTTAATATTCAATCAATCAATCTTATTACTAAATTAAGAGCAAGTTTAATAATTATTAGGGACTTCCACGGGCTTTTCTTGTAGAGGAAAGTTTTTCAAAGGAAGGTTTTAATATCAGAAATTGACTCTTAAAGAGTTATTTTTCTATATTTAGCTGAGATCTTTATTTTATCTTCAAGGCATCCACTGCAGAAAATCCGGTTTGCAAAAGGTAGGATGTTGAAAATGGTAATAGTATACGAAGTGCTTTTGTTTTCAGTACAGATAATTCCTCATCCACCTCTACCCCAAATTCAAAGAGCGATTTATTACAAAATTGCCTTTTAATTTTTCACTACATGTAAAATCTATGAAGATTTCTTCTTCGGAAGTTCAGAGCCCTTCTGGAGTGTCTTGAAATACATCCCTAATCCACTCGTAACTTACTACCAAGCTGTCCTCATCCAGAAAATACTTTTAAAATTCTTTGCCAACATAGCTAAATGATTTTATATGTTTTAAAAACAACTTTCACATGTTGTTCTACAGATTTGTAAGTTTTAACACATATCGAGCTGGGGCTTTTTTTCCATCATTTACTTCAGTAGTGGTAAATCCAAAATTTAAGTATTTTTGAGAAGATCGCCTTGATTTAATTTTCGGAACCATGCTCGTTCGTCTGTGTACTTGTTGATTCTTTATTATGGTCGAATGTTTGCTTACGACTTAAAAATGTATGTATGATATTGTTTTAATCTACTGCCGTAAATACTTAATTACCGTGAATTACAATTAACGTGGAAATTAAAAAAATGTACATTCAAGCTAGATTCGGTAGCTATAGGAGTATCGAGTCGACCAAAACTGACTGGAATTGTACGAGGAAAAGCATTTTTACATGTTTTGCGCAGACGTCCGATAGGTTGCCCAGACTCACGCAAACGTGCCCTATAATGCCAGATGTGATGGATATGATAGAGAGCGACATTGACTAGACTATTTTTCTAATGACATTTGTACTTTGAGAAATGAATGCTGAAGGAAATAAATCTTTAATTAAATACATCATTTTGCGATCTGTTCCAATTTAAAAATTAGAGAAAGAAAAATAACATAATTCTAAGTAATATATATATTTTAAGTAATTTTCTTAATATATATATATATATATATATATATTACTTAAAATATACACAAAATTTAATATACTTATCGTATTAATTTGTACGGTTTATAATTAAGATCGTATTGTAATTTTAGCGTCTCTCTCTCAAAGTGCATTTTTATTGCAGTAAATACATTATTGTTGTACAGGGGGCGAGACAAAAATTATGATTGAAAATTGGGTCGCCAGTATTGAAAGTTTGAGAAACACTGCTTTTAATGTATGAGTGGTGCACAGAGTATTTTAGGACTAATTAATTAATACTAAATTAAGAACAAGTTTAATAATTATTAGCTACTTCCATGGGCTTGTCTTACAGAGCAAAGTTTTTGAAAGGAGTTTTAAGATAAGAAATTGACCCTCTGAGTTCATTTTCTATATTTAGCTGATATCTATATTTTTGTCTTCTAAGCAACCACCACATTTTGTAATATGTTCCAATTTAAAAATCAGAGAAAGGAAAAATAACTTAGTAATTATACTATTACTTAACTTTTTTTTTTGCTTAAAAGTAACATATACAAAATTTAATACTTATGTCATGAATTTGTACGGTTTATAATAAATATTGTTGCTTTATAGTAAAAGTGCATTATTATTGCATTCAGTAAATTATTATGTATAAGGGGGGCGCGATAAAAATTGTGATTGAAAAGGGGGCGCCAGTATTGAAAGTTTGAGAAGCACTGCTCTATACCGATCACCATTGACTGCAATGTTGTGGCCTTCATCGTTTTTGAAGAAGGATTCCACCAGCCCATAAAGCGCACCAAACAGTCAGTTTTTCTGGAGTTTTCAAGTGTTTGGACATACACGTGTGGATTAGCTTCACTCCAAGTGCGGCATTTTTGTTTGTTGACGTAGCCATTCAGCCAGAAGTGCGCTTCATCGCTAAACAAAATTCGCTTATGAAGTCATCGAAAATTGGACGTCCAGATTGGACTACATCCGAGCCAGCCGTGGCAGTCCTATGCCAGAAATCATATTTAAAATGTAATGCCACAAGATTATTTGGCATTACTTTCCAAGCTGGCGACCGATTTAACACTGTCAAGTGATTTATCCTCAGTTTGGTTTGGCAATTCATCATGAATAGACTCACGCCTGAACAACGTTTTCAAATTGTGCGATTTTATTTCGAAAATAATGGTTCTGTGCGGAATACGGATCGCGCGAATTTTGTTTAGCGATGAAGCGCACTTCTGGTTGAATGGCTACGTCAACAAACAAAACTGCCGCATTTGGAGTGAAGCTAATCCACAAGTGTATGTCCAAACACCGTTACATCCAGAAAAACTGACTGTTTGGTGCGCTTCATGGGCTGGTGGAATCCTTCTTCAAAAACGATGAAGGCCACAACGTTACAGTGAATGGTGATCGGTATAGAGCCATGATTACTAATTTTTTCATTCCTGAATTGAACAATCATGTTGTCCAGGAGCTGTGGTTCCAACAAGACGGCGCAACATGTCACACAGCTCGTGCCATAATCGATTTATTGAAAGACGCGTTTAGTGACCGCCTAATTTCACGTTTTGGACCTGTGAATTGGCCTCCAAGATCTTGTTATTTAACACCGCTAGACTATTTTCTGTGGGGCTATGTAAAGTCATTGGTCTATGCGGATAAGCCACAAACGCTTGACCATTTGGAAGACAACATTCGCCGTGTTATTGCCGATATACGGCCACAAATGTTGGAAAAAGTCATCGAAAATTGGATGTCCAGATTGGACTACATCCAAGCCAGCCGTGGCAGTCATATGCCAGAAATCATATTTAAAATGTAATTCCACAAGATTATCTTTCGAATAAAAAAAATTCATGTCAATCGAATAATACATCGTTGTTTTATTGCAATTTTAACTTCTATACCTCTAAAAAAACACCCTTTTTTAACTATAACTACAAGAACTAACTTTAGTTGAACATGATTTATTTTTTAACGTATGTTTGAATTATATTTGATAATAATTGCATTCCTTGATATTATATTTGTGGCTATTATTATAATGTTTAAATATTGCGTTTTGCTTTAAACGTGGTCTTAAAAGAATAAGTTTTTTTATTGTAGCTATATAGTTAAGTGCATACTCCGTATTTACTATTAAGTTATAATAAATATTGTGTATGTTCTTCATAGCACACCACGCTTAAGTCCCTGGGTGAACCGCATCATCTTGAAAAAATTAGAAGTAGCCCGTACCCTTGAAAAGTCTACTCGCTCCAGCCTTAAGCACTCTGCAAGTTTGTCGGTATGATAGTGAATCACCCGGTATATACATATTATATATCGGAGAAAAAAAAAACTTCTCCAAATATCGCGTTATTTAGTCAATAATAAAACTCCGATTCCTTTCAGTGGCTGCGGTAGCCGAGTGCTATAGGTATCGGACCGTGGCTTGCCTTGTCACGAGTTCGAGCCCAGTACCACTAAAGACCCGCCGTGTAGGGCAGCGATGCACGTTAAATCTGTCGAGAGCTGAAACGTCCTCCCGTGGGTGTGGTGTGGTAGTTAGGAGAGGGAGGTGCCAGCTCAGGTGTCGTCCACGTCACTTGACCATGGTTCAAAATTACGTGGTCCGTCGCCAAAAGCCCTCGTGCAGCTGAACAGTGCGACGTTAATATTCAAACAATCAACCTATTCCTTGCCTGTTCAAACACAGCAGAATTGTACGTGCATGCTCGAAACAATTCTTGTATCGTCAATTCTTGTATCGTCTGTACCTTTCCCGGTACACAATAAACAATATTCTTTATGACGCATGCGCAAAAATAATTGCATTGTTTATAATTTATAACACAATCATTCTCTTATGTGAAAGGAAAGGATTAGGGCTGTTTTTTTTTTCGAAAGAGAACATCCAATATAGTTTTTTGGTTTGATATGTCAGTAACCGAAAAACTTTAGTTTATCAAAATAAGAAATATCGCAGATCTGCGCGATAACATCTAGATTCATAATTTTGTAAACTTATGTGGCGTAGTTTACATGTGGAAGATACATTTGTATCGAATGCAGTTACAACGTTTTGGCCGTCTGAATCATGAAGCTGTAGTTTTTTTTTTTTGTATTTATATCAAGTGTACGTATTTGCTTATAAAATGCGTTATTTAATTCTTATTATTTGCTAAGTTATTCATCGACTTGCTGACGCGCAAGCAGTATGCGCGGGAATATGTTTATGCTCATATACATGCATTGACGTTAAAAGCAATTGGCAACACAATTTGATTTAGCAAAGTCTTTTATTTTAGCAAAATTGGTCTATGGTATAATGCAAAAATACCGTATGAGAAGAGAGAACAAGTAATATAAAAAAATTAAGTCAATTCCTACTTAGATCAAAGAAAAATGTTCCAATTTTTAGTACAGTATTGTATTATAGTATAGTATTTAATGTAGTATTATATAAATAATTACAATTACAATTAATATAAATATGTATATGCATATGATATAATCACAACATTAAGTGGTAATTAACTTTTATTAATTATCATTAAGGTATGATATTGTCATCCAAAACACTTGTCTATAAAATCTCAGTTCAACTGAATGCTTTAAAACGTGAGAAAAAAAAAAACTTTTTCCAGTTTTGACACAAGTCGCCTAAATGGTCGCTCAGTCGCCAAAGATGATGCCAGCGTGGCTGTATTTGTAAGCCTTTAAATAATTAGTTTTAATCAATTAATTTTTATTAATTATAATTAAATTGTATTGTCATCCAAAATAATCATGTATATAAAATTTCATCTCAATTGAGCGCTTTAAGATGTATTTTATTAACACGATTGAAAATTCCACCAAGATAAATAAATAAATATATAGAGAGTGTGAATTAATAGTAGGAATTGAAAAATACTAATATTTTTGAAATAATTTGACATTTGGAAGTGTTAATTTTCTCATACCCGATTCGAAATCAACTTCCATTTTTTTAAGGGATTCGGTATACTTTTTAATAATAAATTTAAATGTGTCAGTGATGTTATAAATTCGGGAGTATATTGTAAAACACATGAATATATTAATTGTAATGAAAATAAGTTTTTTATTATGAATTCATTGATACGCTGCACAAAAGTGATGTTTTGAACCGAATTCCTGTGTTTTGGACTCGTCTCATCGGTGCATCGAAAACAAAGTCAGCAGAGCGCGTCTCTCGAACAAAAGGCCATTCGCAACTCGAATACCTATTTTGCATCCCTGACAAGGTCGGGCACGTGGTCCACTCACCAAAACGCGTTTTATTTCACTCCATCCTCAAAGATTTTTTTTTTCATGAAGATATTTTTTTCTTCGAATGTTGTATTTGGTTTTATCTGAGTCGAGGTGTCTCAAAACATTAGGTGTGAAACACATTTTTAGGCACTTTTTTAATGCTGCGGAACAAATATCGCGTTAAGATATAATTAAAAAATTATAGTTTTAAAAAATTAAAAACACTTCGAACTAAAAAGTAAACAAATAACTCTTACTAAAAGAATAAATTGATTGACAAGAAAAGGAATGTCATTGGGGTAAAAGCGGGGTGGGGGGCTTTATATCAATTGTCATAATTTCTTACTAGTTCTGTTCCGAACTGCTGAGTTAGTGTAAAAATTTAGTACAAAGCACGCCCCACGCTTTTACCGCAATGACATTCATTTTCTCGTTAATCATTTTATTTTTGTATTAAAAATTATTTTTTTACTTTTTAGATCGATTAACCAGAAAAACTTGGGTTTTGTTTTTTTTTAGTTTTTTAAACTATCATTTATTCATGCACTTTTTAAGAAAAATTTTGCCCCGCGACCGAAAATATTTGCTCATCCCTGAATTAATACAAATTTTTTTTCACATGTACATGAGTCTTTTTTTTTTAATTTTCAGAAAGACTGGAAAATTGTTTATATTATAAGAAATTTTGCTGATGCTAAAAACATTTCACTTTTAGAGTTACTCTTAATCTTTTAGTTGTCGAATCTGGAAATGGTATATGGAATTCGTCGACAAATCTGGTAATGGTATATGGAATTAGTCACCAAATCTGGAAATGGTATAATGAATTAGTCGCCAAATTTGGAAATCATTATTCCTGATAATCCTGATCAGGGCAATTGAATAAAATTATGAAATTATTGTATTGTCATCGGTCCTTGACAAGTATGCGAAATTTCAAATTAATCTGACCTATAAAAGTGGGTAAAAATAGAGTTAACGATTCCGCTGCATACAAGTGAAATTTATAAAAGCGTGTTAATATCTTAAAGTTTAGTAATTCAAAAATAGTTAATAAATTTAACTGCACCTTTTCCTAATTTTTTTGTGACCACCGTATGGTCATAGTTGCGAACTCGTGACCGCGATGTTGTCGAATCAAGGATTCGAGTCATGATGCCACAGAAGACCCACCATGTAGAGTGGCTTATCCACGTTAAATTTATTGTGTTTTTAAATTACTTGCTTTGAGATATGGTGTTTAAATTTGGAGGTTGTAGTGCCAGCTCAGATGACGTCCTCGTCAGCTTGACCGAAACTCGAATTTACCAGATTCGTCGTTGCTTTAGAGTGCAACATTAATAAAATTCACACCAATGTCGAGACGTTCTCACTGTAGTTCGTATGAAATTTATTATATTAACCCTTAAACGCCAATTAAAAATTACGCTATTCACTCCCCAGTGCCACCCATTTTGACTCAAGCGCGTGTATGCAGTGAAAAGGCATAGATAAGCAAATATTTCTCTGAAATAAGTAAATTTCTTGCAAACACGATCAATGGCATTTTACTGTATTCCAAAACCGTCGGACTAGTTTTAAACACAGCAGCACAATGCTATGTTTATATCCATCCTGGACACTTAAAGCACGGGTTGAGCAAGACGGATATACACGCCTGAATAAAAGATTCGAAGGTCTAATTTTAAAAAAAAATTAAAGGGGTATCAAGAGCTTGATGTTGCGGGGTATCACGCTGCAATGCAATGCTGTCCATTTCTAAGTATCTATAAAAACAGAAGCAAAGTGATAAAATAGAATGGGATTATGGGATTTTATTTGTTACAAAACACTGCACTAAAAACAGAAATTTTGCACAATCATATTTTGTAACTTTGTAGAGAATCCCGCGGGTTTGCCACCCCTGCCTTAGAACCTCATGGACCATAAGATGTACAATTTTATGTTTGGTGGATCGCTAATATGAATTTAGGAAAGAAAATGCTTATTTTTAGTCTTCATTAAGTATACGAAACTATTGTCGCTCATTTACGTATAAATTAACATTTCCATATCTCTGAAAAGGGACTTCACAAAAAACAAGAAAAAACAGGCAACACAAAGGAATTTTAAGAAATGAAAGTACTATACTGGTATTTTCATGGGTTGCTCACTCTCTTTCAAACGTCGCTAGATATAGATGCAAAAATAGCTAAAAATGTTTTTTTTAAAGTGTAATTCACATTCCGTAATGCGTTTTGTTACTCGTCACTTTTGAAAAATAATCTTCTTGACCGCGGATTTCTTCTAATCATCGCGTACATTTCCATTGGGTCCCATCCCACGTGGGAATTGATGATAATGAGAAAGACGATTTTTTAGCCAGGACTGCGGCTGAGGAGGGCGTCAGATCTACTGGGTCTCTTGCATTCAGTGAATTATCCTCTCTTAAGAAGATTGAACTCAATCATCTTGGAAGATATTCTCCCAGTCATCCTTGGTACTTCGGAAGAATTCTAGGAGGTGCATTCAAGCTGTTGCCTAGAAAATACCAGACTGCATTTGCGCGCTTTGTGAGTGGCCATGCAAAAGTTCTCACTTTTCATCAGGGTCAGAATATACTGGGTGCTTCTAAAAGAATATCGGAGTTTAAACGCTTTGTAGTATTCATTACGTAAAACATATTAGTATGTCTCATACATCGAATGAAAGAGCAACTGAAACAGTTTTGTTTGCTGGAACGTATACTAATGTGTGCGTGAAACGTATACTAATTTTTCCCCTTTCCTGCTGGTAAACACGCTAGTAGAAAAATGGCGACTAGTAAACAGAAAGCGTTTAGTGTTCTCCAGTTTGCAAAGACAGAATTTGCTATTAATGTGCACCGAGCGTTCTGTATTAAGAATCAGTTGTCAACCTCCAAACAATAATAACATTCTTATGTAGTATCATCAGTTTGAAACAACTGGCTGTCTTTGTAAAGTGAAAAGTAGGGGACGACCAAGGCTGTAATTAGTTCTGCCTATCTTGATGCTCTACAGCAACGGCTAATTCCTCAATGGGAAGAAAGTGAACCAAATAACTTTATTTGGCAGCAAGATGGTGCACCACCTCACTGGCATCTCTCGGAACGCGGTTGGTTAAATATCACTGTACCCATCCAATGGATTGGTCGCAAAGAGCCTCCCAATAAAGCATGTATATCATAGCCTCCGCGTTCACCCGATCTGACACTATGCGACTTTTATTTGTGGGGGTTCGTAAAGGATTGTGTGTACGCTCCTCCGCTACCAGTTGACCTTTCAGACTTAAGGCACAGGATGGTAGCAGATGTTGTAAGAATTTCCTCAGACACACTGAACAAATTTTGGGATGAACTCGTCTATCGACTTGATTTATGCCATGTGATGAAGTGGGCTCACATTGAACATTTGTAAAATTGTTGGTAAAACTGTTTCGGTTACTCTTTCATTCAATGTATGAATTATACTTGTAACTTATGTCATAAATACTATAAAGCGTTAAAACTCCGATATATGTTCTTTTAGAAACACCCAGTATTTCGGGAGGGCCACTGGTGTTTTTCCGAGCTGGTCTCTCTCCCTGCCCTCAGTTCGACTTGTTTGGATTTTAAAAAGGATGAGGTCCTTCTGGACTCTCTTCTGTTTTTACAATTTCTACATGTTTTGGATTCATGGAGATTGTCTAGCATTGATAAACAATCTGGAATTAAAACAATCTGGAATTTTGCTGGAACCAAGAACATTTCACGATTTTCTTCATAAAATAACCTCCGAATAGCGAAGTGAATTTTCTATATAACGATCTTTTTCACATGTGATTCAATTTTTTTCCTCTTTATTTTAAAGTATTTCCAGGCACACATTTCAAGTTATCATTTCTTTTAACTTATTTTATGGTGGTAATACATCTTGAACAGGTTTTATTAGGTGCCTAGCTAACCAAGAGTAATAGAATTCTGGATGTTTAATCCAAGAAGTACAACCTTTAACCCCCATCATCCAGTTCACTAGCAACATGTTCGATATTCCCTTTTACCCTCAGTCGAGTTACCCCGTGTCCCCGTCACCCCGTAAGTGCTTGACCATCAACGAAAAAAATGTAATACATCAGGTAGTGTATAAAGGCGTTATAAGAAACTTTCCTTGCAGTTTTTTTTTCCCTTTCTTTTCTTTCTTTTTGGTATATAAAATAAATATTATACTAACTTAGTAAAAGTTGTGAATAATTTTTTTAATATATAGTGTTTATGCATTTAAAATTTTTTTTATGTGGAATATAAAAAAAAAATTGAAAGATGAATCTCTACGCAACCAATTTTCCATATAACGAACTTTTTTCGGGATTTAACGACTTCGATAGATAGAGGTCCGGCTGTAATATCCCAATTTTTTGTGCACCAACAAAAATTTCTGGCAGACCGTTAAAGGTCCGTGAACCACCGGTTGTGACGACAGTTGCAGTAAGCAATATCTCTCTCTCACTGGAGGCAAATAAAATCAACCGATTGGTTTTAGAATAAAAACTTAGAATTATTTCTATTTTTTTAAACAAAAATTAATTATTAACTACTTGCATCTGTTTAAACTTTTTACTTATTTTTGCCAGTTTATTAGTTTGAATTTGAATTTATGTTGTTATCTTTAGAATATTCTACGGATCATGATACGTGAAATGTTTTCACTTAATAGATTCAACCAGTAAAATGTCTTGATTTGTTGGAGTTGATGAAAGATTGAAATTTATTGTTATTTTTGTTGCATATTTATTTAGGTAATTAAAACACACCCAGCATACAGAGACGCAAGCATAATGGCGATACATAAAAGCATTTCATGTTCCTCCGAAGATCACCGCTTTTAGTTTTTCTCAACCGCAAGTTTTGTAATTATGAGATTTCCGGAAAAGACTTTTGTAATTGGCCAAAATACGTGGATGATGCAACATTGCATCATATTGTTTTAAAAATTCGTACGTATAAGTTTTTGGGAAATAAAAATGTGGTTAACAATATATTTTTCGTTAGGAGAGTGAACTAAAAATAAATTATCACGCGAAATCTTTAAGAGCCCGATACTCTAATGAATTAAATAAAATCTCTCAAGAGAAAATATAAATTAACTATTACATATCTATTTTGATGCAAAATATTCTAATTGTAAAATTCCCTACTCCCGTTTTATAAAATAATGCAAAGAATGCCTTCTTCTCTGTCCATCACTATTTAAAGTTATCAAAAAATGTATATGTAACAGTAATAACACCGTCGATAAAATATCAATTTGCAAATTTTTCTTTTGCAACAAGTTTAAACTAGGCGAGTTTTTCCACTGTCAGAAATTAAAATCCATTTTTGAATACTCTCGGTGCTTCTCAAAGTTTGAATATTTGCGACCCAACATTCAATCCTAATTTTCGTCCCTCCTCCCCTTTTCCATACAATAACAACGTATTTAATTCAATACTACTGTACTTTGACGCTAAAGCTACAATGCGACTTTAATCTTAAGTGCCACAGGTGTATGTAAATATCTCGCTCAGCTGAAGCGTTAATTGCCCCGGACGTATATGTATCTCTCCGAAGTACGATCTTCTCTGTGTACTACTATCCACAAAATTATTCCGAAGGCTTTGGAAATACAAAAAGAGGATCTTGACAGTGTTTGCGAAAGATTTTCTTATTTCACACACATAGAGAACGTTTTATTTATTTATTCCCCTCCCCCAACACATCACACACGCGCGCTTGCGGGGAAAACGGCGGCATTTGGGAAGGAATCGCTTAACTTTTAATCATCAGTTATGGGATTAATTATAAACCGCACAAATTTTCAAGATAAAAATTAATTTTTGCATATAATTTTATACATTACAAGACCATGATGTCATTGATAATTATTAAACTTGTTCTGAAGTTAATATTGTTAAATTAAATATAAAATAGATTATATAGTACTGATACTTTTAGAAGTATATTATGTCAGTGAAAATGAGTATTTTATTTTTTATTAAGTGAGCACATGTACTTTGTTTACTTTCAGTTAATTAATATTTTTTTTATATCTTTTGTTTTCGACTGTTCAATATCCTCGCGCTCTTCTCATAGATTTATCATACCTCTGGAGGGTGGTGCATCCCACAGCTTGAGAAACGCTGCTCTAATAATAAGAAAAAATTGCATAATTGCTTCATCATAATCCTAAATTGAAACTTATACATTCAATTTATCTTTAAAAATCTAGGACAGAAGCTGATGCTAGTCGTGATAATTCTTTTATTCAATGATTAGAAGTACGGTATTAGACAACATAAATAATGCATCCATTTGTACTAACTAAGCTTCTTCCGTTTCTTTCTTATACGGGACTAAATTCTTATTTCCCGTAGAAACAGAACCGGAACTTAATGAAACTCTGTTCTCTCAGAAGCCACATTTTTGCAGAATAATGAAGAAATCCGATTTTCTTTCCTAAAGTCTAGACAAAGAGAAAGCTCTTTATTCTCTACAGATTCCATTAGAGAACTATTCTTAAGACTTGGCAAAAATGCCTCCAATAGATTCTGATTCTTTTCCAACCCGTAAATGGAGAGAGGCACTTGAAATTTAGTGATTTGTCTCAGCGTCAGAAAAGATAGCATTATGTTTCAAAAATTATGTGACAGATTAAATGTATTCCGTTTTTCGTACATATATTTAAGTTTTTAATGCAATATACCTGCCTAAAACGTTTTCGAGTGCTCTGTTTAAAAAAAGTGTGAAGAAGGCTTGATAAAAGCTGTTCTATCTAGCTTTCTTCGTTTAGATAAATGGAATGTTTAACCCTTTATCTGATTTTTCTTTTTGTGAAAAACATCAGGGTGATATAATTCATGCTCTATATCAGGGGTACTCAACACATTTTTTCTGATGGGCCGCATACATATGTCAACTATTTCACGCGGGCCACAACATGAGGATAACTGGGGGTGGGGGTGGTGAAGACATGCTTTAAGACAAAGGTAACATTCGAAATTTAAAATGTGGAAAATTAATCAAAATGTTACAATTCCTGTGTGTTTTGCTTTTTTTATATCTATTATTTTTCATATTTTTAAAATTTTTGTCTCTAACACTAAATTAGAAGCATTTAAGAAACACGCCTTCGCAATTGCTGCATCAGTAAACGGTTTCATATGATCCCCAATAACATAACAAACTTCATAGGATATATCTTCGTTACCCACTGTGATATTACCACTGATAAAACACTTTCTTGCTGTTGCAAAAATTATTCAAGAAACCATTTTTATCATCTCTTGAAAGAGAACTTCGAGGAAAAATGTCATTGAATGATTCCTGTTTATAGTATGTATTTTTTAAATACAGAATGTGTTCATGACAAAATAAAACAATTACTGATCCATGTTGGCCTTTCACTACAAAATAGTCGGCCTCCTAATCGTCTTGAAACAATATATTTTCTTCGAATACTTTTCGCTTGCAAGACATGAAAGATAGTTAAAAATTAGTTCCACCCATAAAATTGTTGCTATTCCACTGTTGTCTGTTATCACTAACCGTAACCGTTCCAAATAAAAGAATATCTACTCATACCTGTTGTAACGTCGTCAGAAGGTAGCGTGAAAATAATACATCACAGCAATGTTGTGGGAGTAAAAAAAATACATTTAATTTTTTCCTCCAATAATATAATCGATTTAAGTTAGATTGTAAAGTTAATAGTTTCCGTGCCTAGCCAGTAGGTGACCCCGTTTTGAAGTCGCTCACTCCACAGCTTGTCTCCGTCCAGTCCGCAAGGCGTTTTTACTCATTCGCGCTTCGGATTCCTGGTCAACATCACCGAGCAAAAAACTCTGGGATTCTCCTCTCAGCTTCCGAAAACAACCCGCCCTCGTCTTTTCCGAGCTCTTTTTTTCCTTTTTCTCGTTCTCTCTTTTTTTCCTCCTTTCTCCCGGTTTTTCCAACCTTTTAAAACATCAGAGGCAGTCCATTTCTCTCCCCTCACGTCTTCTCATTGGTGGGCCCATATGAGTCGATCCTTCAACCTCAACTCATTAGAGCCCATTGGCCCATAATCTTCCAATCGTCCACTCACCCGGTTTCTTCACAAACCTGCAGGTGTCCGACACAAGCACCGACGGCCGAGCCACCTCCGGCCCACTGTCGTCGTTTTACCGCCTTTGAGGACAATTCGCCATTGTGTAAGTAAGGCGACAGTCCGCTTCCCCGGAAGCGATTTCGTCCACAGTAGAATGGTCAGACAATTGTTGGTCTAGTCTAACCGGCACCAAAGTCGAGACCCTAAATAAGCGATAATGAACCCCAGCTGCACGTGCACCTAAAACTCTGTCTAGTATTGTCCTGCAATAGTATTGTCCTGAAAGAGTGAATCTCGTTTCAAAAGGAGAACGTCACACTGTACGACACCGACATCAAAAAGCAAAATTGATATATTTGATTTCTTGGGAAAGAATTTCCCACCAAATTTTTAATACAATGTTCTTAAATAAGTGAATTTCTCAGAGCAATGGGGCCTGACCGGGCCACTTAAAAATGCTCGGAGGGCCACAGGTTGAGTATCGCTGCTCTTGATTAAAAAGTTTTTTCAAAAGAACCCTAGCATAAATATATAATAAAAATTAATTAAAAAACATTATGAGAGATGGAAACATTGGTGTAGCTAGATCCGAGTGGGCTCTGTACCAAAAAATCATTGGGGACTCCTAATCAGACACCATTTACTTTTTTACGATTTTTATCTTACACCTGTAGCTTTGGGGCCCCGTATCATTGGTACTGATGTAGCTACGCCAGTGCTTCTCAAACTTTCAATACACGCGACCCACTTTTCAATCATTTTCATCGCGTCTCCCTCCATACGATAACAATGCATTGAGTTCAATAACATTACACATTGACACTAAAGCTACAATACGACTTTAACCTCTTGTGTGCCACTGACGTACATAAACGTCTCGCTCAGCCAAAGCATTAATTTTCTGGACGTATATATACGTCTTTCTGAAGTGCGATCTTTTCTGTGCAGTGCTATCTATAAAATTATTCCGAAGGCTTTGGAATGTAATATGATGATTCTGAAAGTGTTTGCGAGGATTTGCTTATTTACTCCTTTTCTCCTCCCCTTAAAAAAACATCAAAATAAGCTCGTCTCGAACGGTGGTAATGTGGAGCGAATCGCGTAACTTTTATTCGGCAGTTAAGGAATTAATTAAAAACCGTGCAAGTTATCAAGATAAGTGATAGTACAAGCTCATGAGGTCACTGATAATTATCAAACTTTAATCTTAACTTTGTATTGTTAAATTAATAATAAAATACACATTGTACGGTGCTAAAACATTTATAAGTGTATTATATCAGTGTAAATGTGTATTTTATATTTTATTATATCAGAAAGTGTTTTGTTTGTTCACTGTCAGTAAATTAATAATTTTTTATGAATCTTTTGTTTTCGACTTTTCAATAGGCTCGCGCCCCCTTCGCAGAGTTATCACGCCTCGCAGTTTTAGAAACACTGAGCTAGAGAGACACCCTAGATAGAAATATCCATCATCGCTTAAATTTACATATTAAGCTCAGTACAAAATTTCAAAAAATATCTTTGTATCATTTTTATTACTGATCATAATTAAAAAAAACGATCATTATTATTATTCTAATTTCATCTGCGTTGCGTTAATTGTCGGCAGAGTCTGGTCCAAAAAATCTTTGATATTCCTCTCTTCTAAATAGTTCTACAAAAATAACATAAAGTAAACATATATTAAAAAACGTTTTTGTCATACATTAGGACTGTGGTTCCAACAAGACGGCGCAACATGTCACACAGCTCGTGCCACAATCGATTTATTGAAAGACACGTTTGGTGACTACCTAATTTCACGTTTTGGACCTGTGAATTGGCCTCCAAGATCTTGTGATTTAACACCGCTAGACTATTTTCTGTGGAGCTATGTAAAGTCATTGGTCTATGCGGATAAGCTACAAACGCTTGACCCTTTGAAAGACAACATTCGCCGTGTTATTGCCGATATACGGCCACAAATGTTGAAAAAGTCATCGAAAATTGACGTCCGAATTGACTACATCCGAGCCATCCGTGGCAGTCATATGCCGGAAATCATATTTAAAATGTAATGCCACAAGATTATCTTTTTAATAAAAAAATTCATGTCAATCGAATAATACATCGTTGTTTTATTGCTATTTAAAGTTCTATACCTCTAAAAAAACACCCTTTACTAGGTCTGCAATGGTAAAACACTATAATCCACAGCCCATTAGAAATTTAAAAAAAAACACCTTTACAACAAACCGGAGTAAACACGCAATTTGGACAACTTTACCTTTATGATGACGATACTTTGCATGATTGTGCAAAAATTGTTAAACCAGACGATGTATTGCTAATTTTATAGCTAAAAATCCATATGTAGGAAAATATAGAACTTGGTATGAAATTTAAAATAAAGGCAAGATCTTTGTTTTTATACAAGCCCTAAAGTTAATCCTAGAGCAGGGGTACTCAACCTTTTTTCCCACCGGGACGAACATATGTGGCAAATATTTCAAGCGGACCGCAACATGAGGAATTTTGGAAAAAAAGCACCATAAGAGCAAGGCAATATTGAACACTTAAAATGTAGAAATTTGATCAAAATATGAAAACTCATTTTTGGCTTTTAAGTAGTGTTAATCTCAATCAAACACTCAAAAAAATTTTTTCCTTCGTTTTTATGCTATTTTTACTGTGTGATGGTATAGTTTTTGGTTCCCTTCATAACCACACAAACAAAACTGCCAAGCCGTTTGATAATTTGATTTTTTCCCCCTTTTGACAAAGCCTCTTATTTTTATTTCAAACCTTAATTTATCAAATGCAGATTCGCAGCAAAGATGAGTTTTGGCTGACATCAGAGTATTATTTGCTTATAATTAAAAATCAGTCTCACGTTTAAAATGTGGCCACAACTCCAGTCCATTCCCTAATTAACTGTTAATTGTTATTACTAACCGTTACAGTTTCAAATAGAAAAAAAAGTCTTGCAATTCACACCCGTACGACATCTACAGTAAAATTCGTCGATTTGATTGTTTTATTGAGAGCTTTCCCGCAAAATGTTGAATGCATTGTTCTTAAACCATTGAATTTTTTAGGGCAATGGCTCACGAGCGGCCCACTCAGAAAGCCCGGTGGGCGACATGCGGCCCGCGGGCTCCATGTTGAGTATCGCTTTCCTAGAGTCATACTTCATAATCACGTGATATACGACATCAATTACTGTAAAAAAAGTGTTCATTAAAAATACCGTTTATTACTAGGGATGTTCCGAAAGTAACTTTCGCTATGGTAGCCTAGAGGTCAAGGTCATGCACTTGTGGCTGGAGTGTCACAAATTTAAGCTTAGTTTCCTGATGACCCGCCGTATAGAGGAGGCCGACGCCCATTAAATGGGTCGAAGCTCAAACGTCCTCCCGTTGGTTTGGAATGGTAGATAGCAGAGGGAGGCCCCTCATGTGTCGTCCTCATCACATGAGGATTTAAATTGACATCTGTGATGTCAATTTAAGCCTTCGATGAGAAAAAACAAAATTCGGAGATCGAATTCATGCGCCTCATCTCTCGTTCAGGAAACAAATTATTCTCTTTTTACTATTTTTATAGTTATTGTGCGAGGCAAGTATCCTTTAAAATGCAAATTTTGAATGACACTCCTTTGGAGAGAGAGATCACATTCTTAAGTAATCAATTTCCAACGATCACTCTGCAAAGTTTATTCATAATTCAATAAAACATCCTCTCTTTCCTTTCACTTGTAGGATCTGTCCCGAGACCCTGCAACGTCCTACCGAATTCTGAGGGCCCGGGTAAATGACACCAATTATTGACTTTCACTCGGGACGATCGATACAGTTTCCACTTTTTTCCTTCCTGGCCCACTTCCGCCTTCGGCGCAATATAAACGATCCTCCGCCGAAAGGGGTACGATTCAGCTACTTTGCCCCCAAGGGGGTGGGCCCTAGGTAAACACTCCCAGACTATTGTTTCGTCGGCTTCTATTTATAAACTAGGGGGTGCTTTGGAAGAGAGGATGGATTTGATTTCTTTTCAGCCTGGATTTCTCTTTTCAGAGGAGGAAATTGTTTGGAATTTTGGGAATAAAAAGAACCTTTTCGTTTTTGTGTTGAGAGGTATAAGAGAAGAATCAATTGCACTCGAGGTATTTTAGCAAATAAGAATATGAAATTTAGTACAAAGAGACTTGATTTTATTACCCTATGGCTAAGACTGATATTAGAATGAACAGCATAACTTAACTTTGACACTTGATACATAGCAGCTATAAACTTTCTGATTTTTTCAATAAAGGCGAAGGGATCGCGATTGCCAGTTGGCCATGTTTGCGAACTCGGGACCTGTGTTGCCGTATCACGGGCTCGAGTCTTGGTGCCACTACAGATTAGGGATGGCGTTTCTTTCCGAAAAAGATCGATTTTTAAATCGATTCGAATCGTAACCTGATGAATCGCTTCGCAAAAAAATCGATGCCTGAACGATCGATTTCTAAAAAAAATCGATATTTTTTTTAAGTCTGCATTTGCAATGTAAATATAAATCCATTTTATGAAGAACAAGAAAAATACGATAATAAACGATTACTTATCAGTAAAATCAGGGGATATTTTAGTTCAGGGAATTCAACAAACACAATTATTTTTATTACCATATCAAAGTTGTTACTGATACTGATGCCACCTGATCAGCAAAAGCCAGATCGAGGCCCACGAAATTCATTTTGGGAAAGGGCTAAGCGATGCCTGTCGTTAGCCGTAGCTTTGAGCACCATACAGGTGACAGTACGATTTGGCTCGTTTCCACCCCAATTTTGAGGGAGGACGCCCGGAGGTGGTCAGAGGCTTCCCACCTCTCTACCCCTTCCACTAAACACACGAGAGGACTTGCGGCTCGACGGCTATTTAAAGTACCCCCATGCTGCAAAGGCACTATACGTTCACAAACACCCATATCTTCTCCGGTATTCGAACCCAGTCCCTACGGCTCCGCAGTCAGCGTCACTAACAACTATTCCGGTTGCGCGACACCATATCAAAGTTTCAGGTTTAAATGAAGACATTTATTTTCTAATATGAATTTGTTACATTAAAAACACTAGAAAAGAGATTATATAGTTTATAGTTACCAATGCTTATAATATCTCTAAACTTTTTAAAAACAACAATCTTTCAAGTTTAGGTACATATGATCCCACGATACTCATATAGATCATGGCTATTGAGTGGACGTGATGATAAATAGTTTTTTTGTTCTTGCCAGTAAAGTATAGGATCATACTTCAGGTGTACAACAGTCAGCGATAAATAGTGTTTAAATTCTTCGTTTTTTTATGGTTTTTACCAACTTTATAGTTTTTACCGAAACAGAAAAAAATCGAATGTCGAATTTCTGGGATGAAATATCGATTCAGTGCTACATATCGATTTAAAAAATCAATTTTCCCCCCGAGAAATCGATTTTTCGATTAATCGATCTCAGATCGCCATCCTTACTACAGATGCACCATGTAAAAGGGCTAATGCATGTTTATTCTGAAAAGGATCTTCCTGAATTCTTCTCTTTGACGTATTGTGGAATCTAAGAGAGTTGGCTACAAGCTCAGGTGTCATCCTTGAAACTTGACAGAGGTTCAAAATGATGAGGATCCTCTCCCATAGCCCTAGCTTCCAAATGTGTCTTTAATAAAAAATCAAGTTTAGTGGCGCACACGAATTTTTCAGGGGAGGGAGAATCGAGGTTTGAAAGTTCACCATTCTCGTATCATACCCAAATACGCCGCCCAACATTTTCTTTAGATTTTGTCGAGTAGCCGCGGTAGCCAAGAGGTCTAGGTATCGGACCGTGGCTGGTCTTGTCACGAGTTCGAGCCCAGTATCACTAAGCACCCACCATGTAGGACAGCGATGCACGTTAAATTTGTCGAGAGCTCAAACGTCCTCCAATTGGTGTGGTAGTTAGGAGAGTGATGCCAGCTCAGGTGTCGTCCACGTCACTTGACCATGGTTCAAAATTACGTTGTCCGTCGTCAAGACCCCTCGTGTAGCTGAACAGTGCAACGTTAGTATTCACTCATTCACTTAGATTTTGTCGATTGTCGGGACCAAAAGACGGTAAAAAATAAATTATTTAATGAATATTTAACGTTAATTAATAAAATAAATTATTAATAAAAAATACTTATTTTAGTTTTACGTGCAATATACATAAGGTTATAATCAATCGGAAAAGAAATCGAGGGGGTCTCCAACGCCGTTGATCCATGGACATCACATGTAGCCGGTTGACATATGGTCCGAAATTGATAGTTTGGGGAGAACACAACCGGAAATAACATCTGACCGTTGAAATTATTCGAATCATTCTGAAGGCTGAGTCGTGAACAAGACGAGATTCCCATGGTGGCCGAGGCCCGAGCCAAGTCAGCCCTTGCCTTAAAACCGGGGTAAACATTAAGTTGATCACAGTCGACCCGTGGACCGCCAAGATTTTATGGGGTGACCGTCTGAGGATTAGCAGTTAGTACATATATACTGAAATATTCAAGATAGGCTGACAGTAAGCAGACTAAGTCTTCTTCTGATTATACCTATGAGCACTAACTCTAGATGAAAATTTTTCATTTTTAATGTATTTGAAATTGTTTCGTAACATATGCATCAATTGATATTATTATATTCATGAATATTATTATAATAAGTTTGTACCTTTCGTTTTGCTTTAGACGTGGTCTTAAAAGACCACGTCTAAAGCAAAAAAAAACCATTCTTCTCTCACAGACTCCTCAAGAGATACAAAAGCATGGACAAACGCTTGTTTTGTTCAATCTGTGACATTAATATCGTCATCGAAATCTAATAATTGTCTGGTTCTACTAAAAGTTATATATCTGGTGTTTATATTAGAATCTCCTACAGCTTTTTTAAGTGATGCATTGGACAAAATGTGCACACAAGCAAGAGATTCTCCCCGTCTCGTACCTCGTTCTGTACGTTGTTCGTACTCGTTCAGTATTTGAATATAGTAAAATAACTATTCTTTCTTTCAAACAATAGTATTCTAAAAATATTGTTTATACGAGGCGCATCCAGAAAGTAAGTTTCTCGACGTTTTCCTTTTTAAAGTAAACGTAATTATCCGTGTCAACTGATAATTACAACTGAGCCTGCGTAACAGATCTATAACATATCAACCGTATGCCACCCGGACAGGTCCCGCCTCGTGCCACTAGCGCTGTAGCAGTGGTCCAAAATGGAAAATTCTATTCTTTCTCCCGCCGCCTGCTAGGTTCGGTCGGTGATAAAGTTCCTGAATGCATAAAGCAATGCGCCTATTAAAATTCATCGTCATCTTTGTCGTGTCTATGGGCTGAACATCATGAGTAAGCAGATGGTACATCGCTGGTGTAGTCAGTTTTCAGAGGTCGTCAATGTGTTCGTGATGAAGAGCACAGTGGACAACCGTCTCTCATCAATGTTGATCTTGTTGAGCTTGTGAGAGAGCGCGTGTTGAAGAACCGTCGCTTCACAATTACGGATCTGAGCAGCCAATTTCCACAGATATCGCGATCCTTGTTGCATGAGATTGTCATTAAGCACCTGCTGTTCAAAAAATTGAAGTCGTCTGTCACACGCTGGTTCCATTCACAGGCGGTAGAATCCTACTACAGAGTGATACAAAAGTTGATCACACGATTCTCTCTCTCGACCAATGTCTCAATTCTGGTGGTGACTAGGTTTAAAAATAGCTGAAACATTGCTGCACTTGTTGCAAATATGTTCCTGAAAGTGTGAGTTAATTTTTTTAAAAAAAAAATAAGGAAATTTACTTTCTAGAAGCGCCTTGTACTTTCACGGGTAAAATGTTTGGCAATCTAGATACTGAATATTAAGTCAGAGTATGAAACTATATTTTTAAAGGGTTTCTAATTATTTCTTTAGTGTCCTTATTTGAATCAGCAGTCAAACATAGGAATATAATGTTGATAATGATTTCGTAAATAAAGGGTGTTTTTTTAGAGGTATAGAACTTTAAATTGCAATAAAACAACGATGTATTATTCGATTGACATGAATGTTTTTTATTCGAAAGATAATCTTGTGGCATTGCATTCTAAATAGGATCAAGCAAGGCGTAGATTCGTCGAATGGGCCCAAAACGAGATTGCCGTTGTTCCCGATTTTCATAAGCGAATTATGTTTAGCGATGAAGCGCACTTCTGCTTGAATGGCTACGTCAACAAACAAAACTGCCGCATTTGGATTGAAGATAATCCACAAGTGTATGTCCAAACACCGTTACATTCAGAAAAACTGACTGTTTGGTGCTCTTTATGGGCTGGTGGAATCCTTCTTCAAAAACGATGAAAGCCACAACGTTACAGTGAATGGTTGATCGGTATAGAGCCATGATTACTAACTTTTTCATTCCTGAATTGAACAATCATGATGTCCAGGAGCTGTGGTTCCAACAAGACGGCACAACATGTCACACAACTCGTGCCACAATCGATTTATTGAAAGACACGTTTGGTGACCGCCTAATTTCACGTTTTGGACCTGTGAATTGGCCTCCAAGATCTTGTGATTTAACACCGCTAGACTATTTTCTGTGGGGCTATGTAAAGTCATTGGTTTATGCGGATAAACTACAAACGCTAGACCATTTGGAAGACAACATTTGCCGTGTTATTGCCGATATACGGCCACAAATGTTGGAAAAAGTCATCGAAAATTGGACGTCCGGATTGGACTACATCCGAGCCATCCGTGGCAGTCATATGCCAGAAATCATATTTAAAATGTAATGCCGCAAGTTTATCTTTCGAATAAAAAAACTTTATGTCAATGGAATAATACATCGTTATTTTATTGCAATTTAAAGTTCTATACCTCTAAAAAAACACCCTTTATATTTATAGACGCACGTATTTAACAACTTCCTTATCTTTTGATCTTCCATTAACTGGAAAAAAATTAAACGTTCTTCTAGGAAATAGTAGCCAAATAGAAATGGTAGAGAAATTCAGGATCGACGTGTTATTTCCATTCCCCTTGGAGCAGGAAAGCCTACACCAAGTCCATTTAACTTTCCGCGTAATAGTGTCATACACCAAAAATCGATGTTTCAGTCGAATTGTGAGTTCGAATCCTAGTCACACTCAATACCCATCGTAAAGGAAGTAAGACATCTAATCCATCTGGGTAGTGTGATGAGGAAGTTTGGAGAGGAACTTGCCTGCTCAGATATCATTTTCGACACTTGACCATGGTTGATAGTTATATATTATTTCTCCAATATCCCTCTTGTTACTTGAGAGAGCGACATAAATAGGTATAAAGTTTTGCATGAAGTTTTACACACATACTTTTTTGCATCAAGACCTTAAGAAAAACACAATATTTTGAATCCCAATGTATATCTTAATTTTAAATTTTAGCACATTTCTTATATGCATAATACAAGTATTCATGTTTTTGTATTTAGTTGTATTTATCAAATATCTCGTTGTATAGAGTAATAATTTTTGTAATTGGATTGAGATAAAGAATTTGAAAAATTACCATATCAAAATCTACGAAAATTAATACGTTCTACTGAAGAGCAATTCCTTCAGTGGTCTTTTATCTCAACTCTTGCGGAAAATGTTTTTGTTGAGGCAATTTGGAAACAACTTTTGCTTCAGACCACAAATGTACTTTTCCAATCGAGACTTTTAAAATTTTATCACTAGGAATTGTTTTCTAAATCAAACAAACAACTTGAATGAAATAACTCTTATCGCATTTTGCTCTAGTTATTTATTTTTTCTGTAATTATGTTCTAGTCAGATGATCAGTTCTACAAGCTTTTTCATTGAAAACATTGAATTATTAAAATAAGATTTCTGTTGGTTTTAGATTCAGTTTGATTTTAATCAAAACTCATAAGTGGGAAAAAATTACACTTTCAATATGTCCTCTTAATAATATAAAAAAATAATAAAAAAAATAAGTTTTATTATATGTCAGGTCACGCAAAGCATTTTACTTTGTAGTATATATCAATGAAAAACAAGTAGTATATATATAAAAAATAAGTCAATTCCTACTTAAGTCAACAAAGAAAAATTATATTTTAGTTAATTAAATTTAAATAATAAATTAATATTTAAAAAACTGTTTCAACAACAAGTGTCATCCACTACAAATTTTAAAAAAAGTATTTCAAGCCAAGAAAAAATTCGCTAGAAAAACCTACTGGCACCATCTGTTGGTGTTAGTTCTAACTTTATCAGAAACGATACAGAATAAATTAAAAATTTAAAAAATAAAATTTAATGAATTAATTAATATTTTAAAATACTGTATTAACATCAAGTGTCATCCACTAAAAGTTTGAACTTAAGTGGGTAAATAAAAAGTATTTTGTTAGCAATTGAAACATTTGAAGATGTATGCATATATATATACACTGGTGTGCAAAAATTAAGGACGAGACGGTTTTTTCAATATAACTTTGTACAAAAGCTTTCGAAATCAACACATTTAATACCGTAAGATCCCCAATACGTAAGGACATGTGTAATATGTAAGCAACACTTACTAAAAGAGAAATCAGAGGGATAAAAAAAGAACTTGATTGAAAAGTAGCATGAAGCGCAATGCGACTGAAGGCCGAAACATCCCTGTGATGGGTGTCCAGCAAGAAACATCCGGTCTTTAGTAGGGGATATGATCTCCCTTACTGCTAGGCAGGTTTCACAGCGTCTGCCCATGCTGAGAATGAGGGTGTCAATGAGTTGTTGAGGCATTGCTGCCCATTCGTCTTGCAGCGCCAATCGAAGCTCCCGAATCGTTACTGGTGGTAAGGTACGAGCTTCCAAGCGTCTGCCTAGAAAATCCCATACATGCTCGATGGGATTGAGATCCAGAGATCGACTGGCCAATTCATACGTTCAACATTCTCACTCTCTAATAGCTGTTCGGCAGCTACTGTGCGATGACATGGTGCATTGTCGTCCATGAAAAGGAACTGCAGACCCATAGCGCCTCTAAAAAGAAGTACATATGGAAGAAGAATCTCGTTACAATAACAGGTCCCGTTGACTGAACCTGCGTCGAAGATGTGAAGGTCTGTACGACTACCAAGCATGATGCCTCCCCAAACGAGAACACCGCGACCTCCATACCTGTCCCTTTCAATGATGTTTGAGGGATGATTGCGGCTTCCCCGCTCTCTCCAGATGAGTATGCGATGAGAATCGCTACTCAAACTAAATCTGCTCTCATCTGTAAAGAGTACTCGTCCCCATTCATTGTCTCTCAATTCCGGTGTTCCCGGCCCCACAGAACGCCTTCTCCGATGGGCAGGCGTTAAAGATACACACCGTACAGGGCGTCGTGCAAACAGACCACCACCGTGCAGTCTTCTGGCCACGGTAAAACGCGATATCGGTCGTCCAGTCGCCTGTGTCGTGTCTCGTGATTTCTCCCGCTGTCTGCCGCCTGTTTCTTCTGGCCTGTAAGACAATGTACCGGTCATCTGCGGGTGGGGCTCCTCGTGGACGACCACTACTGAAACCCCGGATAGCTGTTCCTGTAGTTTGAAATTGTCTCCAAAGTCATGAAACGATGCTGTGAGCAATTCGAACTCTGCAGCCACACTTGTCACACTGCGGCCTTCCTCCAACTTCCCAATGATTCGACCTCGGGTAAAAGCATTCAGATGTCGTCTAACAGATTGATTATTCGCCATTTCTCGTTGAGTCAGCAACTCGGTGTGATTTTAACTGCTATACGGCGTGCAATCCCTTTGCCAGAAATACTGATCTTACACCGACAACATGCTTTATACTACTCAGACACTCCCCCATTACGTCTACCTGCATATCTGCGCATGTGCTACCGTACATCACCTTACTTAATCTCCTGATTGGTCTTTCTGTCCGCTCTGCCTCTTCGTTCAGCTGATATGCTAATTTTTCGACTTCGTCCTTAATTTTTGCACACCAGTGTATATATATATATATATATACCGGGTGATCAAAAAGTCAGTATAAATTTGAAAAATTAATAAATCATGGAATAATGTAGATAGAGAGGTAAAAATTGACACACATTAGAACAAAAAATGAATGACATGGGGTTTTATTAGAACAAAAAAAATAATGAAGTTCACAAAATGTCTGACAGATGGCGCTGGACAATAAAACGTCAGTGACTGCGCATGAAAATCGCGTAGAAAATAGGCTGTCATGAAGAGAGAGAATCAGTTGCACCGGCAGTCGCAGCATGTTGGCGTTACCTGAAAAGGCACTGTTAGTGAAGCTGTATTATCAGAATGGGGAATGTGCTAGTGCAGCGTTACGTTCCTATCGCCATACGAAGGGGATTCGAAGGGGTAAAGGTCCGTTGACAAATGCAGCTGTGGCGAGAATGATTTCGAAGCGACGGGTTGTTTAGACGATAGACCCCGTAGTGGCCGACCGAGCACACGGCGGAATGCTGCTGAGACGGTTAAGGATGAAATGGAGACTGTAATGGGTTCGTCTATGCACGGGGAAGTCAGCGCCCGTGCAGTCGCACGTCGCACCGGCATTCCATACACTACTGTTTGCTCGGCACTTAGGCGTACCCTCCGATGCTATCCGTACAAAATCCATCGGTATCATGAATTGTTACCTGGCGATTCCGTGAATCGGAGGGCATTTGCGGTGTGGGCGTTTCAAAAGATGGCGAAGATGACGATTGGTTGAGTAACTTGTTGTGGACCGACGATGCTCATTTTACGCTCCGAGGGTCTGTCAACACCCACAACTGCAGAATTTGGGCTACTGAAAATCCTAGAACTGTCGTGGAAACTCCATTGCACGACGAGAAAGTCACGGTATGGGTTGGATTTACCACATCTACCGTTATCGGGCCTTTTTTCTTCGAGGAAATGCGTGATTCTGGTTTTGTAACTGCTACCGTGAAGGGTGAGCGGTACGCCGATATGTTACAGAATCGCATCATCCCCAGCCTGGCTGATAAACACCTGCTGGAACGTATGATTTTTATGCAGGATGGCGCTCCACCCCATATTGCTAGACGCGTGAAAGATCTCTTGCGCAGGTCGTTTGGTGATGATCGTGTGCTCAGCCGTCACTTTCATCATGCTTGGCCTCCCAGGTCCCCAGATCTCAGTCCGTGCGATTATTGGCTTTGGGGTTACCTGAAGTCGCAAGTGTATTGTGATCGACCGACATCTCTAGGGATGCTGAAAGACAACATCCGACTCCAATGCCTCACCATAACTCCGGACATGCTTTACAGTGCTGTTCACAACATTATTCCTAGACTGCAGCTATTGTTGAGGAATGATGGTGAACATATTGAGCATTTCCTGTAAAGAACATCATCTTTGCTTTGTCTTAATTTGTTATGCTAATTATTGCTTTTCTTATCAGATGAAGTGCCATCTGTCGGACATTTTGTGAACTTTTTTTTTTTTTGTTCTAATAAAATCCCATGTCATTCCAAGCATGTGTGTCAGTTTTTACCTCTCTATCTACATTATTCAGTGATTTATTAATTTTTCAAATTTATACTGACTTCTTGATCACCCGGTATATATATATATATATATATATATATATATATGGTATATATATATATATATATATATATATAGGGATTAAATACTTATATATATATATATATATATATATATATATATATATATATATATATATATATATATATATATATATATATATATATATATATATATATATATATATATATATATATATATATATATATAGAGAGAGAGAGAGAGAGAGAGAGAGAGAGAGAGAGAGAGAGAGAGAGAGAGAGATATAGATAAGAGAGAATTAGTATGAATTGAATTAAATACTTGCATATAGAAAATAAAGCGTAACAATGGAATACAAGTAAGAAGCATGCATTAAAATTCGTGATTGGATTGAGAGAGAGAGATGAAAATGACGTTATAAAAAAAAAAATGATCCATTTCCCCAGATAAAATCTTAAGCATTTGAACACAAAATTCTTGCTATTTAAGGAAAGTCGATGAAAGGAATATACGATTCGATTGTTTGAGTATCGATTATTCAAAGAATCGGAAATCTTGATGAAAAAATTTATTCCTAGGAGTGGACTGTGACAACTGTATCAAAGCCTGTGGTGGTTTTGAATCGTGGTTCCACACACACACAGGTCAACAACTGGTGAGAAATTTATGTATGTTCGCCGAAAGATTGGGACATATAATTTATATTTAATGAAGATTCAGTTTCTTAAGTGATGAATTACGAAAGAGAGGATGTGGATTACACTTTTTTATATATAAAACTTTAGTTAATATTTTTAACAAAATTATCAGTCCATCAACTTTTGCTGGTGTATTTAGCGAGATGTGAAAATGGGTGTTGGCAACTACGTTAAATTGGCGGCATAACACTTCAGTTTGTTTGTATTTCTTTGGGTTTCCTGTTTCATCTTGCTTTTCATGAAATTCCTTTTCAGTGCTATGGAAATACAAATAGAGACGTAAATGAGTAACAATAAATATAATAATTATAGTGGTCGATCATCTAGTGATCTCTCTTATGAGTGGTCCACCATCTGGTGGTCAGTGCTATGAGGGGTTCACCACCTGTTGGTCAATGCTATGAAGGGTTCGCCCCTGTTGGTCAATGCTATGAGGGGTTCACCACCTGTTGGTCAATGCTATGAGGGGTTCACCACCTGTTGGTCAATGCTATGAAGGGTTCGCCTCCTGGAGGTCAGGTTGATGCTATGAAGGGTTCGCCCCTGGTGGTCAATGCTAAGAGTTCACCCTCTGGTGGTCAATGCTAAGAGTGGTTCACCACCTGGTGGTCAATGCTAAGAGTGGTACACCACATGGTGGTCAATGGTAAGGTGGTCAATGCTAAGTTCACCACCTGCTAATGGTCAATGCTCAATGCTAAGAGTGGTTCACCACCAATGGTCAATGCTAAGAGTGTTTCACCACCTGGTGAGTGGTAATGCTAAGAGTGGTTCACCACCTGGTGGTCAATGCTAAGAGTGATTCACCACCTGGTGGTCAATGTAAGTGTGGTTCACCACCTGGTGGTCTTTCGAGGCCTGCAATCCTCAAACTAAGAGAATGACTTACATACTGAGTTGCTACCAATGATTCTTGGCCAAGGTCCAAAATTACAAGGCTCATTACCAATAGCCTTCGAAGTAAAACGCTAATAAAAAAGTTATCAAAATTCTTTCTCCTTCAATTGAAAAGGTCGAATCCTAACATTTTTATGTAATTTGTTTTGAAAAAATAATTTGAATACCATCCTAAGAGATTCAACTTTATTTAAAACTTTAACTGGAAACCAAGAACAAATATTTTATTCTCTCTCAGCCATGCTGGATGAGCATTCGTGGTCGAGAACTTCTGGTGGCGTAGTTTCTAGTCATAGGGTTCGAGTCCTTTTGCTTTTGAAAATCCGCCCTGTACTGGGAATGGTGTACGTTAAATCTGTCGAATCTAGAAGATTTTAACTTGACGTAGCCTGGAGGTTTAAAGGTTTGTTTAACCCTCCAAGCGGACAGCACGGATTTTTCTGCCCTACTAAAGAGGCTTCGAAAACAGACCACACGGAATTTTTCGTAAGGCCGGGGACTCACCAAAAATGAACCAAACGGATTTTTTCCTCCTCAAATAATGTGTTCAAAAACGGTAAAGCCGTGTTTTTCCGAATTCTTTTCCCCCCTTTAAAGGTTTAGTATCTTGAAAGATAATTAGAGACGGTCGGGGAGACACAATGGGCATTGAGGGGAAGTTTTATGGCTCACGGGGAGACCGGTTCTTCCCCTGCTGCAATCGTAAAAAACTGGGAAGAATTTTTTTAAACCCTAAAGTGTACGGAAATAATTGCAAGTCAACGAGTTGAGAATTCTCATTTTTTTTCTTTACCTTAAAATTCTCAAATGGAATTAAGTTTTTATAATGTATGTCTAAGTTTTTAAAAAAATATCTGTAGTATTTAAATTCAAATTATATATTAAAACATTAAAGATAATTTACTGTTTCATTTTTCTTATTTTAATCAATAATTTCAGGGATTTTTTTTAAAAATGATTATTTTGTTATGTGTCAAAAAAATAAAAAAAAGGTTCAAAATTTAAAATCTTTTAAAATTTCGGACACTTCTAAACATGAATAATTTTTAAGCTTCTGTATTACATTATTTGCAAAAAATTTTTATGCATTGTTAAAAAAAAACCCTATTTAAATCTTTTAGTTTTTCATAATTTTAAAGCCAGGTATTCAGGGCATCTTACATAGAATCCCTTGTTTTGTATTGTTCAGATAACAAATTATATTTGAATTTTGAATATCTAAACATAATTTTAATCAAAGAGAACTTTAACTACAAGCTTATATTTTTGAACTTGAATCTTCAAATAAAGAGTATTTAAAAGCATCTGGACAAATTTACAGTTAACATTTGTGCATATAAATAAATGTAAAGATCCTTTTTAAATTCAAGTTAAAAAAATATATATTTATGCATAATCCTCATCATTCATGTTCCATTAGTGGTTGACTGAAGAAAAGGTTATTAAAATTTGGACATTTTTATAATCTTAACCATGCAAAAAACTAGAATTTTGTATTAACTCCACTGAAATTCTGCATAGGAATTTCGAAAAAGATATTTATACGTGTCTCACATACTCAGTTGAAAAACATATATTTACCATAAATACTAATAATTCTTTGGATATTTAAAATTATCATTAGATTAATTTTTAATATATATATTCGATATATCTAATATTTTTTTATATATATATATTCAGTTTCGATAATTT
This sequence comes from Trichonephila clavipes, assembly GCA_019973935.1. Classification (NCBI taxonomy): domain Eukaryota; kingdom Metazoa; phylum Arthropoda; class Arachnida; order Araneae; family Nephilidae; genus Trichonephila; species Trichonephila clavipes. The sequence continues at coordinate 273,689 of BMAU01000595.1, read as the reverse complement.
CGATAATACGAACCTCTCGCTAATTCGAAGTATATGCTCACACAGCCCCTAGAAAAACTCTAAATTTTGAACTAAAACCATACGTTTTGGTACTCCAATATTTCGAAGAAAAAATTTGTGGTTGGCAGACGGAACACGCGATACGGGAAGTAATCCTATAAAACTCGATATATATATATATATATATATATTGGCATATATATATATATATATATTCGAACCCAGTATGCCAGTTAGATTCACTTCCTGTACCTAATTATCCCACGAGCGGTTTTTTATTGAACTTATTTTCAGTCCAAATTGTGCATTTTGATAGAATAACTACGTTTATTATATTTCCGGTATTTGCTAAGCAGAATTTTGATTTATTCCTCTATTTGTTTTTCTTTTTCCCGTTGATACCCAAGTTTCAGATGGGGGTGCCACTGTGCAGTAATGAGTGATGCCCTCAAGTATTGCATAATAATTTTGACCATGCGTTTTGAAAATTACGAGGTATATATATATAAAAGCCTCGTGTATATATATATATATATATATATATATATATATATATATATATATATATATATATATATATATATATATATAATAATGAGTCACTCCAGATGTTCGTGAAAAACAAAGCACTCAAACTACATCCAAGATAATTCAGCAGAATCGTTTTATGGCAGAGAATTGGCGAGAAATAAAAACATAAAAATGACGAGGCAAAATACTGACAGGGATTTAACTTGAGCATCGTTTTTTTAAAAAAGAGCGGAATGTTTAAGAATTGCTACACGTGCCATAGTTGTCGACTCTATTACATACGCCGTAGCTGAGTGTGAACTGTTACGTCTTGTGTTCATTTTAGAGATTCCAAATTTTAAATTAAAAATTATTTTACTAAACTGTGGTGATTTACGTTTCCTACCTGTTAATTTCTGATAAACCTTGGGCCACTACTTTACACCTCACCCTAATGTCGACTTATCACGCGAAAGAAACGACATGTCTGTTTAAAAGTACAAGTGCTAAAATGAAAAGCAAAAGGTAAAAGAATCAAAGAAGAAGGTGATCGCCTGACAAAAAGTTTTGAAAAAATTCACTGAGCTTCTCCACTATTCTGAAGAATAAAGAGAAAATTTTTCGAGCATCTTAATAGAGTGAGAAAACGCGAGTAACAAATTTTCCACGTCTTGAACAGTTTAGTTTCATGGACGAGAAACACAGTGTCGAGGACAGAATATTCCGGATGGGTGGCTCTTTATTGAAGGAAAAGGCTAAAGCATTCGCCAAAGAATTAGAATCGAGTTTTATTTGGCTTGCGAGGGATGGCTTACAAATTGATTAAGAAAAGGAATGGGATAGTTTAAAAAAATGTGCGTGGAAAGCTTAATATCGCAATTAACGTTTGTCTTGACGGCAGAACTCGATTTCGGATTTACTTAAGGAATACGAACCACGTAAGCATTTTCAACACGGATGAAGACCTTGTGTTTGCCAGAAAGAAAAATTTTACATTCAAAAGAAAAATGTCAGCGGAAGAAAAACATAGCAAGGAGAGGTTAACTATTTTACTGGCTTTCATGGACGGCTAGAAAAATTACAAATCTCGTCATGGAAAAATCTGCAAAACCTCGGTGTTATATAAACTTTTAAAATACCGCTCAAACAAGAAGGCATGGATGACCACCGAACTCTTTAATGAATGGTTGGTCTCACTGAACTCGGATATGAAAAGAGAGAAACGACATATTCTCTTATTTTTAGACAATTGTACTGTGCACAATAACGCACCACCTTTATCAAATGTGAAACATCAATTTCCTCCAAATAACCTCAAAACTTCAGCCACTCGACCAAGGCATCATACATAATTTTAAAGCTTTATCGGCGTGAAGTCGTTAAAAGTGTTTTGTTCTCGAAAATCAAAGCAGAATGTAATTACTATTTCTTTTAACAGCTTTGATCATGATTGACAAAGAGCTGTTACTCCTTTGACATATTTATAAAATTTTAAAAGTCAGGCTAATCTGGTTGACTTACACTCACTGAATTTAATTGAACCATCCCTTTGGGAAGCTCTTCCAGAACAAGATTTGACGTTTGACGACTACGTGCCAAACACGGAATTGCTGTATGGGAGCTATCTGACGCTGAAATTGTGGCTTTGGACCACAATAATACAGAAAGTTTTGAAGACGAATCGGAGGAGTTGACTCCGGTAACTTTGCAGAAGCTAAATAACTAAACAAATAATTTTCCTTCAAAATCGTTATGCAGTTATTTTACAGGCTTCATTTGTTCAGAAAATCTATTGACAAAGTTAGATTGAATGCATTAAAAAAAAAGATAACAGATTTTTTTCTTCAACAAAAAAAATTAATTATATTGGGTTGTTCGAAAGTAATTTCGTTTTTTTTTTTTTGTGTGAAAATGAAAGACAGTTTTCGTATAAAAATATTTTATTAAATTATATATTGACCGTTCTTCCAACACCTTTTGCCATCTTTCTGGTAGTAGCATAATTCTACGCTCATAAAATTTTTGGTCTTTGCTGGAAAAAACTGATCGAGCTGGTTTTTTGACCTCTCTTCATTTGAGGTGAAGGTTTTACTGTCTAAAACCAGGACTGGAACAAATAATAATCCAATGGTGCCAGGTCTGAGAATATGGTGAGTGTGGCATTGTATCCCATTCAATCTGTCTTTTGCGAGTGACCAAACTTTTGTGAGGTCTCATATTGTCTTGGTAAAACACTACACCTTTTTTGATTAGTTTGACCTTTCGTTGAAGTCATCATTCAGTTTGTCCAGCTGATGACAGTAGACTCGAATTAATCGTTGTTTATCCGGTAAAAGCTCTAAAAAATGATTCCCCCCACCAAACAGACAGCATCACCTTTTTTGGTGAATATCGGCTTTGGAAATGGTTTTAGCCGGTTCATCTTTTTGCTCCATGACCTTTGCGTTTGAAGTTGTTGTATACAACCCATTTTTCGTCCCCAGTGATGATGCGCTTCAAAAAACGGATCATTTTCGTGACGTTTGAGAAGATTCTCTCTGTGAGAACATGGGGAACCCATACATAGCTGAGGATAATCCCAGGCCTTATCAACTAGTCATAAACTGTTGAATTTGATAAATTTAACCTCAATCCGATTCCACGTAGTGTTATTCGCCGGTTCGCATCAACTAATGCCGTTATCGTCTTTATCAACTTCAACCAGCCTTCCCGAACGTGGTGCATCTTCGACATCAAAATTGCCGGATCGAAATTTAGCGAACCAGTTCTGGCACTGGCGTACTTTCAACACATCTTCTCTATACACATTGGTCAATTTCTTTCCTGCTTGAACAGTATTTTTACCCTTTCTGTAGTAAAACTGTAAGATATGTCGAAAATGATGCTTATCGCTTTATTTAAAAGGGCACCAACCAAAACTACTGCGTAGAATTAATTGGAATTTTTCTCACACACAAGCCTTGCTATATGAGCTCTCAAAGCATATAAACTTATACGTCTTGAATGTGAAGTTGGATGCAAAAAATACAATTAAATCCTCTGTCGGGAAAACGAAATTACTTTCCGAACAACCCAATATATATACTGTATAAAAATGTACTTTAAAAAAATTATGTACAATTGTTGCTTTAATACATAGTTTTAAATTTAGATGGGTTAGAAAAAACTTCTTTTCGTGTATTTTTCTACCCTCTTTATAATTCGAACTGTTGATAATTCGAGGTTTTTCATTGGTCCCCTCCAACTTCGAATTATCGAGAGTATATATATATATTCACTTCTAATATTTTTTCAAGTATTCCTTAAATTTCATATAATTTAAGTGAGGGGATATTAAAGTAGTACTCTCTCTCTTCTCTACTCAACTACTTGAGGGCTTTTGGCGACGGATCTGTGGCCGGGGTACCAAGTGGTCAAGGTATCGAATCATGGTTGGCATGTCTCGAGTTCGAGCCCAGTGCCACAAAAGACCCGCCGTGTAGGGCAGCGATGCACGTTAAATCTATCGAGAGCTGAAATGTCCTCTCGTTGGTGTGGTGCGTTAGTTAGAGAGGGGGTGCCAGCTCAGGTATCGCCCTCGTCATTTGACCATGCTTCAAAATTACGAGGTCCATCACAAAAGCCCTCGTGTTGCTGAACAGTGCGACGTTAATATTCACCACTTGGCGACGGACCTCGTAATTTTCAACCATGGTCGAGTGACGAGGATGACGCTTGAGCATCGCTCCCTTACACGGCGGATCTTCAGTGGTGCTGGGGTCGAACTCATAACACGCCAGGTACGAGTCCGTTACTTTGACCATTAGGCTACCGTGGCCTCACAATGTGGTTGAAAACTGCATGTTATGAGTAAAAATATTCTGAAACATTTGATAAACTTATAATAGATTTTTGCATAGAAGATAGATGTGTGATATGCTAAAATGACAATATGTAAAAGTTATGAGAATATGGATGACAATTTTGAAAATTCAATTTAAATTTCAGTTTGAAACTTATTCGTTTTTTTCGCATTTAATATTAAATAGTCACGATAACAAATTAATAGTTTAACGCATTCATAGATTATAAAAAATAAAGGTATAAATGACATTGTTGAGAATAATAAGTTTTTATAGTTTTGAATTCAGACTTCTTTTAGCAGGAGTGTAGACTATTAAAAGGCTGATGTTTTATAAAGTTAGAAAACTAATATTTAAAATATATGGAAAACAATATCTGCAATTCCATGATCTTGACGAGCAGAAGACGGCATTTTTACTTAGTAGGGCAGAGTAAGCATAAGGTAGGAGCTTGTGGTGTAAACAACTAGGCCTCTGCAGTTTTGGCAGGTAATGAACTTCCATTTGTTGCTTTCAGTAAGGAATATAAAAATAACAAATACAAAAATAAGTCATGTAAAATTTTATATATTTTAATAACAATGAATTGTGAACTTAATTTCAAATTCATTGTCACGAGTTGGCAGTAACTACGGTACTCTATATCGACCGTACTTCTTATATATATATATACACTGCTGGACAATTGCTAAGGACGGATCACATATTGCTATGTAGCATAACATTAAGCGAGACATGAGGCTAGTAGGATAAAATATAGTTGCCACACTGTTCAGACATTAGAATAAAGAATATTTATTGTTCTGGAAAGTACAAAAAAGCTGTGAAACATCTGAAAAAAATGTTCATTTGATCTGCGTACGGAGAAAAGAATAGAACAATGCATCTAAAAGTTAGCAGGCACCTTAAAGAAAGGTATCAGTGGGATATGTTCACCGTGGAGTGTGATGCAACATTCCACACGTCGTACCATACTTTGCACAACGTTATCCAGCAGCTGTTGAGGCAATTTATCCCATTCCTCTGTGAGTGCACGGATGAGGGTGTTCTTGTTTGTCGGAGGATAGTTTCGACCAGCAACTTGCCTCCCCAAAGCATCCCACACATTTTCAATGGGGTTTAGATCTGGAGAACACGCTGGCCATATAGACGTTGAATACCCTCGCTGTCTAGACAATCCCGAAAAGTATAGTGTTCGATGACATGTTGCGTTGTCGTCCATAAAAACAAATTTATCACCGACAGCACCACGGAAAAGACGATCATGAGGAAGAACTTCACCAATGTTTCGTTGGCCCGTCATAGTCCCATTCGCAACCACATGTAGGCGCGTGCGGCCGTTGATCATGATGCCGGCCCACACCATGATACTGCATGTGTCGGATATCGGTCCTTTTCCCGGATATTTTCTGGACGATAAGCAGTACCACTCTCGCGCCAGATCAGTTGGCGTCTACAATCCGATGACAGACTGAACCTACTCATCTGAGAATAGTACGCATGCCCAGTCCTGTTCAGTCCAATTGTGATGCTCACGACACCATTGCAAACGGGCAGTACGGTGCTGTCTGGTCAATGGGACACACACAACAGGTCTGCGTGCATATAGTCCTCATCCCCTCAAACGTCTGTTAATAGTTTTTCGGGAGATCTGCTTTCCTGAGGCAGCAAGAAACTGATTTGCCACCTGCTGAGCTGTGGTGCGCCTGTTCCTTTTTGCTGATAGGACGATATATCTGTCTTCTGCAGGTGTCATACTTCTAACACGACCTCCCGTGCCGTCTACTACACATGCCAGTAGTTTTAAATGACTTCCACAGCCGTGAAACAACGCTGTGAGCGATGTCGAACTCCTGGCAACATCTGTTATTTTTCGCCCTTCTTCGATCTTTCCAATAATTCGGCCACGCATAAAATCATCTATGTGATGTCGGGAAGACATGCCAAACATTTTAAGTTCGTCTTGTTAAATCTTTCCTGTAAAACTTTGACTTGAAACAACAACTGTCCACACGCGTCAAAACCTTTAAAGCTCTTATGAACGCTATCACGTGATGAACAGACGTGGAAAAATTTGCATATACTCATACTTCTTCTTACTAATATCCCGCACTTATTCTAATTTTCCACATTTTGCTTCCTTTTATTTTTGTGGTTGCTATGGATGATAGTGTTATCCGTCCTTAGCAATAGTCCAGCAGTTTAATATATGTAATATATATATATATATATATATATATATATATATATATATATATATATATATATATATATATATATATATATAAAGTACGGTTGATAGAGTACCAATAATTTTAACGCAATTTTATATTTCGTTCTCGTAAACTTTACTCCTTTTAAAACATGTATTGCCAAAATACTCTCCTTTTGTATATTTATAAAATTTTAAAAATATAATGGTTATCTTTTACCCAACATTTTAAATCAGGGGCGGCAACTGTGTAGCTAAGACGTGCCAAACCAATCTGTCAGTATCATTCAGCGTGCCACATATAGTAGGAAATTTTTTAAATCCTTCGATTCTTACGGTAATATTTGCAGATTTAAAGAATAGAGGTAAATAATTTAGATTTACAGTTTTATTTTATATTAATTATGGATCAATAAAATACATTTATTAACATAAAAATAAACAATATAAAATGTTACTATTTCTTCAACAAAGATAAAAAAAAATTAAAAATGTATGTTTCCAACATATTTATTTAAATAAGAAATAGACAAAGGGAAATATAAATTATTCCCTTCATTACAGTTAAATAAAAATTGTAATGCGAATTAACTCTTTCACCACTCTTCTTTCATATCGCAAAACCAGGGGTATAATGCGTGACACGATTCTGAGCATTCAGTTGTTAAACAATTTCTTTGCGGAGTCGAAATATTTTTCATATTAGGAAAGATTTTTTACTTTTATATGCCGAATCATAAGTGGAAAACAGAGTACATGCAATTTTCTTTTTTCAACAATTAAATCCCCTAGCAATAACATTCAATTATTTACAAAATAGCTGTAAATTTATCCTTAGAATTATCTTTCAGATTATTTTGTAGTTCCATAAATGTCTAACTCAGAAGATGATTGTCAAATACGGTCTATTATCAACTGCCATCCACTCAAGAATTGACAAATTTGTAGAGTAGTGCTGAGTGCCACTAAGAATTGTACCACGTGCCACAGGTCCATAGATTGCCGCCACGTTTTAAATGTTCTTATTAACTAACCATCTCCTATTCAAACACAATTTATATGATAAAAAAGGGTTTTCATTCATTTTGTAGGGAATTGTATTAGATTCAACCATAAGTAATTTTGTGTATCAAAAAAATTACATTGTTTTGGGGATCCCCTTAGAGCAAAATGAAAGGAATTTGACATAATTATAGTAAGTTTCTCTAAAAGGGGAAACGTTCACTTTCAAAATACACTGCATAAAGTGGGTTTAGGTGTACGAAGTTATATTCACTATTATTCCTAAAATAAATTTTGATATTTTGGTTTTTCGTTAAGTTTTGAAGTTATTTCTTCAAATATTCTTCTCCATTACATTTCTTTCAAACTTGCTATTTTCTTTTGTGGCCACGGTAGCCTGATGGTCGTGGTTATGAACTCGTGTCCAATGTTCGAGTCCTGGTACCACAAAAGTTTAGCGTTGAAGAGAAGCTGATGCACGTTAAACACGTCGAGGTCAAAAGTCCTCACGTTGGTGTGATGTGGAAGTTTGGAAGGTAGTTATCAGCTCAGGTATCGTCCTCGTCACTTAACCGCGGTTCAAAATTACGTAGTCGCTCTTCAGTAGCCACCGTGTTGACTTAGATTAAAATATAAACCCTTGACGTGTGCACTTGAGTTAATTCGAGTACGCTAAACAGTTCCAAATATGCACATTAGATATAATTCAAACGAGGTCGCATTTTATGCTGCTGTAATTTTCTCACTCAAATATCAGCGAGCGCCGTCTGCACTCGTGATATTTGACTGTTGTTTCTTATATTTACGAATTAGTCGTGAAACATCAAAAAATTGGATAAAATATTTGTATAAAAAATTAAGGGAAAAGATATGTAGAAAGTGACGGTTCAAAAAAACAAAAAACATCGCGAAAACATGTGGTATGCAACCTTAAGATAAATGATAATGGAAAACGCATTCGAAAAGAAACTCGTTTTCAATGTAAAGACTGTAATTTTTTGGACTGTGTGCAGTGCCATGTTTCGAAAAATATCACACTGTGACATTTCTGTAAACGACATGTATGTGTCTTTCTCATACTTCTTTGATATTTTTGCTATTTATACCTGTTAAAATTATTTTTTATAAAAGGTTTTTGTAATTAATTGTAAATTGAATAAAACCTTTTCTTACAATTATATGTATTTCAGGATGAAATCTGATTTACTTTATTCAGGAAATTTTAGTAAATTTCATTTTCTTAGCCAACTTATTTCTTTTAAAACATGCATATTTGTGTGTTATATAATGAAATTTCTAACTATCTAAAATTATGTCTGGCTCTTTTCTCCATTAAAATCTTTTAGGATTTTACAAATTATCTTGCCATTATTCATTATGTTCTGAATAAGGAAAATATTTCTAAATATAAATAATTTCTGACCTAATAAACATATAATTGTTTTTAGCTACAGTTTGGAAAATGCATTGAAATTAGTAGCGGGACAGGATTTTTACATATTATGAATGTGTTTTTGACTGCCACTATGTTATATATTTATCTTTCATTCTTTTTACCGAATGAATAGAAGTCGTAAACAGTTTTGTCACAGTAAAATTAATTTTTGTTTTATATGCAGATTATAACATTACATTGATTCTGAAAATAATAGGTTAGTTTGACAAGCCATTATTTCACAATTTTGAAGCATTGAACATTTTTGAAGTTTTTAAAACTTTTATAAAATGCTAAATTATTAAAAATATTTAATTATTGTAAGTAATGTATATTTCTTAGATTATTGGAAACAAAAAGTATAAAATTTAAAATATATCTCTTTATTGAATTTTAATAATTATTTTTATGGCTAAACCTGAAAAAAAAACACAATTTTTTAAAAATATTAACATTAAGATATTTTAAAAAAATAACTAGAGCTCTCAGACCTAAATCCATATGAACTTTTATAGAACATATGTTAGGGAATATTTACAAGATATTTCACGACTCTATCTTGAACAGGAAAAACGCCTAAGGGATTAGAATACACACTCATCTTCAAAATTAAAAATCTGAGAAAAACACATTTAAAATTTGTAAAGGCATAAAAAAATTCCAATGCCTGTAAAGCTTTAATTTTTTAATATGTTACTATCCAACTTATGTTCTACATGAAAATTCTACTTGAAATAAATATGACTGAAAATATCTTTTCTAATTCAAAATTTTCTTCGACATAATATTGATAACAATTGTTAATTTGATCAATTATTCCGTTTTATCAGAACCTTATATATTCTCAAGAGTTTTAAATGCAAAATATTTATACAGAAAATAGTAGTGATACAAACGTAATCCAGAAATCAACAAGATTGTAAATAATATTTTTTTTTCTCAGTTCCCCATCGTGGCAGGTATGCAAGTTTAAGTTTTTGTTGCATGACTTTAAAATACTGTAATGTAGTACTACAATATATTTATTATAATGTAGTTTGTGGTACGTCAGGGAAATATTTAGTTCATTCTGCAACATTTGCATTCTGTAGTCTAATTGTAATATCACCTGAAAGCTGGATTTTAGATGTATCATTTTCAGTCATATTCCATCCCTTTCAAGTATTATTTATCACAGTAGCCTGCGTACATTTTGGTCATGGCATTTTTCAAAAGGAAAAAAAATAATGAAAACAAAGTAAAGAGCTTTTACATTATATAAACTATGTGTCAAAAAATATATTGGTCTTTAAATCAATCTTAATTAAGTAAATGTGAGAACTCAAAAACTTAAAAACATAAGCAAACAGAAAGGATTTTAGAAATTAAAATTGCAGTTAATAGACATTTCACACGAAATAATAGATTGTGTTAAAAAAATATTTTTAATTAATTCAATCTTTAAAATCAAAACTCAGAAAATTAAAATTTCTTAAAACCTAATTGGTTTTAGATCGGAATTGAACAAGTTTTCCAAATATATGAAATATATATATAATACTTATTAAATATATATATATATATAATACTTATTAAATATATATGGGAATATAATCAATCGAAAAAAGCCAGTGCTTTGGGGGGTCTGGACCCAAGTGTATTATGTATTATGTGTTCAAATGCTGACGTAGAGAAGGGGATTTTCTCTCAGTGCAAGTTGTTATGTTGATTTATAGCGAAAAAATCATTCAACAGAAAAATATAAAGATAAAGATATAAATTTGCATAAATTAAAAGTATTGAAATGACTTTTTATGTGTTATTGTTAATTAAAAATATAAAAATTGCAGAAATCCAAGTTTTATTTTACAAATTTATTCAGCATATATAATGCTACTACATTTATTATAATTTTGTTAAATAAAAAAATAATCACTTTTACTTTTTACCTCATAATTAAAAATAACAGGAAAATATTCTTGAGTTTTCTTCGTCTGATATTCAACAATGATTACAGAGAGCTTCTGTATGGTTAAAATTGTAACACCGAAATAAAAATGTTCCTTTTAAAAAATTTTAAAGCTCTTAAAAATAACAGGAGCAAAAAATAAATTTTCTTTTGCTTATACATATATTAAAAATATTTTTTAACTTTGAATGAGTCATTTTTTTAAAACTTTATTTTTTACCTTTTATTTGCTTGTTTGCAATAAATTGGGAGAAGTTTCTGTTGGCCGTGAAGTGGAGAAAATGTCCATTTCACAATCCTCGCCCTAGGCCACAGCTGTGAATGAGAAACCTCCCCTTTCGAACACAGAAACCGAAAAGCAATAAAATCATCCCCTTCAAAACCATTTGAGGACCTCCCGCAGTTTTAAGGGGGGAAGGCATAAAACTGTGGTGCGCTTTCGAAGCATTTCAAGAAATTCATCCGAAACGTTTACGCTACCACTAGCTTTGAAAAAGTAGACCGCTTTCGAAGTGGAATTCAATTAGCGGGTCATCCAGTTAGAGGGTTAAAAGAGTAGGGTTCCGACTCGGGTGTCGTCCTCGTCCACACAAATCCAAATTGCAGTGTCCCTCACCAACAGTCCTAGTTTTACTTTACTATGTATCATCTGTAAAACATCAATGAATCAAAACTACTGTTGTTTTTTTTTAGTTTGACGAACTGGGTAAAATCCTAGAAGAGCCCACACCCTTGGCGACAAACCGAAAAAAGCGCCAAGCCAGAACAAGATGACGCCAAGTGAAACCGACAATGGCGGCAAGTGAATATAGCGGGATAAGGTGGATGCGTAATGAAAATATATGTAAACAATACGGAAATTAAACATTTAAGATAAAAAATATAAAAACAGCCCTTACTTTCTTACCGCTGATCTTTTCCGAGTGGAGGGTACAGCGTAACAACATATTTTAAAAAAGCCTTAAAGGTATCACCTCTAAGCGAATGATCGTATGAGCGCCGCCATATTTATTCTGCGAGGTAATGGACGCGCGTGCGCGAACATACCTTCGGCGTGGCTGGTACGATTTCGAAGAAAGCGTTTTATTGCCAACCATATTACATCATGCCGATCATTCAGTGGTGTAACGGAGAACACTGCCCCCCCTGCAAAGTCAGATTTTGGGCCCCCAAGTTGGATTTTACAAAGGGTAGGTACTTGGCGATAGTCAGGCTGTGGGCCCTCTAGAGCCCTGCCCCCCCCGCGATGCGGGGGGTTGCGGGGGTGTACGTTATGTCACTGCGATCTTTACATTTAGGACATTCATAACTCGAAGCAATCAATCCTTCCTTCATACACCATTCAATCAATTCTTTCTTACCTTTTGCATTCAACAAAGTAAAAAATTCTAAAGTATATTCCCTCACACACGCAGCCATATTTCCAGCCCGGATCCCAACAACAAGATGAAATTCGAAATGCCCGCTGACAAAATATGAAAATTCCAGAAACAGTTAGGGTTACCCTATCTTGTGTATCAAAGCAGGGTTACCAAGATGGCGCAATTATCGCCAAACAAAATAATTTGCGATAAGGGTGTGGGCTCTCCTAGGACCGAACCACGAACTGTTTTTAGTACTTGTATTTTGAAGATACCTATATCCGTTCCAAATTAAGCTAATGTATTACTTTTTTTGGTCTGAACCGTATGCTATCATAAAACTAAAAAATATCCAAGGTGCAAAAGAACAACAAAAAAAAAACTCTTTTAAATTAAACTTAATTTATTCCGTTTTTTAAATCTCTCTGACTTTTAACATTGTACTCGGTATATAAATGGAACATTCTATACCTAATCGCATAGAATCAAATAAAACAACTGAATTATATTTACCATTTCGCTAAACAAAACTATTTCAAAAGTCTAAGTTAAAATAAATCAAATTGGGAGGAAAAAAGTAAACACCGGAAACAATGTTATTCAAAATGAATTTTTGAACAAAGAAAATAAGATACCTGAAAATTGTTTCCTTTAAAAAAATAGTGTTTCATTATTTCAGGTTAGGAGTTAAACATAGCTGAATTTACCATGAAACAAAACACGAAAAAAACTACCTGAAGGTGCCAAAAGATTTAGAAAAATTCCGTAGTAAAGTTATTGGAGCGAGTATTTGTCTGGAATTTCAATTCTCCACACATTTCATTTTCCCGAGTTCCGCGAGCCGAAACATTTCGGTAGGTTTATCATGGTATTTATTTCCAAGTGGAGTTGAGTTGTGCTGCTTATGTTCGACTTGATACCGTTTGTTTTAAAAAGAAATGTTTCTTTTTTCGAGTTAAGAGTTTGGCAGGTGTCTCCTTTTTATTTATTTCGTCTACTGTTTTGTTGGAATTTTAAATTGCACACATTACAATTCCTTATCCAGACGAATCAAGAAACAAGACACTTGATTGTTTGCTTGTTTTTTTGTTAACCCTTTATCTACCGCATTATGATATACTGCAGTTTTTTCCATGCAACACTTTTTTTTTCGATCACTACATTGGAAATTAAAGGATATACATAAACAAAATACTCAACTTTGGGAAATTTAATCCGTTAGAGCTAATTGGTTAGTTAAAGATATTCCACTATAAAATTAATTATATACACTGCTCACTTATAATAAAGAGCCAAATCGTTTTCTAAGGTCCTCATTAATATACAAAAAAAATAAGGCACTTAAATTTTCCCATTAACTATATTTTCGGGACAAAAATGATAATACTTGCAATGCGCTGAAGCCACCGTTAGCTGAAAACGCAATTTCTGCTATAAAGCTATTCGCCTTTCTCTCTAAAATATTCATCATAGAACCCGTGCTGTCATATAACTTGGTAGAGTGAATTTCAAAGAATATTCCTGCTAAGTATTGTCAGAGTATTCGTAAAAATGGTTATTCTAAGCAATTTTAAAGTGAGTGGTACTTATAAGTACCTTTGGTAGATAAAGGGTTAAAGTATTTAGAATGCTCTTACTTGAGTAAGCCAACTTTCGCATGCCAATGTGAATGAAATTAGTTTTTGAACTTATATATAATATCGAGTTTTCAAAGTTTAAAATAAAATAAGTCGGTCCGTTTTTTTAAATTGATGGAAACTAATGCTGATTTGTGAATAATTTATTGCAGCTTTTCTCAAACTGTGGGGCGCACCCCTGTACAGGGGCGTGATAATCCTACGAGGTTTGGTGCGAGCATATCGAAAGGTCGTAAATAAAAGATTTAAAAAAATCACAAAGTTACTGAAAGGTGGCAACAAAATACATATTTACGCTGATATAATATACCTATAAATGTATGAATACTGTACAGTGTATTTGATAACTAGTTTCTTAATATTAAGTGTAAAACCAGCTTAATACTTACTAGTGACTCCCATGGGCTTGTCATAAGCAACATTTAATACTTATCTTGATAATTTGTATGGCATATGATTGCTTTTCTATTGTAGCTTTAACGTCAAAGCACATTGTTATTGCATGAAGGGGGGCGCGATGAAAATTATGATGGGAAATCGGGTCACAAATATTGAAAGTTTGAGAAGCACTGAATGTATCTCAGTTGAAATCATTTTCTATCTCTAGGCATATATAATATATTACTGTTTGGTAGAACTTACTCTTGTATAATTCTTGGATTAAATTCTTTGAACATTAAAACTATTCAAAAATTTAGAAATTTATTTTCCCTTTATTTGTTATCTTATATATAAAAAATAAACTCAAACTCAGTGGTGCAAAAGCCTATGAGGGTCAGGACCTACTGTGCCCTCCCAGTATACTTGATCATTTGTCGCTAAGGTGCATGAGCAGATGTCCCGATCAGGTGGTCAGTCTAAAGCGAGACCCCCATTGTTAAATCTCAAGCAAGCTTGGTACTCATTTATCGATACACTGCAGGAGAAATGAAAGGCTGAGTTGACCTTGCCCAGCCCAAGAATAGAACCTCGAACCTGTGGTGTGGAAGCGCGATACTGGGCCTTCAAATAAAATTTCAGATAGCAAATAAAAGATAAAAACTATTTGATTAAATTGTAGAATAGAAGACCTCTTGGTGGAGTAAAATTTTTGGCCACCGGAATCAGTCGCCAAAATACCTATAAGTAGCGATAGGTGTTCTGAGAGTTCGAAACATGGACCAAATTGAGTTTATAAAATAATAATAAACCATAATATATCCCCATAAATAAAGCATAAAATTTAATAATACTTTCAATTAATGTCCATAAGCCTGAGGATAGAACAAAATGTAATTTACAATGTATTTGAAGCAAAAGATATTGAACATTATATCTCTAGTTTTGTTTATAGTTAATACAAGAGAGGACAAAATATTTGAAAGGTCAAACTGCATGCTCTTAAATTAAAGTTGCACCCTAATAATTTTCCAGCTTGTTTCCAGAAAAACTGCATTCACACTATTCTATTTCTTCATTTATTTGCTTCATAATTCATCTTTTCTTTGTTTCTTCCATTTCTTCCTATAACTCATGTGTAGACCGCGGTACCCTATTAATTATGGGCATGAACTCGTGGCACTGGAGACCCACTGTTTAAAGAGGGGGGATGCACATTGAAGGTCGAGGGTCAAAGTCCTCACGTTGGTGTAATGAAGTTGTCTTAAGAGGGGAGTCATCTTCGTCACTTGACCGAGACTCAAAGTTATGAGGTCAAATTTCCGTCACCAACAGCCTTTGTGTTGCTTTACAGTGTGCGACGTTAATATAACACATATAACGCCCCCCCCCCTCGGGTGCCCTTCTCCTTGATTATCAGTGTGAGCTAGAGGTGTAGGAATAACGGAACTAGAAGCTGCCATGGGCTTAATTTGAATTTATTAAGATCTTAAAACTTAAACTTCTAACAGATTAGATAATAATAATAATATGTGCGTGAATCTACGTGGCTGTGTGTGTGTGTGAATACCGAGAGAGAGAGAATCTACGGTGGCTAAACACACAATATATGTAATACCGAAATAACGTAACCCGGACCACTATCAATAACTAACTCGACTAAACTAAATTCCAATACTATCACAGATCATAATATTAAATAGTCACTCCTACCTTAATGTTGATTGATCAATCCAATCCTACTGGAAGTCGCGGATTTACTGGAGTGCAATGGTAGGCACCTTGACCTAAGGGCTCTCTGTCAGGAATAACTTCTGTTAGCTGTCACTTAAACCAAACTTAAACCAAAACCTCTTCACACTTGAATCATTGATTGTCATAACATTCTTCAAATTGCCACCCAGCTTACTCTAACTTCTGGTATTTAAAAGCTTCCTAATGTGCATCTTTCCTTCACGCTTCACTTCTTGGTTTTGGTTGGAAAAGAATTCCATTAATTCTGGCCCCAATGAACCCAAAGGACATGTTAATGAAAAGACGTGGGAGCCCGTCACACACACACACTAAGTCTCGTGCAATATTTAAAGTGCAGGGACATTATATTTTACCCGCTTTCAATAAAAAAAAATGTATTATTTTACGAATATTCCTGATATTACAGAGCTAATAATAATTCAAAAGCATCAAAATTGCATTTTTAAGACTAGCAATTTTAACTAATAATAAGAATTTCTTTGATATATTTCAAGTTCATATTTACAATTATTTATTTTTCGTAAATTCTATTTAATTATCTTCTTACGAGGTTTTAACTAAAGATACGCTGTGTTTTTTCAGCACTTGAAAAATCCAAATGCTTTATACACGTAAAGTTTATTTGTACAAAAATAAATAATTTACGATGGCTTGAAAATGTTATGAAGAAAAGGTCCAACGTATGCGACTCTATATTCCTTCGAGACTTCTGTGCAATGTACATAAAGATAAAAAAGCTGTAAAACTGCAAGAAATTGGTCTTGCACTTAATTCGAAAATATTCCAGGAGGGGAACTCGGCGTTAGCGATGCGATAAGGCTTCGCCACATTTTTTTTCCCTCCAAAATTTATGTCCTAAACAATCTACTGAAACTCGTAAATTATGTTGGTAATGAAAGGGCTCATTATTTCACTTTAATTCGTGTTTATCCTTTACCGCACATTAAGAGAGATGTCTCAAAAATTTCCGCCTTCGTGCGAGATTAGGAACAGTTAAAATGAAACACCTCGTGCACAAAAGATGCTTTGTTAATGGATGCCTGCATTCTTGACCGTAACCTTGTCCCGAGTGGAATGTTTTCAGTGTAATTTGTGGTAATATCTATAGGATTATTTCGAAACTTCAACTTCTCGTCGTTCACTTCCTTTTTTTGGGTTTCTTTGCGATGTGACAATCAAGAATCCTTATCTATTCAAAAAATATTTTAAAGAAACAAAAAGAAAAAAAAAATGTTTTTTTTTTAGAATTAAGTGAATTTGATATATATATTTGGCTTCAGTTTGTGTATTCTGTTCCATATATCTGCATTAAACCTTTTTCAATTGAATTACATTTAATTTCTTCCTGAACGAAACGTTCTTTGACAGTTTCTGCATTGGATAAAAAATATTGGTGTTTACGTATTATCGCAACAATCGCCAATGCTCAAAATAACTCGCCAAGTTGGCAATCGCAACTTCGCATGTGGCGTATGCGCTGAATTGGTAATCACGGGCTTCATCTTATGTAATGTCACAAATAGGTTGCGATAATACTCAAATACCAAAATATTTATTGTAAATTCCAATTTTAGGCTTAACTTCAAATAAAGTAATCAAGTCTGCATTATTTTTCTACGGGCCTATATAGAGTATGTTGAGAGTCCGTATGGTTGCTGTAATAAAATCAGGGAAGAAAAAAATCCACACTTAAATTTATAACAAGATAACTGAGTAAAATAAGTAATTTTATTGAAAAATGGCGAAATAATTTCTCAAGTTAACATAAGTTTGCACTTCCGTTGCCAAATAGCTGCAATGAAGCAATAGTTACATACATTAAATATTAATTAAAAGTGTTTTCAAAATAGTCAACTTGAATATATAACTACATTCGACTGTGGCATGTAAAGATCCCTTGAGTATCCATTTGGATCTGATACTCTCGACGGCAATATTTAGTAGACGAGAGCTTGAATTAAAAAATTAATTCAAGCGTCCAAAATTTGATCACGGTGCCACTGTGAAATGATTAACGTTTGAGGACCAATCGTGTGTGAAATCGCTAATTTGTTAAAATGCAGCCCCAATGAAGAAGAAAAAAACATTCCCATTTTCTCTTTCGTTATTGTTACGAATTTTGTGTGTGTGTAGTTAAAGCTTAATTTTATCTAAAAACACTGTAAAAAATTTAAATACGCATGTTTAATAAGTTAATATTCCTTTCAGCTGCTTTTATTTTGGGATAAAAACTACAATATTTGTAAGCAACTTACATGAAAATGGAGTTTCAGTAAGAACTTGGTGAAATATTGCAGATGCAGCTAATTTTGCCATTTGGTGATCATATGATTGCTTCACGAAATTGTTGGAAAAGTCTATAACGTAAACGGATTTATCAAGAAAAAAAAAGCACTGGAAAATATCCACACACTTTATGAATAACGGTCGCTTGCCGAAACTGAGTTCGTTTTTACTTCTGCTGTGGAAGAGTTAGATTGCTTATATACCTTTGACCAAGAGGTTGCTTGCGGATAAAATTTAACTTAACGTATCTGCATTTTAAGACACTGATTAAAGTTTGAATCAATGAAACATTAAAAAAAAATTCTGGAGATGTATGAATACCAGTCTTATTTTTTAAGGTATCCGACTGCGTTCGGAACAGTGATATTTAAGAAGTGCATAAATGGATAATTTTCATGATATTTAGTGTCACTTAGATTAGAATACATGTATAAAATTATTTAAAGGGCATTTTGACAAAAACATTATTTAAATACATTATTTTGGCAAAATATTAACTTAGAATAAACTTTTTTTTCAAAATGTTCTTATTTTATAAAAAATGCTTCTAAAATATTAATACTTTGCTTACATAAAGTATAGACTTCTCCAGAGAGTCAGAACTATGATTTTTGAAAAATTCACATTATTTTCAGAGTTACAACGAATAGAAATTAATATCAGCGTTTTTTTTTTCTTAAAATTTCTATTCTGTTGTGGTAAAACATGGATAAACCCACTTCTAAGTTATATATTTCAAAAATTCTAGTTGAGCCTCTGTACAGAGGTCTGAGCTATATACAGGCAAAATATTATTATAATAGATGCATTTTTTACAAAAGGAGAATATGTTGAAAGTTAGTCATTCTATGCTCATTTTTTGTCAAAGTATTGTACTTAAATAATTTTTTTATTGTAATAATATTCTTAAAACAATTTTATATTCATTTTTTAAACTAAGTGACATCATAAATATTATCCATTTATGCGCTTTTGCAAAATCACGGTTCCGAATGTAGTTGGATACCTGAATCCTTTTACATCCGTTGAAACATTTTCCCAACCCCGTAGATGCAAGATCGGTTTTCCTATGTAAACAGCAGTTCTATCCACACTGGCACCCCTAAAGTATGGGGAGGGGGCTTTCATGAAATATCACACAACATATGCATGTGAGTAAAACCAAAAGCTTTATTCCACATGCGAGCCTTACCTCGAGTGAAATTCGAGGTGTAGAAAGAGAACAAACACCCCTCCCAACGAGAGTGGAGGGACAGTTCACGCTCAAAACACTCATAACGGGACGTATGGTGTTTTGCCTCCTCTCTCACCAATTACAAATTCTGTAGAATGGAAATACTCCACAGTTCGAATAACGTATCTAAATGTAAATACACTGCTGGACAATTGCTAAGGACGGATCACAAATTGCTATGTAGCATAACATTAAGCAAGACATGAGGCCTAGTAGGATAAAATATAGTTGCCACACTGTTCAGACATTAGAATAAAGAATATTTATTGTTCTGGAAAGTACAAAAGCTGTGAAACATCTGAAAGAAAAAAAATGTTCATTTAATCTGTGTACAGAGAAAAAATGGAACAATGCATCTAAAAGTCAGCAGGCACCTTAAAGAGAGGTATCAGTACGGGATATGTCCACCGTGGAGTGTGATGCAACATACCACACGTCGTACCATACTTTGCACAACATTATCCAGCAGCTGTTGAGGCAATTTATCCCATTCCTCTGTGAGTGCACGGATGAGGGTGTTCTTGTTTGTCGGAGGATAGTTTCGACCAGCAACTTGCCTCCCCAAAGCATCCCACACATTTTCAATGGGGTTTAGATCTGGAGAACGCGCTGGCCATACGAGACTTGAATACCCTCTCTGTCTAGACAATCCTGAACAGCGAGTGTTCGATGATATGTTGCGTTGTCGTCCATAAAAACAAATTTATCACCGACAGCACCACGGAAAAGACGAACATGAGGAAGTAGAACTTCATCAATGTATCGTTGGCCCGTCATAGTCCCATTCGCAACCACATTTAGGCACGTGCGGCCATTGATCATGATGCCTGCCCACACCATGATACTGCATGTCGGATATCGGTCCTTTTCCTGGATATTTTCTGGACGATAAGCAGTACCACTCTCACGCAAGATCAGTTGGCGTCTACAATCCGATGACAGACTGAACCTACTCTCATCTGAGAATAGTACGCATGCCCAGTCCTGTTCAGTCCAATTGTGATGCTCACGACACCATTGCAAACGGGCAGTACGGTGCTGTCTGGTCAATTGGACACACACAACAGGTCTGCGTGCGTATAGTCCCTCCCCCTCCCCTCAAACGTCTGGCAACAGTTTTTCGGGAGATCTGCTTTCCTGAGGCAGCAAGAAACTGATTTGCCACCTGCTGAGCTGTGGTGCGCCTGTTCCTTTTTGCTGATAGGACGATATATCTGTCTTCTGCAGGCGTCGCACTTCTAACACGACCTCCCCGTGCCGTCTACTACACATGCCAGTAGTTTTAAATGACTTCCACAGCCGTGAAACAACGCTGTGAGCGATGTCGAACTCCTGCAACATCTGTTATTTTTCGCCCTTCGATCTTTCCAATAATTCGGCCACGCATAAATCATCTATGTGATGTCAGGAAGACATGCCAAAAATTTTAAGTTCGTCTGTTAAATCTTTCCTGTAAAACTTTGACTTGAAACAACTACTGCCCACACGCGTCAAAACCTTTAAAGCTCTTATGAACGCTATCACGTGATGAACAGACGTGGAAAAAATTTACATACCCATTCTTCTTCTTACTAATATCCCGCACTTATTCTAATTTTCCACATTTTGCTTCCTTTCATTTTGTGGTTGCTATGGATGATAGTGTTATCCGTCCTTAGCAATTGTCCAGCAGTGTATTGTAATTAAGCTATCCGACTATCATAAAATTATGGTTTTTCTAAAAATTGACAAATTTCTTTTATGATTTTATTTTATAAGCTATCTTATGAGCTTTATAAAAATACCAAGTTTTTTTATCTTCCATTCACTAGAACAAAAACCTACAAGTGTTTTAGTAACAGCAAACGCCGTAACTTTATATAAGATGTCAAACTTTAAAGTGCGTTTTACTCGAGGTGTGTTTTTTTTTTAAAAAAAAAATTCAAACGGGGACAGAGATCGCTCAAAACGTTTTTGAAATAATTTGCTGAAATTTTTTGTGTATGTTCTGTATATAGTAAAAGTGTTTTGATATTCAAATTTATCAATCACTGTTTTATTTCAAAATTTACAGTCCTTTATGTGAATAGAATTACTGTTTTTTTAAGCACTTTCTCATAACAACTAATATAAAATCCTCTAGTTTTTGTAAAAATTAAAATATCTCTTATCCTGAAAGTCACTTCAGAAAGGAATTACAAAATAATACATCAAAATTGAAAAATTGAGAATTTTTTCATGTACTATTTGTACATAGCGAACCCCGTTTATGTAATTTTTTACCAATGTTTGCCTATTTTTCCCAACTTAGTAGTAATAATTCATTTTTCTCTTCTTAATTTTAGCCTTTTTTTCTTAAAGTGTACTAAATAAATCTAAACACCACAAAAAAAGTTTCCATATCTCCATTTTTAAAAAAAAAAAAACGTTGTCGCAAGTAGTCGGATACCTTAATAATTGTAAGCATAATAAATCAATTTAATTTCTTAAGTCATACGTTGCTCATCATTTTTCCTAAATAGTCCCACGGTGATGTAAATTTTCTCATTTTCATTGCTTTATTTTAAAGTTTCTATGTTAGAACAAATTTATGTTAATCAATTAAGCTACGAAACTTCGCTGCGTTTTTAAAGTATTCCTTCCTTTTTATTCCTGTCACTTTCCTTCTCCATACTATAAATATACTTATTGAATTAAACTGAAAAGATAAAATTGTATAAAAAAGCAAACGAACACTCGACAGTTTTTAAAATCCTAGTTACTCTAATTTTGTTATGATATAATAAAGTTATTCAGATGTAAAATGAATTTGGAATTTTTTTTTTTGCTTCGTTATAACTAGATAAATAAATGAATGCTAAATAAAGTTTCAAAAATTGTTTTATAAAATATTCTTTAGTTTTTCTCAAAGAACCTAAAAATTATAGAATCATGAATATTTTTATTAAAGTTTCTCGAAAAATCAATCTTCACATAAAAAAAATGTCATCTACTTAGATTTAAGTTAATTTCACACTGAATTTTCTTTAATTTTATTACTTCATTTATTATTTTTCGAAACAAATACTTTCACGCCTCAATATTTCATTCACGTAATAACAGACTGTAGACATAGAAATTATTGTTAACAGAAATTGTAAAAATGTTCTGTCAGCTATTGCCATATAAATCAAAACATGGTGCGATTTTAAACAATTCCTGTGAAAAACCCTCTGCCTGATTTTGATTAATTACTCTTGATAGAATCTAGAATTCAGAAGCACAGACACAAGTTTTTTTTAAATTTCCCCTTCTCCACCCTTGGTCATGATTACCAAGTGGTCATAGTCCCGAACTCGCTGTCAAGTTACATATTCAAAACATAATGCCACTGAAGATCATTCATGTTAATGTGCTTTGGAGGCACAAAGTCCTCCCCTGCCGTAGTGTGGCAGTTTGGATAAATAAACACTCAGTAATACTCTCTTAGCTACCGTGGTAGCCTAGTGTTCATTGTATAAGAAGCTTGTGACCAACATGTCTTGGCTAGAGTCCTAGTGACACTGAAGACCTTCCGTGTAGAGGGCCATCAATACCTTTAGACAGGGGTGTTTATTTGAACTACCGATCTATCAGTTAACTGCTACTCCATGTATGCCGATTAGGACAAAAAGGATTCTATGTTCGGGCCAGTCTTCAATGGCTTTTTATTTCTGTCCTTTGTTCTTTGTGACTTGCAGATGAAGAGCCCGCTGCATATCCCCTTTCTAGAGAAGAAAGTAGTTTTTTGCCGTTGATGGGCGTTCTGGGCGATACTTTGTTTTTCCAGCAATTGTTATACATTTCCAGTAGGTTTTAAGTGTTATTGGAGTATTTTTCCGTTGACCTTGCGGGTAGTTTCTTGTTGAGATGGCAGGTTTGGTTGACGAGTGCAACGTTGCCCTTTGAATCACTAATCGTTGTTTATTAGGATTATATTAGACTTTCCATGGAAGGAGTTCATAATCAACCAGTAGCGTTAGGCTATGCTTCCATTTAGCGTTCAATTTATTTAAATATGCCTTTAGAATAAATACAGTTGCATGAAAAAATGAACATAAAGTGATTTCTAAAGAAAATTGCACAAACTAAAAAGAAATACACCGCAATAAATTAAATTGAAATAATTTAATGTTCTTTGGGCGGCTTGGTACCATTTGATCCACTGACCGGTTCCTCTCTGGTGGTTGAGCACCACTACCAAAGACGACTGAAACGAAAAGGAGTCCCTGTTCGGGCCAGTCGTTAAGGACTTTTTCCCCTTTGTTGTTTGCGAAAGAAGGGCCCGCTGCAGCCACTTGACCGCGGTTCAAAATTACGAGGTCTGTCGCCAATGTCCCTCAGGTTGTTTTACAGTGCATACTGATTTAAATAAGACTAACTGAAAACATACTTGCCTTGTTCAAAATCATTTGACTCTTTATTTGCGGGGTGTTTGACACCATGGCATTGTGTGTCGTCTTCACAATGCCATGGTGTCAAACACTCCGCAGTGCCTTAAGATATTTCTGAAGCTATTATTATAAAAGACGATCACACAAGAAAAAAAATAATACGTATTTTAAAACCATTTGTATTGACTCACAAGCCCGCTAGACATGCAACGATAAGCTTATGTCTACCCCACACAAATAGCTATAAATGTACTCTTTCCCACCGAGCACTTAATACCTTAAGTGTTCCTCAAATACTAATAGAACCCACGCATTGAGAACGAGTGTAAAAAATGTTAAAGGTCTGCTTATTGAGTCAAGCTTTATCTCCTGGCTTACAGCTATGACGTCATCAACTCGAGATAAACGATATAAAAACTGTGTTATTTACTCTCTTCATCTTGTCCAAAGTGTCTCTTGGCTCACCAGGAAGAGGAAAGAGTTGCGGAATTTTATTATAAATGCATTTTATAGGGTGTCTTTCCCTGAGAAAAAAAACACGCTCGTTAAAACTTGCTATTGTTTCGGTGTTCAACGCTTTTAGTAAGTTGATTCCTGTAATTTCTGGTATCTTAACGATTTTAAATCCCTAATGGCAAAGTCGTAAATGTTTATTTTTTTATAAATGGGCCGAAAATTAATTTTACATCTTCTCCGTGGTGTTTTTTTTTTAAAAAGTTTGGAAAAGTTTTAAAATAAAATAAAAAATGATCATGACGAAAGGGGTTGAAAGAGGATGCTATTTTAAATGTTGGGAGTTACGCAAAAACCCAATTCTGAGTATGCTTTTTACATGTTTTAGTGCCATCATTTGTTCTTTAGCAATTTTGTATGTTAAGTGGAACACAACATTCGAAATAAGAACAATGCTCCTTTAACAGGTAATTTGCAGGTATTTCATCAAATGGGAAATACTTCATTCCTGTTTCTGATTCTTTCTTAGCCAAATAAGCGGCAGACGTGTGACTAGAGTCTTTGTCCATGTGGAGCTCAAATTTACCAATGTCCTTTCCCATATAAGTCCGGATTTTTTTCTTCTAAATTGGTTCTAAAATATTCTGCTGATAGTTGAGTTAATTAATTTTGACTTTACTTGAGTTTATATTTATTTTTAAGTTGCGTTGTAAGTAAGTCCCGCAACAATTATGAATTCTTTTTGGAACTTTTCTGTACGATCATTCACGTCTGCTGTTCGATTGAAAATTGATTTTCTTTTATTGAAGTCGCTTAAGTATACTCATGCCTGATTGAGTGTTACCTCAATTTTCCATATTTTAGCAGCTAGGTGTTATCATATAACTTTTTACAATTTGTTTATCTATCAGCAATATTTTTTGGCAAAATCATATGAACATAAAGTTTAAACATCTTTTTAATTCTAAATCTTCATAGAGATTGTTTGACTTACAGTGCGGGAAAGCATTCCTAGTATCGATGCAATGAATCTTTGAGTAGGCGTATGTTCTTTTACGATCAGAGACTTCAATTTCTTGATAGTTAGTTGCCTGCGTGTGAAAAGCCATAGGATGAAACTTCGTGGTCATATCATTTTCCTTTCAACTAAACGGTTTTTCCCTTTCAAATTTAATGAATTGTTAATATTTTTTTTAATGAAATGCAAGAACCGAGATTTTTACACTGCTTTATCATTTGTTGATACCAATATTTCTCCTCGGAAAGCGCAGGTACGTAACCTTCGAGCCATGTATCAATTTTAGGAGCCATTTTTCAATTCCTAATATTAGCTCATACTCTCTATATATTTATTTATTTATCTTGGTAGAATTTTCAATCGTTAATGAAATACATTTTAAAGCGCTCAATTGAGCTGAAATTTTATATACATTATTTTGCATGACAATACAGTAATTTAATTATAATTAATGAAGATTAATTGATTAAAATTAATTATTTAAAGATTTACAAATAGTGCCACGTTGCCATCATTTTTGGCGAAATAGCGACCCTTTTGGCGACTTGTGTCTAAGCTTGAAAATGTTTTTTCTCACGTTTTGAAGCATTCAGTTGAACAGAAATTTAATATACACGATTGTTTTGTATGATAATACGATACTTTTTAATGATAATTAATGAAAAATAATTACCACTTAATGTTGTGATTCTGTCATATGTATATATCTGTTTATATATAAATTGTAACAATTTAATGTAAAGTAGTCAATAAAATTTTTTTTGTTGATCTAAGTAAGAATTGACTTAATTTTTTTATATTACTTGTTAAAATAAATATTATATTTTATATTCCAATTAAAAGAAAACATTAGCAGACCGATTATTCTGAAATTGCTAAAGTTTTATCTCAAAATACAAACGAGAAAATAAATTACAAAATCATTTCCATAAAGTACGAACGACTTTATGTATATTATACTAAATACTAAATATGCAGTATATTTATTTAAAGAAAAGTTTTATATTTCCACCGTTCTTAAAACAAAAACAAAAAAAAAAACTATGCCAAAGTGTGAAATTAATGTTTTTTGACTACTTTTTAAAATTTATTGATAGGAAAATGTCACTTCCATATAAATTCCATTTAATATTTATACATTGTTTGCTTATTCAAGCAATATATCTGAATTTAAATAAATTATAATATAAGATCCTCGTAAGTAATCGAAGAAAAGTAAAATAAATTATTTGTATCAATTTGTGGGAAAATAACTTTCAGTTAAAACCCTGCCATACAAGCCCTGATTTTTAAATTGTCAAATACTAATACAAATAAACACCCTTTTCTACATTCCTAGCTTTGTTTATCATATACATCATATCATTGTCATTTCATATTTTGTCAATGGAAAGATTTCTGAACAGAACATCTAACTTTAAAGTACTACGCTTCCAATTTAAATTTTATATATAAATTTTTCATATTGCTTAAACAATTAATGAAAAAAACTTGTTACTTAAAATAGGTGCTATTATATCTGTTATGAAATTTTGTTCACGGAATGTTTATTTAATTCATTTTTAAGCTTTTATATTAGAAAACTATGAATTTACTTCAAGTGTTTACAAAAATCACACTTCGAAGAGGAAGATTTGCTAAGAATTAAGAAGGAAGCATAAAGAAAAATTATATAAATAAGATGTTGACATTGAAATTAATGAACTTATGTGTAGCATTCGCACTTAACTACAATTTATTTATTTTACTACTTTTGAAAGCATCATAAACATTTTTGTGTAGGATGTCTCTTCCAAGAAGAGTCATTTTTAGTGCGTCATGATAAATGGGCTGGAAGACGACATATATGCATTCAGGAAATAGTGTTATGACACAAGCATTTTTAATTCCTAACATCAGACCTTTGTTTCTATTTAGAAAGGGGTGGGGGCTGTGCCAACTCAGGTGACTGTGATTCAGAATAACGAAGCATGCCGCCAACAGCCCTCGTGTAGCTGCGAAGTGCGTCATTTATACGTAGGCTGTTTAATAAGTAATAAGACTAATTTTACTGACGCGAAACCCCTCACCGGAATGTTAATTTCTGTGGTATAAGAAAAGTTTGTTGTCTGTATTAACAAAAGCTACCGATAGATGGCGTGTACAGACTCGTATTCTTCGGTATCACGTGATCGAACTGAAGCGTGTTTGTGGGCGCCTACGAAACGTGGCCAGTTGTCGAAATGGAAGCAAAAATCTGCAAAAATCAGCATCGGAGACCTTTGATGTGATATGATACGATATGATTAAAGACTAGAACAAGAAGGCAACAGTTTCTTAAAACGCCTTATAACAGCATACGAAGCTTAGTTGTATCACTATTATCCAACCATAAAACAACAAAGCAAAAACATCCATCTTCACCTACT
The DNA here is from genome assembly GCA_019973935.1 of Trichonephila clavipes. NCBI lineage: Eukaryota > Metazoa > Arthropoda > Arachnida > Araneae > Nephilidae > Trichonephila > Trichonephila clavipes. The sequence continues at coordinate 245,819 of BMAU01000595.1, read as the reverse complement.
TCCAAGTGGCCGCGGTAGCCGAGTGGTATAGGTATCGGACCGTGGCTTGCTTTGTCACGGGTTCGAGCCCAGTACCACTAAAGACCCGCCGTGTAGGGCAGCTATGCACGTTAAATCTCTCGAGAGCTGAAACGTCCTCCCGTTGGTGTGGTAGTTAGGAGAGGGGGTGCCAGCTCAGGTGTCGTCCACGTCACTTGACCATGGTTCAAAATTACGTGGTCCGTCACCAAAAGCCCTCGTGTAGCTGAACAGTGCGACGTTAATATTCAATCAATCAATAAATCACCTACTTCCAAGAAAGAAAAAACTGTAAAATCGGCTGGTAAAGTTATGACCATAATTTTTTTTATCATAAAGGAATTGTGTATCAACACGCTGTCGAACCCGGTACTAACGTAAACGACACGTACTACACAAATGTCTTGCGAACAATGGTGCAGCACGTTAAAAGGAAACGTCCATTGCTTCGAAATGGCTTCCTATTGCATCATGACATTTCCCGACCACATATAGCTCGTTGCGTACGGGATGTTTCGCAGCAGAACCCCGTAGAGATTTTACCACACCCTCCATACAGTCCTGATAAAACTCCATGCGATTTCTGACTGTTTCCTCAACTTAAGAAACCATTACGAGGCAAACGTTTTGCAAGCAACAAAGCATGTGAAAAGGCTGTGGAGGCGGTTTTGAAATAGCTCTCACAAAACGGACTTTTTCATGTTTTTAAGAAGTAGACATAACTTTGGGATAAATACATTACGTGCCATGAAAGTTATTTTGAAAAAAATCATGTAAATGATGACGATTAAAGATATTCTGTTTTTTTTTTATAATTTTAGTCTTAACTTTATTCTTTTAGTCGTAAAAAGAATCTGAACTAATTTGATATCTAAGAACTACGTGCCAAGCAGCGCTTGTCGAGTGATATGAAATCCTAGGAGGTGGCCTAGCTGTGATAAATCGTAGGAAAAACTATTTTAAGAACTGCTTTGAAATATATTTCAAATAAATAATATAAAATTATGTTAAATATAACCAATTTTAAACACGATAGTTAATATCAATATAACATAATTATATATGTAATAGTAATTGTATAATGTATTATAATAATAATTGTATAATGTATTATAATAATAATTGTATAATGTATTATAATAATAATTGTATAATGTATTATAATAATAATTGTATAATGTATTATAATAATAATTGTATAATGTATTATAGTAATAATTGTATAATGTATTATAGTAATAATTGTATAATGTATTATAGTAATAATTCGTATTGTATAATTATATCGCATTATGCAAAAATTATGTATTAAAATTAATTAATAATGTATAATTATAATTTTTAATATTCGCATTATGCAAAAAATTATGTATTAAAATTAATTAAATAATGAATACTTAGTACTCTCAATTAATAATTCGAAAGTAGCACAAAATGATAATTTTTGATTGTATATTCCAAAGCCTGTGAGTTATTCGTCGAACAAGAAACGTTTAAAAATGCATTATTTAAAAGAAAAATAAAGAAAAAAATGCACCATTTGCAGTAATAATTAAAAGCACAGCCCACACGAACTCGGGGGCTGGGCATGAAAAATATCTTAGTACTCACCAATGATAGAAATATCCACATTCGAAAGTAGCACAAAATACAACAGAAGACTGAATCAGCTGGCTTGAAGAATGATTGTAATAAAAACTAATACATTTTTAAAGAAAGCGAATCAAAATGGTTCGAAATTCATCGTGGAAAAAATGAATATAGTGGAAAATTTTATGAAAAATAATTGACAGATGTAACATGAAAAATTATATATCTGTTATATTTTTTACTAAATACGTGTACGTGATATTCTTGTTTTTAAAATTACACTGGACAATCTTTCTTAACATATTTGATTAAATATTAAATTTTGTTTATGAATTATCTCATGCCGTTTACGATTATAAACACAAAAACCACGCAGGATTAATAATTGTTGCTTTGTCTAATTGATTTTAATTCACTTCGCTGTACGAAGTATCTTGAAAGTTGTTGATGATAAGCCTCGTAATTTCGAACTACGGTTAAGAGACGAGAAAAACATCAAGCTGGCACTCGATTTCCACCGAGAAGCCGATGCAAAGACGGTTTCTTTTGTCGAGTCATAAGTTCGGGTTTGGGTGCCATTAAGAAACCACCTCACACTGGAACATCTTTGATGCATGTGCTCCCTAATTGTTTTGAGCAGTGTATAAAAGCAAAACGCAAGATACAAATATAATAATAATAGCCACATATATAGTGTCAAATGATGCATTTGTTTTGCACAAAACAATATAAAATACAGTAAAAAATAAAACATTTTCATTTGACGTTAATTCGCAGACAGTCTTGAATATTTCGGTATATATTTACGGACTGCTAATCTTTATATATTCACCCTAAAATCCTTGTCAATCGATCGCGATCAACTAATCCTCTTGGGAAATCAAAATTTGGGGCTATCAATTTTTTACGCATTATTCATAATCAACATATTTGATTAAATATTAAATTTTGTTTATGAATTATCCCTTCGGAAGAAGAAATTCGTGATATTCAAATTAACTTTATATATATATAGCCGAAATTTTCTAACTGGAACTGATGCGTTAGAAAGAATCTATCCGGAATCCTTCAACTAGTTTGGGGCTATCAATTCGCATTATTCATAATCAACCCTTCGGAAAGGAGATAAACCCGAATCAGGTGAGATTGTTACTGACAGGTATCATATCTGAATTATTGTGATTAAAGACTTAAAGAGGTAGATTTAAAGTGACGATTGTTTACTGAGATTAAATGGATATTAGAATAAATAGGATGAGAGGTCAGATCCTCTCTATAGAAATGAAGGATCGAGTTTGATAGTCTCCTAATCTTTCGTTTATTACCGTCGTCGTTAGCACCGATACATTCTCTTACTGTTATTGATTGAATTTGCGTCGTTAAATTGTGAGATTAATAAATAGATTAATTGGGTCATGGCGAGTGTTTCTTCACTACATCCTACATATCTAGGTGTCCAAGAGAGGTAATAGCCTCTCGCAAAATATATTGAGACTCCAAATTCTCACATGGCGTGGTGTGGAAAGTCGTAGTGTGGAGTACCAGTGGTGGCCTCGTCACTTGACCGAACCGGGTCCATCATGCGTAAGGCTTCTGCCTGTGATGTGTTTTAATAAAGCAACAAAGTTAAGATACCATACAAAATAAGTTCTCCTAAATAAAAATCTGTTACCTGTCAAAAAACGAATTTATCAAAATATAAAACGAAAGAACCCTTCGTGGCAGTTTGCGAAAAATAAACCTAACTTTTTCTTAAAATCACGAATAATGTTTCTGGCATCAGTGTGAGGGTGTCTCGAGGGAAAGGTATGTATAAATTGTGTACAAAATATTTCGATTCGGGTTCACAATCCGCACCTTCAGGGGCATCCACTCGGGCCAATTTGTCATGTCGACCTACTACTGGCTGAATCTCAGAATAGACGACAAACGCACGAAGGGAAGCGGGGACCAAAAACCAAAAAGAGAATATATATATATATATATATATATATATATAATATATAAAGGAAATACGTTAGATAGTTCCGAAGTACCTCACAGGAATTGGAGGAACTTCCTTTCGAAAAAGTTGGACTTTTTGGGGGTATTATTTTTATTTTTCACTTTTTTTTTCTCTTGTTTATATCCTCTTTTTCTTTGCTTCCCATATTATTTTTCTTTTCGCCATCGGAGACATTTTTCAATCTCGAGAGTTTTAAAAGAAAGATTATTCTGCCTTTAGGTCAAGATTTATTTTACGTTTTGGTTACTCGGGAGATCCGCAACGAAGACATCTTTACAGGCAACAATGAGGTTGCCTCCAAGTCGGGAGAGAGAGATTCCTTTTCCCTCTCCCTCTCATTCTTGGATGTTTGTTGGGAAGTAATCACGGGCTTTTGAAAAGCTAAAGGCTGGCTCTCCTGACTGCTTGTCTTTATTTTCCTACTTGGGTGGCATGTTTGCCCAGATTTAAGGAATGAATTATTTGCAGTCTTGCTTGTAACTAGAGTACGCGCTCACTCTATCCCGAGATATACGGGCATTGAAGAAAGTATTTCTGTTGTTTAACTCAGAGGGACAGAACAAAATAAATAAAACCACTTTTTTCTGTTTTATACTGGGGGTTCTGGCTTAAAGTATCCAAAAGTTTTGGCTTATTATTACGGATCTACCCATCAGAATGTAATCAATTCTTCATCCATGGATTAGAAACCCCTCCGAGATTTTTGCGGTGTATTCCGATCGGTCGCACGTGCGTGTATTGTTCAGAAATTGCAGACGATAAACTTGTTACACTGATTTCATTAGTAAAGATGTGGATACCACAGCAAACGGTGCTGTGCGTACTTTCGGTTAACGGAATTTAAATAAGTCATGCATGTACAGTGACGTGTTCAAACAGAATGGAATATCTATTTTCCTATATCAAAATCAATCCACCTATGGAAAAGATCTTTCAGGCAGTCTTCGGTAAAAGTACGAGAGCTCTAACTAAACGCGAAGCACATTTCAGACAGAAAAAAGACCCAATTTCGATGCAAATTTGCAATATTATAACCCGTACTTCTGATAATAATATAGTGTTTTTAAAAATTACAAATTATTCCGTGAATACTTTCTTTTTTTTTGTTTTATTACTTGAAGACAAAAATTTAACATTACGGTATAGGATAAAAAATGCGAAACGCATTTTATACCAGAAAAAAATGAATCAACTCGGTTAAAAATGGAAAGTATGATAAGAAATTGCTGCTCTCTGAAGGATAGTGAAGCCAGAATATCATATTAATTCTTCATTTCTTTTATTTCTGAAAAAATGTTCCAAATTCGGGTCCTATTTTTTAACATTAACTGAAAACAGCCTTGAAGAAGACGGGAAAATTGGTATCTTAAACTAACAAGTATCTCTTTAAGTTTTCGTGATAGAAGACACTGTTGATCATGTGCATGATTCATTTTGCAGGAGTCCTGATAAGTCTCTTAGGCCAGTTACTAACGACATTCCATTCTGTTCGAACACGTCGTTGTACACGTGTGGCTGACTCATTTTAATTCCGTTTCTCAAAGTACGCACCGCACATTTTACTGTGGCATCCACATCTTTACTAATGATATCTGTGTAGCTTGTTTATCGCCTACGATTGTCGAATAATGCCCGCACCTGCGGCCGATCGTAATATTCCCCAAAAAATCTCGGAGTGGTTTCCTATCCCCGGATGAACAATTGATTACATTCTAATGGGTGTGATAATCCCCCCTGGGGTGATTATTTCTTTGTCCCTTTGGGTATCAGCGTGAGCTAGAGGTGTAGGATTAACGGAAGAACTAGACGTATACATTATCTTAATATATATTAAGGTATTAAACATAATCCTTTAACAAATTAAATTATAATAATATATGTGAGAGAGAGAGAGACTCTACGGTGGTAAAACACACACACACACACACACACACATATATATATATATATATATGTATATATATATAATTACCGAATTGACCCAACTCGAGCCACTATCAATAACTGACTCGTCTAAACATGATTTCCTATACTATTACAAATCTTAATATTAAATAGTCAATCCTACCTTGCTGTGGTTTCAGTAACGATCACAGCAATTCTAGAGGAGGTCTTGCTATAACTCGAGTGCAATGGTATGCACCTTGTTCAATGGATTTCTATCACGTATATTACTATTCTTCACCACTTAATGTTATCTAAAACTTCTTCAATATAGAACCACGAACTATTTACATTCCTCTAATTGCCATCGCGGCGCTTACTCTAATTTCTGATATTTAAAAGCTTCCTAATTTGCCACTTTCTTTCACACTTCACTTCTTGGATTTGGTTGGAAAAGAGTTGCCATTAATTCTGGCCCCAAAGAACCCAAAGGATATGTCAAAGAAAAGACACGAGAGCCCGTCACATGGGTAGATCCGTAATAATATATCATAACTTTTGGATACTTTAATATTGGACACCCTGTATTATTTATATTATCAACAGACTGGAATAGGTCGGAAGCGAAACACGGAACACAATTTCAAGTACGGAAAAAAAGTTTCAATTGTTATGAAAATGTGCAACATTGTTAATTCATACATATGTTTATTGTCATGTTTTTTTTTAAAAAAAATTGAAGTATTTCATTTTAATTTGTGAATGGAATCTTATCACATTCTTGGAAAGATATGATGCAACGATTATATATTCTTATTAAAATATTAAGTCTTATGGTATGGACTGAAATCCATTTATATTAAAAATATATTCTGCGGATTGTTTGCTTTTTTTGTATTAACCCCACGCGTTTAAGAACCGTGGAGGCTGTTGTCGGTAGTCATCGTTATTCTGAATAATGGCTAAGAACGACACTTTTGCTAGAACTCCATTCTCCAAGCTTTCACACAACGCCGTGGTCGTGGTAGCCTTGTGGTCAAGGTAACCGACTCGTGCTCGGTCAAATTCGAGCCAAGTACCGCTGAAGACCCACTGTGTAGAGGAGCGATGCACGTTAAATATGAGGCATAAACGTCCTTCCGTTGGTGTGGTGTGGACTTTAGGAGAGAGGAGTGCCAGCTTAAGTTTCGTTCACGTCACTTGACCATGATTCAAAATTACACGGACCGTCACCAAAAGCCCCCGAGGAGCTGAATAATGCTTAATATTAAGGTGGTCATTGGTTTTTTTTTTACAATGAAAAGGAGGACGGAAAATTTAAGAAAAAATTACAACTTGAATATATGAAACGTTTTATTAATTCACACAAAAATACGCTAATTACGCTTACATTATTTTTAACTATTATCTTAAACGAGTATTTTTCCAATGAATGAACTTTTTTTTTGTCAACATATCATTTTCTAATATATCGGGGAAAGTTCGGGCAAAAATATCCTTCATACTGAATTTTACGGTAAGCACTGTTGCTAAAATATTAACATTCAATTTTGATTTCTCACTAGTCACTTCTCAAAAATCATTACCAACTGAAAAAAAAACTCTTGCAACTGCTGCATTAGTTCCAGGTCAGCACAAAGTAAGTTCAACAAGAATAATTACATTACATATGGAATGTGTTCATTTTTGAAATAGTTTGAGTAATTCCACCCATCTTCTACTAATTTCTCAGCATGTTGTTTTTACAATTGAATTTAAATATACAATCAGTCTTCTTTCTACTTCAAACAGACAATTGTCCTCGATTTTAACACTAATCATACCAACACTTAATAGATACCTATTTCTACCATAGCGGGTCAAATGACCCGACTTTATGTTTTTTGCTTGAACGTATGAAACATGGATGTTAGAAAGGAAATAAAAATAAAAATTAAATTTATTATGATAAAAAAATAGTAAATTGACCATTTCTATTACAAAAGCAAAAAATAAGAATTTTTAATTCATTGCTCATCGCATTTTTTACATATAAGTGTGTCCATTGTACATTTTTCGCAAACATATTTTTTACATTTAGAGCAAATTTTGTTGGTTTTGTTTTCTTTACAGTATCCTATTTGACATCTCTTACGTTGATAAGCATCTGTAGTAGATTTAGGCAGTGATCCTTTGGTATTTTTTCTTTGTTTTGGTTATTCACGGGCTTCTCGAAAATCGGCGCCCAGTTCTACTGCTAGCTTGAGTAAAAATTCTTGTCTTGGGATGTTTTCTCCTGTCGTTTACTTGTACAAAATCCAGGCATTTATGCCAGCTAAATCAAGGATATTGAAAAAAACTTAGAGAGACCATCTGCAAAACTTAGAACTTAGACTTTTCTTGAAATTATTCTCATCTATTTTGAATGAACTACTTTACGTAACAGTCTTTGTAGAAACGTGCAACTTACCGACTACAATACGATAAGCAACATGACTCGATAAACTTATAAAACAATTGCTGTCCGGGTCAAATAACCTGTTGTGGTAGATAACAATATACGATAAGTATTACTCAAAATAAACAAAACAAAAAAAAATAATATAATAACTGTAGATTATAATTACTTAGAAAAAGTCACAAAGTCAAATGTGCAAAAGCAATAAGATGATACGTGCATTTTCAATGCAAAAATTCAAAATAGGTCATTTGACCCGTTATGGTATGTTTAGTGTTAATATCAGGTACTTCTTTCGATAAAAACTTAACGTAATTTTCTATATCTGCCCAATTCACACTTGCGATAAAGTCAAAAAAGTACCATTGAAAACTGTTGTTTCCTGTGATATTTGCTTCAGACCATTCTGCGACATTTGGGAAACAAGTTTGATTCATCTCTGATTACAGAGATTATAGCAGATCAGTTTTAAAATATTGAAAAGGAGGATACTTTTCGAAGAAGGGCACAACTAATAAAAGGAGGGCTGTCCTCCCTGAAGGAGGATGGTTGATCACCTTATTAACATACACTTACTCACCTACCCCATAGCAAAGCAAGCATTTTGAGCTCCGCTACATGGCAGGGCTTTCACGGCATCAAAACTTGAATCTACAACTCTACAACGCCAACTACGAGTTTGCAATCATGACTGCTCGGATATCGCGGTCGCTACAAATGTAATAAAAATGCAAATAATTGCCTAAACAAACGCCATATAAGGCTCTAAGATTACTATTATCTACATTCAAAAACCATAGTATTGTAAAATCAACTTTCATTTTGAAATGATCACGGTAGCTCGGTGCAAACTTGTAGCCGATGTTACTTTTATCGAGTCACGTTCGCGTCCTGGTTCCACAGCTAACGTAGTGTAGAGGAGCTGATGCACGTTAGATCAATCGAGGCTCAAAGTTCTTCCTTTGGAGTGGTGAGGAAGCTCAGAGAAGGGATGTCAGCTGGGGTACCATTCTTGTCATTTGACCATTATTAACCAGTTAACTATGGAGTCCCGTTTGAGAGAGCTCAATTACGTGTGTCACGGAAATCGAGCGATGACGTGTATACTTGAAGGAAGGAAGATTCGTTCTAGGTACCTTCCGTTCCGAACGAATGCGAGTACTTTACCGATCACGCCAAGACGACCGTCTTCGCGAGATGTTGGTGCTAGTTCATATAGATATCACACCGCCACATAATCGTCAATCACAGAATAAATGTCACTGTTAAAATATTGGATTAAAAAGATGAGTTTATTTAATAAAATTGCCTATTTCATCACTAAGACTTATTTATTTGGTTAAGATTAACTTATACTACTACGTACTGAACTCAGTGGCGTGGCAGAGCATGAGGGCCAAGCCTACTGTACCTATCTCAGTTAGGCGATAGGGTGCATGTGCAGATATTTCGATTCAGGGGTCAGTCTGACGTAACCCCCTCCCCCGTGTAGAGTTTCCAAGCTAGTTTGGTACTCAGTTATCGACCCACTGAAAAGATGAAAGGTTCAGGTCACTTTGCCCAGTCCGGGATTTGAATCCCGGATCAATGGCGTAGAAACGTGATACACTATCACTCAGCCACTGGGTTTCTATATTACATACTTATTACAGGGAGAATTAAATACTTATAAAGGTAAGAATTTAAACGTTGTATTGTTCTCATGGCTAACCGTACCTGAAAGGTGAATGAGTGAATATTAACGTCGCACTGTTCAACTGCACGAGGGCTTTTAGTGATGGACCTCGTAATTTTGAACCATGGTCAAGTGACGAGGACGACACCTGATCTGGTACACCCTTCTCCTAGCTACCACACCACACCAACGGGAACCCTATAATAAATCAATTCTCCAACTTTTGCCTTTTCCCTTTTTAGGCTAACATCTAAAGAACCTTTTCATTGCACATACAGAGAGTTTTTTTCAAGGTATAGAAGTTTAAGTTGGCATTACTTTCCAAGATGGCGACCGATTTAACAGCTGTCAAGTGATTTATTATCAGTTTGGTTTGGCAATTCATCATGAATAGACTCACGCCTGAACAACGCTTTCAAATTGTGCAATTTTATTTCGAAAATAATGGTCGCGCGCGATTTTCATAAGCGAATTTTGCTTAGCGATGAAGCGCACTTCTGGTTGAATGGCTACGTCAACAAACAAAACTGCCGCATTTGGAGTGAAGCTAATCCACCAGTGTATGTCGAAACACCGTTACATCCAGAAAAACTGGCTGTTTGGTGCACTTTATGGGCTGGTGGAATCCTTCGTCAAAAACGATGAAGGCCACAACCTTACAGTCTATGGTGATCGGTATAGAGCCATGATTACTAACTTTTTCATTCCTGAATTGAACAATCAGGATGTCCAGGAGCTGTGGTTCCAACAAGACGGCGCAACATGTCACACAGCTCGTGCCACAATCGATTTATTGAAAGGCTCGTTTGGTGACCGCCTAATTTCACGTTTTGGACCTGTGAATTGGCCTCCAAGATCTTGTGATTTAACACCGCTAGACTATTTTCTGTGGGGCTATGTAAAGTCTTTGGTCTATGCGGATAAGCCACAAACGCTTGACCATTTGGAAGACAACATTCGCCGTGTTATTGCCGATATACGGCCAGAAATGTTGGAAAAAGTCATCGAAAATTGGAAGTCGAGATTGGACTACATCCGAGCCAGCCGCGGCAGTCCTATGCCAGAAATCATATTTAAAATGTTATGCCACAAGATTATCTTTCGAATAAAAAAAATTCATGTCAATCGAATAATACATCGTTGTTTTATTGCAATTTAAAGTTCTATACCTCTCAAAAAACACCCTTTACATTAATTCGCTATACGAACTTAAACGCTGTTGCAGCTGAGGCTCACGGGGACGCATGCATTGATCTTAAATTTTTCATATTTTTTATTTAATTGTTTTACTCCAGCCTGACCGCAAAATATTCTAAACATCGTGAAATTTGAGAATGTTTTGTATTTCTCAAAAATTACTATTTAAATAATTAATTGCTTTTTTAACTTTTTTAACATGACGCAAAATCCTTCTACTTCTCCATTACGAGTATACTCGTCAATCACAGTTAACTTTTTAAAAGTTATGAAGTCGTTGCCACCAGTCCTCAAGTTGCTTTATAGGACTCCGTTAATAAACACACACACTCGTCAGAAAATAAGTCTAAGGGTACGATTTACGCAAACATTATTAATTTAAGGATTTTCAAAATTTTTTGGGTTGCCTACTATGCGTGTATTCTATGTCAAATAGATTTTGTGCTCAAAATTTCAGAAAAAGATAGCCATTTAATTTTTTTAAGGAAAAGACTTAAATTTTGTGAAGTGATTTTAAAATGCTACTCCTTCTCCCCCCCTACAGAAATTTACGTACACTCATGAAACTTCATTACACGTACGTAAAACTATGTATAACTATGTATGGGTTTTGCGATAACATGATTGGTATGCGTAGAATACTTTTTATGAATGTTTATTGAAAATGACTTAAAAAAATGTATAAATTCTGAATTCAATTATTTTTTAAAAAGTAAGTATATCTTTGAAAAAATGCATACCAGTTTTTGTTATACCTACTATTAGTAAGACGTAAAAAATACAAAGCATTAGGAAAAGTAGAAAAAAGCTTTAGCGTTTTTTAAATGAAGACAAACTAGTTATTTTATCTTTTTGAGATAAGTAAGTTTAAAATTATGATTAGCCATAAGGATGTGAATAAAAATGAACGTAAAAGCTATCATAATTCTGCGTTTTTTAAGTTTAGAGTTTTCAAATTTTGTGAGGTTATAGAAATGCATATAAAGAATAATTTAGGTTAAACAAATTCAGTGGCGCATACAGAGGGGTCCTAGGGGTCCTGACCTTCTCCCCCAAACCCTTGATTTTTTTCCGATTGGTTATAATTTTAAATATATAGTTCGTAAAATTTATTTATGTTTTTATTATTAATGATTAATTTTATTAATTAATGTTAATTGTTCATTAATAATTAGTTTTTTACTGTTTTTTGTTCCCGAAAATCGACAAAATCAAAAGGAGCATGATACCAGAATTGTGGACTTTCAGCCCTGGACCCCTCCCCTTGAAAAATTCCTGTGTGCGCTACTGAACAAATTAGATTTTATTCTGTGGTCGATTTTTGTCAATTAACTTGTACTGTTTCCCCTTAAAAATGATAAAATTCTGGAATTTACCCACACAGGACAGTGAAAATCTCATAAATTTTTTCAAGGCAAAGGCATTTTATCGAAATTTGTTACAAAAATCACGATATTTATTGTTTTATAATAAGAAGGAATTCAATGACTAAATTTGGTTTATATTTATGCATCTGAAATGAAGTTAGTAACAATTATAAATAGAAAGTAGTAGTATTGTATGCAGCTTGTATACTTTGTATCTCTCCTCCAAAATTGTCCTCTAAGTGTGATTTACGGCCGACTGACTGAACAGTATCATCATTCCCTGTAATATATAAATATACGAGTATTTCTATTTAAAATTACAATTCCCATTTTTTAGAAAACTTTCTTGCAGTTTTTTTTTTTTTTTTTTTTTTTTTTTTTTTGTATTTGTGAAAAGGGCATAATTTTTTTTAATGAGCATAGAGGTTTATAAGAGGTAAAAGCTTCTTTTTACACAATAAAGGCTTCTTTTAAGTTTTTAACATTTCTTAGGAGGGAAAATTCTACCTCGTTGAGTTTTGTTATGGCCCGTTGCTTTTGTAATTACCTGGTGTTTTGGAAAGAAAAAAAGTGTCAAGGGAACGTAATGATTTATTCATTTCCGTTGCTGGCCGCCGTCCAAAATTTTAACACAGGAAGCTGCAGAAATGCGGTGAGCAATTAACAAGTTAAATGAGACATTGTTTACCGTTCAGGGGACAAGCTCGCGAGAAATAGTTGTATTCTTAAAGAACTTTACCAAGCAAACTTTTACACCGATTTTTTACTTAAATTCCACTAGACATGCGAGAAGAAATTTTTTATCCTATAAAGCCTTTTTTTTTAAATTTTTTTCTCCTGTTTTTGTATCCTATTTTCTGATTTCCTAACCCTTATAGGACGATAATGTTGCTAAGAGTAAATATTAGTAGGTAACTGTTTATTTTGGTTTGTTTAAATGTAAAGTAAACAAGTAATATAAAAAAAATTAAGTCAATTCGTACTTAGATCAACAAAGAAAAATTTTATTTTAGCTACTTTTTATTAAGTAATTATAAGTAATATAAATATGTATATACATAGAACACACACACACAGAATCACAACATTAAGTGGTTTTTAATTTTTTATTCATTATCATCAAAGGATCGTATTGTCATCCAAAACAATCGTGTATATGAAATTTCAGTTCAACTGAATGCTTTAAAACGTGAGAAAAAAAATACCTTTTCGAATTTTGACACAAGTCGCCAAAAGGGTCGCTAAATAGCCAAAAATGATGCCAACGTGGCTGTATTTGTAATTATTTAAATAATTTGTTTTAATCAATTAATTTTTATTAATAATAACTAAATTATTGTATTGTCGTCCTCAATTTAGCGCTTTAAAATGTATTTTATTAACGATTGAAAATTCCACCAAGATAAATAAATAAAAAAAATATAGAGAGTGTGAGCAATAGTAGGAATTGAAGAAAAATCATAAAAAAAAATACAAAACAATGTGTATTTTTTTTTTTTTTTTTTTGGAATTTGATGGGAATAGAATTATTTCTCTAGAATCATTTGTCATTAGTCGGCATATGTACAAACTTAAAATTGTTAATGGCAACAGTAGAACTTACATGTTGTTCTAATTAAGTGAAAGAAAAAAAGCTTTGAGTTGTTATTCATGCTTTTTAGAGAATTTATGGCTACTAATAAATAACGAGATAATTTGTATTTACTATTACATCCTTTGTGTCTTATAAGGGATATTTTTGAGATTTTAAAACAATAGATTAAATTGGCTAATCACAATTCTTCTGATTTCGAATTCCATAACGGAACATCTGCTAAATGGTTTTCGAGTTCGTTTCTTCATCAGTATATTGCTTACAATGTTGCTTTTTAATGTCACACTAAGGAACAACAAATAGGGCTAGTGGTCGACAGAAATGTGTATTTCTTAATAAATTTAAACTGCCATTTCTTTAACTTCTTTCTATATTTGTCAAATGCATTGCAAATGAAAATATAGGTTTTCTGCGGTACAGCACTCCCCCAAGCATAAATCAATTTCTTCATATATCTTCAGTACTAATTGGTTTTTTGTTTTATTTTTTGTCTTTCCTGAACTCATTATTGACTTTTCTTGTTGACTTTTAGTATACAAAATAATGAATAAATAAATAATCTAATACTAGTTTTCATGAAAACAATATGAAAACACTTGAACAAATGTTGCACCATTGTCACTCGCATTAGATAGCTTTTGATACCCTGTATCAGTAAATCATCGTTTTACATTTCTAGGTATTTAAAAAAGTATGGTCTAATACGTAAGTATCCGAAAGATTACGGGATTAGCAAAACAAGAAAAATCGTTGATGTGCTCAACAGCATTTAGATTCGTACTTGTGCGAATTCATGTGGTGGTAACTACATAAAGAAGACTCATTCTTCACAATTTTGAATGCGTGCAATTATTGTGCTTTCGTTTATTTCAAGTGTTTGTGCTTTTTAAATATGGTATTCAACTCTAAATTTCCCCCCAATATGTGGACGGACTAATGTGGAAGAATTATGTGTGGGAATTTGTTTCCACGCATGGGCAAAAATGACACCATTTGGCAACTTTTTATTTTTTGGTGATATATTTTGGCTTAGCGAAATTGGTTGACGTTATAATAGAAAGTACCAGCTACAAGTAATGTAAAAAAAGTCGATTCCTACTTAGATCAACAAAGAAAATTTTTATTTTAGCTACTTTTTGTTAAAATAGTTACAATTATTATATAAATCTGACAGAATCACAACATTGAGTTGCAAAATAGAAAGCAATTTCCCTTGCAATTTGCCATTTTCCGTTCTATATAGGGTGTTGAACTATTATTTTTGTTTATTACTTTTTATTCATCAATTTAAATTAATTATTCATGTATGATAAAAAAAAATCACATTCTCAGAAATTAGACCATCCCACGTGGGATTCTAACCCGCGATATTTGGATTACAAGTCTAATGCGCTATACATTGCTCTATAGAGACACAACGAGCAATTTTCCATTCTATATACGATGTTGGACTATTAATTTTGTTTGTTACTATTCATTCATTTTTTAATTTAATTAATGAATTAATATTTGAAAAAACTGTATTAACATCAAGTGTCATACACTACAAGTTAAAAAAATGTATTTGAACTTGAATGGATGAATAAAAAAGTATTATATCCACAATTGAAAATTTGAACAAGATGCATATATGAATAAATGTGTATATATATATAGAGAGAGAGAGTGTGTGAACTCTCTCTCTCTCTCTCTCTCTCTCTCTTTCTTTCCTTTCTTTCTTTCTCTTTCTCTAATAGTAGGAATTGAAAAACTGGCGATAGTGAAATGGGCATGAACTGATTGGCTGGAAGCAAGTGATTGCATGTCATGTGATCGTGACTTCACATGAATCGAATCACAGCTGTCCCATAAATAATGAAAATAATTCTGATCCAATGAAACGTTTTTTTTTCTAAATATATTTATGCATGGTTCTAATAACTGATTTACTATAATGTAATAATTATTCATGAAAACTATTACAAAAATTTTGAATATGATTATGTATGTTTCGTGCTTTCAAAGTTACATTCTTAGAAAAGTGTGAATTTATATTTATATAATAATTTCTATTGCAATGATTTTTTAGACACAACTGAATAAACAACTGTGTTCCCCATAAAAAAAGTAAAAAAAAGTATTATATATTAATATAAATAGATTTAAAAAATGAAACTTGTCACACTATAATGAATGCCGCTCATCGATAACTGTTGTCTTCTTACCTTCAAGCGACTGAAAATAAATTACAAAAAAGAAAAGACTAAAATATTGCAAAACTGCAGAGAGATCTTTAAAGGAAACTCCTAACATGTAAGAATAACCAATTTATATTCATTAAATGTCCACCAAGCATTGAAAACAATTCTTAAACAAAATGATACTCTAAGCGCAAGACAAATTACTATCAACAGGAAAAAAAAGATACAGAGAACTCTTCTTAAAGGCTTAAATTTAAAAACATGAAAGAGGAATGGCGAATCAATAGGAGAAAAAAAAAGATTTCGAATAAAACAAATCTCTCTCATCTGCATTTCCTCACATGAACCCCTTACTGTCGGGTGATGTGGTCCGTGAAAACAATTTTTCCCTAAGCCCGTATCGATTGAAGACAATAGTAGGGAAATATGTTTCCTCGGGGACTCATTTAGTGTCTTCTTAGAAATCAGTGGAGCAGATTCTGCAAGAATTAAACCTCTGTCGGACTAAGAAGCGTAAACAAGTTATGCCTCCGCCTTTTTTTTCCTCGTCAGAGAAATAAACCCCGCCCCTTTTTATTTTTGAGGCTGTCCCTTAAGAACAAGAATTTGTCGGGGTTGTTCCTTAAACCAAGATCAAAAGAAGGTATCAAAGAAAAGAAACTTTGTCTGTGTCTGTACCATTTCTGTTGAGTAATGTTTCTTCTTAGAAAAAGTAATTTTATTGATTGTATCTCGCTGCTCTCGAATGAGAACCAAGTTCTGTCATTTCAAATCGAGGTAAGTGGCCGTTGTACTCCTGGGATCGTGGTTGCGACTTTAAAAAAAGATCCTGTATAAAAGTTTTAGAGTATTTATACTGTTACGTAGATCCGGGTTTCGAGGATTTTATGTAAAACAGTCACAAAGAAAAAAAAATAACAATTCTTTAAGAGCGATGATGCGAATTTATTATCAAAAATGCAATCCGTGAAATACCGGATTCAGCAGCAATATTCACAGAATAAATTCCAGAAGGTCTTGACACCTTCCACAGCACTCAAACACAATTATCAGTGTTTGAAATACAAGTATGTAAAGGATTATTCACAAGCACAGCCGAGCTAAATCAGCTATCGCTAGTCAAAACAACGCTCACTAATAGCTGGTTGAATTAAGAGTGACTCGTTAAGGCTAGCACCACTCTATTTATAGACCCGGCGGAAACTTCTAGAAAAATCCCCACGCGTCATAGAGCGTGCAATTATTGGAAAAATCCACTAATATCTAGAAGAATCCAAAGGATCCCAAACTCGTCAACATGGTCACCAATGACGCCAAAATGGTCACCAAAAAGGATGCCAACTTGGCTCTATCGCCAAGATTTCACTAAGTTCTCAATGAATCGCCACTATTGCGTAAGGAACGGTGTTTGCTTGTGAATAGTATAATTGTAAAAATAAAATAGATATAACATAGAGTAATATAAATGCATTTCACATCCAAATACAAATTATTTACACTATTTACACAAAATTCGTAACAATACCATCGATTTTGAGAAGAAATTGTATAAATTATCTTCCAAGGGATTTGAGATAGTATTCCGCTGAATAAAGCTACACTAACACTCTGTGACGTTTTCTGACTTCTTAAGTTACTTCCCTTTTGCAAACGTAGGCTACACTAATGACTCTTTTAAGGTGACTCTATATAGCTAACGTTGTCAGACACTCGTACCCATAACAAATAAATGTGCGTAACTCATAAACTTAGGTATTCATATACAAGCCATTGACCTTAGTAGAAGTGTTTATTTGATCCACCGTCTTAGCGGTTTCTGGCTACGCCGTGCATGCCTTAGACCAGGTGTACTCATTTTTTTCCCTTTGGGCCACAAACATATGGCAGATATTTCACCCGCGTCACAGCTTGAGAATTAATGGAAAAGACGATACAAGACCGAGGCAATATTGGACATTTAAAATGCGGAAAATTGATCGAAATATTATAGCTCATTTTTTGCCTTTTAATACTATACTAACCTCTATCAAACACATATACACAAAAAAAGTTTATTTTTAGGCATTTTTTACAGAGGTATGATGTAATTTCGGTTCCCTTTCATTCATGACCAAGCCCTTAGCTTACATTCTTTTTGTCCTACAAAGGAAGGTGCCATGTCATTTCATAATTTGATTTTTTCTTTTGGCCAAACCTCTAATGTTTTTATTTCAAGTAATTTATCAAATGCAGAATGGTAGCAAAGAGGACTTTTGACTAAATTTCCGACTGTAATCAGTATTATTTGTTTATTATTGTCCTCCATCCGGTATAGCGGTTAGCGACGCTGACTGCTGTGCCATAGGGCCTGGGTTCGAATCACGGAGAAGACATGGATGTTTTTTTAAATGTGTAGTGTCTTCGCGGCATGGGGGTACTCTAAACAAACGTCGAGCCGCAAGTCCTCTCGTGAGGTTGGTAGCAGAGGGTGAGAGGCCCCTAACCCCTGCTCCAGGGTGTTCTTCCTCAAAATTGGTTTGGAACCGAGCTAAATCATACTATCACATGTATGGTGCTCAAGGCTACGGCCTACCACAAGCGTACATGGCCCCTTGCCATGATGAATT
Organism: Trichonephila clavipes; assembly: GCA_019973935.1. Lineage (NCBI taxonomy): Eukaryota > Metazoa > Arthropoda > Arachnida > Araneae > Nephilidae > Trichonephila > Trichonephila clavipes. Next base: position 227,266 of record BMAU01000595.1, on the reverse strand, counting down.
TGGTGGGTCTCGATCTGACTACGTCAGACCGGTGGCATTAGCAACAACAACAACATTATTTGTTTATAATTAAAATTCAGTTTAACCCATAAAATAGTCACTACTCCTGTTTAGTTCGCTCTTTCACTGTTATTTGTTATTAATAACCAATACAGTTACAAATAGAAAAAAAAATCTTTCTGTTTGTACCCATACGACATCGACAGCAAACTGGACAGATTTGATTGCTTTATTGACAGAATTCCCCGTTAAATTTTCAATACATTGTTCTTAAATAATTAATTTTTTTAGCGCAATGGCTCATGTTGAGTATCGCTGCCTTAGACAAAGGGTGTCCAACCCAAATGACCTTGCGGGCAACATTATCTCGCAGGCCGCACGTAAAAATATGTACCTTTATATCACATTTTGAAACGAAAAAACATTTATTGAGTGAAAATTTAAAACAGAATGAATTATTATTGTGTTTATTATTTTTCATGTATACAGACATAGATAATATAATAATGTTTATGTAATATAATAATGCAATGATCAAATAATGTTTAAGAAAATGGCAACTGTAATATTTTAAATTACGGTGTTCCTTTTGAATTGATCTTTCGTTACTAATTCTTGTAATTTGATAGTGCTGTCATTCGCAAACGAATAAGTATACGTTGCCCTTTATCTTAACCGCCCTGAATATTTTTTTAAACTTTAAAAAATATCTCTGAGAGACTGCCTTTTGCTCTTTGGGCACTCCAAACAGAAAAGGAGGGCGAGAAATGAAAGTCGCACACACAGAGAATCATGTACCATCCATAGTAAAGGAATATGCATAATGTGCAATTCGGAATTTATTAAAGTAATTTACTATAGTAAAATCAACTGTAACTGTTTGATAAAATATAAACCTATTTTAATCTAAAGAACATTTCTATTATCAAAAAGGATTTATTTTAAAACAAGAAGAGGTAACAGGCAAATACATGGTAGATTATATATATAAATTTCCCCTCAAATAAATTTCAAAATAAAAAAAACTTTAAAAACCTGATATTTAAAATTTTCTTAAAAAGAGTCGGTGGGCCGCGTGTTGGACACCCCTGCCTTCCAAAATTGAGACGAAAGGAATCCCTATTCAGGCCAGGTCGTGAAGGGCTTTTATTCCTGTCCTTCTGTGTGCGACTTGCAAAAGGAGGCGCCACTGCAGGCGAATATTAACTCCCCCGACTACCGCCTTTCGATTAAATGAGCAATAATAGTATACGGTAGAAGGTCTTAGTCTAGACTCAAACATGACATAATAATTCAATTTTGCCACTGTATGTCATTTGTCATTTTTCTCGAAATTTACTTTATCAGATAATATAACCAGGAAAAACATTTGAAGATTAAAATTATTTGGATTGTGATCTTGTTGAGGCCAAGTCGAGAACGACACGAGGCCCCTCAGAGATCGAGACCCGGACCCAGTTTGCTTACGTCAGGGAGGGCGAATCATTGGCACACAGACCATCAATGGCACGCGACATAATATTTTGGACACGCCAGCGATCAAAATGATTTGTATTTTATAACAAAATAACAAAATTCATTATGAAACATTACGAACAAACGCGAGTGATTGGTCGTGGGGTAGCGGAGAGCACATTCGTTTGTTATTATCTCTTGGTTATTGCCTTAGTCACGTTTTGGACTACAGTTGCTTATGATGCAAAATTTGTCTGCGCCTTGCATAATCAATTTCGTTGACACAACTGTATTTTAAAGTTTATTTGTGTTATATTTACGATTTTCAACTGTTATTTAACAGGGTTAATTTAGCAAAAATACAAAAAGTTCAGGATAGTACGTGTAACAGAAAATCTCAACCGGAGATTCTAGAAATATGGCACAATTAGTAAAGACGACAAAGCGGTGTGTGTATATGTTCTGGAATAGTGGTATGCTGAATATATATATATAATATATATCGTCTGCAAAACGGCATTATGTGACAAATCACAAATCATTTTGTCAAAAAAGTGAACCACAGCAAAAATAATAAATTGCTCAGGAACTATTTGGCAGACGACTCCTGTTCAGCATGCATTCTACTAAAAGTAACATCTTACAATCCTAATATAAGTTGTCATTCAATCTACAATAACACAAGTCACATTAATCTTACTTTAATTTTAACGACGTGTGTAATTAAAAAAATTACAACTATCCAGTGCAAAAGGTATTTTTTTCGTATTAAATAATTTTGAGTTGTTAGTATTTACTTTTATTATTTTTCCAATAGACGCAAGTCAAAATTATTTGACGGCACGTCTATACCTCCTTAAACACTTCTGTAGAAAAAATGGCACGTTGGTTCGTAAAGGTTCGCCCCCCTGGTTTATGTCGTTAGAAGACCCTATAAGGATTATTGATGGATAATAAGAAATTCAAAAATTAAGAATTATGAATTTTTTTATGAGAAAATTCATAGTGTCCGTTTACCTATGTCCATCCTGATTTTTCGTAGAGCATTGGAAAATCTTGCTTCACGTTAGTTTTCGCGTGATATGACGAGGATATGCAAATGTTTGAGAAATTATTCTGAAACATTAAGCAAATTCAATTGTATTTTGCTCAATTAGTATAAATTTTATCAATTTTTTTTCTTTTCTGCCCCTCACCATTGAATTCTTAATTAAATTTCCTCATTATAGTGAAAAATATTTCGTCCATACAAATTTATTTTTTATAGTTGGACCCCGATTTAACGAATTAAACACGGGACCTAATACTTTTCTCTTAATTTCATGATTATTCGTTATATTGGGCTCCAAACAAAATACAAATTATTTTTGCATTTTTCATTTGGTAATTATATAATAAGCATTTATACAAAAAAATATCCTTTGGTAGAAATTACGAACTTTTTTTATTCAACATGTGACGTCTTACGCGTCTTTTCTTTAACAAGTCCTTTGGGTTCTTTGGGCCAGAATTAATGGCAACTCTTTTTCAACCAAATTCAAGAAACGAGAAGTGAAGAGATGCAAATAATATAGGATAAATATAGGATCTTAGAGTAAGCGTTATGGCAATGTAAAGGAATGTTCGACAATTGACGTGTGTTGTGGTATTGGATGATTATTGAAGTTCGTCATTCAAAGATTTAAGTTCTACGTGTCGTGGATAACATATTGGGGATCGATTAGAAGTTAAACGTAAAGCTACTTACCACTGTAGATAAAGACAAGTTTATTACAGAATAATATAAGGTAGGATTGATTACTTATTATTATTATATTTGAAGATTAGGCGGTTCAATTATTGATATAGGTCTGTATTATATTGTGTGTTGCGTATTGCGTCATCGTATATTATCTCATTCATTAAATTATAATATTATATTTGTTCAAAGTTTAAGTTGAATATCTTAATAAAGTCATATTAAGATAATGTTTGATTCTAGTTCTTACGATAACCCTACACCTCTAGCTCACGCTGATGCTTCGAGGGAGGTACTTCCAAGGGGAGGTACATCACAAACAGCTAAAAATACTTTTGTCCAATTTTTAATACCAGATATTTGGAAATTTTAAAATACTAATATATGTTTGACGGTCTTTTCGAACTCTGACTTGAAAGAGCTCTTTTTTTCGACTTAATGCAAAGAAGAAAATACTGCGTCATTTGCATCGTTTTCTGGATAAGGAATATTTCACAGTTTTCAAAACAGTGTAAAGTTTAAGAAAATGAAACATTTTGAAATGAGTCCTTTTCAATTCCTGCATCAGAATCGCGATTCATTGGCTCCAATAAATCAACGATTTTCTCAGCTTCCGTTGCACATATATTAGCAATCCTTCATCACGTATGATATAATCATTAAAATCTTGTTTGTCTCTCGTGAATTTCTTGTTCCAATGAAAACTCACACGATAGGTTACACTCATAATCTATCTGCACATGCTGAGTCTAATAATATGGTCTTCACCCGTTCTCGACGAAATTTGCTGCTTTTAAGCAGCATTTTTTGTTCCGGGCAAAGTGGATGCCATTCGAAGACAAAAAAAAACCCATTTTTTTCCTAATAATAACTAGTAACTTTTTTTAGCTATTGAAATAATTTAATTCCGGATTCACTATTCGTTAAATATGGTTTTTTTCTCCATTCCTACTATTAGCTCATACTTTCTATATATTTATTTATTTATCTTGGTGGAATTTTCAATCGTTAATAAAGTACATTTTAAAGCACTCAATTAAAGATGACAATACAATAAATTAATTGTAATTAATAAAAATTAGTTGATTCAAACAAATTATTTAAAGAATTACAAGTACAGCCACGTTGGCATCATTTTTAGTGACTTAGCGACCCTTTTGGCGACTTGTGTCAAAACTGGAAAGGGTTTTTCTTTCTTGCGGTTTAAAGCATTCGGTTGAACTGAAATTTTATATACACGATTGTTTTGGATGACAATACAGCAATATTTAATTATAACTAATGAAAATTAATTGATTAAAACTAATTATTTAAGGAATTACAAATACAACCTCTTTGGCATCATCTTTGGCGGCTTGTGTCAAAACATGAAAAAGTTTTTTCTCGCGTTTTAAAGCATTCAGTTAAACTGAAATTCTATTTACACGATTGTTATAAATGACATTACGACACTTTAATGATAATAAATAAAAATCAATTACCACTTAATTTTGGAATTCTGTCCTATGAATATACATATTTATATTAATTGTAACTATTTAATAAAAAGTAGTTAAAATAAAAATTTTCTTTGTTGATCTAAGTAGGAATTGAGTTAAAAAAATTTTATATCACCTGTTTACCTTCAATTTAATCAGGGAAAGGCAAATTCTTTAAATTGGGGCTCGGTAAATCGGAGTCCGACTGTTTTGGTGTTTCTTAATCAGGGGTTGGCCACTTGTGGTACGCGGTACTATTCTGAGTGGCACTCTACACTATTGAACAAATTTGAGTGAAAGGAAGTTAATTAATTTGTAATGGACCTTATTTGAGAAACATCTTCAGAATTTTGAACATTTATGGAATTACTAAGAAATCTGAAAGATAATTCTAAAGATAAATGTACAGCTATTTTGTCAATTATTGAATGCCATGGCTGAAAAGACTTAATGTTTGAAAAGAGAACATTGTTTGCATATACTCTGACTCCCACTTTTCATTCTACGTATATAAGTAAAAAATCTTTCCTCATTTGAAGAATATTTGGAGTCCTCAAATAAATGTTTAACTTCTGAATGCTCAGAATCGTGTCAAATTTAAAATCACAAATTATACCCCTGATTTTGCGATATAATGAGTGTTTTTTTTCCAGGTATAGAAGTTAAAGTTGGCCTTACTTTCCAAGATGGCGACCGATTTAACAGCTGTCAAGTAATTTATTCTCAGTTTGGTCTGGCAATTCATCAAAACGATCATCAAGCAAGGCGTAGATTCGTCGAATGGGCCCAAAACGAGATTGCCGTTGTTCCCGATTTTCATAAGCGAATTTTGTTTAGCGATGAAGCGCACTTCTGGTTGAATGGCTACGTCAACAAACAAAACTGCCGCATTTGGAGTGAAGCTAATCCACAAGTGTATGTCGAAACACCGTTACATCCAGAAAAATTGACTGTTTGGTGCGCTTTATGGGCTGGTGGAACCCTTCTTCAAAAACGATGAAGGCCACAACTTTACAGTCAATGGTGATCGGTATAGAGCCATGATTACTAACTTTTTCATTCCTGAATTGAACAATCAGGATGTTCAGGAGCTGTGGTTTCAACAAGACGGCGCAACATGTCACACAGCTCGTGCCACAATCGATTTATTGAAAGACTCGTTTGGTTACCGCCTAATTTCACGTTTTGGACCTGTGAATTGGCCTCCAAGATCTTGTGATTTAACACCGCTAGACTATTTTCTGTGGGGCTATGTAAAGTCTTTGGTCTATGCGGATAAGCCACAAACGCTTGACCATTTGGAAGACAACATTCACCGTGTTATTGCCGATATACGACCACAAATGTTGGAAAAAGTCATCGAAAATTGGACGTCCAGATTGGACTACATCCGAGCCAGCCGTGGCAGTCATATGCCAGAAATCATATTTAAAATGTAATGCCACAAGATTATCTTTCGAATAAAAAAATTAATGTCAATCGAATAATACATCGTTGTTTTATTGCAATTTAAATTTCTATACCTCTAAAAAAAACACCCTTTAGAAATACAGCAGAGTGCAAGCTCGAGGTTCGGATTAAAATTTTTATTTATTTTTTATTTAAGTATAACAAAACGGAATACTTATATTTTTAGTTGTTTATTTCTTATTCAGTTCCTACTCTATTATTTTACTCTATATATTTATTTATCTTTCTTGGTGGAATTTTCAATCGTTAATTAAATAATTTTAAAGTGCTCAATTGAGTTGAAATTTTATATACATGATTATTTTGGATGACAATACAATTATTTAATTAAAATTAATAAAAATTAATTAATAAAACTAATTATTTAAAGAATTCTAATACAGCCACGTTGGCATCATTTTTGGCGACTTGTATCAAAACTTGAAAAGATTTTTTTTCTCACGTTTTAAAGCATTCAGTTGAACTGAAATTTTATATATATATTATTTTGGATGACAATACGGTACTTAAATGATAATTAATAAAAATGAATTACCACTTAATATTCTGATTCTGTCATATGTATATACATATTTTTTTATTTGTAACTATTTAATAAAAAGTAGCTAAAATAAAATTTTTCTTTGTTGATCTTTGTAGGGATTGACTTAATTTTTTTTATATTACTTGTTTTAATAAATATGTTTAAAATACACAATATGTTTAGAATTTTAATTTTTTTTGTGTATGTGTGATGTAATAGATGCATTTTATGTTTATTTTTATGGTATGAAATATCTATAAATAATACAAAATTAATACATAATAAATCTATAAATACCTTTTTCAGGGATGGTGAACCAGTGGCACGTGTGCCACTGATGGCACGTGAAACAATATTGATAGCACTTAACCAATGAAAACGGTTTGATCTTTAGTCCAAAATAACAAATTTAATTCACCAAGACGGACCTCACGAGGGATCTCTTTCGCGCTTTCGGTGCTAAAAAGCATATTTTCATAAACAATATTACTAGAAGTACGTTACTAATTTGAAAAAAAATTATCAAAGATGTAGATATGCATGAGAAACCCGACGAAGAAAAAGAGTTGTAGAAGAATTTATTTCCGTAATTGATCCTTTAATCAAGAATTTTCAGCGAGATGTTCTCAGTTCAAGTAATGATCGGAAACGCTCAAGTTTATTATATACTCTGTGTGGTGTGATTTCATTTGATATAAACTTGATTTGAAGAATTTGAAATGCTTCTGATTGATTTTCTGTGTAGTTGTTCAATATGGATTTAAAAATTTATTGAAACGACGAAAAAGTTGGAATTGACTTAGAGTAAAAATGCCAATAATGAAAGCTTAGGAACATGGAATTCTATTCCAGATTCATTCACCTGTTAGAACAAAAAGGTCTGTCGCTGTCTGTCGCTGGGCATATGGCTCGCAAAGCCAGCTTCCCTCCCATGTCATAGTTAACGGTGTCTGATGGAGTAGCAGTCCTTGGTGGAAAAGGAACAACCTGATTGGTTGTTGGTACGTGGAGAGAGGGCGTGGCTATGAAGAACTTGGAAAGGAAGTCTGTAATAAGAAGCTGACTGATGCTATTATTATCTCATTTTCATCTACCTATGCCTACGAGTCATTGTTTTCAGTAATGAAAATAACATTAGAGACTCGCTTAGAAACCGTTTAACAGATGACTTCAATTCAGCATGCATTCTACCAAAAGTAATATCTTACGTTCCTAATATAAGCTATTTTCCATCTAATTTGCAACAATAAAAGTCACACTAATGTTACTTTAATGTGAATTTTTCGTATAACTAAAACATTTACTACTACTATACAATGTAAAATTTATTTTTTCGTAGTGAGTAAAGAGTTTTGAGTTGGTAATTAGTTTTATTATTTTCCCAATAATTACAAGTCAAAATTATTTGACGGCACGTCTATACCTCATTAAACATTTTTTTAGAAAAAATGGCACGTTGATCCATAAGGGTTCACCATCCCTGACCTATATCATTGACCTCTATTCTCTATAACTCTGCATGCATCATCCCCGGAATCGAATTGATTTAAGAATTTCTTACTGTGTGGCACGCTGAATCCTATTGGTAGATTGGTTTGACACGCGACAATTTACGGATTCCCGACCCCTGTTCTGAACCATTGTTAATTTTGGTTTATTGGATCATCTGTCTATCACACGGAAAACATAACAAAAAGTGAATGTACTAAAATATTTTCTATTGGAAGTTAATTTGGAGTCTTCAAAGATATCAAAAGCGAGAAGAAGTCTTGCAGAAGTTAAACACCTGTCAAATTAAGTAGCGCAAATAACTAATGTTCTCTTTCCCTCAGTGAAATAAGCCCTGGTTTTTTTAAGCTTCTGAAGATGTCTTTCCAGAGAAAATAAATAAACTTCTGCGGTTGTTCCGTCGCGGAACCTTACTTAAGATAAGAGTGTTCTCTCTCACCCGGTAATTGGAAAATAAACTAAAACATCAAAAGGAAAAGGTGTGGAAGGTTGAACCCTCCAGAACCATCCATTTGCGTCACCGGGGGAAATGTGGGAATTTGATTTCTCCTTCGATCCGGAGATACATTTTCTTTTGTTTCTATCACTGTCTCTGTTTTTAACACCTTTTTATAAGCTTCACTTGTATGTATCGGAATCTTTGAACTCAATTTTTACCCCCTTTAAAAGGTCAGATTAATTCGAAATTCAGCTCACTTATCCAGGACCGATTACAATACAATAATTTAATATTTTTGTTTCATTGTCCTGATCAGAGTCATCCAGATTAACCCTCTAAGTGGATACCTTCCTCCTGAAAAGTTATTCCGAAAGCGTTTTACTCTTATTTTGCTATTCCCTTCAAAAATGCAACAGACTTCAAATCTTTCCCCCTTTTAAAACTTGGGAGGTCGAAAGGGAACAGTTTTATGACTTAGTTCGGCGTCTTTGTTCAGTGAGAACCAGGATAGCAATCGTTTACAGCTAGCTGTTAAGCTGCCTTGGGCAATCTTGTATGAAAACCGTAGTTATACTCTGTCGTTTTCCCCATAGATTCAGTCACAGTAAAATTAAAACAAAATGAAGGGTAAAAAAAACATGAAATAAATGGCGTGTTAAAAGTTGAAAAATAGTTATATTTTCTTCAAACAAAATTTATTTTTCTGTTATTTTTTAAAAATTAAAAAAAAAATTGGTATTGCGATTTGAACCAGAAAAAAGCATCCTGTATTCATTTTTGAATATGAGAGTAAGAAAACGCGCTCACTTTCCTGTTTTTAAAAAAAGTTAAGAGGTAAAAAGAGTAAAGGCCTTATCTTTTTTTTAAACAATAAGACAATAAATGGTGCATACGATGATTATATTTATGAAATAAAACAGTTCTTTCTCTATTCAATTATATTTTTAATTTAGAATAACATAAAAAATGATTTCAATACTTTCAATTTATTTAAATTTAAATCATATAAATGATATTTTTATGTTAACTGAATATTTTTCGGAAAAAATTTAAATTTTCCTTCCTAGTGTTCTCTTTTTCGAACTTCTTGTATTAAATAAAAATTCCTTTTCTACATCGGCATTTGTGATGGACATAACACACATTCAGTCAATAATTTTTAATTTTAATGGGGGATATACTTCAAATGCGCATGACAGTACTTCTAACCATTTTCTACTCAAGTTAAATTTCTTATCTTTCTGTTTCTTTTATTACAAGGAAAAATGTCACACATCGATAACTACATTTTCACACAATTCAGTCATTACAAATTCTATTATGAGAAAAGTTCTCCCTAATTAATTTTGTCTTTCAAAACAGTACACTTAAAACAATTTTGTTCAGTGAAGTTAACCGACAGTTCCACAATGTATTCATACCAAATTTTAAAAACAAATTTAACACTTGGAAATGTATCCTGTATTAAATTTTTCAGTATACACAAATATTTCCTGCTGTAGGGAAGATATAGTATGAGAGAGATGTAGTGTGCGGTTGTGAAAGAATGTTTTCGTACGTGTAGACTATTTTTTAAAATTTAAATATCACTGAAGCTGATCATATAACTGCAAATGAGCCTTATTTTAATGTGTGCTGGTATCAAAGTAAAACACTTTACAATATTAAACAGCCTATGGGTTTATACTCAATATCAAACTATTCGCAAAATGGCTTACAACTTCTATTCAAATTGTAAAGAAACTGAAATATATAAATATATCTTACTGCAGTCAAAAATATTCATAATATGTAAGTATCCTATTTCTTCACTTATTTCTGTACATTTTAAAAACTGTAGCTGAATGCAATTTTTTATATTTATAAACGAGGCATAACAGCTCACACAGTCGTAAAAATGTCTTTATCATTTTTAAATATACTACTATAAAACGTATATGGATTGTAAGATCAGTTGTAAAATCCTAAAAGCTTTTAGAGGAGCTAAAAACATGTAATTTTGGATTGATCAAATTTTTAATATAATACACAAATATACATGTTATTAAGCAAATACATTTGAAAAATCAAACTTCCTTCTGAAATAAATGTAATTGAAAGAAAAATGTTTAATTGCAAATGAGTGGAAATGTTTATCTAAGGGGTATCCCCAAAGTGAGGTAATCCTCAAACTTAAGACTCAAACTCAGTGGCACAACAATCCATGAGGGCCAGGAACTACTTTGCCCATCATAATACACGTGACCATTGGACGCTGAGGTGCATGAACAGATGTCCCGATTTGGTGGTCTGTCTGAAGAGAGACCTTCAGTGTTTAAGACCCCAAGCAAGCTTGGTACTCATTTATCGACCCAATGTAGCGGGGATAAAAGGCAGAGTCGACCTTGCGCAGCCCGTTAATAGAACCCCAGACCTGTGGTGTGGAAGCACTATACACTACCACTCGATCCTATTCGGTGAAAATAAAATTTAATGTTAGAATCTTATATAAATCCCTAATGAATGAGGGAGTCCAAACTTTTTTTTTCATGTAAACTGTTTAGACGGAAATGGTTAATTATGAACATTTCGCAAGTTGCAAAAATTAAAATTAACCGTAATAGTTTACATAAATTTTTAAGGGTGCAATAGGTGTATTTCGGCTGCACGAATTAGTTTTAAAAGGAATACGGTTACGAAAAAGTATTACAAATCTATCTAAAGTAGGGTTGGTTACCTTACATATTGTCAAACACAACAATATATTGGAAGCCAATTCCACAATTCGTTGTTATAAAATGTATGGAAAATTACAAGATTTATTTTTGCATTTGTAATTTATATATATATATTTTTTCCTGGGAACTTTAAAAGCTAGAGCGGCATCCATCAAAACCGCGGTTCTCTCTCTGTTTTTCCAGATCGCCCCTGACCACGCCGGCTCTGCCATAGTAAGTGAAAATGCCGGATTTTGTTTGTCAAGATCATTTTATAGCAGACTGCATTTTTCATGTATTTTAGATGGTCGTTTTATATTTTCTACATCAATATCTTAATGTCTGAATTTAAAATTACATAAAATTCTTGACATTCGCATCAATGACCATGATAATTTTTATTAGTCGAACGATTCATCAAACGATTACATGACTAATATTAACATATTATTTTAACCATTTAATTAATATTAAGTATAACATAACGCACACAAATTTTCTGAACTTTAAAATAAATATTTCGAAAACTACTTCAGATATACTCAAAATTTTTCATTCCTATGCTTTAGCTTCTCAGTTTTGCTTCTATGTAAGAATTTATTGTAATTGTATATTCATCATTTTTTTAGTATATTTTTTGCTCTTAGCATGCAGTTTTCAACTGAATTGTATGAAATCTTCGAAATATATTAAAAGATACCAAAGAAGCTATATATAATAAAATTTGAAATTTTTATTATACTCAAACAATTGCTAAAACTTATGGTAAATAATTTTTAACTGCGCGATGCATTTTTTTTTTTCGAAATTTCAAATGGAATTTCTAACATAAAATTTCTAGCTTTATAAGGTCGAGATTTCAAAACATATCCAGATTTTAATTACTTATTCAGTTAGCCTTTAAAAAAGATAAATTTTGAGGTATTTTGTATAAATAGATATTTTTGAACAATATATAATTCGAATGTTTTTCAATAGCTCGAATTTAAAATTGATTTTTATGTTTATTTATATGCATAAATGTCTACTGTAAATGTTTCCGTATATTTTTGATTACCATTTATTCAAAGATTCAAGTTATAAAAAAAAAATGTGTGAAAATCTTCATTCATATTGTCTTTGATGTAAACTGAAGTTCAAGCACTTAAAATTCAAATATAATTCGGTGTATTTTAACAATATATAACTAGGCACTGTACTTAAACTTCCCCTGAACACTTGGGCTTTGAAATCTAAAAAACTAATAAATCTTAATTAGTTTTTTTTTTTCGTTATTGTTTTTATCAAAGTGTAAGAAAATGTTTCAAATGATTTGATGAAGTTTAAATTTATTCATTTTTAGTGGTTGGAAAATTGAAAAGGTTTCAAATTTTAAAGAGTTTGGTGTTTTATTAATTTTTCGGTATCTTATAATAAAATAATCATGTTTCAAAACTGAAAGCTTTGATTAAAATAAGAAAAATGAAGCGAAAGAATATACTTAAAAAAAAGATAATTTGTCTAACTATATAAAATAGCGAATTGCACTGATACGCCCTAACTTGTTACAGTTTCAAATTAATATGAAACCAAAAGGGAATTGTAACATATTTTACTTATGCGTTGGGACTTTTCAAAACTTTTAAAATACGAGGTAACAAATAAACACTTCCTGGGGTCTAAAGAAATTTCCCCCGATTTTTTACGATTGCCCCAGGCTCAAAAACACGGGGTTTCCTGCGAGCCATAAAACTTCCTATCAGTGTCCTGCTGTGTTGCTTCCACCGTCCCCAATTATCTTTCAAGAAGTTAAACTTTTAAAAGGGGGAAAGGATTTCAGAAAAGTGCGGCTAATCCGCTTTTGAAAACGTTACTTGAAGGCAGAAAAATCCGTGCAGTGCATTTTCGAAGCATCTTTACACTGACGGAATTTTTGTGCTATCCGCTTAGAGGGTTAATGATTTCCCAATTTCATATCCCATTTCCAGATTTGGCGACTAAAAGAGATTAAGTTACAACTTAGTTCGCTGAACTTTAAAAGGGTGCTTTCTTAGTGTTTTTAAACTATTATTTATTTCTGACGTACTTTAGTTTTAAAAAATTTAAAACTATATTAAAAATATTCGATGTGTGTTTAATACCTGTATATTAGTAAAAATAATTTTATACTTAATTCTAATCTACAATTCGGCCAGTATTATTATAGAATTGAAATCGCTTTGGATTATTGAATCGGGCAATAACTTGTTTATTGTTCTTGATTCGTCATGATCTGAGCATTTTTAATACATAATTTATATTATTTCATTCATAAGGGATTTAGAACTTCTATCAATTATGTATTATTTTTTTTCCTTTTCAGCTCTAAATAACGCTATGAATGAATTTCGTTTTTGTGGAACATGGCAAAAAAACTAGTACTTACTTCCAAGCACGCTTAGAGTTGCCAGTCCATTGGGTCGAAATTTATTTGTAATTTTTCAGTTTGCACCACATGGAAACCTCTAGCCTTTAACTATTTGAGCGATTGGTTAATTTTTTGGTTGATGTCTCCCACTTGCTCTTTGTAGTGAGTTTTTATGTCAATTCCCTAATTTTTTTGTTTTTTTCATGCAGGACAAAGGAATATATATGTATTAAAAATATTTAAAATAATTTATTAATTTCACTTACTACCTCATATTTTTAGGCAAGATCAGCAGACGGTTTTTTAAAAAAATTTAACACTAAATTGGCTGTTTTTAACAAAAATTTCATCTTGTGATGCCTAATTTGTTAATTTTCAGAATTTCATCAGGTGTAACCACTCGGTTTTTGCCGACACGCTGCTCCATCTTGGATTATCGTAAATTCACTAACTTACTAAAAAAAATTGCTATGGTGCTTCTACTATGGTGTAAGGCTAAAATTTATACTATTTGCTTCCAACACAGAGATGATCCTACCTCCTACGAAACCTCAGTGGGTGACGTAGTTAAACAGCTTTACCACCCGAGGCTAAAAGCACAAAATGTATACATACGTTCTCACTGACATATATATGCGTCATTACCACTCGAAATATTAAATCCACAGCCTTTATTGTTCAAAGCAATGTTTTGGGGTGGGATCCGGAGATTAAAAGTTATATTCGCGTCACACTCTAAAGCAACACGAGGGCTTTTGGTGGAATGCACAAGAGAACATGGCTCACCCGAAAGAGGTTTAGAGCTACAAAACCATCCCCCGGAAAACTAACACACCCGCATACAATCTTTATTGAGTAAAATCATAGTCTACATTTTATACGGTAGTACACATTAAATTGACATGTTACAAATTAAAGGTAAATGAAACTAAATAGTTACAGTCAAGTGACGAGGAAGAAACCTAAATTGGCTCCAACCTCTCCGAACTTTCACACCACGCCAATGGGAGGTCTTTGAGCCTCTTGTGCTTTAACGTGCATTCTCTTCTGCACGATGGTACTTCAGTGGCATAAGGAAACAAACCCGCAACTCATCGATTACAAGTTCGTGACTGTGACCACTCGGCTTTAGCGGAATTTGCAATCGAACGCTGTACACAACTTGAGTATCACTGTTAATAAATTTTGTGACCATGTGACCACCGAATTATTTTTCCCACTTGACAATTTGAAGACTTAACTTGAAATTCGTATATTTGGAATAAAAATAAGAAAAATTGTGATAAGTTCATATTTAGAATGTAGCTACCTGTATACCCGTTCTTCTCAAGGATAAATTAAAATTTTAAACGATACAGATTGAAGGATAAAGAAGTTTTTAATGAGGTAATTTTAAGTTAATTGCAAATTAAACAAAAAAAAAAGGTTTTTGCATATCTAAGTTGAACAAAAATACTGTATTTAAGTTTTAAGATAAAAATTATTTTTTGTAAAAGTTCATAACGCCCTGTAATTGTCTTGTGGAACGATTTTAGAAAACACCTTACGAAGTTGATCTCTGCTCAGCAAAAGTAACACATTGAATAGTGCAGAAGTTGGTATACTGTAGCGTCACCTGGTGGGGAGCTGCAACAAAGAGAATAGCACAAAAACCTTCTCAAAAAATACATGTACATGTGCCAATTTTCATAATCATCAGTTGAACGGTGTAGGAGTGATGCGATTTCATATATACAAACATCTTTTATATATAATATATAAATTCTCCTTGAAATGTCAAAGTAGAACAGTGTCATCTGACAGCTAGGTAATGAATGGCGTGGCGGTGTCAAGTTTGGAAAGGAGAGTGCAAGCTCAGGTGTCGTCCTTGCCACTTAATCATGGTTGAAAATTGAGTTTCGTCGCATCATGGCACTTCTTTACTGGGAAATTAGATGATTCGAGCCCCATTTATGTATCAGCCTGACATCGCGGATCCCCAAGATTTTGAACACCCCTCCCCGATTCCCAACACCAGATCCAGATGAGGGATTTATCTGTCCCTCAATAATCTGAAAACTGCCTCTGCTACTTACACATACTTTTTTAAATTCCTATGATTAGTTCAATCTCTCCCTATATATATATATATACATTTAAGTTTTTATAACCTAATTTTTTCCTACAGAATTTTTTCTTATTATTCCTCTCTATGAGAAGCATTATTGTTCTCTTTTAATAATAATTTCCTTTTACTTTATTGTCTAATTTATCTCCCACGTGTGTTAGTAATAGGCTCAATTTTTCAACATGGCTCTTTTTTATTATGTCGAAAATTTCTGATGTACGGGAAAGGTGGATCCATAAAGCATTGCTTAACCCTAAATCGCTGGCCTAATTCAGCGACAGCTCTAGAAATCATAAATCTCTTTTTTAATCCAAAGACTTTTTCATTTATTGTGTCTCTTGAACTTCAATTTCTTTCTTCTTTGACATTGTAGGTTATACAACTTTTTCCCATAGTATCTTATTTTATAATACAATCAAATTTTAAATCGTTAGTAAAATAAATTTTTTTTCATCTACTCAAGTTCAAATACATTTTTTTAAAACTTGTAAAGGAATGACACTTGATGTTAAGGCATTTTTCAAATATTAATTCATTAATTCTATTTAATTTGTGAATAAATAGTAACAAACAAAAATAATAGCACAACACCATATATAAAAAGGAAATACGCTCGTTGTGTCCGTGTAGCGCAATGGATAGCGCGTGTTAGAGTTCTAATCCAAAGGTCATGGGTTCGAATCCCCCTGGATAGCCTAATTTCTGAGCATGTGATTTCTTTTTGCTATATTATTTTAGTGCAATAATTAAATTTAATTAATGATTAAATAGTAACAAACAAAAATAATGGTTCAACGCCATATACAGAAAGGAAAATGAAAATTTTTCACTTTAAGAAAACAGATCATATATAATTAAAATATTACAGAATACTTAACCTTGAATGAGAGATCTTCGTTGACCCGCTAGAATGGCACTGGTGATCCTCAGAAGCCCAGTTTAAGGTTCACTGAGAGAGAGATAGACATAAAAACAATAATTGTAAATGTTAAAGAATTTTTTCTTTTTAAGTAGTTCGGTTATTCTTATGCTTTTAGTAAAAGAAGTGCTACGAAAATGTTCTATTAGAATGAAGCTCTTTAAAATTAACAGTTAATTCTTGAATTTTTTGCTCCTCGAGTTGGTGTGGTGTGGAAGCTGGGGGAGTAGGAGGTTGTATGTGTGATTCATCACAAAATAACCCTTGTGTATCCTCAAAGAACGACATTTGTAAGCGAACGATCGATCGATTCATCTGGTCAAAATGAGTGTTCTAATTACCATTAAAATGACTTTCATTCGTTTACAGTCGAATTGGATGTTTAATTAATTTTATCTAAGGTGAAAATGTTAAATTTTAAGGAAATGTACTATGGGTATATTGATGGAGATTTTTTCCCCTCAAAAGAATTAACTCCTATACAAAAAGGAGGAAACAAAACTCTGATCCATTACACTAAAACCAGGGTGGGGAACTGTTTTTGACTCATGGGCCACGTTGGGGGAGTTATGAATACCGTAGGGTTGTACCTTTTTAAAATGATTGCATTCATTATAAAAAATGATTAATACAAGTTAATTTAATTCATAATAGTAATATAGTCGGACACCTTTATATAACGAAGTCGCTAAATCCCGTAAAAAAGTTCGCTGTATGGAAAATTCCTTATATAGAGGTTCATCTTTTAATATACAGTATAAACCACATAAAATAAATTTGAAATTCATAAACAATGTTTACTAATAGTAATTATTCACACCTTTTTTTAATTAATATATGTTTATTTCATGTATCTTAACCAACAAAAAAGAAACAAACAACAAAAACTGCAAGGAAAACAAGGAAAAAAAATGTCGAAGAATTAACTGTACTTTTTCAATATTAAGAAAATAATTTTGCACTAAAATTAATGAATTTTCAGGAGATTTTATAAGTTAAAGCATACAAGAGAGAGTAATATTAAACATACGTTATTTTATAATTAGAACACGGGGCAACTCTACTGAGGGTTAAAGGGGATATCGAAGATGTTTCTAGTGAACCAGGCAATGGGAATTAAAGGTTGCACTTCTTGAATGAAACACCCAGAACTCTATTGCTCTCGGCGAGTTAGGATCTAATAAAACCAGTTCACGATTTATGACCAAAGTAAAATGTATTAAAGAGAGAATAACTTGAAATTTTTTCATAAATACTTTAAAAAAAAGAGAAAAAATTGAATCAGAAAAAAAAGTTCGTTGTATAGAAAATGCACTTCGCTATAGAGAGGTTATATAGAAAAATTCGCAATATAGAGGTCCGTTATATAGAGGTTTGACTGTATTTAATTAATAATATTAATATTTAATTAATAATTATTAATATTTTAAATCAATTTATTGTGCTAATTTCATTTTATCTATAGCTACAAGAACATTTAATTTTAGAACCGGTATAATGAGACATATGTACCGTATCATACTTTTCCACGATTTTTTTCTCTTTAAATGAGTGGCATGGCTTGTTCAGACTCTTAACTTTATGCCAGTAACTTTATGTCAGCCAACCTGCATCTATAGTATTTACTTTTGTTGATCTCCATGCAAAGAAACTTTGCGTACAAATATATGTTAACTAAAATATTAAAAAACAACTTCCTCACAAATTTTTTCATGCATAGAAATTTTTTAGTAGACAAAGAAAAGCAATAATGCAGTTAGTAGAAAAGTCAATGTCATAGCATTAAACATTTTCTTCTCTCTGTGAACTGACTCCAAGTCCATAAGTTCAAGCTGTGGCTCCTCGGGTGCTGCATTAATTTCAGAAGCAGTGGAAGACAAACCCCTGTACTGGCACATAATGAATCATATTCATCATTACACTCATTGTGAAAACGTTATTACTAATGAAATATGTCACTTATATAAGCATTGGAATCATGCTAAAATAAAATTTTTCTTTGTTGATCTAAGTAGGAATTGACTTAATTTTTTTATATTACTTGTTTTTTAATTAATATTCTTAAATTACAAATCATACACGTGTGATTATTATTTTTTTTCGTGATGAAGGAATAGCTATGTTGTTAATAAATGTCTTTAAATAATGCGAAATTAATATATAATAAAATTCTATATCTATAATCTTGACTTATATTCGCTAATTCTGCATGCATTTTATTGCGGGAATCGATCTGCTCCAAATTTTTCCTACAATGTGGCACCCTGAATCATATTGCTGGATTCTTTTGGCACGCTACAGCTACACATGATATGAGGGTACGTGCACAGTGTTTCCGGTATCCAAGTGTTCATGGTCAACTACTCGCGGCTGGCGCGATAAAATCACGGTTTCGAGCCCTAGTATCCCTGTAGATTCACAGTATAGAGGGCTGCTGCACGTTAGGTATGTTTTTTCTCGATGTCAATTGTGGTGCCATCTCGGGTGTCGTCTTCGTCACTTGACTAAAACTCAATTTTACAAGGTCCGTTGCCAATAGCATTTGTGTTGTTTCGGAGTGTGATGCTAATAAACTCTCACTCTTTCGTTTTTGTATGTAAATGTTACCGTTAAAGTTTTACGGTACCGTTAGTATTATAAAGCACATGTTACATCATCAGCGCACTGTAGCGCCATCTGTAAAAAATTTGTAAAAGCAGATATAGTCGAGCTGTACCCCCGACAAAAGCGGATGTAGGAATAAAGTAGGCTTAGCGTTGCGAAACTTGGATTTTTTACCTTACCTGTTTACAGTCCACTAAAAACAATCTTGACGAAACAGCATCGTTATTTCAAGAAGAAACTGGATAAGTCAGCTAAAGTATATAAAATTATTAAATTCTCTATGATTTAACTACGTATTTTATAGAATAACGATTACATGATCGTTAAAGTATGAAATACATCACTCTTAAGATCTTTGAACCAATTCTAGCTGTTTTTAGCCAGTTGTGAACCGCTTACAGCTGCTTTGCAATCAGTGTGTGAGCGTCTTTCATTACGTTGCTTTTAAATGTAGAATTTAGACGGTGTATTTATGTGTTAGCATATTAAATTTAATATTATTAAGAAGTATTTTTTGCACCTTTTTGTTTTCAAATAATGATTTCTACAGGAAAGGGACACCAACCTGTAAATAAGGAGGATTTAATGCAAGAGAGATTTGAATCTTTATTAAATAAGCGTGGGACATTGGAAAACAGTGCAACAATTACTCGTGAAAAATCATTAACTTTAATAGCAAAAGCAAGAAGTGCAAAAACAGTATAAAAAGAAGTACCGCGTGACTATTGGCTACAACAACATTATGATATCCTTGAAGCTTAAGGAGTGGAAAATTGGGCCAGTAAAAGATGCAATACATTCTCCCCCCTCCCCTTTCTGTTTCACTAATGTTAGCAATATGAGCAATAATAGATTATATCATATGTTATCCCTAATTGTTTATCAATTAATCATCCACAATAAGGATTGTTGTGAATTATCGCCCCCTGCGTGGGCGGAGCGTATCGGTCACTAAGCTCAAACCCACGGAAGGGGGGGGGGGTATCTCGACGAAAACCATATATAGGAGATCCTGCCTGTGAGTGAATCTTGAACCTGGCTTCAGCGCGTTTGGTCGCTGTTGTTTTTATCTCGGATATTTTCTGTTTTAAAATCTTGATCTTGGCTTCGGCGTTTCTATGAGTGCCTTTGTTTACTATAATATTGTCAGTCTAATATTTTAACTTGGTAATTTAAATTATTAAAATTTTTGTTTTATTCAAGTTTATTGTGTTACCATTAAATCCAGAAAAAAAACAAGCTTGGACTCCAGTATTACTTTTCAGAACAACACCCACACACAATACCAGTATATGCACCACCATACATATTTATATTTATGTTAAGGATAAAATGTATCTTTCGTGGGGCTTTAGCTGTTTATGATCAATTAATTTGTGAAATAACTTTGAAATTGTTTATTTTTTTACTTGAACGGATTACCATAGTTATTTTAAAGGATAATGAGTTCTTTCACAGAATAGGAATGAAATTTTTCATTTATTATATACTTTAACTGACTCGTGTAGTTAGTTCATGAAATACCTAGTGTTATAATATGTGATAACTGAATTATACTCATTAACGTTAATAAAAATATTAAATTATGTTACAAATAAGGATTGTGCAATACCGGTATACCGGGGTACCGAATACCGGTATTTTGAGCCATTTGTACAATTTTGTAATACCGTTATTTTGAGCCATTCGTACTATTTTTAATAGCGGTATTCACAAGTTTAAATACCGGGTTTTCGGTATTTAAAACTTAAGAAATTGTTTCCATTATATTTATATCTAACATAGCAAAATAGTATACGTTTTTGTTTGTGTGTCTCCCTAACCGGCGATATTAATTAGACTGGGGATATAAAGTTGCATCGTGCAATCAAGAGAAGTGATAAAAGAGAATCATCCAAGGAGGTGGGCCAAAACTGTCTTGTTACAAATCATAGCGATACTGCACACACGCAGGATTTGTAGTCTAATATTCGTATCTGTGAAAAGAAGGTTGTGGTTGTGAACAAAATGTGTAATATTTCGATATATTTTTAATTGCTGAATTTGTGATTCACATTGTATTTGCATATCATACTTATGGGTTCAAAATATTTTTCAGATTCATTATATATATATTCATAAATAATAGCCAATAATAATGAATAAGAATAACTTTGAAGAACGTTAGAAAATCATTTGGTAATACTTCGGTTTGGTTTCATTATTCATGTGATAAAAAGAATATGGTGGCACAGTGTAAATACGATGTTCCTTTTCTTTTTTGGGATTCATTATATACTGTTATAATTTATAAGTTACAAATTATTTTTGTGATATTTACACTCTCTAATAAAGCAACTGGCAAATAAAACAAAAAAACACCTGTGTTTTCTTTCTTTTTTCTAAAATTACTACTACCGGTATCCCGGTATTAAGATCTAATAAATACCGAATATCGGTATTAGATTTTTGGTCCGATATTGTATTCCCTAGTTACAAATAACACATGAAGTAGATTTTTTTAAAGGAAACGTAGTAATCTCACTTAAAACATGGCTTACTGCTTCATAAACATTAAACATGTTATAAATAGAACGCAATCTTTCCAAACAATCTTGAATAAAAATATTGTTCGACTTTTGCGTAAATGTTATAACATACTATGAGAAACTAATTAATTCTTATCTAATTACTTTCGGGTAGAAAGGGAAATTAAGTCATTTTAATTATTTTAACTTCCTGGACGGCGCAGAAACACAATTAGTGAGAAAATATTTCTTGAATCAAAATTATCTTAAATGATAGAGATGAGAGGGCAAAAATTGAGCGAACGAAATTACTAATTTTTTTTTATCCTTAGTTTTATAAATCACTCTACCTAGTACAAGCCTTGTGTTGCTTCAGTGTTATGTAAATCAAAAATCGCATGAAATCTACTTAGGGTAAAGTAATGGTAACATATGTATAAATTCAGTGCTTCACAAACTTTCAAACTTTGTGATCCAATTTTCAATCACAATTTTTATCGCGCCTATCCTCATACAATCAAGACGTATTGAATGCAATAATAATGTACTTTGACACTAAAGATACAATACAAATTTAATTATGAACCACACAAATTATCCAGATAAATATTAAATTTTGTATATTTTGTATATGAAAAATCTACGGAAGTCACTAGTAATTATTAAGTTTGTTATTAATTTAGTATTGCAAATTAATAATCAAATACATTGTACACTACTTATACATTTATGTAAATGGGTATTTTATTTTTTCAATTCCTATACTATTCGCTCACACTCTCTCTATATTTATTTATTTATCTTGGTGGAATTTTCAATCGCGTTAATAAAATACATTTTAAAGCGCTCAATTGAGCTGAAATTTTATTTACATGATTATTTTGGATAACAATACAATAATTTAATTTTATTAATAAAAATTAATTGATTAAAACTAATTATTTAAAGAATTTCTTATACAACCACGTTGGCATCAGTTTCGGCGACTTGTGTCAAAACATAAAAAATGTTTTTTTCTCACATTTTATTTTTGAGCTGCAATTTTCTACACACTATTGTTTTCGGTAAAAATGCGATAACTTAATTATAATTAATTGAAGTTAATTGATTGAAACTAATTAGATACAGTCACGTGATATTTTCATTTTTAGCGACTTGTGAGAAAAAAAATCTCTTAAAGTATTGACCCTTTTTAAAGTATTCAGTGGAACACACCACTGAAATTTTATATACACGATTGTTTTGGATGACAATACGATACTTTAAGGATAATGAATAAAAATTAACTACCCCTTAATGTTGTGATTCTGTCATATGTATACACTGGTGTGCAAAAATTAAGGAAGAGACGGTTTTTTTCAATATAATTTTGTACAAAAGCTTTCCAAATTAACACATTTAATACCGTAAGATCCCCAATACGTAAGGACATGTGTAATATGTAAGCAACACTTACTAAAAGAAAAATCAGAGGGATAAAAAGAAGCTTGATTGAAAAAGTAGCATGGAGCGCAATGCGACTGAAGGCCGAAACATCCTGTGATGGGTGTCCAGCAAGAAACATCCGGACTTTAGTAGGGGATATGATCTCCCATGACTGCTAGGCAGGTTTCACAGCGTCTGCCCATGCTGAGCATGAGGGTGTCAATGAGTTGTTGAGGCATTGCTGCCCATTCGTCTTGCAGCGCCAATCAAAACTCCCGAGTCGTTACCGGTGGTAAGGTACGAGCTGCCAAGCGTCTGCCTAGAAATTCCCATACATGCTCGATGGGATTGAGATCCGGAGATCGTGCCGGCCAATCCATACGTTCAATATCCTCACTATCTAAGAGCTGTTCGGCAGCTACTGTGCGATGACATGGTGCATTGTCGTCCATGAAAAGGAACTGCAGACCCATAGCGCCTCTTAAAAGACGCACATATGGAAGAAGAATCTCGTTACAATAACGGGTCCCGTTGACTGAACCTGCATCGAAGATGTGAAGGTCTGTACGACTACCAAGCATGATGCCTCCCCAAACGAGAACGCCGCGACCTCCGTACCTGTCCCTTTCAGTGATGTTCGAGGGATGATTGCGGCTTCCCCGCTAGATGAGTATGCTCAAACTGAATCTGCTCTCATCTGTAAAGAGTACTCGTCCCCATTCATTGTCTCTCCAATTCCGGCGTTCCCGGCACCACAGAGAATGCCTTCTCCGATGGGCAGGCGTTAAAGGTACACACCGTACAGGGCGTCGTGCAAACAGACCACCACCGTGCAGTCTTCTGGCCACGGTAAAACGCGATATCGGTCGTCCAGTCGCCTGTGTCGTGTGTCTAGCGATTTCTCCCGCTGTCTGCCGCCTGTTTCTTCTGGCCTGTAAGACAATGTACCGGTCATCTGCGGGTGTGGTTCCTCGTGGACGACCCCTACTGAACCCCCGGATAGTTGTTCCTGTAGTTTGAAATTGTCTCCAAAGTCGTGAAACGATGCTGTGAGCAATTCCAAACTCTGCAGCCACACTTGTCACACTGCGGCCTTCCTCCAACTTCCCAATGATTCGACCTCGGGTAAAAGCATCCAGATGTCGTCTAACAGATTGATTATTCGCCATTTCTCGCTGAGGCAGCAACTCGGTGTGATTTTAACTGCTATAAGGCATGCAATCTCTTTGCCAGAAATACTGATCTTACACCGACAACATGCTTTATACTACTCAGACACTCCCCCATTACGTCTACCTGCATATCTGCGCATGTGCTACCGTACATCACCTTACTTAATCTCCTGATTGGTCTTTCTGTCCGCTCTGCCTCTTCGTTCAGCTGATATGCTAATTTTTCGACTTCGTCCTTAATTTTTGCACACCAGTGTATATTTATATTAATTGTAGCTATTTAATAAAAAGTAGGTAAAATAAAAATTTTCTTTGCTAATCTAATTAGGAATTGACTTAAAAATATTTTTTTTATATTTTTTATTTTGTCAGAATGTATTTTGTTTTCTTTCAGTAAATTAGTAACTAATTTAAATCTTTTACTTTCATCTATTCCATATACTCGCCCCCTCCAACATTGGGATACCACGCCCCCTAGAGGGGCGCCCCACAGTTTGAGAAACGCTGTATTAATATCTATTGGTAAATAAAATTATAAAACGCAATACAATTTTTTTTTCGCTTTAAAACCTTCTTCGTAAAAGAAATGTTTATTATTAAATCAGAAAATCATAGAGAGTAAAACGCCTTGTAATTAGTCCTTTTTAATACTCGGAAGTACTTTTTTGGATGCCTGTGAATCCTACTTGTACAAACACCTTTTTCTCTCAATTACGAGTAGCACTTTAAAAAATTTTTTATTTAAAGTTATACATATCATTAAAAGTTCATAGGAAAAGATTCAATTTAATATGATATAAATATAATTATTTAAATACCCGTATCGTATGTGTGGATAGGGGGTGGGGGGTTAACTGGTGCGTTTTTCAGTAAACATTTTCCATTTTAAAAATTCGAAAAAATGTTATAGCTGGGGTACTCAAACTCCCCGTGGCGCAACCGTATGGCAGACACGAGTATTTTATGCGAGCCGCAACATAAGGATTAATGGGAAAAGACGCCATAAGAGTAATATTGGGGCACCATGGCAATATTGGAGACTTAAAATATAGAAAATTGATCAAAATATTAACTCATTTTTGGCTTTTAATACTATAAACACACATAAAAAAATACTTCGTTTTTATGCGCATTTTTTACTGAATTATTGGGTAGTTCGCTTTCCTTTCACATTCACAACCGTAAAAATAAAACAGAAACAAAATTGCGCCAAGTCATTCGTTAGTTTAATTTTTTTCCTTTTTTGACAAAGCCCCTCTTATTTCTATTTAAACATTAATTTATCAAATGCAGAATGGCAGCAAAGGGGAGTTTTGACTGAATTACGGACTGAAATTAGTATTACAGTTTGACCTCTATATAACGAAGTCGCTAAATTCCGAACAAAAAATTCGTTATATAGAGGTTCATCTTTCAATTTTTTTATGTAAACCACATAAAACAAATTTTAAATTCATAAAGATTATAAATTTAAAAAAGTATATATAATCATCCACACCACATTTCTAAGTTAACATATACTTATTTTATATATCTTGCCTATCAAAAAAAGAAAGAAAAAAACTGCAAGAGAAGTTTCTTGACGCCTTTATCCACTTCTTGAAGAATTAAATTTTTCTTTGATTTCTCAAGCACTTACGTTTTGACATTTTTGAGCTACAAGAAACGAAGTTCCAGTACGACTGATCAACAATACAAATGAAAGGAGACTAGTTTAAGAACACAAGACTCCACTGAGGATAAAAAGGGACATCGAAAATGTTTCCACTGAACTGGGCGCTTCTTGTTGCGCTTCATGGATGAAATGCCCAGAATTCCATTGTTCTCGTCGAGTTAGGCATCGAAAAAAAAACAGATCAAGAGTTACGACCACCATAAGATGTGCTAAAAGAGAATAACTTGAAATGTCCAGGAATACTTCAAAAATGGAGAGAAAAAAAATGGAATCACCAAAGAAAAAGTTCATTACATAGAAAATGAACTTCGCTATTGTGAGGTTGTTTTACGAAGAAATTCGTGAAATGTTCTTGGTTCCAGGAAAAAGTTCACTATATAGAAAAATTCGCGATATAAGTGTTTGTTAAATGGAGGTTCGACTGTATTTGTTTATAACTAAAAATCAGTTTCACCCATAAAACGGGTCACTACTCCAGTTCCTTCCCTGTTTCATTGTTATTACTAACCGTTACAGTTTCAAATACAAAAAAAAAAAAAAAAAGTGCAATTAGCACTCGTACGACATCAACAGCAAAATTGGTCGGTTTGATTGCTCGGGTGAGAAGATTTCCCGCAAAATTATTAATACATTGTTCTTAAATCAGCGCTTCTTAAAACTTTCAATACTGGCGCCCCCCTTTTCATTCACAATTTTTATCGCACCCCCTGTACATTAATAATGTACTGAATGCAATAATAATGCATTTTTTTGTCGCTAAAGCTCAAATACGCGATTTTAATTATAAACCGTACAAATTAATAACTTAAGTCAGTGTTTTTCAAACTTTTAATATTGGCAACCCAAAATTCAATCATAATTTTCATCGCGCCCCCCCTTCCCCTCCATACAAACAACTATACATTGAATTCAATAATACTATATTCTTAGTCTAAAGGTACAATACGACTTAAACCTCTAAAGTGCCCAGGCGTATATATACGTCTTATCCAACCCTTGCGTTAAATACTCCGGGCGTATATATACGTCTTTATAAAGTACGATACTTCTGTGCGCTGCTATCTTTAAAATTATTCCGAAGGTTTTGGAAGGCAATAAAAGGACCCCTTGACAGTGTTTGCGAAGGGTTACTTTTATCAGATTTCATTATTTATTTCTTTCCTAACCACCCCCTCTCTAAAACATCACATACGTATATCTACGGGGAGAACGGGGGCATTGGGGAGCGAATCGTGTAACTTTTAATCGACAGTTAAGGGATTATTTATAAACCGTACAAATTATCAAGATAAGTGTTAATTTTTGAAAAAAATTATTTATGAAAAGCCCATGGGGTAACTTAAACGTTCGTAACTTAGTATCGTCAAATTAATTATAAAATACATTGTGCAGTACTGATACATTTATAAGTGTACTATATCAGTGTAAATGTGCATTTCATTTTTTATTACGCCGGAATGTATTTTGCTCGTTTACTTTCAGTCATTTTCTTTGTTGTTCGTATACACTAGTATTTCGTGTTTCCCAATAAAAAAAATTAGTTGTGAAAGTTAACTAAGCAGATCTTTAAATTAGTCTAAATAGAATCTGAAATACACATTCAATTCACGTAAGGAAACATATAATGAATTGTTATTCTTAGATGTGTAATACAACACTAAGCTTAGAAATAAACAATTAAAACTTGGATTTATAGCCGACTGACCAGAACAGTTTGGAGGAAACAGTTGCGTCTAGTTGTGTCCGCATTGGCGGTGTCCTTTTACAGCTAATTAAGGTCAATGGCAATCTGTCTCTTAATTAAGAAGGTCGTAGCATTTTTCTAGGCTATTTATCGATTTTAATAAAATTTAAAACTCGAAAGCTTCGCTATAGGTATACAAATTCATTTACATTACCGTAAAATCCGGCGTATAACGCCCACTTTCAACACAAAAATGAGATCAAAACTTAAGGCGTCGGGGATATAAAAAAATAGCTTTCAAAATAACAAAAGAGATGAACATAATTTTTTTTTATTTCTGTAAGTATCGAAATACTGTTGATTTAAAAGAAATGACTTGCCTTGTGAACTTGAGAGTTGTGTAGTTCTAGAAATATACTATTTTTCAAAAGTCTGGGATAATACCTCGTATTCAAAACGTAAGAGGGCGCCATAAAAGCCAACGTTCACTCAAAACAAAAGAGCAATGTGTACTAATATTTCAGATTTCTTCGTTAAAAAGGTGGTACGGTGGCTATACCTAAAAATTTAGCTTGAAAGTCTAGGTGCGAGTTATACACCGGATTTTATGTCACTTGCTGCTTTGTCATCAAATTTACCACACCCCTTTTTTATTCAAATTGTTTTTCTTCCTGACATTTGATAGGTAGTTTTTAAATGTACCTATTAAATATATTATTCTCTTGCATACTAAACATATTAATCAAAGTGAATTACATTGTGAAATACATCACTCCCCTCTCCCCCTCCAGTAGGAGAGTGTACCTCCCCTCCCCCTGTCCACCGGACGGTGGACTAAGTCCCATTTTATAAATTGGATAAAGGTTCATGCTCATTGCTCAAATTGTAATTTATATGCCTTATTTAGTTTTATTTATTTGGTCTTTTTTGGCAAAATTCGTTCTTGGCACTACTCTTCAGCTAAATTCGTCACTGAAGCTGCATTGTCTAACACTCCAATCGCACTCTGGGAAGGAAACTGGGCTTCAAAATTACTTGAGGCAGTTAGTATCGCCTATAGGGTGCCGCACTAAAAAGTGATGCTAGCTCCTGCAGAATGTACTTGATCCGCAATGGTAAAAATACCAAGCAGCCCCTTCATTGATAAAATCTTCAGATTTTGATATACCTGCAGCTTTTTTACAGCTTCCTAGAAAGTTCAGTATTTAGTTCCGTTGATTGTGTTAACATATCATCGTATGAGACGAAGCCCTTCTTCTTACGTAACGATTCCAGTCCAGGCAATCGTTGCGATATTTTTCTGCGAAAGCTTGCAACAATGTAAAATCGCAATTACATTGGCGACATTATTCGAAACGAAGCACGTGGTTGCCAATTCGGCTTGTACGACACAAGCGAAATCGGGGGTACCAACTTGGCGAGTTATCTTGAACGTTTGCATTGTTGCTATAGTGCGTAATAAATTTATTGCAACATCGCAAAAAACGTTTTTTTATATATTACGGTAAATGTAATATTAGAACATAGAGGTCAAATTATAATGAACTTGGGATGAACGAACTACCCCACACTAGAGTGGGTTGTCCGGAAAGTTCGTCGGATTTTAAGGGAAGACTGAAGCGCAAAAGATTAAAATTTTAACGCTCATGTATTAAATTATATCGGTTTATTTCTGATCTACAACCCCTCTTTTGGAATTCGATTTCATTACTTTCATAGAGCCATAGAGGCGAGATCCACTGAAAATATCTTCTTCAGAACTGCAGAAATTTTGAAGGATGTTGATTGTTTTTTGAAAAATACTGATTTCTTTTTTCTCTATACTTATAAAAAGTTTAATGGATATCTCAAAATAATCATGCATTAGGAGACCAGTTCTTTAAGTCTAATTGTTTAGTTTAAAAAAATTTGACTAGAAAACAACTGTAAACAAGCCACTTTGCTGATAGTTACAGTCACATCTTAACGGATTCATCATCTGTGTAGTTTTTATTTTAAAGTATCGGAGTCATTCATAAGTTAAAAAAATGTAAACAATTGAGATGGGCGTATAATTTAAACAGCTGCCAGAGGCTGACAAGGTATTCAAAATTCTTTTTACTACCTTTAAAATAATTAAATTGCTTCAAAACCTCACTCAGTTATACTAGAGATATACTACATTTTAAACTAAACATTTTAAAAAATCGATATTTTCATCGATTTTTGGTACTTGAAAGGTGCCAAGTTCTCTTAAACTATCTTACAATTAAGCAATTATTCTTTGTTCGTTTCTCTCATAAGAACTTGTGTGCTAATTACAGAAATAATTTTTCTCATTTTTTTTAAGTTGAAATTTTGACTGGAAAATCGCTTTTCAGTGTAATAAAACAATTTTTCTTGTAATAATCGATTTATTTTATTTATCTGTTCCATTAAAACTAACCGAGCCTTGCAATAGCGTTCACCTTCAATGTTTAGACATCAAAATACATCATTTGAGTTTAATAAAGTAATGCTCAATTTAAAAGTCTTTTAACGCGTTATGCAAATACGACCGAAAATTCGAATTCCATTTGTGGTCAGATAAAGGTGGTATATGAAAATCGTAGACAACCTCTATTGTGTCTGACAAACTAATATAAATACAGCTGTTGTCAAGTAATATAAATGCAAATTACGAATTTATTCAATTATGTTTAGTTCTTGATCTCTTTCATTTTCGTTTTCATTTATTCTCTTTTTTTCCCCTGGAAAATAATTGAGTTGGTCAGAAATTTTACGTGAAAATACTCTTTAAAAATGGTTTATTAAGGTTTCCTATTTTAAGTGAGTATTTAATCAAAATATTGGTTTTTTGTTCATGATACATCTCTGAGATTATTGAATGATCCTGGTTGCTGACGTTTGTCAAGCGTTGTTGAGTCACACATGCGAGTCTTGGAGCTAGTAAATATCAACTACATCGGGGGTGGACGGACTTTTCCAGGGTACGGACTATTTTTAATGTTTTTAAGATATTACGGTCCACCCAGTGGCGTAGGTATGATCATTCTAAATTAAAATTGTATGCTTTATTTTCGTAACACTTGTTTTCGTCACTGTCCCCTCTTTTAAAAATATGACATTACTCCTAGACCTTGGAGTGTGGACGTATTCAATGCAGAGAGCAAAGAACATACGTGGACTTGTGAGAATCCCCCAGCATTCCATCCTGGACACCAAGAATGATTTGAGGCAAAGAACGACCAGACGACATTTTTACAATAACAAATTATATTTATTCACTCGAAACAATTATTAACCTTCTATTTACAAAGATTAATCAATATGTCTACGTTAATGGGATTGACCTTTACTATTAAATTAAATCACGAAATATGATACTAATCAACTATTAAACTCAATACCTGAAGGTATTACCGGAATAAGAAGATCGAGAGATATACGCAATTTGAATTAATAGCGCTCATTAAATTACCACTAACTTTATTATATATTTACTCTTATGATCCGATAATCTAGATTTAAATCTCGCCTTCCTTTTACTACCTCACTTTCCAGGTGTAACAAACTTTCCAATTGTAGGTCACTGCCAAATGATCAGCGAGACGCTAATCGCACAATCAACTTGAATCTTCTTAGAATACCGTCAACACCTATCTCTTGGCGTAATAGCCTACTGTTAACTTACAACACTCTCCTTAAATACTTTGACTAATTTGCATATCCCGGTTTCTTCTTTTAGAACTGGTTGGAAATATACGCGAATTTACAATCCCCAAAGACGCCTAAGAGTATTAGTGATAAAGTGCTGTACAGATCCGTCACAAACTGATGAAACCGAAACCGATGTATGTACTTAATTCCTTCGCTGCCGAGTTACGCACCATCGCGGGACATGACATCAACACGAAAATCCAATCTCGTGGAAGCGCGGGGTGTGGGATGATGTTTCAATAGCCAATCCCATGCTATCGCAAAAAGAGCTGGTCATCAGTATTTATTTTCCGCTTCAGTCGACGTGTGGAGAAAAATTCATTTATACGGCTGGCATAGCAGTGATAGCTTTTTTTCGCTACAGCTGCAGTTTCACTTGTTAAATGTCATGGTGTGCGTCCGATGAAGGTACATGTGTCATCCGCGCATTCGTTGAATCAATGGATTAAGAAAACACAGTCGCACCGATTGTGAAAAGTCATGTCTTCAGTCTACCCGACATCGATGCTCCATAAATGTTTCTTTTAATATACACGTCTTAAGTCTTAGTAGGCGGTCAACCCAAATGTCTTGGTGGTCCACTGGTCGATCGCGATAGACTTAATGCCCCTTTCTGCATTGTGTGGAGGAGCTCTGATACACGTTAAGACTACACAGTACCGTAAAAATTTCATAAATACCGAATGCTTTTGCATTTTCTTGTGACCTATATCGTTGGGAAGCTTGCCCCAAAATTTCAGATCTGACAACAAGTTAGTTTTTAAGACACTTGAAGTTTACCGAGATTAAGTTTTAGTTTCCGTTTCACATTTTAAAGCATTTTTCAATTCCTAAATTGAATTAATTAAAAAAAATATTTTTGATCACAATCAATTCTTTCAGTGTGAAATGTGTGGTAATTAATTTCAATTTTCTTTACTAAAGTAATCCTGCTTGATTATGTTTTGAGTTCTCACAGTAACTCAATTAAAATTGATTTTAAGGCCAATTTTTGTTTTAAAAATTAGTTTAGAAGCTTTATCACATTCTTTTTTCCGTTCTCTCTTCAGACAATTAAATCTCTCCAGCAGTGACATACAATACAATAGCTGTCGATATATCGCTAGAGTTACCTTCCAGGTTTTTCCGTATTTCCGTAAATTTATTGCTTCTTACATATATATATATATATATATATATATATATATATATATATATATATATATATATATATATATATATATATATAGTTCTGCAGATATTAGTTCTATAAGACCATTTAAAAATATCAATTTGCATACCCTCAAAAATTGACAAATTTGTACAGAGGTATAGAGCAGAGGTCGCCAAAGTGATGGTCCGTGAGAAATTTTCACTGATCCCCAGAAAAAAGTGGAATATATTTATTCACAACGTTAAATTATGTTTTAAGAGGCATTGAAACATAATTCATTACAATGCATGAAAAGTTATAAAAACACTACTTCATAGAATGCCATTTCATAGGAATGTATAATGCTAAAAGTTTGATATACTTAAATCACTTTTTAATTATTTTGTTTTACAGATTTTGTTTATTTTATTATCGTTTATTTATAAAGCTTTCATAATTTGGTTATAATTAATAGTTTCATTTTATTAACTAGGTACATTTTATGTGTTCTTAGCTCACAATTTTTTTATAAATATATTTAAAATTTAAAAATGCTATATTAGTGCTCCACGGGATTTAAATTATGAATTTACTGGTCCATGAGGTCAAAAAGTTAGGCGACTGCTGGTATAGAGTACTACTAAGAATGAACCGCGTACTTAAGGTTCCCGACAAATGCTCTAAAACTAGATTTTTCAATATGAAAGTAAACCAGATGTCTTCTCTTATCGTCTCAATAATTTCTTACAATTTTTAAAAGGAAAATCAATTACCTTTTGGTTCAGTTATGTATCCTGCTATCAGATGATTGAATACTGAATATGATTATTAACTATTAGAAAATATTGACTGATGGGAGCGAGTTCTTGCCGCAACACATGTGGAATGAAGTAGTGCTAAATAGTTCCTAAAGTTTACGTTTTGCCTGACTTATATTCGGAAGGTGAAATCCTAAAATCTTCACCAATGGCTCCAGTTGCAAAGTGTTAAAGGCTGAATTATTCCAATTGCTTAAAGGGATCGATAAACGAACGAAATTCCTTTTCTCTCGAATGTCACTTTTTCCTTCCCAGCCTATCAGTAAAACAGCTCGGTTTGCTCTAGAATCATTCCAAAGTAGCACCTCCCCTTCTCTTTCCACGCGCCACTGAATCACTTAGCTGTGAGAAAATGTTCTTTAAAATTCCCTTCAAGCCCCTTCTAGTGACAGATGATACCTTCACCACATAATATTTCCGAGTTAGAAGGGCATTTATCAGCCCGACCTTAAGAAAAAGAAAATAACAGGCTTAATAAGATGGGATTTTTAAAAAGATGCCCTCTATTTTTTTTTTTTGTTTTGAGCAGCAGCAGCGATAAAGGGGTCACCGATGCTTGATAAATAGAAGAACCAGATTTTTGAAAAGGAGGGATTTGCTGTTCGGAACATCTAAAGCTATTCATCATTTTTTAAGTGTGTGCTGATTTTAAAATTAACATGTTTTGCGTGCCAGCTTATTGATACTGTGAAATTGTACTGATAAAAACCAATGAAGCCTATTTTGTCTCTAAGGCAGTTCTTCTCAAACTTTCAATATTTGAGACCCAATATTCAATCATAATTTTCATTGCCCCCCTCCATACAATAACAATCTACTGAATTCAATTATACGGTTGAACCTGTTTTTCTGCGGTAGATAGGGACCGCATAAAAATAAACGCACAAAACAAAAATACAAGAAAATTTCATAAATTCGTACATATAACAAACTAATTCATGGAAATACAACATTTTTTTATGCGGTGGATAACGGACCGCATAAAAAAGTCGCATTTATAAAATCTGTTAATTATTTACGAAATTTAGGTAAGAGTGCTTCCATAACAAAATAATTAATTAAATATTACACATGGAAACATTTTAAAAACATATAGTTTCTCATTGTATATACGGATAAGTCTTTAAAATGCACATACATAATTCATATCTACTCATCGTAATCCAAAGTCCTGTAATGATTAAGTTCAAAATCGCTTTCGTCACTTGAAGGTGCAATTTCAATTGATTTATTTTTTGGCAACATAAAGTAAGAGATAAGTTTTGGGGACGAAGGATGGGTGGTCGGTTGCTTGTAAATGTCACGATAACCAGCTATACATGATTGAAGTCCTTTTTGGAATTTTATACTTTCTTAACTGGTATCTATTTTAAGAAAATGCTTTTCCAATTTGTTTGAAAGCTAGATCCTTGCATACTTTTATTCACTCTCAAAGAATCTGGCTTCTTGTCCGTGTTCATAATTTGTCAAATTATTGATAATGTCACTGTCATGAAAAGTTTCGTCTTCAATCAAGTGCGGGCTGCTGGAGCATTGAGAGAAAGCAACTGAATGTGCGTTGTCGGGAGATTGTTTATAACAAATGAATAGAGCGTCTTGAAGTGTCTTTATTTCAGGGGCGTAACGTACACTTCCATATCACGGGGGGGGCAGGACTCTAAGAGATCAAGGCTTGACTAACGCTAAATACGTATTTACCCAATTTATAAAATATTAAAGGCGAAACCTGACTTTCAGGGGGAAGGGGGTTCCTAACATTTTCCGTTACGCCACTAGTAAATAGATAGAAAACATTACAGTGGCGCCAAAGCCGTTGAAATTCATACCCCACATAAAAAAAGTATCGTGCATACAAAATCGCACAAAAAGGAAATCGCATAAAAAAAGACCGCACAAAAACAGGTTCGACTGTACTATACTTTGATGCTAAAGCTAGAAAACGACTTACACTTTCTAAGTGCCACCGGCTTATATAAACGTCTCACTCAGCCAAAGCATTATTTTCCTCTTTCGTATATATACGTCTTTCCGAAGTACGATGTTTTCTGTTTACTGCTATCCATAATGCAATAAAAGGAACCTGGCGGTGTAACCGGTGGCATTGGGAGCGAATTGAGTAACTTTTAAACGATAGTTAAAGGATTAACAGTAAACCGAGCAAATTATCAAGATAAGTGCTAATTTATGCATATAATTTTATATATGACAAGTCCGTGGGGTCATTGGTAATTAAACACACATGCTGTTCTTAACTTAGCATTGTTAAATTAATTATCAAATGCATTGTGTAGTACTGATATATTTATAAGTGAATTATATCAGTTTAAATGTGTATTTTTTTTTTTGTTATGTCAGAATGTGTTTTGCTTATCTTCAGTAAATTAGTATTTTTTTAAATCTTTTTTTTCTTAGACTTTTCAATGTGCTTGCGCCCCTCTCGTATGTTATAATGCCCCGCAATGGGGCGTACCCCTTAGTTTGAGAAAGGCTGCTCTAGAGATACATATTGTCACAGCGGTACTATACTTCATGATGATAACCATCGTTGAGAAAAATGACAATTGTAATGGCAGTCAAATTTTTAATGATTTACATCCTACTCTTTTTTTTTTCAATTCCTACTATTAGTTCACACTCTTTCTATATTTATTTATATATTTATCTTGGTGGAATTTTCAATCATTAATAAAATACATTTTAAAGCGCTCAATTGAGCTGAAATTTTATATACATGATTATTTTGGAATGATAATGCAATAATTTAATTTTCTTAATAAAATCAATTGATTGAAACGAATTATATTGAAAGAATTACAGATACCATCACGTTGGCATCATTTTAGCGACCCTTTTGGCGACTTGTGTCATAATTTGAAACGGTTATTTTTTCTCACGTTTTAAAACATTCATTTGAATTGAAATTTTCTATACACGATTGTTTTGGATGACAATACGATACTTTAATGATAATTAATAAAAATTACTTACCACTTAATGTTGTAATTCTGTCCTATGTGTATATACGTATTTATATTAATTGAAACTATTTGATAAAAAGTATCCAAAATACAATTTTTCTTTGTTGATCTAATTAGGAATTGACTTAAAAGTTTTTTTTTATATTACTTTTTTTTTACACGGTCTGAAATAATAAGGTGCACAAATTTAACGAATTTTTTTTTACACGAATTTTAAGCTCTAGCACTCGTATCCTCTAAATGAAGACGATTTGATCGAGTTCATCACAGTTCATGATAATGAAGATGTCTATACTGACAAAGTCGAAGGTGAAGTTTAGCTATTCACAGCTGATTTAATTCACGAGGGCCTGAAATTTGCTATAACTATGCAACAACATATTATAACTCATGATCCTGACGTTAACTTGCATAGAATTTACTTGATCTTGTATCTTGAGAAACGGAAAAGACAGCCGCTAGTAAGACTTGGTAACAACAAAAAAAACAAGCACTGTTAATAATGAACAAAATTCTTCATCTGAATTAAAACCGACAGTTGTGCTTAACATATCTGACACATTTGCTGATGATAGAACTTTGGATCCAGTTCGTAATAAACGTGCACTCTTCATATCAAGTAGGGATGAATATTTGTTAGTAATTTCATTTCTAATTTCAATTTGAATTTTTATATGTTGTATGTACTTATAGACTGAACTAATGTATGATAATGTATGTGAACTAATATGTTGTATGTACTTATAGACTGAACTAATGTATGATATGTAATGTATGTGAACTAATGTACTGTTCACTGTACACTAATTTTCATTTTTTTGCAACAAAAATGAATTGTCTTTGTTTCATAAATAAGCAACATGGATTTTATTATTACTTCTTTTGCACAGTTTTTTGGGAAAAATATTTAGACATTTTTCATCTTTCACGATTATTTAAATTTGTAGAACGTATCCCCAAATTTACCATAAGTCGCTTATTTTTTCCCCCGATTTTTTTTGCACGGATTTCTAAAGAACGCATCTACCATGCAAAAAAATGTTGGGTGTACATATATAATTATTAAATTATTTAAAAACAATCATACACACTGCCTGTTTTCTTGTGGATAAAACTAGCTTGAATTTATGTTTTACTACCTAAAAGAAAGTTTCCTTGAGTACGTTACTTGCTATCAACGTTTAATGCACTTACGTGAAAAATATACATTAATTTTGCTTAAAGCTCTTGTGCTCTCTCTAGATGTATTTCAGAAAATAAAATAAAACATCACTATTTTCGGAAGAAATATTTCCAAGCTCTATTCGAAACTCTATTTCTCTGTTCTCTGTTTTATGGGAGTAAATATTAGAACCAATATCGGATTATTCACACCATAGGGCCTGACTCTCAAATATTTTTTGCGTATTCTAGGACCCTCTTATTCTTTATATGGTACTTCATCATAGTTTTATTGAAATATCATGATGGCACATTCGACAAAGAAATTTATATCGTTCCAACATAGTCTCCTCTTGTTGCCTATGAAATATTTTAACAAATAGGTATAAATGATGTCTTCAACCCATACGCCGTTGAGTTTTCGTTGTTCGGTTTTCCCTCCAACATTGGTTTATTCCCCCGCTTCCTCCTAGGCGTTCTTTTTTTTGAAAAACGCGTATTAAAAAAGCTTCTCCACAGAAACGTGCGTTTAGTACAGTTGTTGCTCTTTAACACTAATCTAAATAAATAGTAAATAATAGTATATAATAAATAACTAATTCATTTAATTAAGTAGTAGTAAATTAATGAAACTTTTTTATAAGAATGCATATTTATATTTACGTAATATACAGATTTTTTTGCTTTGAAATTAGCTGAGAACAGAAGACAATTTTATCCCTTTTCGTCCATAATCATTCAAAATATCTGGCTCATCCTCACTCTCTGAATTTTTTGCAGAAAATCGTTGTCGCTATCGTCACTTTTATCATCAAAAATATCAGAATGTATCACTTCCGGAATCACTTGAAATCTGTCTCGCTTTTAGCTTTCAAAAGCCTAAAACTTGACGCCATTTCACACTTAAAATGAAGTACTAATCCTCGTGAAAAATTCTATTTTAATCTCTTTTAGTCTAGGGCTGACATCTTTAAGTGAAGGAAACAAATACTTTAGAACGTGATGCACGCGTTTGTACTGATTTAAACAGCGTAAAATCCAGACGGACGCGTGCAGCACGTCCTAAGATTTTCAAGGCCCAAAGGTCGGTGGTATAACAAGGTCCGAGGAAGAAGCAGACATGATCATAAAAATAGCTACTTTTATTCTATCTTTAGAACCTTATCAAGTACAATTTTACAACTTAATATGAAATTCTAACCCCTAACTGGAGAAACTAAATGAATGAAAGTATTTATCTGGAGTGAAAACTTCTAGTTAAGACCCTTCTCGAAACCTGATAGTTCGGTCAGTTCCAAGATTGATTACTTCCACTATTTCTGTTGGATTCTACTTCAACTATTAATCTCAAGATGTGCGTCCACCCAGTCGATGTTCACCTATTGCAATACTTGGATTTCACGCTTAAGGATCAACGCCTAACCACTAACCTACATACTCAACGACAGGCACTTAAATAGTATTTACATTTGCCTAAAATCAAGTCCTCTCCACGTAAAGTAATTTTTAAACTAAAATCACAGTTAAAGAATAGTTTCCCCTAGAGTATTAGTAGAACATACCGAATAGTACCGTTTACAAGACAAATCCTGTGAGCGAAATCAATGAAAATAAAATTTTAAAAAATCAAAAAGAGATACATTATGTTTCAGCATATAATTTTTAAATCAATTTATGTATTTCGTCTCTGAGCTAGTTAGAATTTTTATCAGCAGAATATCTCAATCGCATCCCAATTAACTCCGTATTTATTTTTTCACTTTCTCATTTCAAAGTTTACTTATATTATCAACACAATCAATCTCTTTAACGACATTTTTTTCGCCCGTTACCGTTTCCTGTAATGCCTTAAAACAAGATGTAAACAAACACAAAAGGAACCTTTTTTTTTTTCATTTTTCCGTAGAAATCTGTAATTATTAATTAATATTCCGGCTAATAATGATTCTTCAAATCCGGATTTAAATAAATCAGCTTCTACAAGAAATTAATTTTACATATTTTATAATTCATTTCTAGCGCATGTAGACTGTATTCATAAGGGAGAAGGTAAGCATTTTTTAAAACGATTAGTGAAAGGCTTAGAGTAAAATT
The DNA here is from genome assembly GCA_019973935.1 of Trichonephila clavipes. Classification (NCBI taxonomy): domain Eukaryota; kingdom Metazoa; phylum Arthropoda; class Arachnida; order Araneae; family Nephilidae; genus Trichonephila; species Trichonephila clavipes. The sequence continues at coordinate 187,597 of BMAU01000595.1, read as the reverse complement.
GTAATTGCATGCTTGTTCGCAACCTTAAAATATGAGTTAGTCAACTGAATGATACACATTTCAATTTTCTGTCTTATCAATATTCACTAGAGGATAACGATTTCATTAAGACGCAACATTGTGAAATAAAAATAATTTGCTTTCGTCAAATAAAGAATGATTGTGTGTGCTGCATTTTTGCATTAATTTATATCCAAGCATATTTGTTCCCTTTTTTTTAAAGCTAAGTGCCCTGCACTTTATGAATGAACTGATTTTTGGTTGAAAGATAATTAAATTCTTAATTTAAATGTATGATATATAAATTTTTCAAGTTCGTGGAACAAGAGGGGTTTGAACACATGTAATAAATTCCACATTTCGAACAACACGCCTGTCTGGTGGGACTTTATCCAATTAGCTGCCTAGAAGAAAGACAAAAGATCTTGAGGTGAATGGATTACTGTAAAATTTCAGTTCTGTGTTCAGAAAAAAGAAAAACAGTGAAAAAAATATTTTCATTGCTACTGTCCTTTTTTTCAATTACTACAGTTAGATCACTCTCTCTCGGCTATATATAAACAAGATATCATTATTACAGAAGAATTTTTCATTAAAGGAGAATGTTTTGAAAATAGGTAATTCTATGTTCATTTTTTGCCAAAAAAATTACATTTAAATAATTTATTACAGTAAAAATATTCTTAAAAAATTTTTTATATGCGTATTCTAATCTAAGTGACACTAAATACCTTATTTACTCGAGTCTAAGCCGCACTCATTTTCCAACGTTAATGCTACTGAAAATCGGAAGTGGCTTAGAATCGAAAGGAAAAATTCGTTGAATGGAGGCAATTAAAGCAATCACAAGTTCATGAATGTATTTGAGGTATCCGACTACGTTCGGAACCGTGATTTTGCAAAAGCGCATAAATGAATAATTTTCATGATATTTAGTGTCACTTAGATTAAAATATATGCATAAAATTGTTTTAAGGACATTTTGACAAAAAAATTTTATTCAAATACAATATTTAGGCAAAAAATTAACTTAAAATAATTTTTCTTCCAAATGTTCTCTTTTTATGAAAAATGCTTCTATTTATAATAATATTTTGCCTGTATATAGCTCAGACCTCTCTACAGAGGCTCAACGAGAATTTTTGAAATATATAACTTAGAAGTGGGATTCTTCATATTTTACGACAACAGAGGGGAGCAATTTTAAGAAAAAAACGCCAATAATTATTTCAATGGGTGGTAACTCTGAAAATAATGTGAATTTTTCAAAAATTTTAGTTGAGCCTCTGTAGAGAGGTTTGAACTATATACAGGCAAAATATTATTATAATAGAACAATTTTTCACAAAAGGAGAACATTCTAAGGAGAATATTCTAAGTTAATTTTTTGCCAGAATATTATATTTAAATATATTTTTTTTGTCAAAATATCCTTAAGGGGTGTTGGAAACCTCTCTCTCTCTATACTGACAATGTTAAATTGGCTCTTTTCGATGTACCTTTACTCAAAATCTGTTTTATGTACATGCTTGAAATTTTTCATACTATTAAAGTACATCTCTCTTATTATACTAAAATGAGCTTTTAGCTAATTTTGAATTTTTTAAGAAATTATGAAATATTTTATCAAACATTGCGAAATTTGACCCATTTTTTACTTAAAAAATTTGTAAAAATTAAATTTTTGAGTGTTTTAAAAAAAGCTCATTTTAGTATATATTAGACATCATTATAAATAATTCATGAAAAATTTCCATACCTGTGAGCAGTAGTTTGTCAGAAAAGAACATTAAAATTTACATTTTGAGATAAATTGATTTTAATGTATACAGTGAGACTTCTAATCGGCTGGGAAATAAAAAAATAAAAGGCTCAATTTAAAGTAAAAGATACATGTTTTGGTTCATATCAGTCGTTACACTATTAAGCAAAAACAAAGTAATTTGTTTACAATTTTCGCCATTAAAATGGGCGTGGCCCAAATTCAATGATTATTTAAAAATACGTTTTAAGGGCTTCTAAATACCCTAGAGGTTCAAGTAAGATATTTTTAGAAAGGTTAAAATCTATACAATTTGAAAATATAAAAATCTCAAATTGTCAAAAAAAATAAGATTTTAGCTTTCCAACACCCCTTAAAACAATTTTATGCATGTATTCTAATCTGAGTGACACTAAATATCATGAAAATTGTCCATTTATGCGCTTTTTTAAAATCACGGTTCCGAAGGTAGTCGGATACCTTAAAAGTTTCTATAATACCGGTAAAACAATTACCGTAAAATCCGGCGCATAACGCGCACCTGTGTATAACGCACACTTATATTTTCAAGCCTAATTTTTTTAAATTTTGAGGTCTATTCGCCGTATAACGCACACCCCCTGTTTTACGAAGAAATTTGTAATATTAGTGTCCATTGATTTTATGTTTTGAAGTCATTTGTTCGAGGTATTATCCCAGACTTTTGACAAAATATTTTTCTTCTAGAACTACACAACTCTTTTAGTTCAAAAGCAAGCCGTTCCTTTTAAATAAACAGTATTTAGACACATATAGAAGTAAAGAAAGAATTATGTTCACCTCTTTTGTTATTTTTAAAGCTATCGTCTTTATACCCGGCGTATAATGCGCACCCTTAAATCTCCGTCTTATTTTTTGTGTTAAATGTGCGCGTTATACGCCGGATTTTACGGTAATTATTCACTTATTAGTTCTCATTTTAAAAATATTTCAATTTCGTTAAAGTGGATATAGATAAACTATTTTTCATTTTTCACAAAAACTTCTTGAGAATTTGGGGTACGGCTTAGAATCTATGGCGGCTTAGATTCGAATAAATACGGTACTAAAAGAAATATTTGTTTGTACGCTTTCGCAAAATAACGGTTTCGAACGAAAGCGGATTCCTTAATATAAATCGGATATAAAAAATGTTTGGATAAAAATGTATCGTATTCCATAAAACGAACGGATAGGATGGAATGAGTACTTGATTTAATTTTGTGTAGGTTACAACTTCCGTTTTCTGTTGATTCACATATTCAGCGCCATGTAGTATGCAATTATTCATTTTTACGTTGAATTATTGCCGGCGGAACTCCTGATAAGTCATCGTAGGTTATTCCGCTGACATTTTGAATGTGGTGAAATGAAGAAAAGGAAACATTGACCTTCGAGGCACGTCAGAACTCATAACCCATTCCATTAACGCAATGCTTAAACAACGGCACATTTCTTTTTACTTCGTTGAAGCTGTATTGGAACGTTATTTGGGAAGCAGGTCCCATTTATGTTTTAAGGGAGGGGTTCTTAAACATTTCGGGATGGAGGCCCAATTTTTAACACACTTTTATTAGTTTCACCTGTTTGCAACAGAGTCTTTGAACTCGATTTTTACCCACTTTAAAAGGTCAAATTAATACGAAATTATGCACACTTGTCAAGGACCACGATGACAATACATTAATTTAATAATTTTGTTCCATTGTCCTAATTCCAGATTTGGCGCACAGAAGATTGTAACAATCCTAAAGTGAAAACGCTCATGGTTAATATAAAAATAACAATAACAAGTAATATAAAAAAAATTAAGTACTACTTAGATTAGCAAAGAAAAATTTTGTTTTAACTACTTTTTTATTAAATAGTTACAATTATAAATATGTATATACATAGGACAGAATCACAATACTAAGTGGTAATTAATTTTTATTAATTATCATTAAAGTATAGTATTGTCATCCAAAGCAACCGTGTATATAAAATTTCAGTTCAACTGAATGCTTTAAAACGTGAGGGAAAAAACCTTTTCATGTTTTGACACAAGTCACCAAAAGGGTCGCTAAGTCGCCAAAAATGATGACAACGTGGCTGTATTTGTAATTCTTTAAATAATTAGTTTTAATCAATTAATATGTATTAATTATAATTAAAAAATTACTGTATTGTCATCCAAAATAATAGCGTGCATAAAATTTCAGCTAAATTGAGGGCTTTAAAATGTATTTTATTAACGATTGAAAATTTCACAAAGACAAATAGAGAGTGTGAGCTAATAGTAGGAATTGAAAAAGTGTTCTTTATGTAAAAAAGGTGGATGCGTCAGCAATTTCTTAGTTCTATTAAATATATAAAAGCGTGTTTTTTTAAAAAAATTAAGCTATCATTTATTTGTTCAAAAACTTTGTGTGACCTCATTAGCATTGCACAAAAATTACAAACGTTTGGGTACTTCTATATGTGTTTTTTTATAGTATATTGTTTTGCTGTAATAAACTCATCCACGTAATAAGTATTACTTTGAATATAAAGATATAGAAATTTAATTGAAATATAAATAAATAAATAAAAAATGAACATAAAAACAAGTAATTATGCAATAAATTATATACAAATTATGATCTGTTAATTCAGTGTAGTCATTTCGAGTTCACTTCTGAGAGTATCACCTCATCTTAACGACATATGCAAGATTAAACTAACAATGAGAAGGATGTTTCGTATTATTTTTAATTTTGCTATAAATCTTGGAATAATAGTTAACACCACCGCTAGAAGGGCCTTGGACGTTGAATATGTCGTGGTTCAAACGTCCTCCCGTGGTGTGTTGAGGAAAAGAAAAGGGGTGCGCTATCTCATATATGGTCACTTGATCATGTGGTTCAAACTTACGCATAAAAATTCGGGAGTAGCTGAATAGTGCGGCGTTAATATTCACTCACTCAGTCACTTCCTCAATGTTCTTTACAATTGGTTCTATATATTTCAGTGTTTCTCAAACTTTCAATACTTGCGACCCAATATTAGATCATTATTTTCATCGCCCCCTTCGTGCTATAAGAATATATTGAATTCAATAAAACTATACTTTGACGCTAAAGCTACAGAAAATCTTTAACCTCTTAAGTGTCACTGGCGTATATAAACGTCTCTCTCAGCCAAAACGTTAATTGCCCTGGACGTATATATACGTCTTTCCGAAGTACGATGTGTTCAGTGCACTGCTATCCATAAAATTATTCCGAAGGCTTTGGAATGCAGTAAAAAGGTTTTTACAGTGTTTGCGAAGGATTTACTTAACTTTATTCCTTTTCTCTCCCCTCTCCCAATACATCCCATACACATGCCTTCCTAAACGGTGGCATTGAGGAGAGAATTGCGTACAATTTAATCAGCAGTGAAGGGGTTAATTATAAACAGTGAAAATTATTAAGATTAGTGTTAATATTTGCATACAAATTTATGCATGCCAAGTCCATGGAGTGACTGGTAATTATTAAACTGGTTCTTAACTTAGTATTGTTAAATTAATTATAAAATACATTGGGCTGTACTGATACATTTATAAGTGTATTATAACAGTGTAAATGTGTACTTTTTATTTGGTCATAATGTTGTTATTCAATAAATTAATATGTTCAAAAGAGAAAATCTTTTTTTTTTTCGACTTTTCAGTAGGCTCGTGCCCCCTCGTAGAGTTATCACGCCCCCTAGGGGGGAGCGCTCCACAGTTTGAGAAACGCTACTATACATAGATTTTATGGTTGCCAAAAACAAAAATGTCATCTCACATAAATAAGTTGTAGAAAAATGTATGCCATACTGGATATAGTATTACAGTTCCAGAAATTGTTGGAATTTTTTTTTTTTTTTTTTTTGCAACACCCAGCGAAAATTCTTCAAAGGTTTTCGTATTAAAAACGATTTGCAACCTGGAATCTGTTGATAACTCAAGAATTGTTTAATAATTCCTGGACTAACAGCAATATGTGTTAAACAAATAAAATGGATGGTTTTATTTTATTAGTCAGTCACAAAAGTCAAAAAGTTCTTCGTCCTATATATGTTCTTATCTTGATTAAAACAAATAAAATAGATGGTTTTATTTTATTTGTCAGTCAAAAGTCAAAAAAATCTTCGTCCTATATATATTCTTATCTTGATAATATTTCAGATACAAAGTGTAAACCATTTGTTAATGGCGAACAGGTTATTTTATGCACAAAGCTATATCAAAATTCCTAAAAATTTTCGCGACTTCCTCTAGGGTCCCAAATCTTAGTTTTATGAAACGCAGTTTACATTGCTGGATTGATTGAATATTAACGACTCAGTTTTTTGGCGACGGACCACGCCAGGTCAAGTGACGTGGACGACACCTGAGCTTGGCCCCCCCTCTCCCCACTCAACCACACCAACGTTTCACCTCGACAGATTTAACGTGCATCGCTGCCCTACACGGCGGGTCTTTTAGTGGTACTGGGCTCGAACCCGTGTTTCACTGGGTGGGAAGATCGTTTAAAAGCAGATTTCTTCATCACCCGCGGTTAATTTTCACTGGGCAAATTTTCGAAAAAAAAAAAATGCCTCGTCTGCTTTTTATTATAAAAAAACCCGTTATTTTTTTTGTTATTCTTGATACTTAAAACATTTCACTGATGTGTTTGATATTCATTTAATTAAAATTTTCTGAAATTGACGAATTTTTTCAAAAATTTAACTATGTCTTAAATTAAAAAGAAAATATGTATCTGTGACAATGCCTAAAATCACAAAAAATTTCTGAAATGTGGTAAACTCTTATATTTAACAGTTTGCAAAGTATGTAACCCTTTATATACCGACGGTACTTATATATACGTACCACTCACTTTAAAATTACATAGAATAACCAATTTTACGAATACTCTGGCGATACTTAGCAGGGATATTCTTTTAAGTCCACTCTTCCAAGATATATAGCAGCACGGGTTCTATGATGTGTATTTTAGCGGAGAAGGCGAATAGTTGTATAGCAGAAATTGCGATTTCGGCTGTCGGCGTTTTTAGTGGATTGTGCAGATTATCATTTTTATTCCGAAAAAGTAGCTAATGTCAAAATTTAAGTGTCTTATTTTTTTGTATGTTAATGAAGACCTTAGAAGACGACTTGACTATTTATTTTAAGTGGACAGTGCATATAATTAATTTTACAGTCGAATATCTTTAATTAATTAATTGGCTCAAACGGATTAAATTTCCCAAAGTTGAGTATTTTGTTTATGTTTCTCTTAATTTTCAATGTAATGACTGAAAAAAAAATATTGCATGAAAAAAACTTAAGTAAATTATAATGCGCTAGATAAAGGGTTAATTTGACTGCCATTTATCTTCGTGGCCATGGTTTTGCCTCGAGGTCAAGATGAAGAACTCGCAGCCGGTGTGCCATTTCGAGCCCAGTACCGCTGAAGACTCCCATGCTGAAGGGGCCGATGCATGTTAAATATGTCGAGGCTCAAAATGTCCTCCCATTGGTGTGGAAGTTGGGAGCGAAGGGTGCTAGCTCAGGTGTCGGCCTCATCACTTGACCATGGTTCAAAAATACGAAGTCTGTTGCCAAAAGCTCTCGAGTAGCTGAATGGTGCAACACACTTCCATTTAACATTTTTGAAGCCGGTATATATATGTATATTGTAGTCTTGTAAAACTAACCTCCTTTTTTCAATTCCTACTCTTAGTTCACTCTCTCCCTATATATATATATATATATATATAATTATATATATTATATATATATGTATATATTATATATATATATATAATTATATATATTATATATATATATATATATATATATATATATATATATATAATTATATATATTATATATATATGTATATATATATATATATATATAATTATATATATTATATATATATGTATATATTATATATATATATAATTATATATATTATATATATATATGTATATATTATATATATATATATATATAATTATATATATTATATATATATATATATATTATATATATATATATATATAATTATATATATTATATATATATATATATGTATATATTATATATATGTATATATTATATATATATATATATATATATATATAATTATATATATTATATATATATATATGTATATATTATATATATATATATATATATTATATATATATATATATATATATATATATTATATATATATATATATTATATATATTATATATATTATATATATATATATATATATATATATATATATATAAATTTCAAATTTTCAACCGTTAATAAAATATTTTTCATTCATCCACTCAAGTTCAAATACATTTTTTAAAACTTGTAAGTGGATGACACTTGATGTTAACACAGTTTTTTCAAATATTAATTCATTAAATAAATTTAATTAATGAATAAATAACAAATAAAAAGAATAGTACAACACACACCAAATATATAAGAAGGAAAATCGCTCATTGTGTCCCTGTAGTGCAATGGATAGCCCCCGTTGGACTTCTAATCCGAAGGTCGTGGGATCGTATCCCACGTGGAATGGCTTAATTTCTGAGAATGTGATTTCTTCTTGACTCTACTATTTTATTATAATAAAGGTCGAGTGGTAGCGTATCGAACTTCTACACCACAGGCCCGGATTCTACTTCCGGGCTGGGCAAGATAGACATCGCCTTTCCTCCCTACTGCAGCGGGTCGATAAATAAGTATCAAAAAAGCTTGCTAGGGGTCTTTAATCACTATGGGGTCTCGCTTCGAGCTGACCACCTGATCGGGACATCTGCTCATGCACCTCATTGCCCAATGCTCACGTATACTGGGATGGGCATAGTAGCCATTGACCTTTATGGGCTGTTGCGCCACTAATTTTGAGTTTATTTTATTAATATAATTAAATTTAATTAAAGAAGAAATAGTAACAAAAAATGGCCCAACATCCTATATAGAAAGGAGAAAGTGGGAAAATTGCAAGGAAATTCGCTTTCTATTTTGCCACTTAATATTGTGATTCTGTCATTTGTATATACATATTTATGTTAATTATAACTATTTAATAAAAAGTAACCCGAATAAGATTTTTCTTTGTTGACCTAAGTAGGAATTTACTTAATTTTTTTTATAATACTTGCTTAACTTGTATTTATTTATTTTTTATTATGAATGCAATCATTTTTAAAAGGTGGAACATCCTGGTATCCTCCGTTCCATCAATGTGACCCTCTAGTCAAAACAAGTTGCCCATCCCTGATTCAGATGATAGCGGAACAAAGTAATTTATCAAGGCAAAGCTGATTTTGTATTTCGACTGTAATTTTATCACAGAGAAAATATTGTTTATCCTGTATTCTTAAATTCAAATTGACAGTAGAATCTGTTTTTGTTCGGCTCTTTTTTTTATGCGATTACATTTTTGTGCTATGTACAATATGTTGTGTGCGCGATCTTTTTTTATGCGGTATATGAATTTCGCCATGTTTTTTTCTATGCACATATGTGTGTCGCAGGGAAATGGCAAAATTAGGAATTTCATCAAATCTTTGAAAGAGATGATCCATTGACGGGAGATGTTAAAATAAAGTATCTTCAGTGTCATTTCCCTGATGAAAGTTTGTGATTTTATCAAATCTCTGAACTGTTTCAATGAAATGATGAAATGAACTAGTCAGGATTTGCATTCGCTAAATGCTATACAAGGGGCGGAGCACCTGGGGGGGATCGAGTCATTGCACTTCCTAACCATAACATGTAAGTATTTATGAAATTTTCGAATATTTTTTGTGGGTTTTTTTATGCAGACCCTATCTACTGCACAAACGCTGTATTGTTTATTAAAATATCGCTTCTATTGTTAACACATTCCGTATAGAAAGGAATCCCCCCCCCAATTAATATATAGACATTTTCGGGAACAAAACACGTTAAGCACTTAATTAACGTAACCATATGCATAACGAAACACTCTCGGTAGCTATATTTCGTGCAATAAGTAAGTTTCACCTTATCAATGGCGCGAAAGGGATTAATATAAGAGAGATATCGTGTATTATTATATTTCGTAGTCTCGACAGACCGCAGTCCACCACTGCAATCAATTAGCCTGTCAGGCACTTGACAGGTGAAGAGAAAGAAAATATATAAATTAGGTCACGTCTGGACAGCAGTCTCAATTGTCTGGCTTAGGAACCGAGGGTTAAGTCATTTCTCTAAACGTTCTAATACAGTTATAAGTTAATTTTGGACCAACTAATGAAATATATTCAGCCATTTAAGATCTAAATTTAGTGATCGGGGAAAATTAGGATAATATTGTGAAGAAGTACATCACATAAATTGTAATATGTTACTTTTAATGTAAGGTTTGTTGAATAGAAGCAGATTTGAATCCATTGTAACCGAAATCTCCGATAATGGTCACTGTTTCTCCTGATTAAAAAATGGTACCTTACAATTGAACAGGGTTCTTATTCTCCTTCTTAAGTAAAATAGATACAAAATGCTTTAAATTAGCAACGAAATATTTAATAAAAAAAAGGAAGGAAGTAGTAGAGGACCCTTTTTAGTAGTAGTAGTAGTAGAGTAAGAGAGAGTAGTTGAGGAACTACGTAGAAAGTAGTAGTAGAGAGTAAGAGAGAGTAGTTGAGGAACCACGTAAAAAGTAGTAGTAGAGAGTAAGAGAGAGTAGTTGAGGAACCACGTAGAAAGTAGTAGTAGAGAGTAAGAGAGAGTAGTTGAGGAACCACGTAGAAAGTAGTAGTAGAGAGTAAGAGAGTAGTTGAGGAACCACGTAGAAAGTAGTAGTAGAGAGTAAGAGATAGTAGTTGAGGAACCACGTAGAAAGTAGTAGTAGAGAGTAAGAGAGAGTAGTTGAGGAACCACGTAGAAAGTAGTAGTAGATGAGTAGAAAGTAGTAGAGATGACCCAATTTTATGAAGGATTGGTATTACAATTTTAAAACGGTCATCTTTCGGTTTGCTTATATTTGCGTCGCACTACAAAGTTGCACGAGGGCTATTGGTGACGGACATCGTAATTTTGAGCCGTGGTCATGTGACGAGGATGACACCTGAGCTGGCTATCCTTCTCTCCTAACTTTCAATCCACACCATTGGGAAGACGTTTGAGCCTCGACAGATTTAACGTGCATGGTCCTCCTCTACACGGCGGTCTACAGCGCTATTAAGCTCGAACTCATGACATGCCTGCCAACAGTCTTTGACCTTGAACACTAGGTGAACACTAGGCTACCGCGGCTCCAAACCGACCAAAACTGGTGTAGCCGCGGTGGCTATGATCACGAACTCATGAGCGGCATTTCACGGGTTCGAGCCTAGTACCGTTAAAGGCCCATTGTTTCATTGGGCCAATGCACGTTAAATTTGTCGATCTTAGAGTCCAACCATTGGCGTGGTGAGGCAATTTCGAGAGGAGAGGGGCAGTTTAGGTGTATTTCTCGTCTCTCGACCGAGGCTGAAAATTACGAGGTCCATTGCCTTAGTCTTCGGGTTGCTTTATAATGCGGTATTGTTATAACTGTCACTCACTCGACCAAATAGAGAATTTTTACATGTCCATTCTCCCGTTTATCTCTATATATAAGAACACGAAGAGTGACACACTCACTCATCAAGATATCACCGGATCTATTAGAACCACAGACTTGAAATTTGTCATGCGTGTTTCTTTTGTTGAGTAGAATTCCACTAAGAACGAGTTTTACGAAAATTGACTTCAAAGAAGGGTTGCGGGGATGTCATGGACCAAAATTCTCATGTTTGAACACCTTCAGACTTGAAATTTGCTATTTATTTTATTTTATTGAGTAGCAATTCGCTTAGAATAGTTTATTTCTTCCGGAAATAGAATTTCCAAGCGGTTTTTCGGGAAGCTTTGGGGGAGTTATAAAAATGTCCGGTCATTGAACAATTAGATCTTCAGACAGGAAATCTTACAGGAATGTTTCTTTTATTAAGCAGAGGTTCTCTAAAAATATAATTTGAGATATTATTGTACTCCAAGAAGGGTTGCTACAAGGGCAAAAATAAAAAAATATACATCTGTTTCAGAAATTAAAGTCCTGCCCTCTTTAAATCAAGATATGAGGAATATTAGAAGGTGTTTGATTAAACCGGATTTTAATGTCGGGTATCAATAAAAAAAAATGGTCTTATAGTATTATGAAATACCCAACAACGTGGGAGGTAATGGCTAGTGATGCATAATCTGGATTTTACGTATTGTCCTTCAAAAACAACTTTAATTATACTTGCGGTTTCCTGATTCTTAATTAAATGGTTATAAACAAGTTTTCGAAAAAATATTTATTTTAGATTAAAAGGATTATCGTAGATTAACAAAGTTAATTGAAAATGATTAAATAAATATATATTCTTGAATTGTATTCGTATTTACACACACATCTTTTAACCTTATTTGAAAGATATTATCATTTGAGATATTTTATAAAATGTTGTGTTTTTTTTTAATTTTCTGTGAATGATGAATTCAATAAATTACACGCGATAGTTGGAAAAAGTATTTCGCATACTTTAAAAAATAAAACTAATGTAACTATGACTGTGATTGTATACTACACGTATATTAAGCTTGCTAATGTTTAAAACCTATGTATACGTTTCCGAGATAAAAAAAATTAAATTAAATTAAATTACATTTTTCAATTCCTATTAGCTCACACTCTCCATATATTTATTTATTTATTTATCTTCGTGGAATTTTCAATCGTTAAAAAATACATTTTAAAGGGCTCAATTGAGCAGCAATTTTATATGCACTATTATTTTGGATGACAATACAGTAATTTAATTATAATTAATTAAAATTAATTGACTGAAACTAATTATTTAACGAATTACAGATACAGCCACGCTGGTTTGATTTTTAGCGACTTGGATGAAAACTTTAAAAGGTTTTTTTCTCCTCACGTTTTAAAGCATTCAGTTGAACTGAAATTTTATATACACAATTGTTTTGGATGACAATACGATAGTTTAATGATAATTAATAAAAATTAATTACCATTTAATGTTTTGATTCCGTCCTATGGTATATACATATTTATATTAATTGTAATTATTTAATAAAACTTAGCTAAAAGAAAACTTTTGTTTGATCTAAGTAGGAATTGACTTAATTTTTTTATGTATTACTTTTGTTTATGACTGATTCAAAATTTATTTCTACTGGATCAGAGGTCGGCCGAAAAATATTTGCGGTTGTTCAGACTTCTGTCTCTATGTATTAAAAAATAATTGTTTCGTAAAACTATTGTTTCTCTTTTTTTTCTATTTATAATAAACTGCTGAAAACATTTAATTGTATTTTACGTGATAAATCCTATTTATTTAATCGGTACAGGTGAACAGCTACAAAATAACTACCTGAAATGGAATCATTAACATTTTATGCATGGAATAGTTTACCTGAAACATTTGATGCGATGAAAAATAAAAACTACCATACCATTTTTTGTTCCCACACTATTTGTTTCTAGGTATTTATGGAGCCACGATAGCCTAGTAGTCAAGGTCACGGACTCGTGGTTGGCGTGTCATGAGTTCAAGCCTAGTAGTGCTGATGGCCCACCGTGTAGAAGAGCCGTTGCATGTTAAATCTGTCAAGGCTCTTCCCTTTTGGTGTTCTGTAGAAGTTAAAAGACTGAGTGCAGGTTCTCTCAGGTGTCGTCCCAGTTATTTGATCATGGTTCAAATTTACGTGGTCCATCGTCAATAGCCCTCGTGCTGTTTTATAGTTTGACGTAAATATAACGCATTCCTGCTCAAACGTATGTGGCTCTTTATAACAAGTAATATTAAAAAAAGATCATTCCTACTTCGTTTGAAAACCTTACTGGCGCCATCTGTTACAGATAAATCTAACTGCTTCGGAAATAACGCATAATAAATTTAAAATTAAAAAATAAACTGTAATTTACGAATTTTAATATTTGAAAGCACTTTATTAACATCGTCATCCATTACAATTTTTAAAAAATGTATTTGAACTTGAATGGATGAATAAAAAGTATTTTATTAAGGGTTGAAAATTTGAACAAGATATATATATATATATATATATATATATATATATATATATATATATATATATATATATATATAAGAGAGAGAGTGAGAGAGAGAATGAATTATATAATAATAAGAATTGAAAAATAACACTTTGTGTAAATGGCTAATAACAGCATTAACATATTAAAACCCAATCAAATATTCAACAAACTATACAAAGATGAAATTTTGAGCCGTATTATTATGCCAGGAACTAAACATCTTAGCTCCCCAGTTTAAATAGAATGAGGCATCTTTCACTTCCAAAAATAATTAGTAATTCGAAAGGGCGCCCTGTTTTAAATGTTAACCACGTACGGCAGAAATTTGGCGGCAATTCAATCAAAGGGCGGGGCGACTATTAGAGCAGCCCCGGTCATAAGTGAAATGAACTGAAATGTTGTGCACATTCGTTCGCCGTTTCACCAGAAATACGAGTGACAGGAAACGTGGGATATCAACGGACTTGCATAAATATCTAGGGGTTATTATTATTTTTTAAGGATACTCTGAAAGTTGGAGTCGGGTTTCTTTTGAAAGTTGATAGCAGTGCATAATTGTGAATAATTTAATGTCCCTGAGCCTAATTCGAGGAATAGTCGGCACGAGGCGTATGACAAGGGATATACGATGTATAGTAATGAAGGCGAAACCAATGCCACAAACAGGCTGTCATACTATGTCCAAGCTTAAAAGCAAAATGCTCCCTTCTTGTATTTAAAATAATAACACTTAATAATTGACTTGTAAGAGTTGTACCTTGAAAAACAAAACACTTTGGAGAAGTTCTTTAAAATATTCCTGAACAATAATATCAAATTATTAAATTGGATAATATCAAAACACAAAATAATACTAAAGTAAAAACAATAATATAAAAAAATTATTTTTGTATTTCCATAGAATGATCAAAATATCTGTATTAACAACACAAAAAAATCTAAGCTCTATTGGAAATTTTTAAAGGTACCTCTCTTTCGATCATGTTCTGGTTACCATAAAATCTTTGAGTAGATAGATTGCGTACATTTCCGTTTAAAAAGGTCTTTAAAAAATTCTGTCTTCCGAAATATACATTGGTGTTAATTTCCTTGAATTCCCTCGATATAATTTTACTGAATATTAGTTAAGACAAATAATGAGTTAAATTTATGTGACGCCATAGTCACATGATAATGACAAACACGTGTTCCTAGTCAATTATTTCATAAATTGATGTGACGTCATACCCATACGATAAAAGCAATTATGTGTTTCCAGTTAATTAGTTCATGCGCTTTGTGGTCTTGCCAACTTTTGCTGTTTGCAAAAATTTTCTTTTAAAAAGCACATATTTGTCAACAATATAATAACGTACATAAATAAACAAAATATACTTTATTTATAAGTATATGAATAAAATGAGATTTTTTTTTCAATTTTAAAATATTTTTGATTATATGTCTTTATGTTTGAGGATCTTTACCCAATTATGAAATTTGAAATTTTATCTAAATTTTGCATAGACAACAACTACAAGTTAGTTTAATGTGAGTTTTCAATTAAGACGCTAACATGGACTGTCTTTATCATGTGATCGTCATGAATTGAGTCTATAAACTCATAGAAAATTAAATAACAAATCTGATACATTTTAGAACAAAATGGCAAATTTATCTACATCGTTTTTATGTAAGTCCTTGTCGTAACATTTCTTAACACAATTGCAGAAGAAAAAAAAGCACTTCAATGCCCCTAAGACCTTTTACGGGAGCTTCACTATACGATTTCGCATCCCCAGCCTTGTTTTATAGTTTCATATCTCGAGCGAACATGTCCTATAATCGCAACACGCGAAATAATCAATGTCTTTATAAATTTCGCGAGATCACCTTTGTCATTGTCTTCCACCTTAATTGCTGACTCCATTTTATTATGCACGGACCCCGTGTGTTGACATTCTGGCTGCTGACTAATGAATCAACTGCAGGCGTTGCAGTTTTTATTATTTTTATTTCATTTTATGTATTCCCCCCTTTGTTAAAACTCTCTTTCCACCATCATTATCCCTTTTATGATGATGCTTTCTCGCGGAATGAGAAAACAATTCTTCTAAATCAGCGCAGTAATGGATTTATTAGTGTAGCCGAGTTGAGATCAATTTCTTCCCTGGTTTTATGTGATCCGTACCCGTGTTAGACTAGAAATGGCTTCATTTTGGAAGAACTACTTGTGTTACATGTATGGAATGAGACAGTGGCGTTTATGGAAATAATTTATAGTATTATTGTTTATATTGGTGATTATCATTTTGTTTCTTGAGACGAAGTGGATAGTTATTCCAGTCTTAAGCAGGGTAAATTGTATAAAATATCACTCTGTCAGAACTGTAAGTACCTCAATGATTGCAATGTTTTCCTGAATGTTTCCAATGTCATGTATGAACTTTTGCCGCAAAAGATGCTTCAGTCATACAAAATATATCTTGTTTTCCATGACAAATATTTACGTTTTGTTCATGTTCAATCACATTTATGTACGTATTCATGCATCACAATTTGCATTTTGTTCTTGTTCAAGAATCATATTTATTTACGTGTTCGTGTTCAAGAATCGTATTAATTTATGTGTTCGTGTACAAGAATCACATTTATTTACGTGCGCATGTACAAGAATCACATTTACGTATTCTTTCATAGCAATTTGCATTTCATTCATTTCAAAAATCCCATTTATTTACGTATTCACACACAACAATTTACATTTTGTTCGAGTACAAGAATCCCATTTATTTACTTGTTCATGTACAAGAATCACATTTATTTACCTATTCATGTACAATAATCTTATTTACGTATGCATGCATAGCAATTTACTTTTCATTCATTTTAAGAATCCTATTTATTTATTGTATTCACACCCAATTTACATTTTGTTCATGTTCAAGAATCACTTTTATGTACACATTCATGCAAAACAATCTACATTTTGGCCATGTTTGAGAAAAAGTCTGACTATGCATAAGATCTCAGATATTTTTGGAGAAAAGTCGGACATCTTTAACCAATTTGCAAAGTATATTAATTAGAGAGAGCGCTTAGTTTAACTTCCTTGAAACCGATATATATTTTTACAAATCTGTAAACACTACCTCTTCCCTTAGAATCAGTTGTAGTCTTGTAAAACAAACCTCTCTTTTTTTATATAAATTTCCTGACTACATTATTTTTTGACAGTCGTGTGGCCCGCGGATAATTGTAAATTTATTGATTTGGCCCTCGAACGTGTGAAAGGGTGAAAACCCCTGGTTCATTGCATCATCGGGTTGTTGGGGAATCTCTGGCAAGCGTTTAGGAGGTGATCTTAAATAAGATCGAGAGCATCTTGGAAAAATATGCTGGTGCAGAGGTTGGCTGTTATTTTGGCTCGAAGTCTACAATAGGTATACCGGAAGGCCACGCCTTTTTTTAAAAAGTTTGTTGTGTGCTTATGACCATACGATAGAAGTGATAACTTCAAATTTTGTAATGTTATTTCAGGGATTAGTTATGAATGAAAAACATGGGGATATTAGTATTGTTCTATAAAATTATTTATTCATATGTCTGTACTCGTAAAGTAATATATTTTGTGCGAAATATTTTTCCCGAGCGTGACGTTCAGTCAAGTTCACTCTAGAGAAAATCGGGTCAATAGAAGTTATCACTTCAAAAATGGAATTTTTAGTTAGCTTTGCATCTCAGAAAAGTATAAATTGCACCACAAAAATCAATAGACATAAGTTAAATAAAATAGTGGGAGTTTCATGCAATTAATTAACCGTGTTTTGATATCTATAACTGTGAAAGCACATTTAGAATTAGGATACATTTGTTAATTAATCTTGTGAGTCACCTAAACGTGGGTGCCCCATTTCTACATTATTTACGTGACCTGTTTCTGTAGAGAATCACGCAAATCTGTCATCTTATTGTGTTTATTAAGATCTTAACTTAAGCACTATATACAATAATAATAATAAAATTAAGTAAAACTGGAGGGAGAAGACACAATTCGTATTACCAAATAATCGCGTGTAATTGACCACTATATCTAACTTTACAGATAACCTCTATTCTCATTAATACACGCAGTTTCCTTATATCTTAATTTAAGACGCTTTCCGCTATATTCTAGGTAACAGCTATTCTCTTGATTCTAAGTGACGTGGCTTTACTCCTTGTGGAATGCTATCCACCTTTAGCTTGAATACACAGGTACGGATAGGTTAATTCTTGAACTTGGAATTTCCTTTAACTTTAACTTAATTGCTTCTATTCATAAACATAGACATCATATAGAAACTTCACATAGCCACCGCGTGAACGCTCAACTTCTACTATTTATTCCTAATTTGCATCCCCACGTTCTTCTCGAGTTTGTTGGAAAGAATTGCCATTCTGGCCCCAAAGAACCCCAAGAGGACATTAATGGAAATCACGATGAAAGCCCGTCACAATCTATCGCACTTTTCTACAATTTTCTTTTTATGTCTTTGATTTTACTTGTTGTAAGGGTTTCGTTGACGCATTCGTGTTGACGTGGCCGTTTTCGTGTAAAATACAAGATCTTGGTCACTCTCGAGAATGAAGTATCGCTTCTAAGCAGATTTTCTGACTGCCTTGACGGGTTGCAAGACAGTCAAAAAACTCTTACAGGCTGATTATGACCCTCGAGCTATTTGTCCACCCCTGTGCTAGTGTATAATTTTATAATTTGTTTTATTTAAAGGAATGGAGTATAGCTCATGGGTCCACTTCATCACTTGACAGTGCGCTAGGTACCGATGGTCATTGTGTTGCTTCAGACAACGACTTAAGGGATCACATACCTTTTAAAAAGTTGAAAATGGTTAAAAATAGTAAGCTCTTTAAAGCTCTATAATTTCTTTATTATTGTTTCCTGGAATGTAAATTTTGGAGGAATAAACAAATAGATATTACTTTACTTAAAACATAACCAACAAACACATTGCTAATTAGGATAAATTTTTAATTAGATAATTACAAAAAGAAATCTTTGTTTTCTTTTCGCAAGTGCATTACGCGCAGCTTTATAAAAAAAGTTACCAATATTTTTTGATGAAATTTTTGCTCAGTGTTGGAAATTGTGTTATCTTTAAAATGACGAAGCATGAAACACAGATTTAAAATTTTTAGTAAACTATAACAATTTAAAATTTAACTATAAAATTTTTTAAAAATTTCGCTATTTTATATTTGTATTTTTAAATTTTTTTCATTAAAAATTCAAACTGGTTCGTTATTTTAAGTACAGATATGATCAGAACCTCCAGTAAAAATTTTATCATTTTCCATGGAACGGTTTTGAAAATATCATGCGCGTAATGAGAAAAAATGACGTTCTGAGAAAAAAAATTGACATCAAAAGTAAAATTTACCAGTTTTATATATATATTATTCTGCTTAACTCAAACAACTAAATTTAAATTAAAACTAATGTGAAGTTTTTTTAGTCAATAAACTTCAATTTATTAAAATTATTATAACTATAAAAACATATATTATACCAATGCAGTACAAGCATCGAAACGATATCAAAAGCTACAAAATAATCAAAATGCAACAAAGTGATTCATTTCTCCAAAATAAAGTTAAAAATTTATAAATATTACTTAAAAAACAATCAATACCTTAATTAACAACTGCTTATTATAAATATTAAATAATTTGTGATATGAATGCAGTGTATTACTATGATTCTAAAATGCTAAAATTCGCCACATGCATATGATGTTCCCTCTTTTTCAGTTAATTTCTTACAAGTAGTTTTAAATTGCATTCTTTTAGCCTGTCGTACTTCTTTTGTGCGGAGATTAAAATGTACTTCTGCAGTCTGTTGCACTTGTAGATATAAAAAGAATTCAAATTTATGTGCAAATTGACCAACAGTCAGACCAAGCGATTGCATAATTTTTAGTATGCCTTGATTGCCATCATTAAAAATGACAATTGCCTCATTTGTAGATATATCAACAATCTTTCTACCACAACCTAAAGTTTTGGGGCATAATTTCCATATTAATGTGTTAATGGATTCATTATTATTTTGGATTTTACCCCCTAGGCATTTTTGTAGGAGTTTAGGTTGTGATAAATCATTAAATACAGGTTTTATGGCATCCATTACTGCCACTGGCAATTTGTTACTGTGTCTAAAAGTTTCCACACTGCCCTCTAATACTTGATTTGGATATTTACACCAAGAATTAGGACCTACAGGACAAAAACTGTGCAATGGTTCTTCGTCGCTTGAACGTATATGGAAATATACAGCCCAAACAGCTTTTCGCATATCTGACAGGCATGTTTTTTTTTGTCGGATTGCATTTCCATAGTACGTTGTAATTAAGTCGATCATTCTGTCGGTCAACCTTCCCTTTCCTCCAATCGACTTCTCATCACTGAGTTTGGAGCTCCTTTGTTTTAATTTTCGTAAACGAGTTCCCATTCTGTTTTGAACATGTCCAACACATTCAATTTTTGAAACTGTGATATCTCTTCTCCATACGGATTGGATGCAGTAATAGATGAGAATGTTTTGGAATCGCCATCCCCGATGTAAGATGTATATCTCACAGAACGATGACTTAATGAATGCTGAAATATATACGAACCATTCCCACAGTCTCCATCATGCCAACTGAACCATAGTGGTTTTTCAAACATTCTTTAATGTGAAGAATTTTCCACTTTTTGTAAGCAGGTGACCCTTTTCTTCGTTTCCAAGAATCACATCCTTTACAGAGAGAAGACATCACTTCCGCATCAATACACTTTCCTGTTTTGTCTCCTATAACAGCACACACACCAACACGAGAAGAATAGCTACGGAATTTCCACGTTCCATCTCCACTAATTATTATATTGGAAGAATTTGTCAAAGTTACCTCTTCCAAAGCTGCACTTTGCATTGAAGCTTCTGCAACTTCTTTACTACACAATTGTAGTTTGTTTACAATGTTATTATAGGATTTTTCAGCAACTGGGGAGGAGGAAAGTCCATGACACCACAGAAAGTTGTCATTGCTGCATGACCCTGTCCAATTGTCCTCATTGCGTATACAAAACGTCTGTTTATTTCTGGAATATTTTTTCTTTTACCCAGCATTTTTGAATTTCTAAACGTACACAAGTCTTTACAGTTCTTGCATTCAATCGAAAAAGCACTAGACAAACCTCTAACACATTTTCTGATAGTTTAATATCACCACCACATTTTTTGCAAGAAGCAAAGTTTTGAATGTTTGTAAATATGATAGTTTCATCAGACACTCTATAGCCTTCAAAACCGTCATAATGTTCAATAAAAGATGAATCAACATCTTGCAGCGGAATCTTTTTTCCAGATGCACTGTTGTTTAGTGATTCATCCACACTGTGTACAGCTTTGCATCTCGTATGCATATTACCAGTAAACTTCCTTTTCTTAGGACGTTTACCAGATGGTCGTTTAGCAGATTCAGTCGAATTCATCATTCAAAAGTTTATAAAAAAATAACATTTTTCCTAAAACTTATCTTAGAATAAGATACGGTATGAAAATCAAAAACGAGCGAGTATAAATTCAAGATTCACTTTATCAAAACAAAGTAGAAGTAGAAGTTTATAAAGTTAGCAGAAGTTGTAGTTAATATTCAGAACAACAATAAGAATATTTGAGGCTTAGATTCAAGCATTTGATAATAATTAGAATGAAAATATTAGAAACAGAGAAACGCAGCTGTCACCAGCGACATGACAGCTATCACCCTGGAGCCAAAATGTAAACAATATTTAAATCACGTTTTCTACTCTTTTTATTTTCTTAATAACGTCCGTTCTATCGGGAAAATCTGCATGCGGTTTCTTTTAGAACACTCAGAAAGGTTTACTCTATAAAATAAAATAATAATAAAAAAATCGATTTTCCGGAAATTTTAAAAGGTATATGATTCCATAATTCAAAAATCAAAGGAATAACATCAACTATACGATTGTTACCAATACCATGGCATGAGCCATGCACTTAACTTTTACTCAAAAAGGAGTTTTCATATTGGTTATCTTAAGCCAATGAGTCGAGTTTACGTTCAATTTCAGGAATTATTTATTCCCCATATACAAGTCCGCGTGAACATGAATTTACATAATTTCTCCTGTCTAGATAATACATCTAAACTCAATTCCCGAAACAAGTTTCATTCACTGTTTCACCCTCATTTCATTTGCTCCCGCAGACAATACTCCTCACCCCAGCCGTCTGTTTAAATTATGAAACTTCACCAGTAACTTCCACAATGTTTAATTCCATGGATGCCAGGGGGTGCGAGCCGCATCTCCCCTTAACCCCACACTCTCGAGGGATGAATTAAATGTCACCATTGTCACGGCTACCGATCCCGGAGAATTCAATTTTGCGGACGCTTAATTTGAATTTAATAGAAGCAACATGTATCCGATAGTAATTATGAATTGGAAGACGGCGTTCGGAATGAAATTCAAGAAGTTATATGGCGCGTATATCGAATGGCGCGGCATTTTCGGAATTTCACCCACTTGGCTTTGTTGGGAATCTCTGTACCTGTCTTCTTGAGCAGTAGGGTTTTCGACGGGGAGAATGGAAAGTTTATGACTGCTAGTGTCAAAAGGTTGAATGAAAACAAATCTTCTGTTTTGTGGATGTTATCAATACTATTAATTGTTTTTTCAATTCCTCAATTAGCTCACACTCTATTTATTTATCTTGATGGAATTTTCAATTGTTAATAAAATACATTTTAAAGCGCTCAATTGAGCTGAAATTTTATGTACATGATTATTTGGATAACAATACAATAATTTAATTACAATTAATAAAAATTAATTGATTAAAATTAATTATTCAAAGAATTTCAGTCTACTACTTTAACTTGATGATATAATTTTTGTAAGATAATTAAGTTTTTGATTTATTTAAGTTTATTGGGTTACCGATAAATCCAGAAAAAGACCAACTTGATCTTCAGAATTGTATTTGAATAACACCACACACACGCATCAGTAGTATCAGTATTAATATCAGCAATATTATCATTCAATTCCTTCTATAAACTCACCCTCTCTATATTTTTATTTATTTTTTTTTTGGTGGAATTTTCAATTGTTAATAGAATACATTTTAACCCACTCAACTGAGCTGAAATTTGATATGCATGATTATTTTGGATAATACAATAATTTAATTACAATTAACAAAAATTAATTGATTAAAACTAATTATTTAAAGAACTACGAATACAGCCACGTTGGCATCATTTTTGGTGACTGAGCGACCCTTTTTTGGCGACTTGTGTCAAAACCTGAAAATGTTTTTTTTTCTCACGTTTTAAAGCATTCAGTTGAACTGAAATTTTACATACACGATTGTTTTGGATGACAATACGATACTTTAATGATAATTAATAAAAATTAATTACCACTTAATGTTGTGATTCTGTCGTATGTATATGCATATTTATATTAATTGTAACTATTTAATGAAAAAATAGCTAAAATAAAATTTTTTCTTTGTTGATCTAAGTAGGAATTAACTTAAAATTTTTTATATTGCTTGTTTTAGTTAGTTTAATTACTATATCGTTTGATATTATATATATTTAATACGAGGTGTGGCTATTTAATAACGAGACTGTCGTTGTAAAAAGTTTTATTCTTATTTTATATACATAATTATTTATTATCACCTTCAATCTACACCCCTTCTCTATCCCTGCAACGCTCCATGGGAATTTTCCATTGTTGGAAACAGTGCTGGAAGTCATCTTTTGTCACCTCCTTCAGTACTCTTGCCTCTTTCTCTTTAACAGCTTCCACGGACTCAAATCTTGTTCCTTTTAATGCAAATTTCACCTTAGGGAACAGATAGAAGTCACATGGTGCCAGGTCTGGCGAGTAAGGTGGATGCTCTAACACTTGGAAGCTGTGTTTGGCCAGGAATCTCTAGACAGATAACGCGGAATGAGCTGGTGCATTGTCTTGGTGGAAAATCCATGATTTTCCTTCCACATTTCGGATCGCCTTTTTCTTATTCTTTTTCGCAGATTGCCAAGTACCTCAAGGTAGTAATGTTGATTGATTGTTTGACCTTCAGGAACCCAGTGAAGGTACACAATCCCATGAATATCGAAAAAAACAATCATCATTGCTTTAAATTTTGACTTGCTCATTCTTGCTTTTTTTGCTCTTGGTGAAGTTGGAGTCTTCCAATGCATGGATTGGCGCTTTGTTTCCGGACCATACGTAAAAAAACAGGATTCATCACATGTTATTACCTTTTCCAATAAATTTGGGTCTTTTTTAATAGCATCCAAAATGTCAGTACAAATATTTTTGCGAGTTGCTTGTTGTTCAAATGTTCAAACGTGAGAATTTTTGGCACCATTTTGGCGCACACTTTTTGCATGTTCAAATTGTCATGTAAAATTTGCCGTACACATTCTTTATCAATGTTTACAGTTTCAGCTATTGCACGAATACTCAATCGACGATCAGACCGAATCAAACTAGCAGCTTTTTCGACATTTTCATCAGTTTTTGACGTTGAAGGGCGACCTGGCTGCGAATCATCTTCAACGTCTTGACGGCCATTTTAAAACGTTTGAACCATTCAAAAACTCGTGCACGGGATAAACATTCACTGCCGTACACTTCTTTCAGTAAATTATAAGTTTCAGTAGCGGTTTTTCCAAGTTTGTAGTTAATTTTAACAACAATTCGTTGCTCTATTATTGCACTAACCATTTTTTCGCCAAAATAAAATAACGATGTTAACGGAAGTGAAGGTTATGACTAAACCGTGTTACTTACGCAAATGAGGCTTGGGGCATTTTGAAGAGAAAGCTTCACACTAAACAGCTGACAGCCAATGGTGGACTACGCATGCGCACTTTTGCCTACGCAGCGTCAGTCTCGTTATTTAATAGCCACACCTCGTATAAGGCTTTATTCAAATGACGATGAAATTAATAATTATTAACAATAGTGAATTTTAAGGGTGACTTGAATAACATAAAAAATATCAAAATACAGTCAAACATTGATATAGTGAGCCTCTATTTGGCGAGCTTTTTCCTGAAACCAAGAACATGTGACTGTTTTCTTCGTAAAATAACCTCCAAAAAGCGAAGAGCATTCTCTATGTAACGAACTATTTCTTTTGTGATTCGATTTTTTTCCCCCATATTTTTTTAAACATTTCCTGACATTTTTCAAATTATTCTCTTTTACCACATTTTAGGGGTGATCGATGGTAGGTAACACTTAAAAAGAACAAAAATGTTGTGATATTCTTTTATTATATTACAATAAAAGTTTTAAAAAGTATTACAAAATAAAGTTATGTTATGTGTAAATAAAACATCGAGTTTTAATGAGTGAGGGATGAGCTTTAGAAACTTGTGGTTATACAAACTTCACAGAGAGCGTGAATCCATCCTGGGTATGCCTCGTGGAACTCCAGATTTCAATGGAACACAGTTTGAAGACCGGTGCTATATTGCAGTTGTCTCCAATCCCCGGTCCATCGATCAAATGCTGCCGGTCCGCGAAAGAAACATTAAATTAATTCCCTTTTATTTATTGTGGTATATTTTTCTTGAATTCGGGCTACATTTTATGAAAATCACTTCATTTTCCATGTTTAATCACTATATATTCATTTTTTGCTGTAGCTACATTTATTTTTTTCTGAAGTCATGATTAAATACAATTAAATTAAAATTATTAAATCAAAACAGTCTAAAATATAAATAATCAATGACCTCCCCCCTCAGCAGGCCGAGGTAAAATTAACAAACGTTGACAGGCCTGCAGCGATAAAAAGGTTGGGGAACACTGCTCTATTGCTTCGGTCACCTGTTCTGCTAGGAGATGAATTATGGTATACAGTGGCGCACACAAGGGAGGGGAGGGTTCTGGGGGTCCGGACCCCCCCAAAGCCCTTGATTTTTTCCCGATTGATTATAATTCTAAGTATAGTATACAGTACGTAAAATTTAATTATGTATTTGATATTAATGATTAATTTCATTAATTAATGCTAATTATTTTTCAATAATTAGTTTTTACTGTGTTTTGTTTCCGGAAATCGACAAAATCAAAAGGAGCATGATACAAGAATGTTGAACTTTGACCCAGGACCCCCCTCCCTCTTGAAAAATTCCTGTGTGCGCTACTGATGGTATATATAACAGCAGTAATGAAGCAAGTCACTTTGCGGACATTGTTGGAGAATGTTATATGTTCCGATGTTTAATAAACCACACACTTAGTATGCATAACGTAAGATGCATGATTCCAATATGCATTTCGAAATTATGGGAAAGAACTTTCCACTAAATTTTTTGCTGCAGCGATGCGCGCAAAACTATTACCCATCCGATCGTATGAGTGGAATCTAATAAAATGTCCCCCCTGAATCGTTTGGGAATAAGGTTTCGCATTTAATTAAAAACGACTTCGACTCTCTTTCACCCCGTCCCACTTACCCCCTATGCTGAATCCGCTGACGGTATTAAAAGTCGTAATCGGAATGGGAATCGGTAAAGAAACAACCAGGGTTCGAGGTTTTTTTCCCTCTCCTATGAACCCCCCTTCCCTCTCTCTTTTTCTTTTAGTATCTCGGATCAAAAGGGGCAGAACCGTGAAGACGACCGTCTTTTTCGATTAGAGTTGGGAAAAAAAATTTCAAATTTATTTTGTGGAGTGCAACGATTAAACATTATTGAACAAGGTTTTTTTCCCCACCGCCTAATTTCATTTTTAAGTTGATTTTTTTTCCAGTGAGTCCTTCAGTATCCTAGTATTTCCCCTCGGAGGAAAAATAGTTCTCACATCGGTGGTTTTATGTGGTTTTGGTTTTAAGATATGATTTAAAAACGCAATTTTTTTTAAATAAAATGAGCTAATTTCCTTATTTTTGATTCAAGTTTTGTACATCGAGTATTAATTTTATTTCGTATCGAAAATTGTGACAGGTTTCTTTTTGCCATAACAGTTGACCTTTAATACCAAGAATATAGATGAGAATACAAAGTCTTTTTCAATATCGAAAATCAAAATTGATGCTACTCATGATTTCGTAATGAAATCATGAACTGTATTTCATAAATTCTGCTTAAAGTAGCTGATAAATTCTGAAATTTCAGCAAAAAAGTAGATGTGATGTAATATAGAAATATTCTAAAATATTTTTTATCTTTATTTCTAATGAGGTTGCGCGTTAGTGTTTTACCATTGCAGAGACCTAGTACATTCCCGGGGAGCTCTTATTAGCGAGGCACCATATAGACGGATATCAATCACCGCAGGTAATTTTAACACCCAGTTTCTTCCCCAGATGGAAGCACCTGAGCTCTGGTGATGCGAAACCGTACTTAGGTTTTAAATTTTGCTGAAAACACCCAAAATACATAAAAACAGGCACTCAAGGGTTATTTTACATGCTGCATAATCATACGATATAGCCGCTGTCGATTTTCCGCATCATGAAAATCCCCCTACTTGACCGGGGTCGAACCCGCAACCTTAGCCGTGTAAGGTTGCGTTGCATCATTTCAGTTGGAGAACCTTTTTTTCATTATATACAAAACGCTTTGTTTGAAAACATGTCTCGAAGTATACAAACCATTAAAAAAATATTAGCTACCGTGATGATTGTTTTGCTTTGGTAATTTTTTTTGGTGGAGTTGTCTTAAATATTTTTTGTATATTATAGTTTTGAAAAAAAATCACATATTTCAATTAAAAAATTTGAGTTGCAGTCTTAGTTTCTCAATTAGCAAAAGTCAAATTTGAATTTAAATAATTCCACAATAAACTGCACGTTGCATGAAAAATCATCGTGTAAATCCATGGCTACCACCTTTTAAATTTAAAAGAGCTTGGATTAATTTTTTGTGTAACAAAGCACAAGGACATCTTTAAAACTCTTTAAAGGCCCTGGGCCCGGAGAAGGGTTTTTTGATCCTTTGACCCCTATGTAAAAGTAGGCCCTACCTAAGATTTTTAAAAGTAGACAGCATGCATTGTCAAATACTCGATCAAACGGTAATTTTAAATAAATGGGCACAACTCAGAATCTCATAAACTTAGGTTCAAACCAGCCCGATCGATGGTCGTATTTCGACTAAATGTGTTGAATTATTTATTTATTTATTCTTTTGGTATTGAGCCTAGGCCTAGACATGGACAGCGGTCATCACATAATAATGCTGTCTTGCTATTTTTGCCACTTGACATGCAGTTTGAAATTCCCTGTTTTTTGGAGAATATGTACAGGAATAATATTTAACCATTAAAATTATCTGGATCATGATCTTATCAACCCTTTAGCGGGCAGTGGCTAATACGTCTAGCCACACATTAATTTTTTTTCTCAAAGCGGGTGTTGGATATTTAGTCTATCTCTATGCGTTGATTGAAGCTAAAACGCATAAAAAAATAATACGGATGGCAGCACGATGCCTTTTCTTTGCATTTCATGTCCTCTGATGGGCAGTTCAAAACAGCTTTTGTCGGTGTAAATCTACAAATTGTATTTTGATTACTATGAATAAAATTTCTGATAATAGAAAAAATTTCGACATGTCTTAAGTATACTTTTCTCTCATCTGAATGAATTAAGCAAATTTGCAATTAAAAAAAGTTTTTACTTAGGTTTTTGGAAAGTTTTTATATGTGGATAGAGGCTCTATCCACTGCCCACCTAGAACAGAAAAATGACCTAGAAATTTTCGCTTTTCCTGTACTCGACAGAGAGCATTTAGAATCACGTGAGAATGTTGAGGGTGGGAAATATAAACAAACTTTGTTTACAATATGGTACAAGAATCTCGGGTTCGAAAATCTTCCATTACAGCTTTCCTGCTGGGAGTAAACGTTTGCATATTATTATGTTCCACAGTAAATAGCTCATCTAATTTGGGAAATAACCAATTTAAATTCTCAAAAATATTACTTTCTAATTTTTCATACTAAAATTAAATAAAATATAAAATGTGGATATATATAAAGTTCAGTGGCGTAACGGAGAACACTTGGGCCCCCCTGCAAAGCCAAGTTTGGGGCCCCCAAGTTGGATTTTACAAAGGGTAGGTACTTGGCGATAGTCAGGCTGGGGCCCTCTAGAGCCCTGCCCCCCCCCCGCGATGCGTGGGTTGCGGGGGTGTACGTTACGCCACTGATCAAGTTAAATGTATATTCTAAATATTCTATATATTTCTAAGTATATATATATATTCTATGCTGTACAATTATTCTATTATTAAATTACACTTACACTTTGTATTTAATTGTTATTGAAATAGTTATTACACAAATGTCAATTTTTAATAAAAAGTTCATTGTAATATGATTCATTGTTTCTGTCCTGAAAAGTATGTTAAATGTCGTAAATGCGCAGTGGCTATAAGGTCTAGCCACCCCTCAGGGAAAAAAACCCACGATTAGATTTTTTTTTTTTTTTGGTGACTCAATAATGTTTATAGAGGATGAAAACATTGCATTCATGAAGTACTTGATCACAGAAAATTGTATTTTAGCTGGGCCCCCGTTAAAGGATTAAGACAGGGCCGAGAACGAAAGAGACCCAAACCGGGGATGAGCCCAGTCAACTCTTGCCTTAAGATATCCCTGACAACGCCCTTAGAAGCAACACGAAGAATGTTCAATCCACGGTCAAATCTCATGAACCCTGAATAATCTCTCCAGTCAATCTCTTTAAACCATATTATATTTAGTGTAAGGATCTTCGGTCTCAAAGCTTTAACATGAATCAGCCGGCCAAAAGTTAGAGATCTAGCCACTCGGCTTTCACGATCACCAACAGAGTTTAAACTTGGTTTCTTGACTTAAGGCAGTGCTTCTCAAACTTTCTATACTGGCGCCCCCCTTTTCAATCACAATTTTTATCGCGCCCCCCCCCCTTATACATTAATAATGTACTTAATGCAATAATAATGCACTTTGACGCTAAAGCTATAATAGGCGATCTTAATTATAAACCATACAAATTAGTAACATAAGTATTAAATTTTGTATACTACTTTTAAGTAATAAATAAATAAAAATAAAATAATAGGATAATTATTATGTGTGTTATTTTTCCTTTCTCTAATTTTTAAATTGAACATATTGACAAACTGCGGTGGCTGCTTAGAACACAAAATATAGATATCTGCTAAATATAGAAATAGAACTCAGAGGGTCAATTTCTAATCATAAGCATTCCTTATAAAATCTTTGCTTTGCAAGACAAGCCCTTGAAAGTCGTTAATACTTATTAAACTTGTTCTTAATTTAGTATTAATTAATTAGTTATAAACTACTATGGAGCACTGATACATTAAAAGTATACCGGCTGAAGTGCCCGCTCTTTGCACGAGTTTATTTATAAGAAAATGAAAACATTTTGAAATAATCGCTGAATTTTGTAAGGAGAGTAAAGCCAAGTGCTCGACAATGTTTACAAAAATGTTAAATGATTTTTTAAATGATTGCTCAAAGTATAATTAATTTAAAGCGAACTATAATTTTAAGCCTTACAGAATTATCATTTAGAATTGATGTTGAATAATGAACAATAATATAAAATTCAGATGAAGAATAATTGTATTATTTTTAATATTTAAAGTGAAAAGACTTCAACATGTTTTAACCCTGGAGCAGGCGCGCACTCGATACTAATAGTTCAGCGGGGTTATTGAGTTACCCCAATCCCCTTTTTTTATTATTTTTATAGTACACAATAAAAATCGTAATTTCAGTGAATAATTTAATTATTAATAATAATTATTAATAATTTAATTATATTTCAACTTTTCTTTGGTAACAAATAAACAGTTTTGCCAGAATTAACGATTTCGTAATCTGTGTGTCCCGCGTGACCACTTCTGGGTAAAAAGTGTATTCATTATGATAATATATGTTACCAATAAAAAATTTTGTAATACGTTTTTCGTCGTGCTTTATATATTTTAGAATACTCTTAAATATATATATACTCTCCGTAGTTTTCCAAATATCATAATACTCTTTTCATAGAAAAAAAGCGCGCAACACAGAAATACATTAAGACTTCTCTAAATGAGAAACAAACACATAAGAGAGGGTTCATAACTAACTGTACCAATAACTTAGACGGTCAAACAGATTACAGCTATAATGTGCAGCATTTCAAAAATAATGGCAGTGATGAATTTTTTATGTTCCTAAATTTTTTCGATTCTGGGTCCGGGATCTGTTTTTTCTCTGAATGAGTAGTATGTTAGGATTAAAAAGGAAGCGTAATAAAAAAATCTCTCATCATGGGATTAAAACAAATCAAATAAAAGTTTTTTTGTTTGGCTATAGGATCAAAGATAGCTAATTAGGTATTGAAGAAATTTTTTTTTGAAGATTTAATATCGCGCGCGCGCCTATAAATTATATTAGAGTAAAAGTGCATTTTTTATTATGTCTGAAAGTATTTTTTAATTCATTCCAGTAAATTAATTATTTTTAAATCTTTTATTTTCGATATGCTTGCGCCGCCCTCGCCCCACAGTTTGAGAAACACTGACTTAAGGTATCCGACTACATTCAAAACCATGATTTTAAAAAAGCGCATAAATGGATGCTTTTCGTGATATTTAGTGTCACTTAGATTAGAATATATGTATAAAATCGTTTTAAGGTCATTTTGACAAAACACAATTATTTAAAAAAATTATTTTGGCAAAAAATTAACTTAGAATAACCTTTTTTTTTTCAAAATGTGCTCCTTTTATAAAAAAAATGCTTCTAAAATAATAATATTTTGCTTGTATAAAGTAAAGATTTCTCCAGAGAGTCTAAACTAGGATTTTTTGAAAAATTCACATTATTTTCAGAGTTACGGCCCATTGAAATAATCATCGGCGTTTATTTCTTAAAATTTCTTCCCTCTGTTACAGTAAGATATGAATAAATCCACTTCTAAGTTACATATTTCAAAAATTCTACTTGAGCTTCTGTAGAGAGATCTGAGCAATAGACAGGTAAAATATTATTATAATCGAAGCATTTTTCACAAAAGGAGAATATTTTGAAAATGGGTCATTTTGTGTTCATTTTTTGTCAAAATATTGTACTTAAATCATTTTTTATTGTAATAATATTCTTTAAGGGAATTTTGTACCCTTTGAGCTACTTCCTTTCTTTATGTATTTTAAAATTATATTTTAACATTTTATGTAGTGTTTCTATTTCAGAAAATGATACGAGATGACATTTTTCACATATTATTCACACAATTTTAAAAATTTAAATTTTTTGAAGAAAATTTGGAAAATTTTAAAATTTGCTCCTTTTTTAATTATTGATTTTTTAACTTGAAATTTTTTTGTAATTTTCTTAAGGATGTTATAAACAACTTTAGGGATCAATTTTACAATAACTTAATCCGTTTTTGAGAAATAAAATAAAATGTTGATATACATGCTAAAAATCAACGAAAAAGCCAATATCTCTTGCATTTTAATTTTTTTTAAAAAAAAGTATTCAGTTTACAGTAAAATAGATAACTAATTTGTTACATGTTTTATATGCAACACACGAAAAAATGGAAGTGATTGGTAAATAGTTGTGGAAGGAGTAGCATTTTGAATGCACTAATGTTTCGAAAAACACAAACTGAGAAAAACCACTTTAAAGTTAATAATTGTAAAAAAAAAATTATAATATGCTTAAATAAACTTAAAATACAACTTTAAGATATTAGTTATATATTGTTCTTGAAAATAATTGCATTTTTGTACTTTTTCAACCCATACATTTTTATAAATGATCAGTTTTAAGAAGGTATTGATTGCAGAAGAAAATTCAAGAAAAATGTTTAAAAAAATTTTTTTTCTGTCACGACAGAAAATTTAGTTTTTTTTTCCCACATAATATTGAAGTATTACATTTGTATGAAAAAGATATCAGGAATAAGAATTGAAATTATGAAATTATTAATATAAACTGCCTTAATTAAAAACTTTTACATGCACACATTTCACAAAGCAGAAAAATTACATTATTGTATTGCCCGGTAAATATTCTGCTTTATATATTACACATTCATTTTTTATAGTTATTATATCTCTTTATAAAATAGATTTTTTTATCATAACGCTTTTTTTAGCTTTTTTTTCTAAAAAGGGTGCGTGGCAGAATTGCCTAATTCGTTTTCGAATGAAGTTTTCAACTTCTAACTTTCCGACTTGCACAAATGAAATATCAATCGAAAGATAATAATGCAATGAATAAGATTAAATAAAAATTAAAAAAACATTAGGTCGGTCATTTTTGGGGTACCAAGTCCTCTTAAACAATTTTATATACATGTATTCTAAGTGACACTATATATTATAAATATTATCCATTTATACGCTTTTGCAAAATAACGGTTCCGAACGTAGTTGGATGACTAAAGTTTAGTGATTAGAAGAAGTATGTTATCACGGACAATATTGATAATGTGACCGAAAATATATTTCGGCATGTGTTCCTTCGCCAATACTAGTCACGTCAGACTTCCTTAAATTTTAGCGTTGATTTCGATAAACTAATTTATATTTATTTATCGTATATTTCCTAGTATAAGCCAATCCGTGATTAGGCAGAGTAAAAAATTTGCTCAAAAGTTGGAAATTTGTACATAAGTCGAACTGAAAAAAACTCTTGCAATTTTCAAATGCGTTAGAATGAGGGCCAAATAAGATAAACGAAATATTTTCAATTCAAATTGAAGAGAAGTAAAACGCCAGACGACAGAGACGATAGCTTTATTTCTATTAATCCTATTTGAAATTGACACAATTATTTCATTCTCTTATCTTCTGCAGTATCTACACAGGTCTAAATTTCTTGGCCTTTTTTTTTTGTTTGAAAATGAACGGGAATAGAAACCCGTAAAAGGCATGTAATCGTCGACCTATGTTTCATGCTTCGGGGAATAGGTTCGCTGCATGATAATCATATGCATTCAAACATCCTAATCAATAAATGTGAGTCTTATAAACTAATTCAAAACTGATTCTGGTACCGACTGGGATGGATTTAATATGGCTTTTCCCCCTTTTACAATTAAAGTTCCTTTCAATTCAAATTAAAAGTAAATCTCTTGCATATGGCTAAGAGGAAATATTAAAAAAACAGTTTACCTTCAGCAACACATTTTCCCTAGATTAACGAATTCGAAAAGAAGCTTTACTTTAATTTAAAAAAGTTCCAAAAACTATTGACTTTTAAACACAGAAATATGCGGTATGTTTTATTTTCGAATGTCAATTGACTAATTTAATCAAAAAAGAGGAAATTCCGCAAACGTTCAGTTATACATTTTAATTCTTATCATACAGATATTTTTCTCCCTTGTTAAACATGTCATTTATAATTTGGTAATAAAGCATATATGATGTTGCACGCTATTTCAGGACCTCGTGTATTATTATCAATAATTTCAATTTTCAGAAGATATTGTATCTGAAGATAATACAACACATACAATTGTACCGAAAGAAAGAAAACCTATTACATTACAATTCTCAAAAGATTTGTAAATGGATTTTTTTTAAAGAAAAAGATGTCTTAACTATCCACATTTACTGTCATTTATTATCTTTAAAATACTGTTCTAAATACATTTCTCGTTTGTCCATAGTTAATGCAAGATAAGACGTAGGAAAGATAATTGCTTATTTCTTGCTAGATAATAAGCATTTGCACATGAAAGAATCGGAAGAAATGAAAAATGTTAAATAGTATGTGTACTATTTTTGTCTGCTGCTTTGCATGAAATATTTTTTTTTCTTTCGGAAATAGTAGCTTATTTTCTTAAATAAAAATAAAGTGAATGTTTGAAAAGCCATTTAGTTAAAACTACATGTCGCAGGGGAAGGCGTGACGAAAAAAAAGTGGGGAGGGAGAGAACAGAAATTCTTTCTTGAAATATAAAATTAACATTGCAGAAGCAAAATAGTTTTCCCATCGTAGAAAATATGTTATTTAATGGAAGAGGAAACATTTTAGTTTTAAAAAAGAAATATTGTTTAAATATTAATCATATTTTTAAAACGGGAGATTTTTTCACTTATTCTTTAAGTATTTACATTATTTTCTGTTTAAAACTTGTAAACTATGTTATCGTATAGAATTTTAATCAAGCATAATATAATAAGAGCACTTCCAAATTAAAATAAATATATTTTAAGGTATCTGACTACGTTTGCGGAACCGTGATTTAAAAAAAACCCGCATAAATGGGGATAATTTTCATGATATTTAGTGTCACTTGGATTAGAATACATGTATAAAATTGCTTTGAGGACATTTTGACAAAAGAAAATTATTTAAACACAATATTTCGGCAAAAAATTAACTTAGAATAAACTTTTTTTAAAAATGTTCTCTTTTTGTGAAAAATGCTTCTATTATAATATTTTGCCTGCATATAACTCAGACCTCTGTACAGAGGCTCAACTACGATTTTTGAAAAATTCACTTTATTTTCAGAGTTACAACCCATTGAGATAATTATCGGCGCTTTTTTCTTAAAATTGCTCCCCTCTGTTGACGTAAAACATGGATAAACCCACTTCTATGTTATATATTTTCAAAAATTTTAGTTGAGCATTTGTACAGAGGTCTGAGCTATATACAGGCAAAATATTTTTCTAATAGAAGAATTTTGCACAAAAGGAAAATACTTTGAAAACTGGTCATTCTACGTTCATTTTTTGTCAAAATGTTGTACTTAAATAATTTTTTATTGTAATACTATTCTTAAAATAATTTTACATACATTTTCTAATCTAAGTGACACTAAATATCATAAATATTATCCATTTATACGATTTTGGAAAATCTCGTTTCCAAACGTAGTCGGATACCTTAAAGGAGAAAAGCGATTCGCATTCACTCATTCAACATGAGATCTCCTAAATTATTAGACCTGCACACTTAAAATTGGATAGGTATGTGTTTTTTGTTAAGTAAAGGTGTCCGCTTAAAATGGCTACATAAAAATGGACATCAAAAGTGGGGATTTGTGGGATGTTGAAGGTAAAAATTGTCGTTTCGAGGCTATTGAAGGACAGACCTGAAATCTGGTGTGAACATGTTCCTTCAGTTGAGTAACAATTCAACTAAGAACGGATTTTGCGGAAGTTGAATTCCCCAAAGGCGGTTGTGTGTGGAGGAGGGGGGTTAAGAGGTGTTTTAGATTTAAAAAATCCCGTTTTTCAATTCCTACTATTAGCTCACACTCTCTATATATTTATTTATCTTTGTGGAATTTTCGATCATTAATAAAATACATTTTAAAGCGGACAATTGAGCTGAAATTTTATATACATGATTATTTTGGATGACACTATCGTAATTTAATTATAATCAATACAAATTAATAGATTAAAACCAATTATTCAAAGAATTATAAATACAGCTACGTTGGCATTATTTTTGGCGACTTAGCGACCCTTTTGGTGACTTTTGTCGAAACATAAAAAGTTTTTTTTTCTCACATTTTAAAGCACTCGTTTCAGCTGCAATTTTCTTTACGCTATTGTTTTGGGTAAAAATATGATAATTTAATTATAATTAACTGACTGAAACTGATTATTTAAAAAAGTTACAGATACAGTTACGTTGGTTTAATTTTTAGTGACTTGGGTCAGAAGTTTAAAAGATATTTTCTCACGTTTTAAAGCATTCATTTGAACTGAAATTTTATATACGCGATTGTTTTGGATGACAATACGATACTTTAATGGTAATTAATAAATTTAATTACCACTTAATGTTGTGATTCTGTCATATGTATATACATATTTATATTAATTGCAACTCTGTAATAAAAAGTAGCTAAAATAAAAGTTTTCTTTGTAAATCTAAGTTGGAATTGACTTAATTTTTTTATATTACTTGTTAAATATAAGCCTTACAGGCTTGAAAGTGTTCCCATTGGCATGATGTGGCAGCTTGGAGAGAGGGTGCCAGCTTAGGTTCCATGCTGGTTGCTTGACCGAGACCGAAAATTACGAAGCCCGTTGCCAACAGCTTTTGCGTTGCTTTGTAGAGTGCCGTTACTATTTTTTGCGACTTCAGACGTTTAAATTTGTGGAGATTTTTTAAATGTTGAATGCAGATAGTACGATGCAGGAGGATATAACAAATTAGCTCAATAAAAACTTTTTTAAATCCACCATCGATATATATTTAAATACAAAATCAGCAACCAGTTTAGTTGAACCATCGCTGAGAGTTCTCAGTAATTTAAATAAAGGTGGCAATAATTCGCATGTACGTGGCCGGTTAAAGTTCATAGTGATCAAGTAGGTTTTACGGGCGCCACAGCTTCATACTTCGTACTAAAACTCAGTTGTAAATTTAAATAAATTTTTATTGAATTATAAATCAAAGCAGGGCATGCTAACAACACGAGGTTTTAACACTAACATATTTAAAATGTGTTTTCCCCTGATAAAAAGGGGGGAAATACTTCTTGTAAGTTAAAAATTCTTCCAAGGGTTGATTTAAAATCCTTGTGAGAAACTATTCTGTACGGAGTTCTGTACGGAAAATAAATCTTTTATTAGTTATTTCTCTTCTCTTTTTAATGTGTTGCAGTTTGTTTGCATTCTTAAATTTCTCTAACGTTGCTATCTGATTCCTTTTTGTACATAGTAAACAACATAATTGTGAACTATATTCTGTTACAAAGAGAGAGTAAATATTAAAATAAGTCTATTTTTTTGTTTTTTTAAATTCCCGAATGAGTTGAATTTTGTGCGCAAATCATTTCCATTGTGCTTTACACAATTTAATCTATTTTAGTTAAACTGTTATTTTTAACTAGTTAAAAAGAAGCACATTATTCTTCCTGTGACTTCTAGATTGAAATATCTAAGCCGTGGTGTTAAAAAGGCGCAAAAGAGGAAACAAATGTTGTGAGAATGAAAAAAAAAGTTTACCTTTATCACTTCTTTCCACCGAAGAACTAAACTAATTTTCCCCAATATTCATCAACCCACTTTTTAAAATATCGTTCTATAAAAGCGAAAATGTCTTCAGAACTAAGTTACCAAAGAAAGAGAAAATAGAAATAGAATTTCCCTCATAAATTAAAGAAAGGAGAAAAAATATGAGAAAAGACGAGTCTTTTTAAAATAAAGTAGTTAGCATCACCGGCAAAAATAAATTATTCAAACTCCAAAGCGAGAAAAAGATACTCTCTCGGAAACAAACGAATATTCTTTTTGTGAATTTTTGATTCACTGTAACCGCGTGGCTCACAGTTTAAAATGCTTAAAATAACGCTTAAATGGTTCCCCTCTCTTGTTGATTTCCTTAAGTGGTACGGTTTCTTTTAAACTAATAACTTATTTTTCTAGTAAGAGCTGAAGAGATGCCAATAAATAAAAGGGAAATTGTTTGTTTTTAACATAGCATATTATGTTGTGTTTAAAAGAGGCTTAGAATTAAACGTTTAAAAAACGATGTTTAAGTACGTTTTCAGAATTTTTCGCTATAACACATACCCGCCCGCTTCCCTCGGCACTTCATGATTGTGTATAACTTTACTGTTTTTAAGTTATTGGTATTTAAATCAAACCATTTAGCTTTCGATTGTACGGGGAAAACATAACACCATCGCCTCTGGGTTTGAAAAGGGCCCGCGGTAGCCTAGTGGTTATGGTTTCGAGCTCGTGTCATGAATTCCAGCCCTTGTGCCGCCGAAGATCCATCATGTACAGGAGCTGATGTTAGTTAAATCTGCCGAGGCTCAAAGTCCTCCCGTTGATGTGATGTGGAAGTTTGGAGAGTGGATGCCAGCTCGGGTGTGGTCCTCGTTACTTGACTTGGGTTCAAAGTTACGAGGAATATCGATATAGTCTTCGTACTTTATAGGGTGGCGTTAACAAATTCTCGCTCATACACTGGATTTAAAAGGACAAAGTCGCCCATCGGATATAATGGTTAGTGACGCTGACTAAGGTGTCGTAGAGCCTAGGTTCGA
Organism: Trichonephila clavipes; assembly: GCA_019973935.1. Lineage (NCBI taxonomy): Eukaryota > Metazoa > Arthropoda > Arachnida > Araneae > Nephilidae > Trichonephila > Trichonephila clavipes. The sequence continues at coordinate 148,635 of BMAU01000595.1, read as the reverse complement.
TTCCCGGAGAAGGCATGGATGCTTGTAAATGTAATGCCTTTGCGGCATGAGGGTTCTCTAAATAACCTTCGAGCCGCAAGTCCTCTCGTGAGGTTGGTGGATTGGGAAACAAATGGGAGGCTTCTAAGACCAATCTCAGCGTGTTCTCCCTCAATCGGGGTGATACCGAGTCAAATCGTGCTGTCACCTGCATGGTGTTCAAAGCTATGGCTAACGACAGGCGTACAACTAGCCCCATCCCACGAGGATTTTTGAGGGCCTTGATCTTATGTTACTGTCGATCAGGTGGCGATAAGTAACAACAACAAGAACAAAATTGGAAAATGGAAATATATTCGTTTTACCACCCACCCATAACATATTTTCGTAAAAGCCATTTTTAGTCGATGAGTACTCAATAATAGGAACACACCTAAGTTCAAATCTGTAGGTCTTATATTTTAAATTTATTTTTTTCTTTACCCGTAATGTTTTCGTAAACCACCTTGGAAGTTGAATTTCCGGATTTGTCGTGTTTATAGAGGATGCCTACTGAACAGACTTGTTCATCATATTTCAAGTTTGTAGGCCTTTTAGTCTAAAAAATTGGATATATTTCCTTAATCTATAGCACCTCCCTCTTGGGAGTCACTTATTCTGCATGAACCTCTAATCACCAAAAGAAGCAGGCTTACGAAATTTTAAGTTTATCGAGAGAGAAAGATCTCTAATAGTTCAGAATTGCGAATTTTTATGTCCAATGGCCTCACAACCCGCAAAACCCGTCCTTATAGTGGATCTCTACTTATTAAAAGGAAAATTCTTGCCAAATTTAAAATCTGTAGGCCTAATTGTTCCAGAGATTTCGTGATAAGTCAGTCGCTTTGCTCTTATACAGATAGAATATGAAGCTTTGAAAATAGTGATAAAATTTTCTAAACCCACGCGTACCGTTCTTACATTTAAATCATAACAGCTAAATTCGAAGAAGTTATGACGAGAATTGGGTTTATAAACATACATTATTTACAGTAAATTTCTGAAACCTGTACTTAATATCTGCTCTATTTTACTATAAACTTTCAGCTCTGCTCTAGCCACTGCTGTAAAAACATACTTGTTCTTTATTTTCCTTCAACACGATTCTTTTACATTTGGAAACTTAATGTTTTCTCGACGTTAACGCTGAAATATATCCGCCATAAAACATATAGTAATAGTTTGCGAAAACCGCAGCTTTTCGTGTGCTCCAAGAGTGATTTCAAAAGACGTAACTCGTGTTTATTGCACATAAACTGAAAAACTAGTGTAGAAGCTGTTTTCACGCACAGATCTCTGGTTGAAAAAAATTCATCGCTTAGCGATCTACAATTAAATTTCTTTACATTTAGGATATTTTATAGTTACAATTTTATTTGGAATATTTTAATTATGATCAAACTTGAGCTATTATATTTTTTTTAAGAAATGTATTGGTGTATTTATGGGGAATCTTTTTTATGTTATGTTTATTAAACTTTCGACAGTTATTATTTCACTTTGATGAAGAATAGCTGATTGAAATTGATTGCATTTAATCAGCGTTTCTCAAACTGTGGAGCGCCCCCGGGGGGCTTGATAACCCTACGAAGGGGGCGCGAGCATATTGAAAAGTAGAAGACTAAATATTATTTTAAAAAAATCATTAATTTATTGACAGTAAATAAATAAAATACATTCTCGCAAAATAAAATACAAGATACATATTCGCACTGATATAATACATTTATAAATGCATCAGTACTACATACAAAGTATTTTATAATTAATTTAACAAAACCAAGTTAATGCATGTTTAATAATTACCAGTGACCCATGGGCTTGTAATGTATGAAATTCGTACACAAACTAACACTTATCTTGATCATTTGTACGGTTTATAAGTAATCCCTTAACTGCCCATTAAAAGTCACGTGATTTGCTTCCCAAGACTACCCTTTTCTATACAGGAGAGCGTGTGTGATGTGTTTGGGCGAGATGAAAAGGAGTAAATAAGTAAAACCTTTTCTGAATTAAGTAAATTCTTCGCAAACACTCTGTCATGGTCCTTTTATTGCATTCCAAAGCTTTCGGAATAATTTTATGGATAGCAGTACACAGAGAAGATCATACTTCGGAAAGACGTATATATACGTCCGGAGACGTTTATATACGCCGATGGAACTTAAGAGATTGTAGCTTTAGTCTCAAAGTATAGTATTATTGAATTCAATGCATGGTTGTTATATGGAGGGGGGCGCGATGATCATTATGATTGAATATTGGGTCGCGCAAGTAATGAAAGTCTGAGAAGCACTGCATTAAATTGAAATGTATCTTTATGTGTTAAGCGTTCTGCATGAAAAACAATCAGTTTTTATTGTAATTTTTCTATGAATATTCATGCAAGTTTATTATTATTCTAACAAAAGATAAAGTACACTTATTTGACAAAATCTGAATCAACAAGCAGATTTTTTTTTTGTTTAATTTAGTTCAATAAGCATAGGTGTCTGTTTTGTTGTTACTAATGCCACATTATCGACGGTGTCAGATGCAGGCAAGGAGAGTTAGAAAGAATATATATCGATATATAAAAAATATCTGTGCGGGGTGTTCCCGAATGCCGTGTACAAACTTGGAGGGGAGGTAGACCATCCTTAGAAACCATAATTACATCGGAAACCATGGGTGGAAACGTAACCCTACCGAGATAAAGAGACACAAAGACATTAAGACCACAAAAAAATAATGTAGAGTAAAACGCTTTATAACAAAACATAAAACAAGTAATATAAAAAAAATTAAGACAATTCCTACTTAGATCAACAAAGGGGGCTGCGGTAGCCCAGTGGTCAAGGTATCAGATCATGGCAGACATGTCATGAGTTCGAGCCCAGTACCACTAAAGACCCGCCATGTAGGGCAGCGATGCACGCTAAATCTGTTGAGAGCTGAAACGTCCTCCCGTTGGTGTGGTGTGATAATTAGGAGAGGGGGGTGCCAGCTCAAGTGTCGTCCACGTCACTTGACTATGGTTCAAAATTACGTGGTACGTCGCCGAAAGCCCTCGTATAGCTGAACAGGGCAACGTTAATATTCAATAAATCAATCAATAGATCAACAAAGAAAATTTTTATTTTAGCTACTTTTTATTAAATAGTTGCAATTAACATAAATATGTATATAAATAGGACAAAATCACAACATTAAGTGGTGATAAAAATTAATTATCATTAAAGTATCGTCTTGTCATCCCAAACAATCGTGTATATAAAATTTCAGTTCAACTGAAAGCTTTAAAACGTGAGAAAAAAAACATTTTCAAGTTTTGACGCAAGTCGCCAAAAGGGACGCTAAGTCGCCACAAAATGAGGCCAACGTGGATGTATTTGTAATTCTTTAAATAAATAGTTTTAATCAATTAATTTTTATTAATTATAAGTAAAAATTGTTATATTGTCATCCAAAATAATTATGTATGTAAAATTTCAGCTCAATTGAGCGCTTTAAAATGTTCTTTATTGACGACTGAAAATCACACCAAGATAAATAAATATGATATACCAACATTCCAAATAAACCAACACCGGCCGAACGTTACAGACACACGTGTGTGTGTGATAATTCGCGTAATTTCGTTTTTCAAGCTTTTCAATTTGTATTGATAATCTTGAACCTCTAAGACTTTCGGGAGAATACTTACCGTTAGCTTAACCACCTAACGGGATGTAATCGTAACTTTATCTCACAGAAATTAAATTCTCAATTTATTTTAATTATCCTTTATGTAATCCCCTCTTACTCTTACGTTGTCTGTCCACCAAACACAACTTCCGCCCTCGGAAGTCATGTGAGTTTTGGAACTTCCGGTCTGTGTTTATATGTAAACCGAGGCTCTCTGGGAAAATCCAGCCGCCCCTTTGTATTTGTCACTATGCTATGTGAATGTCTGCTACTTATATGTGCATTTGTGGTCTTTGTTGTGCCGTCTCTTAAGTGTAATAAAAAATGGCTACAAAATAATTCTTCACCCCTCCAAATTCTACAACATGCACTACCATTCTCGGTCAAATGATTTTTAATTTACAAAAAGAAATCATACCATTGGCCACGAAATTTCATATATATATATATAGTTCAGTCCATAAATACGGATATCGTAATTATGTTACCTCACCTTGCGGAGGAAATATATTTTGAAAAGTTCTGCTCCACTAATAGTTACATCCAATACTTTTCTTTTTACTGACAAACATTAGGGATTGCAATATCGGACCAAAAGCTCAGTACTGGCATCGGTATTTTTTAGATCTTATACCGGGACACCGGTATTAATACCGGTAGTAGAAATTTTAGAAAAAGAAAGAAAACATAGGTGTTTCTTTGTTTTATTTGCTAGTTTTATTAGCGAGTGTAAATATCTCACAAAAAATAATTTGTAACTTACAAATTATAACAATATATAATATACAATATACAATATATATAAAAAGTAATTGAACATCTTATTTATTTAAATCACAAAAAAGTATAGGTATCGCTATTAAGCCTGTGGTACTATTACAAATTTTTGAAATGTGATCTTAAAGAACATATTGCATCAGTTGTACTGTCATTAAGCCTGGAATGCAATTTTGTGAAAAAATTACCAGCTGGTGAAAACGCTTTTTCGGCATCTACGCTAATGGATGGTACTGTTAGCAATGACAAACCATCTAATGCTGTCGTTTTACTTATAATTTCATCTAAATCGTCTTTTTTTTTTCAAAATAATCTAAAATCCCTGATGGGTGTGGTAAATTTGTATCTTCATCACAATTAAATTATTTCCTCTTTAACAAATTTGTTTCATACTTCGTTTTTAAAAGTATATGGAGTACTTCCTCTACTCACTTTAAGGTATCCGACTACATTCGGAACCGTGATTTTAAAAAAGCGCATAAATGGATAACTTTCATGATATTTGGTGTCACTCAGATTAGAATACATGCATAAAATTGTTTTAAGGACATTTTGACAAAAAAATTTATTTAAATATAATATTTTGGCAAAAAATTAGCTTAGAATAATCTTTTTTCCAAATGTTCTCCTTTTGTGAAAAATGGTTCTATTATAATAATATTTTGCCTATATATAGCTCAGACCTCTCTACAGAGGCTCAACTAGAATTTCTGAAATATATAACTTAGAAGTGGGTTTATTTTCATATTTTACGACAACAGAGGGGAGCAATTTCAAGAAAAAAAGGCTAATAATTATTTCAATGGGTGGTAACTCTGAAAATAATGTGAATTTTTCAAAAATTCTAGTTCAGCCTCTGTAGAGAGATCTGAGCCATATACAGGCAAAATATTATAATAGAACCATTTTTCACAAAAGGAGAACATTTGGGAAAAAGATTATTCTAAGTTAATTTTTTGCCAAAATATTATACTTGAATAAATTTTTTTTGTCAATATGTTCTTAAAACAACTTTATGTACATATTCTAATCTAAGTGACACTAAATATCATGAAAGTTATTCATTTATGCGGTTTTGAAAATCACGGTTCCGAACGTAGTCGGATGCTTTAATAACTCAAACATTTTTTACATAGTACCACCATACTCTTTTCATCATGTAAACAATGCAACCAAACCAAAGTATTATGAACTGAATATTTTGTTCCTTAAAGTTATTCATTATTATGGGTTATTATTTATGTATATTATATATATAATGTGTGAATCTTAAATAAATTTTAAACCCAAAGTTTGATATGCAAGTACAATATGAATGACTAACTCACCAATTTAAAAATATTGAAATATTACACATTTTCTTCACAACTACAAACTTGTTTTCTCAGATATCAATATCAGACAACGAATCCTGCGAGTATGCAGTATCGCTCTGATCTGTAATAGAATAGTTTTGGCCCGCCTCCTCACACACACATTACTTCTCTTGATTGTACGATGCAACTTTATATTCACAGTCTAATTAATTTCGCCCGTTAGGGAGACATGGATACTCAAAGGTATACTATTTTGCTATGTTGGCGATCCCTGAACATATAGAGGAGACAATTTAAAAAGAATTCTTGTAAATACCGAAAAACCGGTATTTAAACTTGTTAATAGCGGTATTCGGTATCCCGGTAATTGTGAGCAAAGTTTTTCTTGCAGGAAGATAGCAAAGAATAATTATAGATGCAAGTTGGTTGACATTTCCTTGTGCAAGATGAGGTAAGAATCTCTGTGAGCTATCTAACTCACGATTTCAAAAAAGAGAAAACAAAATGTAGAACAGAGTGATAGAGAGGGTACATTTGCCTCAATTAATTGATTCTAAAATGAAATGGGCTTGAAGTTATAGATATGAAAATGGCAGTGAACTCAACTAAACTCAGTGGCACAACATCCCATGAGGGCCAATGCCTACTAGGCTTATCTCGGTATATGGGACCCTTGGAAGCTGAGGTACATGAGCAGATGTCCCGATCAGTTGGTTAGTCTGAAATGAAACCCCTAGTGTTTTAGTCCTCAAGTAAGCTTGGTACTTATGCATCGACCCACTGAAGGGATCAGTAGCGCACACAGGAATTTTTCAAGGGGGAGGATCCGGGGTCGAAAGTTCACCATTCTTGTATCGTGCTCCTTTTGATTTTGTCGATTTTCGGGAACAAAACACAGTAAAAAACTAATTATTGAATAAATAATTAGCATTAATTAATAAAATTAATCATTAATAACAAATACTTAATTAAATTTTACGTACTATATACTTAGAAATATAATCAATCGGAAAAAAACAAGGGCTTTTTGGGGGGTTCGAATCCCCCTTGTGTGCGCCACTGGAAGGGATGAAAAGCTGAGTGTACCTTTCCCAGCCCCAGGATGGAACCCCGGACCTGTGGTGTGGAAACGCGATACGCTACCACTCGGCCACTGAACCTCTAACGCAAAAAAAAAAAAAAAAAAAAAAAATTGAATAAAACTGCCACTATTTTATTGAACTTATATTTATTGATTTTTACGGTACAACTTATACCTTTTCTTCGATGCAAACCAATGAATGGAATCATTTCTGAAAGGTGAAGCCCCCTGTTATCCTCCACATCCACAATGGGACCATCGAGTTTACCCCCAACCCATATTGTCTTTATTTCAAATTACAAAACCAATTGAAGTCTTTGCATGGTGTACTCTATTAGTTGACTGCCCTTAAAGAGTTTTTGCAAAAATATTACATATTTACTTTTAAGGATAATTGTTTTACTTAGTGAAAGAATTTATAAATTTTTATTTGATGTAATAATTTTTGTATTCATTAATTCCTTCGAGAAAAAGCCAGAAATATTAATTCATTTCTGTCATTTTCAATTAAACTGTTCTACATTTCACACACACACACAACGCTGTTAAAAGCAGTTCAAAATCTATTGATACTTTAAAAAAATTCTCGGAAGCTATTAAATTTAATTGAACACAATAATGCATACAGGACAAAGGAACAATTCGTCCCACATGAAATGAGTACGAAAGCTTCAAATAAATCTTCGTTGAGATGAGCCACAATTGTTTTTGCATCACTTTTAAGTATCATTAATTCATTTAACAACCCTTTTGTTCTTGCTCGGAGAACTTTTCGTAGTGGGATTACATCGACAAAATCGAGGTTTCTTAACTTCCCGATTGTTGGAAAGTTCCTCATTCATATGGTAAACAAGCAATCAATTACCTCCCATTAGCTCTTTTATCTTTTCCTTAACTTAAGCTGCTTAAAGTTCGAGCTCGCGTGAAAATCCTATTACTCCGAGTCTTAAAGATTGTTGGATATTAATACTCCCCTCATGGGAGGAATGAAAAGAGAGGAATCATGCCTCCTTACCTCTTCGAACAAAGACATGTCGTTTCAAAGCGGGAAAAAGTGTTATGTTAGTTGCCTGAATTTGTTCCTGGTACTCGAAAATGGCATTACTGACATTTTCGAATGTTTCTGTGTAACAAAACGTTCTAAAGATTTATCAAAACTTACCATCACTTGACAACGGATAGAGGCTTTAGAGCAGTGGCCTCTGAAGTGGGTACATGCACCCAAAAAGGTATGCATAGAAGCTATTTTTATGGTACGCCAAAGAAGTGAGCTTATGATAAACACATACCAGGTTATCTAAAAGTCCGTTAATATTTGAAAATTCATTAATTCAACTAATAATATAGGTACATGAATAAAAATTGACACTCATGCTCGAAACGATATTGGGTTTAATTGAAAGCAAAAATGTGAAAAAAATGTCCAACAGGTGGCGCTGGAAGACAAAATGACAGTGACGCCACATGAAAATCGTGTATAAAAGGGGCTGGAGCTAGAGAAAAAACAGATGAACTAACAATTGTGACATAATGGCTTTACCAGAAAAAGCATTGTTAGTAATGCTGTACCATCAGGATGGAGAATCTTTTACAGCAGCTTTATAGTCCTATCGCTAAGAAGCGTTTGAAGGATCTCTTGCTCACATCGTTTTGTGAGGATCGCGTACAGAACCGCCACTTCCATCGTACTTGGCCTTCCATGACCCCGGACCTTAATCCGGGGATTATTGGTTGCGGGGTTACCTGAAGTCACAAGTCTACCACGATCGCCCGACTTTAATAGGGATACTAAAAGACAACATCCAAAGGCAATGCCTCCTCATAACTGTAGATATGCTGTATAGTACTTTTCTCAACATTGTTCACACGATTACAGATATTGTTGACGAATGGCGGCCGACATGTTGAACATTTGTTATAATGAACGTTTATTGCAAACAATCAATTGTTATATAAAGTGCAATTTGTACTTTTTTGCACTTTTATGGTTTCAATGTATCCTCGTATCATTTCAAGCTTGTGTGGGAATTATTTACCTTTCTCCCTAAATTATTCCTTGACTTTTTTAATTGTCCAAAGTTAATTGACTTTTGATTCACCTGGTTAATGTAGGGTTTTCGCTATAATCCCGCATGATACTGCGCTGCTGTCGATTAATTGAAGATGCATGTATATAATTCAGTAGCACACACAGTTTTCCAGGGGGGGGGGCAGGGTCGAAAGTCCACCATTCTTGTATCATGCTCCTTTTGATTTTGTCGATATAATGGGACAAAAAACAGTAAAAAACTATTTATTGAATAAATAATTAGTATTAATTAATAAAATTAATCATTAAAAACAAATATTTAATTAAATTTTACGTATTATATACTTAAAATTAGAATCAATCGGGAAAAAAATCAAGGGCTTTGGGGGGGGTCCGGATCCCCAGGACACTCCCCTTGTGTGCGCCACTGATGTAATTCAGTTCCACACTTTATTACAAACACGTCTGAACTTATGAGGATAGACAAAAGCGTTCTTTTTTTTTCTAATCCAGAGATCGTTTTATATCTTTTCTTACCGAAAGCCTCTAATGTTTTCAAAAATCACATGATTTCCGGTCTTTATTCCGCTGGTTTTGCTAGAACCGGTGGCAGATGCAACGTTGTATTATGTTGTTTTGAAACGTGTCAATGTGGTAGTTTTTGAAGAGATAAAGTTGAATTTAAAAGGGTATTTTCCGTTAGTTGGGCAAACGACATGAATTCATTTTCAGGTAGTGTCTTGGAGATTTCAAGTCTATCATAAATGAAAGAAATTCTTAAATGGAGAATTATATACCAGGTGTATGCATATCAAATGAGACGATTGCTAACAGATGACACCACGCATATATGAAAACAATACGAAACCGTGACACGTGATTTTTTTTTATAGTTTGACCTTTAATACTCATGATTAGTTTACATTTGGACGAGTTTCAGCGTGCATTGTATTTTTTTTTTTTACTGCGTTGAAAATGTCGAATTTTATACCGTCCGACCATGATTTGCGGACAGCATTAATTTTTTGTCACCATCTGAAGAAAAATGCAGCCAAATCGCATCAAATGCTTGTAGAAGCATACTGTGGCAATTCTCTTAGCCGTGCGCAGTGCTAACAGGGGGTTTGAAGAGTTTCAAAATGGTGATTTCGATGTGAGAAACGAGGAGCGTGGCAGACCAGCAAAAATTTTGAAGATGCTGAATTGCAAGCATTACTCGATGAAGATAATGGTCAAACGTGCAAGAACATCTTGCAGAACAATTGAATGTTGACCAGAGCACTGTTTCCCGTCGTCTCAAAATAATGGGCAAGATAATAAAGGTCGGTAGATGGAGACCACACGAGCTAACGGACCGTCAACAGGAAAACCCAAAACTCGTGTGCAAAATGTTGCTTGCCCGCTACAAATGCAAGTCATATCTCCATCGTATTGTGACTGGCGATGAAAAATGGATTTATTTTGAGAATCCCAAGCATAATCGATCATACGTTGACCCCGGACAGCCGTCCAAATCGGCCGCAAGACAATGCTGTGCATTTTCTGGGATCAAGAGGGACCAACTCTATTAAGAGCTTCCCAAACCCGGCGAAACCGTTAATACTGATCGCTACAAGCAACAATTACTTAATCTGAACAATTCTGTACTCGAAAAACGCGAGCAATACAAGAAACGACAGCACAAAGTGATTTTTCTCGATAACAACACACCTAGCCACCGTGCTAAACCGACCAAGGACATCGTTAAGACGCTCGGCTGGGAGCCCTTAGCGCATGCGGCTTATTCGCCAGACTTGGCTCCTTTCGATTACCACCTATCTGCATCATTGGGACACGCATTGGCTGAACAGCGCTTCAGTTCTTACGAAAACCTCAAATCTTGGCTTGATGACTGGCTGGCCTCAAAAGACCGAAAATTTTTTAGGGTGGTATTCAAAAATTGCCCGAAAGATGGGAAAAATGTGTAGCTAGTGATGGATATTATTTCGAATAAAGAAATATTAACAGTTTTCGCAAATTTATTGTGTTATTTTTTAAAACAATCGTCTTATTTCATTTGCATACACCTGGTATAATATAGGATGCTTTTCTTATAATTATTTTCAAGAGGGTAGGAGATCAAAAACATTTGAAGATCGTAGGTTTAAACTTCATTTCTGGCAAAGCCAATTATCTTGAAAAATGCGAGTGTCAATCGGACTTAATTTTCGCGATAAATTATAGAATCACAACGAATTCAATATTTTGATGATGCTGGTAAAAGCAGACAGTTCCGACCGTCGATGTAGCACAAAATCAGATTAGTTGCTTTCTACAGATCAAAAGTTTTTAGTTGTATCTGTATTCAACGTTTCAACTTGCTTTTAAACTCCATCGTGGCCTTGGTAACCGAGTGGACATGGTCGTGAACTCAAGCCCGTTATTGTCGAGTCACGAGCTCGAAACCTTGTGCCATTGAATACTAGCTAAGAGGGGCTGATGCACATTAAATCTGCGGAGGTTTCAAAGTCCTTCCTATGGTGGGGGTGTGAATGTCCGGTGAAAGGGGTGCTAGCTCAGATGTTGGCCTCGTCACTCCATCGCAGTAGTGTACACGAACCTCTCTTGAGTGAGTTAGTGTTTATTTATGTTGCATTATAGAGAAACACGAGGATTGTTAACGATAAACCTCGTAATTTTGAATCACGGTCAAATGATGAGGACGACACCTTAACTGGCACCCCATTCTTCAGACTTCCACACCACGTCTTATGAAGGACTTCGAGCCTCGACAGATTTGAAGTGCATCAGCTTTTCTACATGGCGGGTAAACAGTGGCAGCAGGCTAAGATGGTTGATGGTACGTATACAATTAAAGGTGTTTATTCTGTTTAGTTGCCAAAATACATGAAAAATACTCGTCGGTTTTTGTTTCATTCAGTTGCAGAGATTCTCTATGAGGCAATAAATCGCGAAGTCAACACAGCTCCTTGATTTTGATATAAATTAACGGGAAATTCATTTCCCGGCACCTTAAGAAATAATCGAATTGTATTCAAAAGGCCAGTGCTAATACGAGCCTTAAACAGTGACACGCATATTTATTAACGCTTTTCTACTTATGTTCAAGAAATAACACGATGACTCCAAATTTTTTCACCGAGCTGTCTATTATTTATAATCACATGAACGATTTCGCTCGCCAAATAAAAATAAATCCGGAGCCAACCTTCGAGGATAGATTCTTTTTCCCTCCAAGAAGCACGGAAATTGTCGCCGCGAGCCAGAAGCAGCTTCGAGTCTAATTGTCACATTGGCTGACTTCCCCAGTTCCCCTTTCCATTTCCCCCAAACAAGTCGTAAATTCCTCCTCTCGCAGGAAGAGGGGAGCACACTTTTCCCTATTTATTCTGAGAGACTGATGTTCTAGCAACTTGTACACTGACTTGCGGAGGCCCTTTTTATCGCCCTTTCTCATTGCCTGGTAAATAGTTTTTGAAGGACGTTCTTGATATGAAAATAATAATAACGATGATGCTCGAGAGGATTTCACTAACCCAAAACATTTTTTTATATGTGTATTTCTTAGAAAGAATAACAAGGTGCGAAGGAAAATATATCGTTGAACACACGAGTGTGAAAATGCCTCCGTAAATTCATTTCCCAACGTATTTCTTCATATATTTTTTTTTTTGTTTGATAGAGTGCGTAGTAGGAAGTGGAAGTCTTCTTAAAACCGACAGTTCATGAAATTGAACATTGAAAGGACTTTCAACTATGATCAGAGGGCTGCGGTTGCCCAGTTTACCCATGACAGGCATGTCATGAGTTCGACCCCAGTACCACTAAAGACCCGCCGTGTAGGGCAGCGATGCACGTTAAATCTGTCGAGAGCTGAAACGTCCTCCCGTTGGTGTGGTGTGGTAGTTAGGAGAGGGGGGTGCCAGCTCAGGTGTCGTCCACGTCACTTGACCATAGTTCAAAATTACATGGTCCGTCGCCAAAAGCCCTCGCGTAGCTGAACAGTGCGACGTTAATATTAAATCAGTCAGTCCGATTAAAAGTTACGCGATTCGCTCCGCAGTCCCTCCATTTTCCACGTAGGTTCGTGTATGGGATGCATTGGAGGGAGGGAAAAAAGGAATAGACAAATTCTCTTAAATAAGTATATATACGTCAGGGGCAATTAACGCTTTGGTTGAGCGAGACATTTATATACTCCGGTGGAACTCAAAAGTTTTAAGCGGTCTTGTAGCTGTAGCGTGTCAAAGTACAGTACTATAGAATTCAACAGATTGTTATTGTGTGGAGGGAGGCTCGATGAAAATTGTGATTGAATAGTGGGTCGCAAGTATCGAAAGTTTGTGAAGCACTGTCGTAAATACAATAAACTGAAACAAATTAATGTGCATGATTTACAATCGCACAAACCGGCTTAACTGACTGCCGCCGTATGATTGAATGAATATTGATGGTATATGGTGGTAGGTCTATACATGGACGACAGCCATCACATGTAGCCAGTTGACATATTAATCAAAACGCCCATTTTTTTGATAATACAACTGGTAAAAACATTTGACCGTTGAAATTCAAATCACGATCTTTATTAAAGCTGAATCGAGAACGAGACCAGGCACACATTATGATCGAGACCCTCAGCCCAGGCTCAGTTGGCCCATGCGTTAAGATTCCCCTGGCTATGACAATTAACCAGATCCATTTGTGGCCGTGGTAGCCTAGTGATTAGGACCACGAGCTGTTGGCCAGTGTGCCATAAGTTCAAGCCCTAGTGCCACTGAGGAGTCACCGTGTTGAAGGGATGATGCACGTTTAACCTATCGGAGCTCAGACTTTCCATTAGTATGGTGTGGTAGTTTGGTAAAGGGGTACCAGCTTCCTCGCGGTTCAAAATTAAGATGTCAGTCACCCTCGTGTTACTTTATAATGCGACGTTAAGCAAATGGCTCTTGTACAATGATTGGGTTTTTATTATTTATTTGTCTTTCTCCAATGAATGCGGTAGCCTAGCGGTCAAGGTAAAAGGCTCGTGGCTGGTGAGTCATTTCAAGTCTAGTACCACTGAAGATCCGACGTGTACAAGGGGCAGTTGTGCATTACATTTTTCGAGGCTTAAACGTCCTCCCTGTTGGTGTGGTGTGGTAGTTAAGAGAGGGGTTCCAGTGTCGTCCTCCTCACTTCACTGTGGTTCAAAATCACGAGGTCCGTCTCCAAAGCCTCTAGGGGAGCTGAATAGTGGAACTTTACTATTCACTCACTCAATCACGCCGCTGAAAACTCACCTTGTGGAGGGACTGATGCAGGTTGATTCTGTCGAGGCCCAAAGTCCGCTATTTCTGGTGTGGTAGTTAGAAGAGTGAGGTGCTAGCTCAATGTTGTCCTCGTCACTTGAACATGATTCAAAATTACGATGTCGGTCGTCAAAAGCCCTTGAGTAGTTGAAAAGTGGAACGTTAATTTTACTCTCTCTCTCTCTCTCTTTGTCTTTTTGCTTTTGTAATCATACCATCTATGAAAAAAAATACTTCATAAGCAATACATGTGAATTAAACAGCCTAATATGCATAGTAATATCCAAAAGTTCGAGGATTTTGTGTAAAAGTAATTACGCTCACTTTTAACTCCAAAAAGGAGATGAAAATTTTTGGCTGCGCGTTATACGCCGAATATAAGAACCATAGCTTTAAAAGTAAATGAAAAGATGAGCATAACTAAAAATAAAAAAAGACTAGACCTGTATATATCAAAGTAGTGTTTATTTAAAAGAAATGTTATATACCTTTTTTGAAGTGTTATAGTTCTGGAGGTGTACTATTTTTTAAAAAGCCTGAGAAAATACCCCGAGTAAATGACTTCAAAACGTAAGTACACTGCATACATACATTCCAGGTTTCTGCGTAAAAAAAGGGAAGTGCACATTATATAATGAATATACCTAGAAATTAAAAGAAATGCAGCTGAAAAGCATAAGTGCGCGTTATACACCGGGTTTATCGATTAAAATAACGACGCAAATATTTACCTTTAGAAAAATCCCCTTGGGTTGCAGCACACTTTTACTTACACTTGTGCAATCTCTTGAATATAAGTTTGGGAAGTACTATATATCTATACAAATAAAGCTCTTAATTTCGTTTCTTCCTTTCTGTCTTCTATAAAGAGCGTTTCACTCTATAGCGAAAGAAAAGCAATATTTGTACTTACATGAAATGGGAAGAGAACATATTAAACCACAATAAAATGCAGCTCCGGCACTTGACCGTGATGGCCTAGTGATTGTCGTCACGAATTCGTGCCGACGTGTCATTTCGAGCCTACTAACAATGAAAACCCGTTGTGCAGAGGGGATGCATATTGAATATGTTGAGGGTCAAATATCCTGCCTTTGGTGGGGTGTGGAGAGATAGGAGATGACATGTCAGTTTAGGTGTCATCCGCGTCACTTGACCATTGTTCAAAATTATGAGGTCCGTCAAAAGCCCTCGAGTAGCTGAATAGTGCGACGTTAATATTCCCTCACTCGCCACTGAAGACCCTTCATATAGAGGGGCTGATGCAAATTGAATCTGTCAACGCTCAAAGTCCACTCTTTCTGGTATGGAAGTTAGGAAAAGGGGGGAGGTGCAAGCTCAGGTGTTGTCCTCGTCACTGGATCCTGGATCAGAATTATGAGGTCGGCAAACAACACTCCTCGTGTAGCGTTATGCCGCAACGTTAATAAACACTCACTCGCGCCGTTCATACACTTTTTTCCAGTTCCTACTATTAGCTCACACTCTCTATATATTTATTTATTTATTTATCTTCGTGGAATTTTCAATCGTTAATAAAATACATTTTAAAGCACTCAATTGAGCTGAAATGTTATATACAGTAATGTATTAATATATAATACAGTAATTAGTAAATTACTGTACATAAAATATACAGTATTAATTTACAATACAGTAATTTAACTAATAAAAATTAACTGATTAAAACTAATTATTCAAAGAATTACTAATACATCCACTTTGGCATCATTTTTGGTGACTTAGCGACCCTTTTGGCGACTTGTGTCAAAACTCGAAAAGGTTTTTTTCTCACGTTTTAAAGCATTCAGTTGAACTGAAATTTTATGTACACGATTGTTTTGGATAACAATACGATACTTTAATGATAATGAATAAAAATTAATTACCACTTAATGTTGTGATTCTATCATATGTATATACATATTTATATGAATTGTAACTATTTTTAATTAAAAGTAGCTAAAATACAACATTTTCTTTGTTGATCTAAGTAGGAATTGACTTAATTTTTTTTATATTATTTGTTATGTACATTCAATTATTAATTTTAGAATTCAAATAATTTTAAGTTTTCTTGAATTTTTATTCTTTATCAAACTTTAAACTTCTTCTTCTCCAGGATACGACCCATGCTTCATTTTTCACTCTAGTCCTTACAAAATCAATGCTCAAATGTAGAGAATGAGCAGTGGTCAGCAGCTGATATTCTTTTCTCTTTTTCCTTCCAGGGCCTGTGGTCAAGCGCAAGAACGACCTGAAAGAAATGGAACCTGTAAGTTTTTTATTGATTTATTTATATTTCCACCGACTGCGATCGAATTTTTCCATTTCCGTTGCTCCCCACTTAAGGCTGAGACCCAATCCCATTTTTCCCTACAACACCCTACAAAAGAAAATTTCAATCCCTTGGATGGAATAGAGCTTTCCGTGCCGAAGGGATTTCCGCTCCCCCTTCCAACTCTCCTTTAGGCAGCTGTAGCTCGCCGTCATCCCATCGAATTGGTCGGTTTCCAATTTAAATATTGACTTTAGATAAACTGTTCAGAATAATAGAAACAGATTTATCTACATTGATGAATGTAATAAATGGCGTGTGCTAGTTAAAATGCTTGTTAACATTTTGATTTCAGCTTTTTTCCCCTTCTATATATACATTTCGACTCCGATTTAACGAATTCACCGAGACCGAACATTTTATTTCTTAATTCGCTGTTTTCCGTAACATCAGGGTTCAAAAAGATACAATTTCCTTTTGGAAATTCTCTTATAAGAAACAACACAAAAAATATCCGTATTTTGAAGTTATACACTCTTTATTCAGCAGCTAAGAGTACTATTTGCGAATTCTCTAATGCTACTACTGCACCAGTAAACTGAAAACTTAAAATACTGTCTATTCGATTTTTAATAATCTTTTAGTGATTCCTGAATCGGAAGAGCTCGTTTTTTAACACGGTTTTATAAGTTTCACTTGCATGTAACGGAATATTTGAACTCGATTTTTATCCACTTTAAAATGTCACATTAATTCGAAATCTTACACAGCTGTCAAGGACCGATGGCATTATAATAATTTCATAATTTTGTTCCATTTTCCTGATTAGGATCATCAGGATTAAAGATTTCCTATTTCCAGATATGGCAACAAATTCCAGATCTAATTCCAAATTTGGCGATTAAGATTACGTTATAACCCTAAAGCGAAAACGCGTCAAAGGGTATTCCAGATACGAAAAAAAAAATGACGCATTTAAGATTTATTCATCAATGAATAGATGATAGTTTAAAAAAAATAAAAAAAAAAGGTTTTTATATTGTAGACTAATTTGTATAGTCTCTTAGTTTTTTTTGTATTAAATTTTTTGAACAATCTCTCATATACATTATTATATAATATTCAATGAAAAAAATCTCTCTATGTTCAATATTAAATTTATCAATTTCAAAGAAAAAAAAGTGTGTGTGCCACACGATAGAAGTGATAACTTCAAATTTCGTAATGTTATTTCAAGAATTAGTTAGGTGAATAAAAAACAAGGGGATATTAGTATTGTCCTATAAAATAATTTATTCATATGTCTGTACTCATAAAGTAATATTTTTTTGCTAAATATACAATCATGTTTGGGAATTAGTTGTATTCTAAGCAGGAAACAATAGGCTTATGGTAGCTGAAATATGTTATAAATTGGTTCAGAATTATTTAAATATCTAAAAAAAATACATCAAGCATTGTTCCGTACTTCCTATGGCTTCATTTGGATCATTTGACATAATTAAATTGAATTTTGATTTTAAGAAACCAACTAAAGGTTTTGATTTGTTTTTTGAAAAATCTACTTTAAAATTTCAACTTAAAATGATAGGTATTTTGTTCAGAAGACCCAATCCGGCTTTCTGAATTTTGGTTGTAATTTAACAATATTCAATTCTATCCATGAATTAACTTAAGCAAAGGGATAGTAAGTTGATTGGGAAGAGAGGAATCTAGGTCAAAACCTTTAAAAAAGGATTTAATCAGAAGATTTATATCGCATAATCTCTGGCTTATACTAGCTCTTTGTCATTGTATGTCAATTTTGTGCAAATATATCCGATGCTGCTGCAAGGAAAGTCTTCTTAACTATATTTTGTTTTCTTGTATTTAAATTATTCAATGTAACTTTTTCTTAATACCTGTATACTTAATTTTGTTATTTTAAATTTTTCTTTTTTAGACTCAAAGTATATTAAAGTAATGTGATTAATAAAGCTATTTGTTCATTGCTAATCCGATTCGCTTACAAAAATAAATTTTTATTCTTAAGATCACTGCAATATTGCTAATGATAATTTAACTATTTACATAGTTCTATAAAAAATTGTCCTTTTTCTACATTTTACAAAAACTGAACTATTTTCATGAAAGAAAACCTAACGACATTATTGATTTCTAATTATTACTTAACCTCTTCCAAGACCAGCATAAGGAAAAGAAGCATTTCCCCAGGCCCACACGTTCTGAGAGTATACGCACGCGAATTTCCCGGTTAAGCCTAATTTCATCGGATATTATTCACTATTTCATTAGACTTAATTTTGTTTTCGCGGAACTCTAATTTTTTTCTAAAATAAAAGTAGTCTAAGTTACTCCTTATAACTTTAGCTATCTCTGCCAGTGAAAGTTCCATCAAAATCGGTCCAGCAGTTTCAGAGATTAGCCGGAAGAAACAGAGAGACAGACAAAATTTTTAAAAATTGATTCTTTTTATATAAGTACCGGATACACTTTCAAATGCATTTAGTGAAAAGCTATTAATTTCAAATTACAAACAGTATTTTTATTATTTTAAAAAGTCAATTTGATTTATTTGTATGGATTGAATTAAAAAACTAAAAATAAATTATAGTTAAAAAAAAGAAACGAAAAAGAACGCTTTTATAATTAATCGAGCTAAAAAGTAAAGAATAATTCTTAATACAAGAATAAAATGATTAACGAGAAAATTAATGTCACTGTGGCAGGAATTTTTCAAGGGGGGGTCGAAAGTTCACCATTCTTGTATCATGCTCCTTTTGATTTTGTCGATTTTCGGGAACAAAACACAGTAAAAACTAATTATTGAATAAATAATTAGCTTTAATTAACAAAATTAATCATTAATAACAAATTTATAATTAAATTTTACGTGCTATATACTTATAATTATAATCAATCGGGAAAAAATCAAGGGCTTTGAGGGGGGTCCGGACCCCCAGGACCACCCCCCTTGTGTGCGCCACTGCGCTGTGGTAAAATCGTGGAGTGCTTTGTACTACCTTTTAACGCTAACTCTACATTTCGGAACAGAACTTGTAAGAAATAATAATAGTTGATATCGAGCACCCCACGCTTTTACCACAATGACATGAGTTTTCTCGTTAATCATTTTATTCTTATATTAAGAATTATTCTTTATATTTTAGCTCGATTAATTATAAAAGCGTGTTTTTTAGTTTTTTTAAACTATAATTTATTTGACTTCACGCAGAAAAGAAAATACTGCGTCATTTACATCCTGTTGCATGAAGTATGTTTTTGAGTTTCCAAAAAATGTAAAGCTTAAAAAAGGTAACAGTTTTAAAAGGAGATTTCATTATCAATTTCTGCATCAGAATCACTATTCATTGGGTTTGACAAATATACAATTTCTCCGACTTCCTTTGAACAGATGGACTGTCCATCCATAGAGAGACAGACATTTTGCCGGTAACCGGTAAAAATTCTTAAGATATCCTCTCCGTTGTGGGGAGTAGGAGGAGATAAGAAATTTCCTCACCAATTCAAAACTGCTGTTTACGGGAAAATTTGAATTAATTTAATTAACCCGAAAATTAAGAACCACAATTTGCTTACAAAAGTCATTTTCTGTTCCGGACAAAAATGATACGTCACTTGAAAAGAAATTCAATTCTTTATATTCCAAACTAATAAAAAGGAATTGTTTTCGGCTGCTTCAGTAATTAGGTGATTCGGGGATTATTATTCGTTAAAAATGGTTTTTCCCCCTTCATTTTAATCTGGGATGAAGAAAATTTTTTAAATCGTAAATTCTTTAAATAGCAGTTGGGTAAATCAGGTTCCGACTGTATAAACTAAATTATACTAGTTGAGAAGCTCAACTTAAGAAAGTACACAAATGGAATTAAATTTACTATCAGGTTTAGAACAGGGTTATAAAATTTATCTACCAAGATGTATGATTATTGACTCGTAACGACAATTGCGTAAGTTTGTGTAAGCAAATAATTAATATTTTTGTTTTCACGTATTTAAAACAAACAGTTGATGGTTCAAACAGCTATTTTCATGGTTTCAACCAAGAGGCGTGTATTAACCGTATCAGTGATACAGTTAATACACCTACGGTTAAGAATGTTCGATTTTTCCTTTTCCTTTTGTGTGGTTTTCTGTCATGATATGGTTTTTTGTATTTCGCCGCGGAATAATTTCTAAGCAGCAATAAATGTGTGGAGAGGAATAATTCGCTTAAACATTTATTGATTCAGTTCATTTTGTTTAGTTTATTAACCATGAAGCAGGCGCGCACTCGATACTAACGTTAATAGTCGCGCGGGGTGACTGAGTCACCCCACTCTATAGGGGCTTCAACATGTGTAAGCAAAAAATCATTAAGAGTTAAGGGGCCCCCAAAATAATCCCCAAAGGAGTTTTGATACAGGACCCACTCAAGACTAGCTACGCCAGGACCCACTCAAGACTAGCTACGCCATTGCTTCAACCTCCTCTCTTTCTATTCTTCATTATTGTTCTATGGTTCTAAGTTACATCAATACCTTATGAATGAATGATAAGTTTTTTCATCATCCTTATTTTCTTGACACTGTTGCACAAACCTACGCATAAAATACTCACCATGGTGTAAAAATGTTACAGGTCTAACAAAAATATTCCAATTTTTATTCGCACATTTCATTTCCTTTACACAAGCTTTGTTAGTTTTTACATAGTTTCCAGTTGGTTGTATACAAAGAATGATTTAACTCGCTTGATAGTAAATAGTTTCATTGCGAAAAAATTAATCATAGTTTTGCTGTAGCAGCCAAAATGACTCTTGCAACAATTGAAGTTCAACAACCCTCCGAATTAAATCTCACTCGCTAAGAAAATCCTCTCCAAGCCTTTTCACAATGCGCATGAAACTGTTGCTTTCCGAAACCGCAGAAATCCTTTTGTCTTCGTTTCCGCCAAATCATAAAGTTTTCAACAATGAATCTGCTTGTTCAGCTGCTTCCACCGTCTAAAAGGGACACGTGTTTACATTCACGGGGGTGATGCTATCTACTTTGTGTAATGGAAATTCCCGTAACTTTTTCTTTAAGAATGCCCAATTTTTCATTTTCCTTTTGTGTGGTTTTCTCTCATGATATGGATTTTTGTATTTCGCAGCGGAATAATTTCTAAGCAGCAATAAATGTGTGGAGAGGAATAATTCGCTTAAACATTTATTGATTCAGTTCATTTTGTTTAGTTTATTAATCATGAAGCAGGCGCGCACTCTATAATAACGTTATTAGTCGCGCGGGGTGACTGAGTCACCCCAATCCTTTTTTCTTTATCATTATTTTTATTGAACAGGGAAAATATCGTAATTCCAGTGAATAATTTAATTAAGAGAAGGAATACTTACCTACTTTTAGAACTTTTCAATTTTTCTTCGATAATTTGAGAAAAAAATACGAAACTGAACCAAGAAGTTTCAGCTATATGTGACTTTAGTAAAGGACACAAATCACAGAGACACTTTTCGCTAATATTACAGGAATTTTATTTGCAGGCAAAACTCTCATATTTTGTTCAAGTTATGACAAGTTGTTGTTTTACTGTCTTTAATGGTAGACACAGTATGTTGAACTTTTTCTTGCTTGTGTCTTTTAGACAGGGTCTGGTACACTTATGGCTTCATATTTTTCTTGGTGTTCTTTAGGTAGCATTTGAAAATTTTCCTTTCAACTCAAACGTTACATGTTCATCACTTTTCTTATCTTTACTTTCGCTATGATTATTAATGAGCATTATTTCAGCAGATCCTTCCCCTGTTTGATAATTTTCAATTTCCTTCAATGGAGATCGCAGATACCACTTCTTTATATATATTCTGCTCATTTACATTTATAAACCATAATAAGTCGTACAACACAGCAATTAAAACCACTAAGTTCTTTACTGGAGAAAAATGTAGCAGGTGTTCATAGAATATATTTTGGAACAAAAGTAGTCGGGGGTGAACTTAGTCAACACAAGTACCTTAGGATTATAAAAAATACTTTTAACACTCCCAAAAAAGAGGGAGATATGTGACAATTACATTTAAGTTCCCATGAAGACTGGCATATAAGAGGATATTGTCAAGAACACATTGGTAACAAATAAGCAGTTTTCCAGAATTAACGATTTCGTGAGCTTGGGGGACTATGTGCCCACGCGCCTGCTCCAGGGTCAATGAAGCTTTTTAAATTTTGCTCTAGTGTGCTATTTTAAACAAGATTCTAAAGCTTTTTTTCAAAATAATTAATGAATTAGTTTTAAATGAATAAATAATAAAATAATAATGTTAATGAACTAATTAATGTTAAAGGAATTCCAAAAAATTATGAGTCTGAAAACACAAAACTCGGCCTCAGGTACACCGATGGGTGAATGAGTTTGTGAAAATGCCGGATTATCGAGAAAGGGATTAAAAAAAGAATAAGCTCATGCGTGTTTCCTCTGAAAATATTGTACTGTACTTGTACATACTGTTCGCTTGAGAATACAGCAGAAAATAAATCGCTGGAATACCCTTAAGTATATTTAAGGGTATTCCGGCGGACATATGTACATTATGAAGTACGTACATTATGAAGACATTAGCTGCATGGCCCGGCGTTGCACGGGCTTTCTCTACTTTTATAAATTTTCCCTTTCCTTCACAAAATCAGCACTTCTAATACCCTTTTTCAAAATGACTTCCACCCCCTCCACCGCTTAGCCCGGCGTTGCTCGGGCTTTCTCTTTTCCTCATGACACCAGCATTTTTGTGGGTATGTTTGTGCGCGCACAATGTGAGTGATTTCTAAAATTATGTCAAAAAAATTATCTTTTTCAAAATTTGTTCCATTCCACTTATTTTTAATTTAAGACAGGTTTCTTTCTCCTCTCTATAACCCAGTGTTTCTCAAAGTGTGGGGCGCGCCCCCTGGAAGGCGCGAGCGTAACGAAAATTTAAAGATTTTTTTTAAAAAAAATAACCGGAAAGAGAAGTAAAACAAAATGCTTTCTTCCATAATAAAAAAAAATACACACAACAACACTGACATAATTTATGTTTATTATCTGGCTTTTTTCCGTCATCAAATAGCTATCTTAGATCCCAAAACCAAATTAAAGAAAAAAAAAACATTTTGTTTTATTTGCTGTATTTCCTCAATGAGAGATTTTTTTATTACGTTTTAACATAAAATATTACTCGTTAAAAGAAAAACGAAACCCAGACCTGAGAAAATTCTAAGAAGATAAACAATTCACCACTGTAATTATTATTGAAATACTGTATATTAGTTGTAGAAAAAGAAAAGGAAGTCATGATTCACTTTTCAGCCAGGCTGCATAGTACGTTTGCTAATCATTTGATTGACCTTCAATCTTATGGTATGGTTATTATCAATATTAGTTCCCTCCAATATTTTATGCGTTTGCTTTTCGCTTAGGGAAATTGTAAATAATTGAGTTTTTTGCAATATTTGGAAAAGAATTGATTGGTTTAACATTTCTATAGGATAATTGAAAAGTGTCTGATTTGCGTCCTTTATTATGGTCTTGTACTTTGAATCATTTTAGTTCAGTTTTATTGATTTTTTCTCAAATCATCAAAGAATTGAATAGTCCTTGAAAGAAGGTAAGTATACTTTCTATAAATTAAAATATTCACTAGAATTACGATTTGTATCGTGTACAGTAAAAAAAATTCTAAACAAATGATTGGGGTGACTGAGTCCCCCCGCACTACCATTAATGTTAGTATCGAGTACGCGCCTGCTCCCGGGTTAAAACATTTTGAAGTCTTCTCGCTTTAAATGTTAAAAAGTAACACAATTATTCTTCATCGGGATTTTATATTCTTTTTCATAATTTAACATTAATTCTAAATGCTAATTGTGTGAGGCTTAAAATTACAGTTCTTTTAAACAGTTATTTACAATTATAGCATTTATCTAAAAAAAAAAATCATTTTACATTTTTGTATACAATGTCGTGCACACAGTTTTACTCTCCTTACAGTTCAGCTATTATATCAAGAATAATGTTTTATTTTTTTAAAAAATGAGAGTCGATGTTTCAGCCAGTATACGTTTGATGTATCAGTACTGAAGAAGGTATTTTATAAATAATTTCTTATTACTGAATTTGGCCGCGGTAGCCGAGTGGTATAGGTATCGGATCGTGGCTTGCCTTGTCACGAGTTCAATCCCAGTACCACTAAAGACCCGCCGTGTAGGGCAGCGATGCACGTTAAATCTGTTGAGAGTTGAAACGTTTTCCCGTTGGTGTGGTGTGGTAGTTAGGAGAGAGGGGTGCCAGCTCAGGTGTCATCCACGTCACTTGACCATGGTTCAAAATTACGTGGTCCGTCGTCAAAAGCCCTCGTGCAGATGAACAGTGCGACGTTAATATTCAATCAATAAATCTTATTACTAAATTAAGAACAAGTTTAATAATTATTAGGACTTCCACGGGCTTGTCTTGTAGAGGAAAGTTTTTCAAAGGAAGGTTTAATATCAGAAATTGACACTTAAAGAGTTATTTTTCTATATTTAGCTGAGATCTATATTTTGTCTTCAAG
Source organism: Trichonephila clavipes (assembly GCA_019973935.1). NCBI lineage: Eukaryota > Metazoa > Arthropoda > Arachnida > Araneae > Nephilidae > Trichonephila > Trichonephila clavipes. The sequence continues at coordinate 123,592 of BMAU01000595.1, read as the reverse complement.
GCATCCACTGCAGAAAATCCGGTTTGAAAAAGGTAGGATGTTGAAAATGGTAATAGTATACGAAGTGCTTTTGTTTTCAGTACAGATAATTCCTCATCCACCTCTACCCCAAATTCAAAGAGAGATTTATTACAAAATTACCTCTTTATTTTTCACTGGATGTGAAATCTATGAAGATTTCTTCTTCGGAAGTTGAGAGCCCTTCTGGAGTATCTTGAAATAGTTCCCTAATCCACTCGTAATTTGCTACCAAGCTGTCCTCATCCAGAAAATACTTTTTAAAATTCTTTGCCAACATAACAAATGATTTTACATGTTTTAAAAACAACTTTTACATGTTGTTCTACAGATTTGTAAGTTTTAACACATATCGAGCTGGGGCTTTTTTTCCATCATTTTCTTCAGTAGTGGTAAATCCAAAATTTAAGTGTTTTTGAGAAGATCGCCTTGATTTAATTTTCGGATCCATGCTCGTTCGTCTGTGTACTTGTTGATTCTTTATTATGGTCGAATGTTTGCTTACGACTTAAAAATGTATGTATGATATTGTTTTTATCTAGAGCCGTAAATACTTAATTACCGTGAATTACAATTAACGTGGAAATTAAAAAAAATGTACATTCAAGCTAGATTCGGTAGCTATAGGAGTATCGAGTCTATCAAAACTGTCTGGAATTGTACGAGGAAAAGCATTTTTACATGTTTTGCGCAGACGTCCGATAGGTTGCCCAGACTCACGGAAACGTACCCTATAATGCCAGATGTGATGGATATGATAGAGAGCGACATTGGCAAGACTATTTTTCTAAAGACATTTGTACTTTGAGAAATGAATGCTGAAGGAAATAAATCTTTAATTAAATACATTATTTTGCGATCTGTTCCAATTTAAAAATTAGAGAAAGAAAAATAACATAATTTTCTAAGTAATATATATTTTAAGTAATTTTCTTAAAATATATATTACTTAAAAGTTACATATACACAAAATTTAATATACTTATCGTATTAATTTGTACGGTTTATAATTAAGATCGTATTGTAACTTTGGCGTCTCTCTCTCAAAGTGCATTTTTATTGCAGTAAATATATTATTGTTGTACAGGGGGGCGAGACAAAAATTATGATTGAAAATTGGGTCGCCAGTATTGAAAGTTTGAGAAACACTGCTTTTAATGTATGAGTGGTGCACAGAGTATTTTATGACTAATAAATAATACTAAATTAAGAACAAGTTTAATAATTATTAGCTACTTCCATGGGCTTGTCTTACAGAGCAAAGTTTTTAAAAGGAGTTTTAAGATAAGAAATTGACCCTCTGAGTTCATTTTTTATATTTAGCTGATATCTATATTTTGTCTTCTAAGCAACCACCGCATTTTGTAATATGTTCCAATTTAAAAAACAGAGAAAGGAAAAATAACTTAGTAATTATCCTATTACTTAACTTTTTTTTGCTTAAAAGTAACATATACAAAATTTAATACTTATGTCATGAATTTGTACGGTTTATAATAAATATTGTTGCTTTATCGTAAAAGTGCATTATTATTGCACTCAGTAAATTATTATATATAAGGGGGGCGCGATAAAAATTGTGATTGAAAAAGGGGGCGCCAGTATTGAAAGTTTGAGAAGCACTGCTATAACCCGAACACGGTTTGTTTAGTGTAAAACTATTGTTCTATCTTCCCCTCCCTCTCACATATAAGGTATAGCTTCAAATTTCGATGTATAACTTATAAAAAACAATATTGCGTTAGAATTAAAAAATATTAATGTGAAGCAATAAAAAGAAACCGATTCTAATGCTAAGAGTAAAACAAAAAAAAGTTCATAATTTTTTAATAATAGTTAGTTTCTAAGAATCTAAAATAATAAAATATAGATTTCAGATTTTCATGAATCTATCAATCGTTACATATAGTTAGCTTAAAAATGTCTCTAAAATGTATTTTGATCCAAAATAATAGACGATGTACTTCTTAATTAACAAAGAATTCATTTAGTAATGAAATAATAGAAATAATCCTTTATAAAAAAAACATTTTCTGAATAAATATCAAAATTAATTAGCATATATTATACAGTAATTTACCTGATCAAACACACCTCAAAAAATACTTTATGAAGGCATAAAGTGTTGTCTATAATGAAAATTAAGAAGCCGGTATTACATTAAATGGCTACTTTTTTAGAGAAATGTGTAATATCCACACAACACTGTGTTTTGACTGAAACTACTAAGGAGAACAATAAGTTCATTACCAACGCACCTTATTGTTCAAAATAATGAGAAACTTTGTGAATTCAACAACTTTCAGTCCCTCATTATGTAATATTTTAAGAATTTACACGGTATACTAAGCGTTAACGTCTTGAAAAATTTACGGCATTTTTTTCGTTAATTGTGACAACAACAATAATTTCTGCATTAAACACGGATCTGAATTGGGGATTTTTCAAAGGTCAAAGATATAGTCGAGTTTTTTGGACTCTACTGTATTTAGATAGGCTTATTTTTATTTCTTGTTACACCTAAAGAATTCATTGTTCAATTGAATGAAATTTGATTGGATTACTAATTTCTTAGCATGGTATGGGGTTGCAGTTGAAACCGCAAATATTAGCTCGGGTGTGAAGACTTGACTATAGTTGACGTAGCAAAAGCTGAGAGTTTGGTTTCTTTAATGATATTGAAATAAATGAAAAGTAGAATCATAAAACTGAATCAATTTAAGTATGATTTGGAAGAAAAAAAAATTCATATTACCCAGGTAACGGTGATTGACAAGTATACTCGTCAAAGAGAAATTGCAGGATTTTGTAGCATGACGGGTATTCTCGTTATGTGTAAAACCGGGATGGGCATTAAGTCGATCGCGATCGACCGTTGAACCACCAAGACAGTTTGGGGTGACCGCCTTTACTAACACCTAAAATGCTCATACTAAAAAACTCATGTTTGGGGAGCACCGACGCCAGCATTGAGAATCGACTTTACACAGTTGTTGTGACTCTGTTTACTTAAACAAATGGTGCGATGAACGTGAAGACGATATATGTATCTTCATCAGAAGCGCATGATGATGCTTAACACGTTCACTGTCGCTGTTGTGGAAAAAAACGATCAAGGCAATGCTAGCCTTTTAAATGAATCCCCCCCACACCGATTAAAGGTGAGAATAAAGGGGGATGATCAGCTCTTCCCGCGATTACACGGGATTGGTTACTAAGACATCATCTCACCCCTCCGCGCTTCTACAGAATCAGGTTTTCGTGTTGATATCATGTTCTGCAATGGCGCGGGACCCCGCAGCGTAGAAATTAAGCTATCCGACTACATTCGAACCGTGATTTTGCAAAAGCGTATAAATGGATAATATTTATGATATTTAGTGTCATTTTGATTAGAAAATGTACGTAAAATTGTTTTAAGAATAGTATTACAATAAAAAATTATTTAAGTACAATATTTTGACAAAAATGAACATACAATGACCCATTTTCAAAATATTCTCCCTTTGTGAAAAATGCTTCTATTATAATAGTATTTTGCCTTGACGCTCAACTAGAATTTTGATATATATCACTTAGAAGTGGGTTTATCCATGTTTTACGACAACAGAGGGGAGAAATTTTAAGAAAAAAAAACACCGGTAATTATTTCAAATGGTTGTAACTCTAAAAATGTGAATTTTTCAAAATTCGTTGTTGAGCCTCTCTCTGTACAGAGGTCTGATTTATATACAGGCAAAATATTATTATAATAGAACCATTTTTCACAAAAGGAGAACATTTGAAAAAAGGATTATTCTAAGTTATTTTTTAGCCGAAATATTGTATTTAAATAATTTTTTTTGTCAACATGTCCTTAAAACCATTTTATACATGTATTCTAATCTAAGTGACACTAAATAGCATGCAATTTAACCATTTACGCGCCTTTTTAAAATCACGGTTCCGAACGTAGTCGGATACCTTAAGTACAAATCTATGTTTCAGATATATTGGTTCACGTATGTTACCTGCTTGCTGCATTGAATGCGTCCATGCATTAGAGTCTAGCAGCCGCTCATAGTTGTTTAAGTGTTCAGCTTGATAACTTTGTGTTACTTGTGTTTTTGTAGTAAAAATAGCAATCTGTCATATTTTAAAAGAGAGATACAATATCTCGAAAACAAATGTTAAGAAAAGTATACATACAGTTTTAATGCAGAATGGCCACATCTACGCCAATAGGTGGACCGTAACACCTCAAAAATATTTGAAGCAGCCCGTGCCCTGAAAAAGTCCGCCCACCCCTGGTGTAAAAAGTAGCGACTCTTAAATGTTAAGAATATTTCAAGGTCAGGCTGGAGTAAGAGAAATAAATTGAAAAATTTAAGATGAGAATACTGTGTTCCCCCCTGTATGCACTGGCTGAAACAGCGTATAAATTCGCATAACGAATATATTCATGGGCGATGATAATGTTTATTGGATGTTAACCCAAAAGGGGGACAAATGCAAAATTCGCAAAGTTGATTTGTAATAGGGTTCCTTCAGGTATGGTCAGCCTTGGGACGAATGCGTGACTCCGACCAGGAACTGAGCCCATTGGCAAAACATTTGTTGGATGGAGGAAACTGAGTTTTCACTCCTTTCAAAAGGAAAAAAAATTAACCGTCCATTCTGGCCACTGGCATTGATGACTAATCCCCTTCCATTGTCTATTTCCAGTATTCAGTCTAACCTAAACATCGTTGTCTGCTTGTATGCAGGGAATTTTTTTTGTATATGCTTTCTTTTAATCACCTAAACATCAATCGGTAATCACCAAGCCAAGATCACTATGACGCAAGTGGAAAAATGGGAGGCAATATTTTTTTAGAAAAAAAACGGAAAAAGAGCTGCGGTCACACACACTGAAAATTTGACTCGGATGAAACCAATATACGTCGATGGCGTAAGCAAAATGAAATAAATTTTCCCTGTTGATGTTCACTAGTCTTTAATAATTATTTTACACATTTTTCTATAATACATTCTTTAAAAAAAAGTGCTACATAAAAAAATGTACTGGATGACATGGAAAATGACATAGTGTGGGAAAATGATGACGCCGGCACCAATTCCAGAGTTATGTGACAATGGGAGTGACAAACGATTTTAGAAACATGATACTGGCGTTTAGTTTAATTATATGTTCATGTATGTATTTGGAAGTTTTTAAATACTGGTAAAATAAATTAGTTGTTAACTTCTAATTATTTCTCATTAATTTTTTTTAATTTATTAAGTATCAGATATCAATAAGCCTTTAAAGCTATTTCTTAATTTTTGCAGAAACGTATAGAGAATTGGGGGTGAGGCTTAGATTCAAGTACATAGGTGCATTCTTCTAAGGTACACTTGGAAAGGGTTCCCCAGAAACGCTTAATAGTTTTAACGGATCGTGAGTCGACAATGTTTAAAGACCAATGCCCTACTCCATCTAGACAATATCTTTTGACTTTCCAGCCTGAATCTGTAACAACTCTTGCAGTATTTCCCCCTCTCATCCACTCTGGAAATGCATTTCAGTGTTAATAGGATAAACAGAAACTTGTGACAGGAAAGAGCAGCGGGGTTAATTCTTGCAACTGCGACTAAATGCTCCGTTGGGAAATTCGCACATTGTCGAGTTAATGAGCCTTAAGGAAGAAGATATTCTGACAATTGTTTTAACGAACTACTGAGATATATTGTCCAGAGTCGACTGAGAGCACAGGGAAAGAAACAAATTTCTACAATTGCTCCTTTTGTTTGGGTCAGAGATGCGCAACTTATGTTGGTTCGCAAGCTACATTGAGGAAGCGAAGGGTACTGTGAGCTTTACCTTTTTTAACCCTTTATCTACCGACGGTACTTATAAGTACCACTCTCACTTCAAAATTACATAGAATAACCATTTTTACGAATACTCTGACGACACTTAGCAGGAATATTCTTTTAAACCCACTCTTTTAAGATATATGGCAGCACGGGTTCTATGGTAAATATTTTAGCGGGGATGGCGAATAGTTTTATAGCAGAAATTGCGTTTTCAGCTGACAGCGTTTTAGTGCATTGCGAAGATAGTCATTTTTGTTCCGAAAAAATAGTTAATATCAAAAGGTGTCTTATTTATATATATATATATATATATATATAATCAAGACCTTAGAAAACCATTTGACTATTTATTTTAAGTGAACAGTGTATATCATTAACTTTACAGTTGAATACCTTTAATTAATTAATTAGCTCTAACGGATTAAATTTCTTAAAGATGAGTATTTTGTTTATGTATATCCCTTAATTTTTAATGTAGTGATTCAAAAAAATATTCCATGAAAAAAAACCCGCAGTTAATCATAATGCGGTAGATAAAGGGTTAAAATGATTGCATTCATTATCAAAGATAATAAATATCAGTTAAGTAAAATAATGCTAGGTTTATTCAATTTATTTACTGTGCTAAATTTATATTACTTATAGCTTCAAGAACATTTAGTTTTAGAACCAGTTTAATGAGACAAATGTGTGTGTATGAGTATGTGTATCCTATTATACATTTCTACAATTTCTTTTTAAACAAGGAGTGAGAGATTACTTGTGTTTAAATTTTCATCACAGTCTGCAAGCTTGTCAGCCGATTTGCATTCATATTTACTCTTGTGGATGAAAACTTTGCTCACAAATATGTCAACTCAAATATAAAGAACAATTCACCAGCAAATTTCTTCATACATGGAGATTTTTCAGCTGACAAAGATTTGTAAAAGTCAATGTCATAGTATTGTTCATTTTCTTCATATTATGATCCGACTTCTCGTTAATAAGAGCAAGCTGTAACTCCCGATGCTCCGTATCAGAAGTAGCAAAAATGGGACAACAGAGCAAACAAAATATAGTCTCAATGTCCTTGAAATTCAGAAATCTTCTTGTGTCCTCGTCTTCTAAACTCTGCAGGTGATCTTTTAGTAGAAACACTTTCAGGTATTTTATTTTCCTAATAAAGGAATTCTGTATTCCTAATAGCGAAAAATAAAAGACGAGCCTTTAATTGCGCACGGGAAAGAAATCCCAGTTCAAAGCGGATCTTCCGACTGAGCTAGCGGTCCGACTGTGTTGGAATATTCAGGCCAAGCCATAAGCATTTATTTTGTATATATATATATATATATATATATATATATATATATATATATATATATATATATATATTGTTGGGGTGAGGCGAGTGAACTATTTTTTCTGGCGGAAGGATAACTGAGTGATCCGCCCACGCGCTCTTTTTCCCGCCTTCACTCCCGCGCATTCCTTCTACGAGGTTGACGAGCTGACCGTTCGCTGTGTGCTTTTGGGTCAGACTTGCTGTGTGCAGTATCCGCGATCAATATTTTCGTATGTATATAAATAAATGTGATGTCCCAAGATACCGTAGTAGAAGTGATTTCACAAAAGAACAACAAGTGGTAGCAGAGCGTGGTTAATCTGTGTGACGAGTTAGTTGACTTTGTGAACGTTTAAACCTTTCTACTTACAATGGATAAAATAACTATTCCCGATTTAAACGGAACGAACTACTTCATTTGGGAGCTTAAGATGAAAGCTGCCCTTAGCTTAAAAGATTGGCCCCTCTAATCTTAGAGGATAAGCCTGAAGACCTTACCCGTAAAGATGAAATGGACTGGATTACGAAAACTCAGATGCAATAGCATACATTAAGTTATCGCTCGCAGATGAGCAAGCCTTACAGTTCGCGGCGGAAGACAACGCGAAAGTGCTGTGGGATAAAATTAGAGCGACTTACATGGGCGAAGGTGAAGACCGAAAAATTGACGCGGGCAATGAACTCAAGAACATCCGAATGAAAAAATGGCGAAACTGTAGCAGATTATATTGCAAGAGCGCGGGGGATTTCGACTAAGTGTCACTCCCTTGGACTGGATGTGTCGCCGAGGGAATTGGTCTACCATACTGTTAGAGGATTAAATGGAAAATTCTCCAAAGTGCGGGATATTCTGAAAACGCAAAGAGGAAAAAGCATGGACGAAATATTACAAATTTTAAGGGAAGAAGAAGCAACTTTAAACTTGCCAATTAAAACTCGCATGGATGGAATTAATGAAGCATTTTATTGTAAGAGAAAAAATGAAAAGCAAACGAGACTGTGTTATATTTGCAGAAAATCAAATCATCTAGCTAAGGACTGTTATTATAGAAACAAGAACACACACTCTCCAAGTACAAGCCAAAGAAACAATTCGTCTAGAAATGGACACGTATTTACAACTTCCCATCGAGAAGAAAAACCTTGTGACAATATCTGGATTCTGGATAGTGGTGCATCCTGTCATATGGCTAAAGAACCTGTGTGGTTCAAAAATATTAGTCCAGAAGTGATGGACATTTACTTAGCCGATAAAAATTCTAAAAATTATGAGCCAAGGAACTGGAAACGTTTCAGCTAAAACTGTGAGTACAAAACATTGTAATTCTATTAATCTAACAATTACTGATGTCAGTTATGTTCCTCAATTAAAATGTAATTTACTGTCTGTAACATGTTTAATGGATAAAGGTTGTAAGATTAAATCAGAAAATAATTGTGTATTGATATATGATAAAAATGATAAGTTAATAACTAAAGCATTTAAAAATAATGGTAGATTAGAAATTAAATTAGAACCTATGTATAATTCTGAATGTTTTATTTCTGACCAATCTACTAATAATTATGAAATTTGGCATAACAGGTTATATATATGTCATTTAAATTGTAAATATATGCTTAAAATGAAAGATTATATTGATATTGATAATGTAAATAATTTCACATGTGAAACTTGTGATATAAGTAAGGTAACCAGAAAAACTCATCATAGTATTGATATATATCAAAGCTCACAAATTCTTGAGTTGCTCCATGCCGACCTGTGTGGTCCAATTAATATCGAATCGCATGGTGGTGCAAAATATTTTATGGTAATTGTAGATGATTTTTCTGGCATGTACTTTTACTTATTTCTTAAAAAATAAATATGAAGTGTTTGATATATTTTCTCAATTTAAAGCTAAATATGAAAATTTAACTGATAAAAGGATTAAAAAGATAAGAACTGATAATGGGTTAGAATTTGTAAATGAACAACTAGATACTTACCTGGCTAATTCAGGAATATTTCATGAAAAAACTATTCCATACAATAGTGAATCAAATGGCAAGGCAGAAAGAGCCAACCGTGTTCTTCTAGAAAGAGCTAGATCTGTATTATATGAAAGTAAACTTCCTTTAAAATTTTGGGCTGAAGCTATTAATTGTAGTACTCAAGTATCTAATGTTACACCACGAAAAGGGAAAGAAAAAATCCCATTAGAAATTTGGACAGGTAATAAACCAAAATTAAATTATCTGAAAAATTTGGCTGTGTGGCCTATTTTCACGTTCCGAAAGTATTGAGAAATAAATTTGAAGTTCCAGGAAGACGTGGAATCATGCTAGGATATGCTAGAGAAAGGAGGGGATATCGAATTTATGATATTAAAAATCAAAAAAAGTAATTGAGGAGAGATCAGTTAAATTTAATGAATATTTAAAAGGTAGTAATTATTTAGGTGAGATAGAAAATGAAACATGGGATATTGACTCCTTTTTTGAAGTCTCTCCCGAAAGATACGAAATTAATCAAAATACAGAGAATGGAGTGTTGTATAATTTTGATATAAATAATGGACCTGGAGCAATTGAGAATGGTAACTCAATTCCCCTTCAGACCACGTCATCACCTCGGACAGGCAGAATCCAAATTCCGGTACTTGAATTGAATGATGTGCAAAATCAAATCCCTGTTAGAAGATCGGAAAGACTAAAATCTAAGCTGATGTCTGTCCATTTGGTGAATAATGTACCAAACTCTTATTTTGAGGCAGAAAATAGTGCTAATTGGAAAAATTGGAAATTAGCAATGGAGAATGAATTAGATTCGTTAGATAAACATAAAGTTTGGGAAATTGTACAAAAACCTGCGAAATCAAAATTAATAAAAACTAAATGGGTATATAGCTTAAAACAAGATGATGCTGGGAAAAATATAAAATACAAAGCAAGGCTTGTAGCAGCTGGTTTTAATCAAATTAAAAACATAGATTATTCAGAGTCGTATTCACCAGTTGTAAACATTGAATCTTTTCGATTGTTAATTGCACTTGCAGCTAAATTAAAGTTAAATGTTAATTTCTTTGATGTAAAAACTGCATACTTATATGGTGATTTAGAGGAGACGGTGTATGTGTTACCCCTCCTGGTTATGAAAAATTAATTGGAGATGATAAAGTTTGTAAATTAAAAAAGAGTATTTATGGTTTGCCACAGTCTGGTAGAAACTGGTACACGAAAATAAAGGGTGAATTAGAAAATTTTGGTTTAAAACAATTAGCTTCTGATAATTGTGTTTTTATTAAATCTGTTAATCAAAGTGTTCTTATATTATGTATGTATGTAGATGATTTAGCAATTTTTTGTAACAATGATAAAATGTATGAAGATATTGTTAGTAAGATTAAAAATGTATTTGAAGTGGTTGAAAACAAAACTAATAAGTTTTTAGGCATGGAAATTGAAAAATGTGAAAATGGTATTTATTTATCCCAGTGTGACTACATTAATTCATTATTAGTCAAACATAATTTAGAAAATTGTAAAAGTGTGAAAACTCCAATTGTGAAGGGGAAGACAAAATTTTTCCCTCTACAAATGAATTTATTGATATTACTATGTATCAGGAATTAATTGGTGAACTTTTATATTTAGCTAATAGAACACGACCTGATATTTCTTTTGTAATATCTTATTTATCCCAATTTAATCATAATCCAGAGAAGAGACATTACAATTTGGCTAAACGAGTGTTAAGATATTTGATGGGCTCAAAAGATAAAAAAAAAAAAAATTGTTTTATGAAAATGAATTTGGTATTTTAAATGCTAGTTCAGATGCTAGTTGGAAATGCAGAAAATGGAAAATCATTTTCTGGAGGTGTAGTTTTACTAGGTAATTCATTAATTTTATGGAAATGTCGTAAACAAAAGAGTGTTAGTTTATCAACATGTGAAGCAGAGTTATTTTCTATTTCTGAAATTTGTAAAGATATAATTTGGACTGTAAATTTGTTAACTGAATTAAAATGTGAAAAATTTATAAATAATGCTGTAACTTTAAATTCAGATAGCCAAGCAGCAATTCAGTGGATTAAGGGTACCCGTTCTTCAAATAAATCAAGGCATATGAACTTACGTTTTCATTTTCTAAAGGATTTAATTGAAGATACTGTAATTAAATTAGAATATGTCCAAACAGAATTTTTAATTGCAGATTTCCTTACGAAAGCCATGAATGTAGAAAAGTTGGAATATTCAATGCAAAAATTGCATTACTCTCTTGATTTTATGTCACTGTGTTTATTGTTATATTTTATGTGTATTGTGTATATGTCTATAATGTTTGTATTGTTTGAAAAAAATGTATCACTCGCAGGAGGGGTATGTTGGGGTGAGGCGAGTGAACTATTTTTTCTGGCGGAAGGATAACTGAGTGATCCGCCCACGCGCTCTTTTTCCCGCCTTCACTCCCGCGCATTCCTTCTACGAGGTTGACGAGCTGACCGTTCGCTGTGTGCTTTTGGGTCAGACTTGCTGTGTGCAGTATCCGCGATCAATATTTTCGTATGTATATAAATAAATGTGATGTCCCAAGATACCGTAGTAGAAGTGATTTCACAAAAGAACAACATATATATATATATATATATATATATATATATATATATATATATATATATATATATATATATATATATATATATATATATAGTAAAAACACGCGCACGCGCGAGTGTTTTTTTTTTTTGTTTTGTTTCTTTTTGCTTCAGTAAAAAATATTACGTGATTAATTTATGAAATTTGACTTCACTCGAAAATTGTCTATTCAAACCAAAACATGTGTTATTTTTGCTCATGCCACCTATCTGACGTAGTCAGATCGAGGCCCACGAAATTCATCGTGGCAAGGGTCTAGAAGTACGCCAGTCGTTGGCCTTGAGCACCATACAGGTGACAGTACGAATTAGCTTGGCGAAATTCCCCAAAGGGACGACCGATGGCGACACCACCTATCTCCACCTCCACAATTTAGAAATGGAACTGAATGGGAGGGAAATATTCTTCAGTCCCCTGCACTCGTGATTCAGCCCACAAGACTTTCGGACCCACTGATTTAACGAGCACGCACTCCGTGTGTACTCGGAGGGTATTTGGAGGCATCGGGCATCGAACTCATGCCTTCCGGTCTGGAGTCCGATGCTCTAACCACTAGTCTACCCACGGCCCAAAATATATGTAGCATTTCGAAAGGAACATGTAGACTCTTAGGGTATTAGATTTAGTTCGTTGTTTTTCGACACCCTCTACAAATGCGAACCAACCCTAACTGCCCTTCATTTTAGGTTTCATTGTATGTGTATTTCAATTATTATTGAATCATCCTGTTTAGTTAAGGTTCCTAATAGACAGGACCGATCCTAGGGTGTCGGCCACCTGAATGTAAAGACTTAATGTGCCTTCCTTCTAGAGAATATTTCATATTTTGACTAATTCTGAACGTTGATATTATAAACTCATCTACCTGTATAGTAAAAATTAAAGCATTAGTAAAGATGTGAATAGACACAAAAAAATCACTTCTTTCCTCTATTTTGTTTCTCTAAATTATGAGGCTATTATTAATTTTAAAAAAAATTTATTTCCCCAATTTTATATATTGAATTTAAATACTCCTATACCTGAGGTAATATTAACCGAATCGAAAAATCGAAAATTAGATGAGACGGGCGACAGCATAAACAAACGCTTTTACCCAGAATCCCAGAGAGGGTGAAAAAGAAAAACAGTTATCAGAGCATTGCCCCCGGCGGGGGCAAAAGTAGAAAGTGAAACCCAACAGAACGAAACCGTTACAGTGACGTCACATAATATTAACCGTATTAGATATTTTCATAAAACAACTTTGGCAGAAATGGCTTTTGAGACTCCTTCGTTAAGAATGTATTTATACACAGTGCGCCGTCAGCGCCGCTGATAAGCAAGAAAACATTTCCTATTGCGGTATTGCCAAATCTGCCATCAAACGAAGAATGTGCGCAATTAGTAGGCATTAATAGACAACGAATCGACACACTGTGCACTAGCTTTCTATTTTTTTTTAAACTATGTATGCCAGGGGTGGGCAGACTTTTACATGGTACGGTCTAATTCTCATTTTTTCAAGGTGTGAGGGTCCACCCTGTGACATAAGTGTGATGAGCCAAGGAAAGCTCAACAATATTTATGTTCTAACATCAATAAATCCAGAAAATGTGCATACCTACATAACTACAATAAAAGAACTTACTCTTTTAAAATCACGTTTTGGGCAAAACTCAAGATACAAACCTAATTTTCCCACAAATTTAATAATATCCAATCACGCATTTATTAAAAAAATAAATCATTTTCATTTAAAGTTAGTTCTCGTAGTTAAATTAGCCCAAATCTTGAATATCTAGTTACATAATTTATTACCGTGTGCTAATCTTGTACTGGATTCTAAGTGGTCGTCTGTGAATGAGTGAGTGAGTGTTGATTTTTTTTTTGGCGAAAGAGCCAAGTTTGGCTATACTGCGCCACACATTTGTTAGTATAATCTGTGATCTAGACGGGAAAAGAAAGAAAGGATAAATTAAATGACAAGAAGGAGGGTTGAAAATGGAGAAGGATCACTAGGGTACCCCGGGGTCGTGACACCCGCGTTTACCAAAGATAGTAGACCCCTTGGGAAAAGGAAAAGATCATTAGGTTACATCGGGATTGTGACTCCCGTACTCACATAAAGAAGGTGAGCCCCCTGAGGGGTGGTCGTCTGTGAAATGGGAATGATATGTTATCTTAATTACTTTCATTGTTGAAAATTTAGATTCAATCGGTAGATACAGTGAAAGAACGATGTTAAATGAAATGCTGTTTTTTTTAAAAAATTAGGATACTTTACTTGGTCTATTAGATTCCAAATTAATTCTTTTAAAATTACATCATTTTGAAGTAGAAAACTTCGTTTTCCTCAAGAGATAAAGATAACATGTAACATATTCTCAGTTTTATTTTCCACATCAACACTGCCAGATGGGTAACAGACGAATACAGCTATTAGTTCTAGCTTAGTAAATTCTTGAAAACATCTCTCAATTTAGGAATGCAGTTTTATTATTGCATCATAATCTATCTCTTTCCTTAATGTATATAGCTCCATTTTTTACCAACTCATTATAAATATTTTTCAAATTTTTTAAATTCATTCTTTATTAACTGAGAAGGTATTGGCATTCAATTGCTTTTGAAAGTATTATCAGTATGTTTCAGTAGTCAATCCCGTGTTATTGCAAGAAGAGCTGTGATCAAAACGTTTATTTTCCCTTTCAGTCAGCTGGGGGGCATTTCTACGGCTGGCATCACATTTCCCCCTATAGTTGCAAATAATGTGAGAGAGCGTGTTAAGCGTCATCGTGTGCTTCAAATAATAGAAATAATAGTACATATACCGTCTACATATAGGCGTATGCAATGGGAACAGCCGATGCTCCAGTCAAGCTGGCGTCGGTGCTCCACAAATATATTTATTTTAGTACGCGCGTCTTAGGTTTTATGTGAAGGCAGTCACCCCCAAATGTCTTGGTGGTCTACCGGTCGACTTAATGCCTACTCCGAATGTATGCTATTAGAAATCTGGACTTATTTTGATTTTTCAATAGCTATTTAAAGTTCAGCATATTTATTCGATATTATAAGTTTTTTGAGAAATTCGTAAAAAGTTCTGCTTGATTGATAGAGATGTGGCTGCTCCTTGTTAAGGCCAGCCACCTGCTAGGATTGTCCTTGCTAATGGAGGATAACGCTTGAGAAAGTTGGGTCTATATATGATCATGACAAGAAATGAAATAGGGTTGGAATTTGAAATTCAATGATATTTTATAAGAAAGTATTAGCTGTAGAATTTTATGCACAAATATTTAAGGCAGGAGCACAAAGATTAAATCAGTAGTAAAATTCAAGTTAAGTTTCAATTTAATTGTTTGTGTGGGATTTTAATATAAACTTCTTGAGAGAAGAAATGATTTGAATACAAACGATTAAAACATGTAGCTAAAATCTCGAAAACAATAAATGGATGGATGCTACAGTGTCATAAACATTGCTTGATGAGGATGGCTTTATAAAAGAGTGAGGTTTAACAAGTTTTATGGAAAGACAACCTTCTCCCTTTCTGTTTGCAAAATTCAGTGAAATCCTGTGAAATATAATGCATAGATCTAAATCGATTATTAATAAAAAAAATTACGGAAGTAAGGGGGAAAAAAGCTCTTTGCACAATGCTCTGATCTTATTCGAATCAAAGAATAATAAGTATTGATAATTTGATAATTTGAAAATTATCGAAGTGGGAACTCAAATATAACCTGTCATCATTCGAATAGTTTAAGTGTTTTCAAATTTTTCAACAATTGTTTCGATTATAGCATGAAATTCACTAAGCAGCTTCTGGGAATCATTTAAAGGTATTCTCATCAAATTCCGTAGCATTCTGGAATTAGTTGCAAGCATAAACGTTTCCTGAAGAGCTTTAACCTAAGACGTACCTCTTCGACAGTCGAAGAAAAAGAATATTTTAAATTAACTACGTGTCGTTTGTTGCATATTTGTAAAGAAGGGAGAAATGCTATTAGCAGTTAAATAGAATGTCGCCTGTAAGACAATTTCTTTATCACTGTGACAAAGAAAGCTAAAAAAAAGTGAGTTTTTTGTAACGGTTCTCTAACAAAAGCAACGAATAAATAAAAGTGAGCATTCTGAATCTTTTGTTTCATTTTATCCTTTCATATTGTTTTTTTAATGCTAAACCAATGGTGATGCGAGAAAAACATCTCATTCACTGTCATTGTTTTTTATTACACAAATCTTCGCAAGCTATTGCCTCGGAGATGGCTCGCAAAGAAATTGAAGTGACAACGTTTTATGTGAAGAAAGAAAAAAGAACTAAATGTTAATCTCTTTTACGTAAAAGCTTTTGATTACAAGATTTTGTGTGCTGAGTTAAAAATTTCTTTTTGTTAAGTTTTTAATTTTGAACGGATGTCTGTATATTTCTTTATTTTTCAATTGCGCAAGACAGCAGATTTGCACTTGGTGTTGTGTTATTCAAACTTTTATTTGTGGATGAATTTGGAAAACAATTTCCAGTGATTTTTTTTTAAAAAATGTGTAGAAAAACATTTCAAATTTCGATTGAAATCCGTGGTTTTCTGAAATTTGTTGAAATGATGCAAAATATTATATACGTATTTCAAATGTATGTATGCACCCAATTTTTTTTATTACATCACAGATACATTTTTAGAAAACCGTACAGAAAATCGTGTAAAAAAATACATGCGACTTATGGTAAATTTTAGATATATGCTCCACACACCTTTAAAAAATCGTGTAAGATGAAAAATCTCAAATTATTTTCCAAGAAAACCGTGCAAAAAAAGTAATAAAATCGGTGTTACATATTTATAAAACACAAATAATTTATTTTTATTATAAAAAAATTATAATTAGTATATAGCGAAAATTCAGTGTAGAAATATGAACATATAAAAATTTGAAATTAAAAATAAAACTACTGACAAAACTATTTATTAATTGCTATTTGATAACAAGCGTTCAGGTTTATTATGAATTGGATCCAAAATGCTATCATGCCTAATACAACTGTCGACTTTGATTGAAAAGAAAATTTTTTTTCCTTATTAATAGCCCCCCCCCTCCTTTTTTTTTTTTTTTTGCTTTGCTTTTCCAAGTTGCTTATACAATTCTTGATAACTTGCTACACAAAATCTATGATTACGTTGAAATTTTAATACACGCTCTATGTCAGAATCATGTATAATAAAATGTTGCTCCATACTTGTATCAAATTCAGTGTCAGTTTGATATCATGGGTCATGACGCCAAGAGCTTCTTGGCGCGATAAAGGAATCACGCCAAGTAGCGCTTGTTGCCACTGGATTGGAATCCAAGATGGCGACCTAGTGGTATCAAATCGTCAGGAAGATAATTTTAGAAAATTGTTTTGAAATACATTGAAATATATTTCAAAGGAAGAGTATTGGAAGAGCTTGAGAATAACCAAGATCAATCAATCAATAATTAATTACTATATAATATAATAAAAAGTTAAATGTACTAAAAAATGTTTTTGTAATTACTAGCAATTCCCTCCGGCAGGAAACAAAATTAAATTTCGACGCTTAAACTTTTAAAGCTAAACTTACTGGCAATGGCTTGTAGCTCACATAACTCTTGACGCCACCATTCGATGTAGAACCCTCATTTCTATTTTTACCTAAATTTTGTCATTTTAATCTTCATAAAAGTATTTACGCAAACTTTTACGAGTACATAGTGGGCACTATTCTACCTCTTACACGATATATCACCAGTCCGGTGGAATAAATGCCCACTTCAAACCGTTAAGAACAGGAGTTTTAAAAAAAAAACTAGAACACATCCTATTTCTCTGGAGTTTATTTCGGTGCTGCCTTCATCCTTAATTACCATCGGTTCACGTGAAAGCTCTCGTGTGAGGGTCCTCGTCAAGATCAACACTAAAAAGGCGTGGCCGTGTTTTGCAAAGAACTCGTATCGATTGGTTTATTGGTATTTTAAGAGTGTCGCCGAAACCCATTGATAATGGGATATCGGACTTTTAAAAGGTAATGGACGAATAAAAGTGGAGTTTCCTTCAACCAATCATTGATTTTCATTCCTCTTCTCTCCTGTGGAATAACATTTGTATGCTGTTACCGATTGTTAGCTGTTCTTTTCATCCCTCCTCTATGTGTAGAACATGTAATCTCCATTATAAGAGTTGCGTGTTCAGTGTTCGATTTAAGGATGAAAGAGTCATCATACCTCAATGGATGCTTTTTTGTAACGTTAATAATGGTATTTAAAAGTAGAGTTGATGATTTTTTGATCGTTTGATTTTTTTCGGGTGTAGTTGTTTTCGTATGTTGGATAACAAACTACTAGATGTTTCTGTTATTTGTAATAAAACTAGAACTAATACGTTATAAATTTATATGTTACAATGAAAAGTTGCATATATGGGGAAAGTTTAAGAACATACTATAGTACATAATATATTTCTCTATAAATACACAATAAATAGAATAACTCATATCGGGACTTAATTTTTTAAGTGAAAAATGTTCCAAGTTTAGGTTATGCTATTTAACATTTGGTATATACATATATTCAATATTAAAAAAAAACAATTTTATACTAAAATTGTTTTATAATTTAAAGAATACAAGTACTATTAAACATACATTATTTTATAATTAGAACACGGGGACATGGAACAACTCCACTGAGGGTGATAGAGGATATCAAAGATGTTTCTAGTGAACTGAGCAATGGGGGTTAAAGGCTACACTTCTTGAATGAAACGTCCAGAACTCTATTGCTCTCGGCGAATTAGGATCTAGTAAAACCAGTTCACGATTTATGACCAAGATAAAAGGTATTTAAGAGAGAATAACTTGAAATTTTTCCAGAAATACTTTAAAAAAAAGGGAGAACAAAAATTGAATCACAAAAGAAAAAGTTCGTTACATAGAAAATGCACTTCGCTATAGAGGGGTTATTTAACGAAGAAAAGAGTGAAATGTTCAAGGTTCCAGAAAAAAAGTTCGCTATAAAGAAAAAATCCCAATATAGAGGTTCGTTATATAGAGGTTCGACTGTATTTATAAAGCATCTTAAAGGAAACCATTTGAATGTCATACGTAATAAGTAATGTTATTCATATGTTTAGTCCTTATAAAAGTTTGAGGGAAGGGGTATACATGTGTATTAAAAATAAAGAGTGTTTTTTTTAGAGGTATAGAACTTTAAATTGCAATAAAACAACGATGTATTATTCGATTGACATGAATTTTTTTATTCAAAATATAATCCTGTGGCATTACATTTTAAATATGATTTCTGGCATACGACAGCCACGGCTGGCTCGCATGTAGTCCAATTTTCGATGACTTTTTCCAAAATTTGTGGTCGTATATCGGCAATAACACGGCGAATGTTGTCTTCCAAATGATCAAGCGTTTGTGGTTTATCCGCATAGACCAATGACTTTACATAGTCCCACAGAAAATAGTCTAGCGGTGTCAAATCACAAGATCTTGGAGGCCAATTCACA
The DNA here is from genome assembly GCA_019973935.1 of Trichonephila clavipes. NCBI lineage: Eukaryota > Metazoa > Arthropoda > Arachnida > Araneae > Nephilidae > Trichonephila > Trichonephila clavipes. Next base: position 104,250 of record BMAU01000595.1, on the reverse strand, counting down.
GGTCCAAAACGTGAAATTAGGCGGTCACCAAACGTGTCTTTCAATAAATCGATTGTGGCACGAGCTGTGTGACATGTTGCGCCGTCTTGTTGGAACCACAGCTCCTGGACATCATGTTTGTTCAATTCAGGAAAAAAAAGTTAGTAATCATGGCTCTATACCGATCACCATTGATTGTAACGTTGTGGCCTTCTTCGTTTTTGAAGAAGTACGGACCAATGATTCCACCAGCCCATAAAGCGCACCAAACAGTCAGTTTTTTTGGATGTAACGGTGTTTCGACATACACTTGTGGATTAGCTTCACTCCAAATGCGGCAGTTTTGTTTGTTGACGTAGCCATTCAACCAGAAGTGCGCTTCATCGCTAAACGAAATTCGCTTATGGAAATCGGGAACAACGGCAATCTCGTTTTGGGCCCATTCGACGAATCTACGCCCTTCTTGATCGTTTTGATGAATTGCCAAACCAAACTGAGAATAAATCACTTGACAGCTGTTAAATCGGTCGCCATCTTGGAAAGTAATGCCAACTTAAACTTCTATACCTGGAAAAAAACACTCTTTATTAAAAGCTTATGTTATTTTATTAATTAGTTAAGACTTAATATTAGCATATGTTCAGCAAAATATTGCGTGATAATTAGTTAATTCTTTGAGTTTATTCGCCTAACGGAAAATACCGCTTAAACCACAATTTTACCTCCAGAAAAACTGCCATGCTAACACATTTCAAAGAGAGATAATAAAACATTGCATTCGCTACCAATTCTGACAAAAGTAGTGTATTAAGTTTCCCTATATCATATTATTATCGAAAACACTAGAAGCTTCCAGTAGGAAAAGGTATAAAAACTGAGATCTCTCTGAAATGGAAAAAAATAACGCTTTTGTCATAAGTTTGTGTGTTTTTGTGTGTTCGTCCATAAAGTGTGAAAATAAATTAAAAATGTTTCTTCAATTAATCGACCCCATACAAAGGTCCCCGCACCCTGCTTGATTCCATTGACAGTACTATGTATAATTATACCCAGTGTTTCTGAAAGAATGTCGGAGTTTTAACGCTTTATAATATTTATCACATAAGTTGCAACTATAACTCAGACATTGAATGAAAGAGTAACTCAAACAGTTTTATTTATCTACAAGTTTACAAATGTTCAATGTGAGCCCCATTCGTCACAACACATAAATAAAGTCGATAGGCGAGTTCATCCCAAACTTTTTTCAGTGTGTTGTAGGAAATTCTTGCAACATCTGCTTCCATCCTGTATCTAAAGTCTGAAAGGCCAGCTGGTAGCCGATGAAAGTACACACAATCCTTTATGAGCCCCCTCACAGATAAAAGTCACCTGGTGTCAGATGGGATGAAAGATTGAAGAAATAGCCATAGTTGTAAAGCATCAAGATAGGTAGAACGAGGTACATTTGGTTACCTTGGTCGTACCCGTACTTTTTGCCTTTACAAAGACAGACAGTTCTTTCAAACTGATGATACTACATAAGGTTGTTATTATCATTTGGAGGTTGACAACCGAACTCAATACGGAACGCTCTTTGCACAGTAATAGCAGATTCTGTCTTTGTTAACCGGTGAACTCAAAACACTTTCTGTTTACTAGTCATCATTTTTCTACTACCGCATTGATCGGCAAGAAAGAGGAAAGATTAGCATACGTTTCGCACACATGCCAGCAAAAAAATCTGTTTCAGTTGCTCTTTCATTCGATGTATGATTCATACTAATATGTTATATGTAATGAATGCTATAAAGTGTTAAAACTCCGATATTCTTTTAGAAACACCTGGTACTATATGAAAATACAATATATAATATATATATCATATACACTATACTATATATATACTATTAATATTGTATGTACATATAAGCCTACTTCTTTAGCGTACCCTAAGAATCACTCTGTGTACCCCCCCCCCTTTGGAGGCCTACGGTCTAAAGTACATTTCCGTCGCGAAATGATGGCAAGTTTTCACATTTTGATTCCTTGTTGACAGATTTTCTTAAGAGTTTACTTAATTAGTAGCCATTTTATTAACAAATGCATTTCCAGTTCTACACATTTTAATAAAAGGATGCTTCAAGTTGCTTTTGTAAAGTTGTTTTGAGGAGCACGGAGTTTTCAGAATACATTTAGTACTCATTTGAGATCAGAGACACCTCTTCATCCGATCCGCTTTCAAACTCATCTGCACTCGGTGTTTCGTATTCTGCAATCTGTCGCCACACATAAAAGTCAGCGAGATAGCCTTCCCTGGCTTTGCTTATCTGATATCCGATGCACAAGCAAAGGGTCAGCAGAACGATAAGTAGAGATGTCCCTATCATTGCGAGGAAGGTCTTCCTTCTGAGAAGTTTCAAATACCATGGAAGCGGTGGAAGAGTTTCTATGCGAACGATGTTGATTGTCCAAGCCCATCCTCTTTTCGGATCTCTGATTCTGCATCTCCAGGTACCTAAAAATAAACATGCGTTAAACTCTACTCATAGTTTTTCAGTGTAGTCATATTACTCCAATTGATGCAAGGCTCAATCGGCAAATTCATTGGAACAAGCATGCACAAGTTCAGAAGTGCACTATGTAATTTGTTACTTTTTAAGGCTGTCGTCGGTAAAAGTACGAGAGCTCTAACTAAACGCGAAGCACATTTTCAGACAGAAAAATGACCAATGTCCATGGAAATTTGCAATATTGTAACTCGTACCTCTGTTAACAATATAGTGTTTTTAAAAACTTCAAAATATTCCGTGAATACTTTCTTTTCTGTTTTAATAAGTGAAGGCAAAGCCCATTTAACATTACGGTATAGGATAAAAAACGCGAAACACATTTTACACCAGAAAAAAACGAATCGACTCGGTTAAAAATGGGAAGTATGATAAAAAAAAAATGCTACTCTGTGAAGGATAGTGAAGCCAGAATATCATATTAATTTTTCATTTCTTTTATATCTGAAAAAATACTTCAAATTGGGGTCTTATTCTTTAACATTAACCGAAAACAGCCTTAAGAGAATACGTTGATGTTAGATTTCGCTGCTTTTTGAGATTTCGCACTTTTCATACAATATGAATATTAAGAATTATTTCCCGCGAACAAAACTTCTGTCAAATTTCATTTAGAAACGATGAAACTTGAGAACAATTGCTCTTATGGAAACTGAGCAAAAGCCATGAAAATGAATCTTTAGAATTTGTTTACTTGGAATGAAATCTATATCACTCGTAAATATATCAACACCCAAGGAAAAAACGGCACATCAAGCAACGCCGAAGCGAAGAATACCATTAAACCACTTGTATCTCATTTTTGTTCCGATCGACTATGTGGTACCTTCAGAGCTAGCTGACCTCCACCTATTTATACTTATTAGGATCTATCAAACATTGAGTCGATCGCGATCGACCGGGAAACGCCAAGACATGTTGGGGGGACCTCCTGAAGATTTTAACAAGTAGTAATTAAATACGGAAAATTGAAGATTATTTGATAGTACGCAGGCTATATAAGTCTACTACTGGCTATAACAACAAAAACTAGATAAAAATGTTTTATTTTTTTAATGTATTTTAAATTGTTTCATAATAAATGCATCATTTGATACTATTATATTTGTGGCTAATATTATTATGCTTGTATCTTGCGTTTTGATTTAAACGTGGCTTTAAAAGAGTTGTTACAAAAGGTAAGTATATATTCTGTATTTATTATTAAGTTATAACAGTAGCGCACACAGAAGTTTTCCAAAGGGGGATAAACCATTCTTGTATCGTATTCCTTTGATTTTGTCGATTTGGGGGAACAAAAAACAGTAAAAAACTAATTATTGAATAAATAATTAGTATTAATTAATACAATTAACCATTAAAAACAAATATTTAATTAAATTTTACGAATTATATACTTAAAATTATAATCAATCGGGAAAAAATCAAGGGCTTTGGGGGTCCGGATCCCTAGGACCCCCTCCCCCCCCTTGTGTGCACCACTAACACTGGGTAGAAAAAAAGTCTGTAGCCTGTACCCTGGAAAAGTCAGTCCACCACTGCATAAGATTCTCAGCCAGCTACCTTATTCTTCGTAATCTGAGATGTGACCGTGACAGGCTAGTGGTCATGGTCATGGTCACGAAATTGTGGCCAAGGTTGTGGAGTCGTAGGTTCAGGATCTGGTGTCACTGAAGCCCCGTTATGCAGGTGGGTTGTGATCTATGTTGAATTCCATGACTCAAAATTCCCACTTTGATGTGGTGTGGAAGTTAGGAGAGTGGGTTGCCACAGCTCGGATATCTTCCTCGTCACTTATCTGTAGTTCAAAATTATACGATATCCGTTGCCAATAGTTCTCGTGTTACTTTATATCACAACGTTAATGGACACTCATCCAGGATGCGCTAAAGAACGGAGTAAGAACCATAAACATTTTCCCTGGTGTAAAAAATACAGTAATATCATATTTCTTTGCAAGAACATAAAGTATGTAAAAGAATAAATATTTTAATATACTATCCGTTTCCTGTTCAATCATTTTCCTTTCATGAATAAAATATTCTCGATATTTCTCTCCCATACTGTCACGGTAAAAGGATTTATAACATATAAAGATATTGCACATACTATGAATGCTTAAGAACATGTTATATATAATATAACCCCTATATGAACAGAAGTATTTATATAGGAACAATTTTTCAATATGGAAAATGTTCCGAGTTTGGGTTAAACTATTTAATATCTGGTAAAAACAACTTAAAGAGGAAAAGGACTGCATTTGATATCGTGTAAAATCATACATATGTATACTTTCATACATATGTAATGTCTGCGGGGAGAGAAAAATGCGTTAAAATCTATACAAAAGAAAATCATTTTTTAATTTCACATAATTGTAGCATTGGCATATTTTCATTAAAAAACATTTATATTTAAAAAATTAAGTCCCATGACACTGATTTTTAATTTTTTTTTTCATTAAGAGCTGATACAGGATGTTATAAATTTTGTAAAAAAGTATTGTGAATCAAAACGACAAGTGATTGTCCTGAAACTTGCTTGTTTATGCTTGCCCTAAAAAATCAGATAGTCATAAAATTTATTTTTAAAGGGCTCCCTAAATAAGTTCCTTTAAAACAGGAGTGTCAAACTCGCGGCCCCCAACGAACATTTTTGCGGCCCGGCCATCTACTGCGTTAGACAAGACAAGTGTTTGTCTTGAAACTTTCTTGTTTATGCTACCTGTAAAATGAGATTATCATAAAATTTATTTTTAAAGGCTTCTCTAAACAAGTCCCTTTAAAACAGGGGTGTCATGTAGCAGAAGGCAAAAGAGCAGGCAGAGCAGGGTTTTTTTATGCACATCTCTCTCTTTTTTTTTGAAGCTACCATTTTTATATCCGGCGTACAACGTGCACCCTTAAATTTCGAGCTTATTTTTTGAGTTAAAAGTGCGCTTTATACGCCGGATATTACGGATTACTGAATTTGTATAAAGTATATGTGAGTTTAGGAGTTACTACTTTTTGCGATTTTTTAACTTTTTTCCACCTTCAAAAACACAACTTACCATAAAGAAATCCTTAACATTTACCTCGAATGAATACGAGCATCATCTGGCACGACTTGCATTCTATTTGATGACGATCATAGCATCGAATAGGCTGAATTTATGTCGGTTACATGATAAATACAATAATTTGTTCTTCATTGAATTTTTAACTGACATTATACTTGTACTTGTTGTGCGTTCTACTTATAAAATTTAAATATAATTTAATTCTGATAATTAAGTAAATATATTCAAATATTAAACACTTTTGTCTAAGCTATGTGCATTGTTATTGTTTAAAAAATACGAACATTTTAAAAGAAAGTTCCTGCAAAAAGCTAAAGTTGGCGTCAGCAAAGCCAATGGATAGTCACATTTACCATGTGACCAAGACGTTACATAATTTATGAACTGATTGGCTGGAAACACTTGTTTGCAGCTATGTCATTGTGACGTCACATAAATTAAGCCCATTGAGAGAAAACTATAAATCTTTACTAGAAAGTAAACTATTTAATTATTTTTTACGAGTATAATATTTTTGTAATTCTGTTGGAAATTGAGGTTTTCTTCCTACTTGTGGTAACACGCTATTGCAAAAGAGTAACTAAATAATTTATACTCACCAGTCATGTTTGTCGTGACATTTGCGATTTCGAACTCTTTATTCTTCAAAAGCGAAGAGTTTCCAAAATCTTTGTATACCTGATTTTCGAAAAACCAACTCCGAGTCAGGTCTTTGTAAATCGTCCCGAGTTGCGCTCCACCGCAACTCAGAGACACGCTTTCTTCTTCTGGAACCTTGATTGGAGTTTTAGGGATCACAGCCAATGATATCACGGCTACAGGCTTCATCACTTCCGGTGCATAGCTCATGCTGCAGAGATACACCCCATTGTCCTCGAGCGTTAAGTTTTGGATGGTCAGTTGTTGCAAGTTGACCTCCATCCGCTCTAATTGGACCTTTAAGACTTTGCCATCTTTAGTCCAGAAGAGAACTGAAGTCGGGTATTCCGTGTAGATTTTCTCGATAACTCTTGGATTACAAGACAAATCGACATTGGATTCCTCGGGTTTCTCAAGAGTGTTATGAACCTGAAGATAAATTATGTGATATTATTACCTCGTATTAAAATAACTTTAAACGCTTTAAGAGTTTGAGCAACTCAATGAATGATATAATGGTCTCCTATTTCTTAAAACATACTATTCCATGCTTTTCTTTTTTTTAAATAAAAATAATTAAAATTTTGTGTGAACGCCCCTTAAAAATTGGTTATATATTTCTTAAACTTCCTGAAACTAGAAAAAATTGCCATACTCTACTTAATCGTATACCAAACAAAAATAACAAATTATTTTGATTCAATCCAGTTCAAATTCTAGAAACAGTCATAGATTAAACATCGTAAGTACGTATATATATATCATGATTTTGAAGACAGAATCAGATTAAAAGTTAGAAAAAGGGACGGTCTTTATTCAATCGTTTGTACATCTGTTCTGACTCTGAGAGCAGGGAGGAAAAAGCACGCCATGGTGGTGGTTTCAAGTGGATAACACTTGAAAAACATATGGTAAGTATCGCTGCTTTGAAGAAGGTGCTTGCAAGTTAATGCTGACATATGTTGACTATTAAATCTAACGATCTGGAATTAGACATGTTTATTGGCTAGGCCATATGTTCGGAAGAAGTAAATGGGTGATTAGTTTGATACTTGACGATGGGGACTGAGGCAGATGAGTTAAGTGCTAGATAGGGAATTTAATTTTTAATCTAATTTAATTATCCTTACATATATATATATATAAACTAGCTGCAAGTACCCGGGTTTAAAATAAGGTTTTCTGTAGAAGCTTACAAAACTGTTTATTTGCATGCAATAAAAGGGTACATTTATCTTAAAGCAATGTGATAGAAAACATTTTTGGCAGTTCCATTTGGAGTGTGTACAAAAAGATTTTCCTCTCTGCCCACTCTAGAGCAGGCCACATATATGGCCCAAGAGAAAAGCATGGTGTCTGCAAGTCTATACTCTCCCCCTTTTTCTCATAGGCATGACTAGCAAAAAATGACAATGCATTCCTATGAATGAAGGAATGGAATGGAATGTAGTAAGTAATGTGATATTTGTTGCAGTATTTGCTTGCAGTAAAGTAAATATAACACAGAAGTATTGCAAATTACATACCGCTTTTGCTTAGTAAAGTTTTCTCTAAAATGAACCCATGGCTCAGAACATGCACATGGAGCATTCTTTTTGGCTGGAGGAGGCCAGAGTGAGGTTGGGATGAAACGAAACCTGTTTAAGAGGACTTGGTACCCTTTGAGCAAATTTCTTTATTTACGTATTTAAAAATTAAATTTTAGCATTTTATACAATGTTTCTATTCAAGAAAATGATACCAGATGAAAATTTTCATATATTTTTACACAATTTTAAAAATTTAAATTTTTTGAAGAAAATTGGGAAAATTTTAAAATTCTACTCCTTTTGTAAAAATTAATTTTTTGACCTGAATTCTTTTTTATAATATTCTTACGGATGTTCTAAACAACTTTAGGGATCGATTTTAAAATAACTTCATTCGTTTTCGAGAAAAAAAATAAAATGTTGATATACAGGCTAAAAATCAACGAAAAAGCCAACATGTCTTACATTTTATTTTATTTTTAAAAAAAGTATTCAGTTTTTATAGCAAAACGGATATCTAATTTTATTGCATGCTTTATTTTTAACACGCAGGAAAAAAATTGAAGTGATTGGTAAATAATTGTCGAAGGAGTAGCATTTTGTGAATGCACTAAGGTTTCGAAAAACACAAATTGAGAAAAACCAGTTTAAAGTTTATATATCTGAAAAAATAATTATAAGCTTAATTAAACTTAAAATACCACTTTAAGATATTAGTTATACGTTTTTCTTTAAAATAATTGTATTTTCATATTTTTTCAACCCACACATTTTTATAAATGATCAACTTTTAGAGAGTACTAATTGCACAAGAAAATTCAAGAAAAACGTTAAAAAATTTTATTTTCTGTCACGACAGAAATTTTAGCTGTTTTTCTTCTTATAATATTAGAGTATTACATTTGTATGAAAAATATATCAGGAATAAGAACTGAAATTATAAAATTTTTAATATAAAATGCCTTAATTTAAAAATTTTACATGCACACATTTCACAAAGAAAAAAAAATGATTGTATGCATTGCCTCAGGAATAATCTGCTTTATATATTGCACATTCTTTTTTTAATGTTATTATTTCTCTTTATAAATTAGATTTTTTTTTATCAAAACGCTTTTTTTTTTTGGCTTTTTTCTAAAAAGGGGTGTGGCTGAATCGCCTAATTGGTTTTCAAATGAAGTTTTATTCAACTTCCAACTTTCCGACATGCACAAGTGATATATCAATCGAAAGATAATAATGCAAAGAATAAGATTAAGTGAAAATAAAAAACACGATAGGTTTGTGATTTTAGGGGTACCAAGTCACTTTAAGAACCTTCCCCATGTAATTTTGTGAATGTGTACCAAATTTCACGTTATTTGGTTGTCTGGATCTTGAGTTATAAGGAAACAGACAAACGGACAGACAAACAAATGCGTCTTATATGTATATATAGATATAGATTTGTTTGAATTCCTGTGTATTATTACTTTTGTAAACTTCATGGCATATTTTATGGTGTACCAGTCTTTTAAAGCTGACTGAGCCACAGCAACATTTAGCTAGGTATAGCTAGTTATAACATGAAATTAAATCTTAAAAAGATATCAAAACTAAAAGAAAGCTCAATATTTTGATTCGATCAGTATAAACATTTTCGTACAAACACAATATATAATTGTAAAATATTTATTTTGCATTTCAGACGGACATCAAACGAAATTTTAAAAATTGTCAAAAACAGATAAAAAACATGTTTAAGAAAAATACCACTGATTAATTTTGCCAAAGACATCGCAATGTGTAAAAGAATATTTGCAGTACATAATCGCCAAAAAAATGTAAGTACTAAAATATAAAAAAAAACAAAAATTATATATTGAAATAATTAAGGAGGGAAAGATATGGATGGAAAGATAAAACAGGCTAAGATAATACTCATAATATTAATTTCATATTGGTAGGCTACTCATTTTTGGCATGATTTTGAAATCCCGCCAAATTGGTGTTGTGGCCAGTCTAATGTTATAGTAATGTACAGAATTAAAGGTACTTATTTATTATCGCAACCTATTGGCGACATTATACAAAATGAAGCACATGATTGCCAATTCAACGCATACAAAATTAGGATTGCCAAAGTGGCGAGTTGTCTTGTACGTTGGCGACTGTGCAATAATACGTAAATACTAAATAAAAAAATTATCCAAAGTATATATACCCCGAGCATGAAAATAAATTGAAAAATGGAGTACAATACTCTCTAACATTAACTGACATAAAAAGAACTGAACTAACTCTATCAATGCAAAAGCATAATTTGAAAAAAATAAGGTACTTACATATAACCACAACCTATTGGCGACATTATATGAAACGAAGCACATGACTCACAATTCAGCATATATATGACATGCAAAATCGAAGTTCCAACTTCGCAAGTTATTTTGAACGTTGGCGAGATTGTTGGGATAGTACATAAGTACCAAAAATAATTTATCTTACGACTACCTGCTTCCTCTACAGATATTTAAGCCATTTGTCTGTTTTGCTCATTCTCTGATGCCTATTCCAGTTTGATATGTAATTACTACCAACACTGCTTTTGTTTGGGCAGTATGATTACCCAAGTGTGATTTTCTGCAATGCAATTTCATGCACTGAAGCCAATAGTATACCTTTAAAGGTTAAAATAAAGACACATGAAATTGCAATATTATTAATTTCATACTATCTAAAACAGATAGTGAAAACGTAAGTACTATACTTACGTTAATTGCAGTAATAAAAACTGAAATATCCGAAAAACTGAACTCCGAAGATCTTCACACCTTCCACAGCAATCAAACACAATCACCAGTGTTTAAAAATACACGTAAGTAAATATTATTCACAAGCACAGCCGAGCTAATCGCTAGTCAAAACAATCCTCATTACTCGCTGGCTTAATCAAGACTCATTGCCGTACCGGTAATCATCTTCTTATAGGCGCGGCAGAAACTTCCTGAAATGTAACCTCTCGTGTCATTGAACGTGACACTGGTGGAGAGATCTACTACTTTCTAGAAGATTCCAGAGGGTTCCGAACTCGCCAACATGGTCACCAATGACGCCAAAGTCGCCAAATTGGATGCCAAAAATGATGCCAACTTGGCTCTACCGCCAAGATTTCGCCAAATTCTCATTGAATTGCCATTATAACGTAAGGGGCGGCATTGATTGTGAATAGTACAATTTTAACATGAAATAATTGTAACATAGAGTAATATAAATGCATAAAACACCCAAATACAAACTATATAAACAAAATTCTTAACACCTGCGATGCAAATAATTGTTGCACAGACTGCTGTAACCTCAGCATTGTTTTGGGAGCTCCGTCCCGAGAGTAAAACTTTCAACGCAGGGAACAGGTAGAAGTCCAATGGGGTTAGGCTGCTTTCAATCGTGGATGGGGTGGGACCCCCAGTTAGACCATCACCCTGCACATTCTGTTTTCCTTCACTGAACATGCAACACCAGGGTTCAATCATTTGACGAGATATGACCTCTTCTCCATAGATGGAGAAAAGGCGTTGGCGTTAATATATGACGAACACACTAGCTGAGACGTCTTAAGTCTTAAGGGAGCTCTGGGTCTATACATAAATGTAGGTCCCATCTATGAATCTTAAAAGTAGACTGTACATAGCATACCTTGTCAAACAATAACCCGAAACAAGTAAATGTGCATGATTTACAATTGCACGAACCGACTCGACTGAATGCCGCCTTTTGATTGAATGAGTAATGATTGTGTATGGTGTTTCCTAAGCCTGTAACTGAACGATGGTCATCACATGAAGCCAGTTCACATATCGTCCAAAATTCCCAGTTTTTCGGAGAATACAACCGGAAACAGCATTTGACCATTGAAATTATTCGAATTATGATCTTATTAAGGTTGGGTCGAGAGCGAGATAAGGTTCCCATTGTGGCCGGGGACCAGTTGGCCTATGTTTTAAGATGACCCTGCACACTAGTTCTGCGTGTCCATTTATCCCAGATAATAGCACTCACTTCGATTGACGATCACGTTCGTCATCATGTTTTTGTATTCGACTTACCTTGGGTACGTCGGTTTACGCTACTATCTTCTTCGGTGTCCTACGTTGAGGCTCCTGCCAATTTTAACCAGAAACGGATGTGGTTTCTTATGAGCGCCATTTTTAACCTGTCTAGCGCCACAAGGACTTCGAATTGCGGCTCCCCTCCACACTATTTCCAGAGCCTTTCCCCAAAATCTTTTGCGCTATAAGCATGTGTCTATTGGGGAAAACAGTCCTGTTTCTAATGCCCATTGATTTTCCATCTGGTGTGTCATTTTTTCTTTAAAAATAAATAAAAATAATATCTACACTTACTTTTGAAAGCATCCCTTGTATATGTACATTCACTATTTGATTAATTTCTCTTTTAAGGCCCAAAAACTTACAACTGTAAATTATTGAAATGCCCAGGGAAAAAAAATTCCGAGCAATCTTGAAAAAATAAGCAAACAGGAAATACTAATAATTCCGTCGCCTGAAAAATTCATTTATCTGTATTAGTTTTTCCAATGCATCTGGCTAATCAAACGCTACATCAGTACCTGAGAATACTCATTGAAATATGGTTGAACACAGTTTCTGTTGGTCAAATTACCTCAAGTGCTCAAAGTTAGATGTGTGCTTTGGTTCCTATCTGCATCGCAAATTTCAACTACAGTTAGATAGCGGGGATATTCTTTGTGTGTGAGTTGGTACTTTTCTGTAATAACCCTACTTCAGCGTGAGGAATTTAAGCCCCGATCGATTTCATGTGCATAAACTCTTCTACAGAACGTATCTTTTTGGCATAAAAATTCAAATTATCTGTAGCTGGAGCAATGTTGTTGAAAAACCACACACATTTGAATTATTTATTTGTGTTTATTAAATTTAATATAGGTGAACTTTAGATTTGAAATTTATGTAACCTGATAAAAAATTGCTTCATTATGAGAATTTTTTAAAAAAATATTACATACAGATTAGAATACGAGCGTTTAGCAGAGTGGAAATGAGACGTTAGTAAGAACGATGAATGAACTGTCTTACCCTCTCGGTTGCCGCTTTCAATTTCTGTGCGGTGCCTGGAGACAGGGTGTACACCTGGTCAGGACATTTCTGTTCATTGCACTTTCCTTCATCTCTATCCTCTCCTTTACAATCTTTTCCACCAAACATCGGTCTTGGATTGGTGCATGACCTTTTCTTTTGACCCATCCCCCCGTCACAAGACGCAGAACAGTCCCACGAGACCCAAGATGACCATCCACCGTCCAACGGACAGGTCGTCATGGTATCACAATTCTTCATCTGTCCCCTGTTTCCCTTGCATCTCAGTTTTCTTTTGTTTCCCTTGTAGCTGCAATCCCTAGTTCTTCTTCGGACGCCTATGCCACAGGTGGCGCTGCAGTGGTCGTCCCATTCACCCCATTCACTCCAGGTGACGGGGGTGGTTTTTGACTTGTGCCTTCTGGCATCGATAGTTAGCAGAAAGAGAAAAGTAAGTAGGAAGATCCTTAAAGCTTTCATTGATAATAGAGGGTAGAACCAATTAGAGGTTTCATCCAGTTTAAACTACATTTAAAAGACTCCTGGTTCCTATGTGGTTACCAGTTTCAGCAAAACAAATATGTTGTATTTCTAGGATTTTTCTCAACAGTAGATATAAGTGTGGCGAGTGAGTTGTTTACTGAATAGTGGTAATTTTTACTACTGGTCAATGCGCAATCCAGTTAAGAAAATGAAACAAAACTGTATTAAAAAGTATATTTATATTCCTTTCATTCGTTGGAAGTCCTTATGAACGATGATTGGTGGTGCTACACTGCAAAAAAAATGAATAATGATATTTTTTGTAAAAAAACCTGCTTCCTAAGAGATTTTTTTTTAAAAAAATATTTTAAGTAAAATTTTTTTAAACTTTAGATTTAACTTAAGTCTTCAAATACTGGAAAACCAAAAATCTTAGTTGTCTATTGATTGTTTCTTTTTGGTATTTTACAACTCCTGATCTCGAAGCACTGTATGCTATTCCATTGTCACCATTTTCTGAAAATAAAAACAACACTCAATTTCTATTTAGATTTACGAAAACCTCCATTAAACATATGAATCAAATAGGAGATGAGTAAAATGCAAAATGAAAAACGTTGTTTTATATGCTTAATTTCAACTCTCCGAAATTGTAAGCGAATATTAATTTGACTGCATTAAACAGCTTAGAGTAATATTAAATGAGCGTATTATAACAAAGCACAGCAAAGCGTGGTCGTGTCAGCTAGTTTAATTATAAAATAAAAACAAACGAAGTGAAGTTTAAGGAAAACAAGATTCCTCGGATGACCGTGACAAGAAAGACATAAAATCCTTAAGTATTAAATTAGAAAGAGAAAATTGTTCTTCATACAAGAAAAAAAAATGCTGTTATTCATATCCAACCAAAATGAGTTTGAAGGGTTCCTTGTTTGCTTTTAATTAGCTCAAAAAACTAAAGTCTTAACTGTAACTTGAACTGTCAATTTTTGTTGAAGAAAAAGGGCTGTTAAGTTTTCGAACTATTGGCAAATTTAATCCAGGAAACTAACTACTTTTTCACTAAAATGGATAAATATTATATAATACAATTCAAAGAAAATATTATTTATAACTCAAAATACAATTTTTTTAATGGATAAAATAATTATTCTAAAAAACGTATTTTATAATTTGTATTAAGACCTAAACATTTAGTTTCCATGAGAACAGATACTAATAATACTAATTAAATTATCTGACTTATAATACTAATTAAGATCGAATTTTTTGCTTTAAACGGAATAAAGATAAATTGGTGACAATTAAAGTAATTTTCCCCTGTAATTGAACTTTAAGATAGAAAATTATGGCATTTCTCACAAAAAAAAAAAAAATCTGAATATAATTTTAGTTTAATTAATTATTCAGCATAATAAAAAGTAATACACAATCTAAAAACAGCAAATGTAGTCTACAACATGGAATATGTTGTATTAATTTTTAACAATTTTTCGTCAAAATACAAATTTAAGTTATTTCGATGATAATACATTAGAAATTTCAAAAAAGTTAGTAATTCGTCGTCGTTGTGCAGAACTTTTTTATTTAAAAAAGTTTTGTCTTATAAAAAGTTATATTTCTGATTTGTGTGTGTGTGATTAAGCCATCAAAAGTATTGATTTATTGGGTAGAGGGGTTCTTATCCTAGTACACATTGTAACATAAATATCGGAGCCTAATCTTAACAAATATAGATATAGATGGGGAGAGCATAAATTCGAACAAGTAATATAAAAAAATAAGTCAATTCCTACTTAAATCAACAAACAAAAATTTTATTTTAGCTACTTTTTATTAAATAGTTACAACTAATATAAATATGTATATACAATGACAGAATCACAACATTAAGCGGTTGTTAATTTTTATTTATTTTTTTGCTATAGTATCGTATTGTTATCCAAAACAATCGTGTATATAAAATTTCAGTTCAACTGAATGCCTTAAAACGTGAGAAAAAAAATATTTTAAAGTTTTGATCCAAGTCGCTAAAAGTGAAACCAAAGTCAAAATGGTCGCTAAGTCGCCAAAAATGATGCCAACGTAGCTGTATTTGTAATTATTTAAATAAATAGTTTTAATCAATTAATTTTATTAATTATGATTAAATTACTGCATTGTCATCCAAAATAATCATGTATATAAAATTTCAGCTCAATTGAGCACTTTAAATTGTATTTTATTAATGATTGAAAATTCCACCAAGATAAATAAATAAATATATAGAGAGTGTGAGCTAATAGTAGGAATTGAAAAAGAGCGATTACAGCTTCAAAACAATTGAATGATTAACTCTAGAATTCGATTTATACAAAGTCATGCAATCAATAAGTGGTTGGTCTACCCCTGATCCAGATGCCTTCTGCCACCCAGTGGTGCATAAGAGGTCAAAATTCTCCTGGTCTTGCAAGATTTCTAGTAAAAAAAATGAGCTTCAGCCGTCCAATTAAATCGACACTATTTTAGGATTGAAGGTCCTTTTTGTATGGCCTCAAATGGGGAATAGATCAGTTCACCCAGTTGGGCAAAAAATATTCCGTTAGCTTAAATATAATTACGAGCAAAATGTACTACGTGCGACCGAGTATTTTTGGATTGAAAATTGGGTTTGTATTGCAGGAATAGCAACATAACATGTATGTGAATTTTATCTACGTATTTCTGAGTTGTAAATGCGTCATTAATTATCAAAGGGGTTTGGCTATCAAGGAAATTACGGCTGCCCATATTGTAACGTTCTATCCAAGGCTTGTGTAACATGTAGCTGTAATGAAAAGATTTCTATAAAGTTTTGAATGCTTTCCTAACACATTTGCAATGGTCATCAGGACGCAGTGAGAAATAGAACTTATTAAGAGAATTAAGAACTTATTTTCCCAATTCAGCGTTGTTCCATGCCCATAAAACTCAGAATCACTGTGGTTGAACTTTAAAGCGCTAGTAAGCGATTAACAAAGACTCTTTTTTTTCTCACTATCTGTCATTTACCCTGTTAGCAACTTACCATCGAATCACTCGATGGATGACTTAGATGTCACATCCGTTTTCACAATCGTTGTTGTTAGCCACTGGCATTGTTACAATAATATAATTCTGGGATACATATACTATAAGGCACATATAATATAATTTAATAGTAATTATAAAAAAAGGAATAATCATCGTATTGTAATCAAATAAAAATAATGTATAAGAGTACTCGTATTATTTAATAAGTATCAGTGGCGCACACAGGAATTTTTCAAAGGGGGGTCCGGGGTCAAAAGTTCACCATTCTTGTATCATGCTCCTTTTGATTTTGTCGATTTTCGGGAACAAAACACAGTAAAAAACTAATTAATGAATAAATAATTAGCATTAATTGATAAAATGAATCATTAATAAAAAATACTCAATGAAATTTTACGTACTATGTACTTAGAATTATAATCAATCGGAAAAAAATCAAGGGCTTTGGGGGTCCGGATCCCCAGGAACCCCCTTGTGTGCGCCACTGATAAGTATAAATAAATAACATGATGTGTAATAATATTTATAAATAAGTGTAAGAAAAACGATTATAAATAACGAATATTATATGATTATTACATGTAGTAATAATTGCATTTTTATATATTACATTATTAACAAAATAATTACATAATGTAAATTATATCAAAATTAATAATGAATATCATTTACAAGGTACTGAAAACTTGCAATTTTCTAAAAGCTGCAAGTTCCTTCAACAAATTTCATCGAACAAGGAACATTTAAAAAAAAGCAATTTTAAAATGTAAAATAAAGCGAAAATAAACGATTTATTTACGATAATTACAAGTGTAACACTGATTCTTAAAAAAATATCCTATTACTCACTCATATTAGAAATACCCATATTCGAAAATAGCACAAAATAAAACAAAAGACAGAAATAATAGAAAAATTACACTGAAAATGGTTCTTTTAAAGAAACCGAATTAAAATCGTCTGAAATTAATAGGGTTACCGCAAGAAAAAACCAATAAAAGTTATTTCTAATATACGTTATCCCCATGGCAACCACATCGCCAGACGATAAAAATATCAAGGTAACCATATTGTAATGTTACCGTCCATCTTGGCGAACTTAATAACTTGGCGTGTGCCCCCGGATATCAAACAAGCACCTAAATGACTTCAAAATATAAGAGCATTGCGCATATACATTTGAGGGTTCTTCGTGCGCATTATACAGCGAACATACCTAAAAACTAAAAATTGCAGCTTGAAAGTATAGGTGTGCGTTATATCCCGGATTTTACGCTATATATGACGCATTAAAACTATGTTAATTATTAAGGTATCCTACGTTCGGAACAGTGATTTTAAAAATGCGTATAAAGGAATAATTTTCGTGATATTTAGTGTCATCTAGATTAGAATACATGTAAAAAAAAATTTTAAGGAAATTTTGACAAAAAAAAATTATTTAAATACAATATTTGGGCAAAAAATTAACTTAGAATAACCTTTTTTCAAAATGTTCCCCTTTTGTGAAAAATGCTTCTATTATAATAATATTTTGCATGTATATAGCTTAGACTTCTGTATAGAAACTCAACTATGAATTTTGAAAAATTCACATTATTTTCAGAGTTACAACCAATTAAAATAATTATCGGCGTTTTTTTCTTAAAATTTCTCCCCTCTGTTGTCGTAAAACATGGATAAACCCACTTCTAAGTTATATATTTCAAAAATTCTAGTTGAGCCTCTGTACAGAGGTCTGAGCTATATACAGGTAAACTATTATTATAATAGAAGCATTTTTCACAAAAGGAGAAAATTTTTAAAATGGGACCTTCTTTGTTCATTTTTGTCAAAATATTGTACTTAAATAATTTTTTATTGTAATAATATTCTTAAGACAATTTTATGTACATTTTCTAATCAAAATGACACTAAATATCCTAAATATTATCCATTTATACGCTTTTGCAAAATCACGATCCCGAACGTAGTCGAATACTGTAAGTATTAATTCTAAGCCTGGGAATTTATGATTGTATACCTGTAGCTATTTTGTTTTTTACCCGTACTGTCTTGATATATTCTTACATTTGTTTTATTATCAAGTCAAAATTAGACCAAATTAGTATGTATTATTAACAAATAGTGTATTACATAGTGATATGATGTATTAGCCTAATTTGCGCCCCTTTAAAGTTTTACCTTCACAATAGTTCAGGACCTCAATTATTTTTAAAAGAACACGACACAATCTAAAATCCTTTTATAAGATGGAAAAATCGTAATAGGTCTTATACATATTTTTTCTAATTATAATAATATTGGTTTCTTAGTATTTGTTCGGTTTTCCATATTACGTATTTGATATTTAGGATTATGTAAGTTGACCCAACTTTTGTTTTCCATTTCGATACAAGAGATCAACTGTCAACTTTTTCGTCATTTATGGAAGAATATGGTTTAATAAACGGGATGAATAGCTTGGAATTTTCATTAAATTCATGTATTAATTATATATTCATTTATTAATGTATTTCATTAAATTTAAAACAATCGTTGTTTAGGAACAATAAAAGTTCTATCTTTGTTATGTTTCTTAAAACGAAAAAACCTTACGAAAATTCTTACGGGAAAAATTTCTTGGACTAACACCACAGATACGGACTATGACATAAAGATCACTACCTCAACAGAAGTTAGGTTTTACTAACATCGAGTCAAAAGCGATAAAGTTAGAACATTCATCAGGTATGTGAGGCTTCATTTATTTATTTTTTTACGAGGCAAGGTGAGGAAGAGACTAAATACAACTCATTTATCTAAGTTGTTAGAAAAATATGCACTGTTTGTGAAGGTCTGACGTTTCGCTCAACAAAAATGAATATTATTTACTGTCTCAATGCCATGGATTTGAAATTCAGGAAAATATTTGGCTTGATTCCTGTTCTGGGTATTTTTTGCCTTCAGAAGTTTGAGTTTTTTATAAAAGAAAAAAGAATTACAGAAATATGTGTGCAATTTTCTAAATATTGCGGTTAAAGATTTTTTCAGTACATGTCCAAAAGGTACGAGGGGGGGGGAGATTAACTTAATTGTGACAGTTGTTACATGTACTGATATTTTCAAGGTCGTAAAAACGTTTTTTATGTCCGTTTAAAAAAGTAATTAGGAATTTTTCATTTGATTTTTTATAGTCTTCATTTGTAGAAAATTTGGAAGAATAACCCAGTTAGGTATTGCTAGAATTGTAATATCTTTTCGCCAAATGAATGGGGGAGGGGATGTTTATTTCTGATATGTTAAATTTTTTCTTTCAAGTAATTGTTTGAACATTTTCATAGGCATGCTATACTGTAATATAAAATGATACACACACACACATTTTTGTCATCTTCATCCCTTTCATAAATTCCACAGGTGTTCTTTCTTTTCTTTCTTTCTTTTTTTTTTTCTTCTTAGAAATCTTGGTACTTACACATCATAGTGTCAACCCATTTCGCCAAATCAAAAGACGTCCCGAATTCAGAAAATGTCGCCAAATGCTATCATTGGTATTATTATTGTGTTCGAATATGCGCAGGAACGCGATTCCCACTATTTCATTTAACGAAATTGATCGACGTATAATACGTAATTACTGAATCGGTACTTACGTATTCTCGACATTATTGGTTAATTATAAGCTATTGGCGACATTATATGAAACGAAGCACGTGATTGCCAATTCAGCGCATACGGTACATGCAAAATTGGGGTTGCCAATTTGACGAGTTATCTTGAACTTTGGCGATTGTTGCGATTATACGTAAGTACCCTGAATTCTTTATACGCGCACATTAGAATTTAGTTTATTACCTATGTGGATTCGTTGAAACATGTATATATATTCCTGGAATTTAATGTTCAGTGTAACATTGACAAACATTTCTTACATCTTTAACTGGGTCAGGATATAAAAAGAAATTGAATTTTTTTATTAGAAAAAGTTATTATGTCGCTCATCGTAATATGCATGCAATGGATATGCAACATTCATTTAGTTGATTCTCAATGAAATCAAATAAAATTATTTTTGTACTTACCTTTTAATCATATTCAAGCGATTTATCAGTCAAACATTGAAACCTATTTGATACCATGGGTACTTATGTATTATCACAACAATACCAACGTTCAAAATAACTTGCCAAGTTGGCAACCCCGATTTCGCATGCATCGTACGTGCTGAATTGGCAGCCATAAGCTTCGTTTCATGTAATGTCATCAATAGGTTGCTATAAAACGTAAGTATCAGGCAATTGCTAAATATTTTCTGGCGAAAAATATAATTTATTCAAATTCATCGAAGGTCGCCAATCATGGGATTAATACGTAAATACTATTATTTGCTTCTCAGTAAGACGTTGATAGTAAAATATAACAAATCAATCGATATTTACCTGTTAATCCATCCACCATTTGCGTCAAATGGTATAATAGAAACACAAACAATGAAAAAAAATACATAAAAAACCTTACTCGCACGTTATTAAACTGTGACGTTCTCCTTTTGAAACGAGATTCACTCTTTCAGGACAATACTATTGCAGGACAATACTAGACAGAGTTTTAGGTGCACGTGCAGCTGGGGTTCATTATCGCTTATTTAGCGTCTGGACTTTGGTGCCGGTTAGACTAGACCAACAATTGTCTGACCATTCTACTGTGGACGAAATCGCTTCCGGGGCAGCGGACTGTCGCCTTACTTACACAATGGCGAATTGTCCTCAAAGGCGGTAAAACGACGACAGTGGGCCGGAGGTGGCTCGGCCGTCGGTGCTTGTGTCGGACACCTGCTGGTTTGTGAAGAAACCGGGTGAGTGGACGATTGGCGGATTATGGACCAATGGGCTCTAATGAGTTGAGGTTGAAGGATCGACTCATATGGGCCCACCAATGAGAAGACGTGAGAGGGGGGAGAAATGGACTGCCCCTGATGTTTTAAAAGGTTGGAAAAACTGGGAGAAAGAAAAAAAAGAAAAAGAGAACGAGAAAAAGGAGGAAAAAGAGCTCGGAAAAGACAAGGGCTGGTCGTTTTAGGAAGCGGAGAGGAGAATCCCAGAGTTTTTTGCTCGGTGATGCTGACCAGGAATCCGAAACGCGAATGAGTAAAAACGCCTTGCGGACTGGACGGAGACAAGCTGTGGAGTGAGCGACTTCAAAACGGGGTCACCATACTGGCTAGACACGGAAACTATTAACTTTACAATCTAACTTAAATCGATTATATTATTGGAGAAAAAAATTTAAAGTATTTTTTTTACACCCACAACCTTGCTGTGATGTATTATTTTCACGCTACCTTCTGACGACGTTACAAAACATTCTAACTTTGGGTTGGATCCTTGCTGGGCACACTGCTTGGCGACAAAATTTTGTCACCAACTAACATTGTCAATCCCCCGATTTTTCTTCATTTTCGTCAATGATGTCATTTTTTGAAACACGAGTTTTTTGGCGCCATTTGGCGAAAAAAATGGCGCCAAAAACAGCAGTGTTCCCAGCTAGGATTTTACCTAACTTTGTACATAAGTTGTCTTATATTTCTTTTTGTATATTTTGCAAAAAATTATGGAAGTGTGGACCTTATTGCGGAAAAGAACATATCCGATATCCGAGTGTTCCAAAAATGCATTCCATTCAAAGTGTTGACGTCTATTATGTAAAAACAGACCGTAAACCAAAGTTAACTGGCAATGCATCACATTAAACAAAATCGCCAAGAAAATTCTCCAAATGGTACCATTACAATGAAAATTCTCCAGCAATTCAAAGGAATGGAAGGTCTTTATCACATTATTCAACCGTAAAGCTCAACACGGAAAACGAAAAAAAAAACACTACAGTTTATTTTATTGTGCTAGTAAAGAATATATCTTGGATACACTTAAGTATTATCGCAACCTTGGCGACATTATATGAAACGAAGCACACGATTGCAAATTCAGCGCATACAAAACATGTGAAATTGCCAACTAGGCGAGCTATCTTGAACGTTGGCGATTGTTGCGATTATACGTAAGTACCGTATTTTATTAGATATTTTCACTAAAACGTTGGTGACAACTCAAGAAAACAGTAACTAAACCATGATCTCAGTAACCAATAGGTACCTTATCTTCCCCTTGCCCCCTCATCCCGAAAAAAAAGAATAGAGATCAGAGAAAATACATCAGCTTTGTATTTTTCTCATTTTAGCAAACTGTTATACCCATTTGATGCATCAAAATTTAGATGTCTATTGGATTAATAATTTGGGTAATTATTCTCGGCGATACATTTATTACATTACTAAAATAGGTACTTACGTATTAGCGTTACCACAGCCAAAATGACGCCATGAGAATAGTTTTTCTTCATAAAACACATCAGAGTCTTTGTTGTTTTGATATCGAGGCACGATTCGCGTGGAGAAAATTTTGCTGGGGTGACGCTAAAAAACGTAAGTAACCTAAAATATATCATCAATATTCATTTCAACGTAAAAGTTGGGGTACTTACGTATTTACGTCACCTCAGCCAAATTTGCTACACGTGAATCGCGTCATTTTCCGCTCAAATATGTGCCCGATTGTTGTTGTTTTTTCAATTCCAGCAATTAGCTCACACTCCCTGTATTATTTATTTATCTTCGTGAAATTTTCAATTGTTAATAAAATACATTTTAAAGCGCTCAATCGAGCTGAAAATTTATATACATGATTATTTTCGATGACAATACAATAATTTAATTATAATTAATAAAAATTGATTAAAACTAATTACTTAAAGAATTACAAGCACATCCACGTTGGCATACTTTTGGCGACTTAGCGACCCTTTTGGCGACTTTTGTCAAAACTTGAAAAGGTTATTTCTCACGTTGTAAAGAATTCAGTTGAACTGAAATTTTATATACACCATTGTTTTGGATGACAATACGTTACTTTAAAGATAATTAAAAAACAATCACCACTTAATGTTGTGATTCTGTCATATGTATAGACATATTTATATTAATTGTAACTATTTAATAAAAAGTTTCTAAAATAAAATTTTTCTTAGTTCATCTAAGTAGGGATTGACTTAATTTTTTTTTATATTATTTGTGTGTGTGTGTGTGTGTGTTTTTAAAGTAAAGCAGTAAAAATTTAAAATTACCATTTGAATTAATATGGCTCACAGATTTGTTATGACAGTGCAAGTTTGAATCACAAGATTGACACTAAATTAAAAATTCGTCTCTCTAATAACTTACTTTCTTAGAAACAAGTTTTTATGTATGTGTGTCACATTTATCACATTTCATATCGATAGCGAAATCAGTAAGTTTTAACTAAGAATGGGAAAAGAGAATCCGAAATCCTTAGAAAAACAAAATTGACCGAAAGTGCGATTAGGGTAAACATTTTGGTCCATAAAAAATAACGTAAATTCTTCATGCTTTTTTAAAAAAATGAACCTCAATAATTTCTGGTGGATCCATTATTCCACAGAAAAAACCACAAAAATATATAGCATGATTACTGCAGCAGCATCCAATATAGAAGCGGGAAAAAAATTTTCAGTATTGAATTAACTGTTTGAAATGAATGAAGTTACCCCCCTCCCCATAGTAAAAATATACCAATAAAAAATAACGGTTATTGTACATAAACTCTATAGCAGTTACAGTACCAAACCATAAAAATCTAGGCTGCCGTACTGTAATGTTATTGTCTAACTTTTCAAAATTCTAAAACAACAACTCAACGTGTTCTACACCGACATAAAATTAGTTCTAGAAGGAATTTGTATCGAAATTTGGTCAAAGTTTCCTTTCAAATTAAATTATGGAAAAATATGTAAAGTTAGTATCTATATCTTTATCTTTCCCCAACTTAGTGATTTATTGTCGCCAAATTGGGTGGAATCCCCATTCAAAAGTCCGAACTGTTGGTTTAATTTCATACAAATTTTTCATCTATAGACTAAACTAGAATTTTCCCGAATTACTATTAAAAAATTCTGAAATACACGATATGTTTGTAAGTTAATTAACATATTCATATGAAAGAGCTGGATAAACTTCTACTTTAGTTCTCTTGTTGAAATTTTTTTTAAATCTTACAAAAAAGCAAGAAAACGTATTTGAAGTCGTTGCAGTTGAGAAGGTACTTACGTACGATCGCAAAGATGTCAACGTTCAAGATAACTCGCCAAGCTGGCAATCTCGATATCGCATGTGTCGTTCATGCTGAATCCCCAACCATGTGCTTCGTTTCATAAAATATCGCCAATACGGTTGCGATAGTACGTAAGTACCTAGTGAAACCCAAGATGTCGGAAAGATAACAATGTCACATGTCGCAGTGTAGACACAACTTAAAACGGCATTGCGCGTTCAAGTCTTAGTTAAACCTTTTGGTTCTTTTGGCTCCAAAACTTTTCGCCAAACGCAAAGAAAAACCGCGTTTTTTAAAAGCAACTTGCGCTAAATCCTAAGAATGCAGCTTGCTTGCAAGAATTGCCAATTGGGTTCTAAAATTCCTAAAAATATTGGCGCTAAATTTGTGTTGCCGAATCAGAGGCTCAACTAGGATCTTATCAGTAATGCGCAAATGACTTTTATTAAGAGAATAGTTAAGAATGTTAATGAAGTAAATTTTGTATTTATTAATTTAATAATAATTACCATTAGAAATAAATGGGGAAAAAACCGTGCTTTATTTTGAATTTATTTAGAAATATTTTGACTTCCACATATATCAGTAGGGATCAATGCATTTTATAGTTAATTTAACAATACTAAGTTAAGGACGTTTAATAATTACCACTAACCCCATGGGCTCTTCATATATAAAATTAATTTTTGCATATAACATTATCCGAATGAGATTTGTTCGGTTTATAATTAATTATTTCAATGCCGATTAAAAATTATGTGATTCGTACCCCAATAACATCGTTTAACACGTAGGCGAGCGTATGGGGTGTGTTGGGGGAAGGGGTAGTAAAGGAATAAATAATCAAATCTTCTGAAATAGTAAATCATTTGCAAACACTGTCCAGGTAATTTTTTTTTTTTGCATTCCAAAGCCTTCGGAATTATTTTACGGATAGCAGTTCACAGAAAAGATCGTTCTTCGGAAAAATGTATATATACGTTCGGGGTAATTAACGCACTGGCTGAGCGAGACGTTTATAGACGCTGGCAGCACTTAAGAGGTCAAAGTTAAATTGTAGGTTTAGTGTCAAAATAAAGTATTATTGAGTTTAGTACATTGTTATATTGTATGGGGGACGCGCAATGAAAATTTCGATTGAATATTGGGTTGCAAATATTGAAAGTTTGAGAAGCACTTCTGCATGTGGAATAATTCCGGATATTTCTCGATGAGTGAATCGCCTTTCTCCTATTTATGGATTACATTTTAAGAACGTTTTGATAAATTCAGAGAAAGAATTTTGAATTCAGAGATGGGGGCATTAACTCGATCGCAATCGACTAGGGAAGAAATATTTTCGGGTTGCCAACTTTACTAAACGAAACAGAAGCGAATACTAAAATAAACATATATATGGAACACCGATGCCAGCTAGACAGGAGAATCGGCTTTTCACAACGATGCGACTGCATTTATTGAAGCAAATTATTCGATAAATGTGTTGACGACACTTGCACCTTCATTGGAAGTGAATGATGACGTTTGCTGTCGCTGTATGTGGGGAGGGGGGAAGCGATAACTGAAAGGATTTTTCCCCACAAGCCGATTGAAGGGGAGAATAAATATTGATGAACAGCTCTTCCCGCAATAGCACAGGATTGGTTATTGAGACATCCACACCCTGCGTTTCCATGGGATTGGGTCCCCCGATGGCATGGAACTCGGTAGCGAACAAATTAAGTGCACAAGTTGGTTTCAAATTCACCGGTTCATGTGCATCACCGTATCTTTCTGCGTGTTAAGTTAAATACATCTATGCTCCACTGTCTAGCAGTCACGCATAGTTGTTTAAACGTACAACTTGACAATTTTGCTTTACTTTTTTTTTGTAGTAAAAACAGTAACCTGTCAAAATTTAAAGGAACAATGTCGAAAACAAGTGTTAATATAAAATTTCAATACAGAATGGCAACACCTACGCCACTGGATGGACCACAATATTTCAAAAACATTAGAAGTAGCCCGTACCTGGGAATGTACACCACACCTGGTCTAGACTCTAAAAAATTTATTTACTTGAAAATAGGGGAGTTAATGCTGTTACAAGTTTGATTTAATTCCGAGGTAACTCGTAGACGACAACTTTAACTTCTAGAGGAAACAACGTCTTGTTTTTTAATGATAATTCTTTTGGTTAAGCAATACAAAATAGTTTCGGTTTTAATGATGTATAACATTCTTAGCGAGGGATATTACTAAGTAATCTTTTCTGTTTAGATTGCTGTACATAATATAGAATGAGTAAATTAAGCATTGAAAGCACATCATATATCAGAATACTAATTTAATTAATCTATAACCAAATCTAATTCTTTATTTTCTCACTCTGGAGGTCTGTTACAAAACAAACGATATATTTGAAAATGAATGGAATATTAATATTGATTTACATCACAATTAAACATAAAGACTAATATTTAAAAAAATCATACGGCCTTATCAATAGTCTAGTATCAATACTCGCATTTGTTCCTTTTAAGTCAGTTTACGATTCATCAGTTGTCAAAACGTAAAATCCTTGAATCGTTTTTTTAGTTAAATTCATCTTGCAAGGTATCTTTTCAGTTAACATTCATAAAAGTTTTAATTGTATTTAATTGCGTATCATCAAAAACTTCTAAAAAAAGTATGTATATTTCTGAATAATCATAATTGTAATGGAAACGTGAATTCAAAGATTAGAAAATGTATTAATTATTCAGCACGTTCTTTAGAGCAAGGATATGTTTTGGATGGCTGAATAAACGATGATGATAGTATATACAGACGTGATATATTAACCAAGAAAACTGCCTGTATCAACATCCCACTATTCGGAAAGTCGTGTAATTTTTTTTTTTTTTTTTTTTTTTTGCGTTCGAAACCGATTACCATCTTACTAATTAAGATTTCTTATCTTACAAAGAAAAGAGGTAAACTCACGAGATACCATCAACAGTTTAACGTGGAGAAAGGACCAACATTTTGAGAGTCACGAGTATAGGCCGTAACAAAACCCATAAATTGCCTGCGCCGTAAATATTGAGCGGGCGCCCGCGACATCAATTAGTTTGGAAATTCTTAACGGCCTATTAAAACTGCAGAAACGAGTGTCCCTGGATATTGAGCACCCTCCTCCGATGAATTTATAGAAAGAATTTCAACCCCCGTCTAAGTTTCTTGCGCCGTAAACTCGGAATGACGTCGTATGTGTGTGTGTGTTCATAAATTAATGTCATGCCTTATTTGAGGACGCACAGATCTTTTACCTCTGAAACTCTGAAATGATTCTTTCTTGCATGCGACATGACAGTTTTATTTTTATAAGCTCTGTTTATTTTTAAAAGTATGACACTGAAATATTGCTCTGAAGATCTTCTCCCAAGAGATCACTTTTTTTCGTTTTGCTACCCCTTCAAGATTCATATTTTCATTTTTATGAAGTACTGGCTGGTATACCCGCTCTTCGCATGGGTGAATGAAAAATTAAACAACACAGATTGAAAAATTAAAGGCTTTTTAATGAGTTAATTTTACGTGAATTGCAAATTAAATAAAAAACAAACACTTTTTGCGTATCTCAACTGAACAAAATTCACATTAGTTAAATTTAAAATATGTTGCTGTTATAGCTGATAAAAAGAATTATTTTTACTTATAACGCTTCCATAACTCCCTTGTGGGTCGACTTTTGAAAACACCATCTGAAACTGATATCTGCTCAGCAAAAGTAACTTATTGTTACACATTTTATGTAATGAATGCTTAAAATGGTGTAAATAATTTATACCTTGATGTGTTATACATTAATCAAGAGAACATTAATCAATTATACATTAATCAATTCATAGAACATTTCATGTAGTTATTTTATGTTAAAATTGTAATATTCGCAAGCAACGCCGCTTTTTGCATTATATAGGTGATTAAATGGAAACGTAGCGATATGTTGGCAATACAGCCAAGTTGGCATAATTTTTGGCGAATATGTTGGCAACTTGGCGATTGATTGAATGGTGTTGGAGTGAAGCCATAGATACAAACAACTATTTATATACACGGAGAAAAAAGACTTACTCAAAAATGAGTATGTAAACATACTCATTTTGAAATGAGAATGTTTGCATCAGATTTGACCGCATGCCTTGATTGAATTTGATTCCTTATATATACTCAAAATCCCCAAAAATGCTAATTAATGCTTTCGGAAAAATTAAAAAAGATATTCAGGATTGCAGAAACTCTTTTAATATATCGGCTACATATTTTGATAATTGGAGCTTAACAACAAATTTAATTCTCATAAATCTTCCGAACTATTTTTTGTATATCTACCACGCTACCCGCGGAAGAACACATGAGTACAAGATTGTTTTGATTTTTGAGTTAGATGTACTCATTTGTATTTCTTAAGTAACTGCCTTTGAACGAAAAATTTAATGGGATAAATATTCACCTTATTTTGGCGGATTACTGTTATAAATGTAATATAATTTACTTGATTCATAATAAGTCATTTTGTTTAAATTATTCAGGCAAATAATTGTGTTACTTTG
This sequence comes from Trichonephila clavipes, assembly GCA_019973935.1. Taxonomy (NCBI): domain Eukaryota; kingdom Metazoa; phylum Arthropoda; class Arachnida; order Araneae; family Nephilidae; genus Trichonephila; species Trichonephila clavipes. The sequence goes on along the minus strand of BMAU01000595.1, from coordinate 75,115 downwards.
GAATACTTTTAAGTGACCAGATTTTTAAAATGAAAAGGAGAACGAAAAATTTAAGAAAAAGTTTCTACGTAAATGTGTGAAACATTTTATTAATTCAAACAAAAATGCATTGTTTCGTTTCTCAATATATTTTATAATTTATCGGAAATTTCGGAGCAAAAAAATTACCTTTCATCTTTACTATAAGTACTGCAACTAAAAAATATCAACATTCAATCTTGATTTCTGACTTGTCCATAAATTACGAACTGAAAAGACTCAACTGGTGCATTAGTTCCAGGGCAGCACAATGTAAATTAAAAAAGAATAACTAAATTTTCTTATGTGATGTGCTTATTTTTGAAATGGTTAAGTATTTCAATCCATCTTATCAATTTCAGCATGTTGATTTTCCAATTGTTTCAGTTTTATTATAATTTAAATATACATTCAGTCTGCAAACTGACCATTGTCAATGATTTTAATATCAGGCATTTCTTTTGATAAAAAAATCAACACAGTTTTCTATATCTGCCGAATTTACTTGTGATAAAGTCCAAAAACACCATTGCAAACTGTTATTTCCTGTGATATTTGTTTCGGACTATTCCTCGACATATTGGAAACATGTTTGGTTCATCTCTGAATACAGAGATTAACAGATCTGTTTTAAAATATTGAAAAAAGGAGGACACTTTTCGAGGAAGGACAGGATCTATAAAAGGAGAATGGTTGATAATCTTAATAATTTTAACTTTACTTTCATATTGAACTCGAAAATGCCTTGCATGGTTTGAAAAAGGCAAGTTTACAAAATAAATTTTCGTTTTCAATTAGTAATCTTTTTAGACTCTTTTATAAGCTTCACCTGTATGTAACGGAATCTTTGAACTATATTTTTACCCACTCTAAAAAGGTCTGATTAATTCGAAATTTTGCACACTTTTCAAGGACTGATGACAATAGAATAATTTTGTTCCATTGTCCTGATAAGGATCATGACGATTAACAATTTCCCATTTCCAGATTTGGTAACTGAAAGATTGTTACAACTCTAAAGCGAAAACACTCATGTCAGTAGTTTCTTATTATAATATAAACAATTGCCCACTTTCTTTGAAAATGGAAATAAATAAATGATAGTTTAAAAAATTAAAAAAAGCATGCTTTTATTGTAGATCGAACTAAAAAATGAAAAATAAATTATAGTTTAAAAAAACCAAAAAACACACTTTTATAGTTAAACTAAAAAGTAAAAAATAATGCATAATGTAAGAATAAAATGATTAACGAGAAAATATATATTAATGTCATTGTGGTAAAAGCGTGGGGTGCTTTTGTTCTACATTTTTACACTAACTCGGAATTTCAGAATAGAACTAGTAAGAAATTATAACAATTGATATTGAGCACCCCACACTTTTATCACGACATTGTCTCGCTAATCATTTTATTCTTATATTAAGAATTATTTTTTCCTTTTTAGTTCGATTAACTATAAAAGGGTTTTTTATTTTTTTTAAACTATAATTTTTAGGAGTTTAATTTCTTGTAAGTTTTAAAGAACCTTTTTAGCTTATTAGTAAATTTATGGAAAATGCGTTAAAAGTTCTCATAAAAAATTATTTAAAGAGCTTCAACAATTTCAATATACTTTATGATTCCTTTCACTCTCATTTTCGAATATTGAAAGAATCAAAATTTACTGAACAGAAATTACAGAATGAGCAAAATTAGTTAGTAAAATTGAATGTAATCTATATTTCAAGAATGCTTTTTATTTTTAGACATTACATATAAATATTAAATGTTCTTGATTAATAATATTTAACGACTATTTTGTTTTATTAATAATTGATCTCGACATTGTTTAAATTGGATTTATCAGTACTTACATATTATCACAACCTTTTGGCGACATTATATGAAATGAAGCATATGATTGGCAATTCAGCGCATATGACACATGCGAAATTGGTATTGCCAACAATTATTGCCATGTATGTAAGTACTGATTTATCTTATAACCCTGCATCACTCATGCGAAAAAAATGGCCTAAAATTCTTGCGCAGGGTATCTCACACCCCAAGGATGTTTAGGTTCTGATTATACCATAAAATTTGTATAAAAAAGGAAGAAAAGTAGGAAATACATTATGTTTATTACATTTTTCACTCTTAAATTTAGTTTTTCTATTCTTTTTATAAGGGCATTCAGCACATTGTTTATACACTCCTTTAATCTAGTCGTGAGTGAGTGCGATGTTTTCACGGGATCTTAATTTTTAAAAAACCTTTATCTTATTAAAACTAAACATATAGGAGTAAACTTTGTTTTTTAAATTTAAAAAAAATTTGGAATTTCTTTATTTTCTCTTATTGTTCCAGCAATATTTTTTTTTTCTTCAAAAGTTCATCTGAAAGTGGATAAGATGTGTACCAGTTGTCTCCTTTAAAATTACGTTCTTCCCAAATGTTTTTGTTTCTCTCTATATAAAGCATTTATTTTCAACACAGTGTCTCCCTCTTCTAAATTAGAATCGATTTCAGTAGAGGAATCATACTCTTGCTGTTATACATTTCATTCTTTCTCATAACCGTGAAGAGAATTTCTTCATTTGAAAATCTTCCCTTTTCTAAGTCCCGTGATCATGCCTGTGTGATCTAGAACTTATGGAATTTGGAATGATTTTGAACCATAAATTTTTTTTGGGATATTTTATTAGAGCATGGATTTTACATGAATTTTGAAATGGACTTAGACTTAACAGAGAAAATCAAGTGGTCCTAAAGGAAGGTAGAGAAAATTTAGGTACTTGCATATTATCGCAACAATGCCAACGTTCAGAATACTTCATCAAGTTAGCGACCCTGATCCTCCACGTGTTGTACATGCTTAATTGACACAACCACGTATTTAATTTCATATAATCTGGACAACAAAGTTGCGATAATATGTACGTACCAAAAATTAATACACCTTTGGTACAAAAACTCTTGTATGAAAGCATGTTACATACAAGTAAAAAACATAAGAAATCTGAGTAAGGAAGACCTGTGTACCTAGGCCCACCCCATTTTATTTGAATAATACCTAGTTCTAAGTTTTATTACTCAGTTGGGTGAGTTGGAACACCAATTCCTACTTTGGCATTCATTTTGAAATTTTTCAAAAGAAAGTTGTGGTTAGTTATAAATGTAAAACATGCTTACATAGTCCGAAGTAAAGTTCTGTTTCTCATCTCTTTTTATTGTTGTACAAAGTAAGTCAAAAATTTTCTTTGAATTTTTTTCTTGTATATAATTTTGTTTGTAGCATTAAGTACTAAATATTTTAAATAAATCCTCTCCATGTGGATTTTCTGCAGAAGACATTTTGTATAAAATTACCTAGTCTTGTACCTGGGGCCACATAGTTGCCTTGTACCTAGGTACAATTGCAATTAATATTCTTTGTTATTATTTTATTGAAAAAGTTTTCATGATAAAAAGAGAAAATTGTCTTAATTATCTGAACCATTTTGATTTAGTCAAGTTTTTATTATTATTGGATGTTATTAAAATGAGAGGAGTGTATATTTTGTTCTGAAACTTTCAACATGCTTGATTTATAAAAAAAAATATCTTAGCTACCATTATTGTTATTTTTCAGGATTATTTTATTTATACAAACATAAGAATGCATTTAATTAACGAAAAAAACCCCAATTTTTTATAGTTATAAAAATAATATAATTCTAAATCAGATTTTTATGATATTTCAATTAAATTTTTCTCTTAATGAGCAATTATAAATTCCTAACTTTTTAGATACCTAGAAATCCTGACTGAATAAAATGGTCAAAACCTAATGCAGATTATATAAGAATTATCAGATATTGAAGATTCTCACATTCCACTGATGATGCAAATTCTACAGTAACTGATAGTATTGAAAAGGGGGACTTTTGTTTAACAAAAATACAAGGCAAAAAAACTAAACATTTTTATATGGCAGAAGTAATAGATGTTAAAAAAGAACACAAGAGTGTTAAGTTTCTGAAGAATATTGCACGTTCAAATAAGTTTCTTTATAATAAAGAAGAAACTTATAAAACTGGCAACAGAAATATTCTGTTCAAACTGTCTAAACTATAATCTGTTGATGCTTCAGAACGACAATGTATGCAGCTCAATTTTTGAACCAGTTTTTAAAATTAAATGTTGGATCAAAATACGTGCAATTCATTAATAATTTGGCACATTGCAATTTAAATGGTTACATGATAAATCAATGTATTAGAGAGCTGATATTGTTTCTTTTATTAAATTCATGTGTGTATGTTTGTTTTCTATTGATTACAGAGTGAAACCTAACTTTCAGGGAAAGGCCCTACGTACAATGATACTGTACCTAGGGCCATTTGTGAATTTTTTTAAAACCTTTTATTTCACAGAATTTAATATTTTAAGTTCTTATATTTACAATTGGATGATAGTTAGTATAATGATGAGTGCATATTAGTTTCACATTTTTAAACAGGCCAGGGGCTCTGTTTTTGTGCATTGAAAAAATATGGCCCTAGGTACACAGGTTTCCCCTACTTATATATTATTGCAACCTATTGGCAACGTTATATGAAACGAAGCACCTGGTTGCCAATTCAGCATGTACAACACAGGAAATTGGGGGTTACTTATGAAATATCGCATCAATATTGCCAACTCTATTAATAACTCACCAAGTTGGCAACCCCGATGACACACTGAAAATTGGCAACTAGGTGCTTCATTTCATATAATGTCACCAATAAGACGTAAGTACCAATTGGAGTTGTCAATTCAGTGAATTATTAATAGAGTTGGCGATTGTTTTGATAATACGTAAGTACTGAAATCTGTTCAGTCTGACATACATGAAACACCATAGTTTTAAAAAATGCTTTTATAGTTAATCGTACTAAAAGTAAATCTTACTATAAGAATGGGTTCAGTCCTAGGAGAGCCCACACCCTTGGAGCAAATTATTTTGGTTGGTGATAATTGCACCATCTTGGTAACTCTACTTTGATACATTATGTATGGTAAACCTAACTATTTCTGGAATTTTTGTATTTGGTCAGCGGGCATATCGAATTGTGTCATTTTGTTGTTGGGCCCCGGGCTGGAAGTATGGCACGTATGTGAGTGGATATACCTTTGAATTTTGTACTTTGTTGAATGCGAAATGTAAGAAAAAATTGATTGAATGGTGTATGAAGGAAGGATTGATTGCTTTGAATTATGAATGTTCTAAATGTAATGAGCGAATGGGATTATACGAACGAAAGAGTGCTGTTTTGGATGGAGATTTTTAATGGGTATGTTCGACCATTACCTCGCAGAATATTTAAGGCCGCACTCCCATGATTCTCTTAACAATGAGGCCTTCAAGGCTTTTTGTTAAAATCCGCTGTCATGCTGTAGCCTCCACTCGGAAAAGATCAGCAGTAAGAAAGTAAGTGCTGTTTTTTTTCATCTTAAATACGTTTGATTAATTTTTGTATTGTTAACATATATTTTCATTACGATCCACCTTGTCCCGCTATATTCACTTGCCGCCATCTCACTCTGGCTTGGCGCTTTTTTGGTTTGTTGCCAAGGGTGTGGGCTCTCCTAGGACTGAACCCGCGCCAAGCCAGAATGAGATGGCAGCAAGTGAATATAGCGGGACAAGGTGGATCGTAATGAAAATATATGTAAACAATACAAAAATTAATCAAACGTATTTAAGATGAAAAAAAAACAGCACTTACTTTCTTAGAACAAAATGATTAACGAGAAAATTAATGTCATTGTGGTAAAAGGGTGGGGGACCCTTGTACTACATTTTTACACTAACTTTGTATTACAGAATAGAATTATTAAGAAATTATAGCAATTGATATCAAGCACCCCACGCTTTTAAATGCAGTTATTATTTTTCCATTTTCCCCACATTCCAATTTCCATAGTTTTTCCCGGCATTTCTAAATACCTTGTGTTCTGTTTTTTTTTAAATCCTGGCACCCATATTTTTCTAATTGGTTTTCTACAAAAAAGTACTTACATTTTTGCTTCATAATGTAATTCCTCTTTTGTCAGGAATAAGCCATTCTTTTAAACTATTTTCATGTTGAGTTCTTATTGCGAGACCATCATCTTAGATTGAAAACTATTGGATACCAAAATCTTATTTGCAGCAATTTCAAAACCATGCCTAAAAGATATTCGGTGTGTAGTGTACTGATATATATATTGTTCCAATGTGCGGTATTTTTGAACAGTAGTTTTTATACATGTGAACTTCAAAAAAATACATGCCTTCATGTGTAATATTTAGAAAATCATACTTTTTAAACCTGTTATCGTGTTTTTAGATGATGAATGCTTTATTCTTAATTTGCGCATTAATTTCATTTCTATTAGTAAGCAAATAATTCAATATATATTACATTAAAATAATGGAGTTGACTATAGTATCGATTGTATAGTGTTTATAAAAAATAACTTATGGATGAAGGTATGTTGTTTCAAAAATCTCACTTATATTTTTGTTTATTTTTTGAATGTATGATATGTATATGTCCAATTTCCAGAATAAATATTTCAAAAATATGATTTTGGTTTGTTTTATTTTTCTTGTTTACAGTGAATCATTGAAAAAAAAGAGGCATTGAAAATAAAATGCTGTATATTGGATTATGGTTCTACTGTTTTAGTTGTTTTTACATTCTTCTAAGGACTGAAATTTTTAAGTATTTTAATTTTTGATTATAAAAACATTAACTTAAAAACTATAATATTTGTTTTCTTTGGTGATAGGAGAGTATAAAATCAGTTGATATGAATAAAAAACTAGCTTAATTTGTAATATATATTGCAATGGATTTTTCTATATTTCCATCTAGATGAATGTGTTTCTATTTAAACAAAACAATTCATAAAAAAGTACTTACACACCTGGGCCTAATGAGTGTTATTTTAGTCAAAAGGCTTTTTCTTCGTTACATAATATGTAAAAAACTATTTCTTTCTTACTTTGTTTTGAAATTTTTACTATATAAAGTCTGTTATTCATCCTAACGTTTCCAAGATATTTCTAATAACTTATTATTGAAAGACTGAATTTAAATAAAAGTTAATTTTCTGCTTGTATAGGATTTTAAAAAGAAACAATATAATTCTTTTAGAAACATAAATATAACTTGTAATAAACCAAATTGCTTCTGGAACTAGTTCAAATGCTTACAAATTTGTTTAACTATTTCATCGAATCTATTTTTGTTATTTTCAAAGATTTAAATCTGATGTATAAGTTCGAAGACAAAGTTTTTGATCAAATAATAGTTGTATTTTTTTTCTTAAAGTAAAATTTTTGTTGTATTGGCGACAGCATATAAAATTTACATGGTTGCTAATTCAACGCGTACGAGACATGGCGAATTATCTTGAACGTTGGAATTTTTGCGATGATACTAAAGTACCTTTTTGTAACACAATAAATGCAAAAGGAATTTAGATTTTCGAAATTAAGTGGTAAAACCTTCATAAAATGTAAATTAAATAATATATAAGATGGAAAAAAATGAAATTTACCAACCAAATTATTACTAAATTTACCAAGTATCGCATATTTAGATCCCTTTAAATTTGATTTGATGTATATTTTTATGTTAAATATTCGTTTTGGATAAAACAGTATCGAAAATAAATAACATACAAACTCATATTTGACCCATAAATACTCATAAATAAGTGCATTACACACTTATCTAGCTGTTATATTCTCAAATTTGATCCAGTAACAGGCTCAAAAATGAGTATGCGATGTTTACAATTTTGAGTACGTAGCCGATGCCAAAGATGAGAATGGGCTTTTCTCAAATTTGAGTATGTTTGCATCGGAGCTATTTTGAGTATGTGACGTATTCAAAAGTGAGTATTTTGTACTCCGTTCTGAATACCGGTTTTTCGCAGTGTATAGATATATTTATTACATAAATGCACACACACATAGATTTTTAATTCTAATACATACTAGAGAGAGGCACAAAGGCACTAGCCGCGAGCCAACCACCGTTGTACAAATTGTGCAATTTATTTCATCTTAAAATAGAGTAAAAAGTTTATATTTGGATGTTTAATACGTTAATATTACTTTCTGTCATATTTACACTCTTTAACAAAAAGAAAAACGACGCACCAAGAACGAGTTGTCCGATAAAATTGGTGGGTAGAAAAATTATGCACAGAATAGAAAATGATTAAAATTTCAGAAAAATTTAATGATTTCATTCAGACTTACATAGTTACAAAGTAACAAGCTCAATAAGGTCTGTTTCTAGCCAGGATGCAATCAGCCACACGACGTGGCATAGAGTGATGAGGCACTCTGTTAGTCTCCTGCGGTACGTCTTGCTAAATGTCGGGCCAGGGGATCATCATTCCCCGGTACACGCAGTCTCCTTCCCTTCATATCGCATACATGCTCGATTGGAGAGATATCTGGCGATCTGGCTGGTCAAGGAAGGGTTTAACAAACTGTAAGACAGCTCATAGTAACATGCGCGCGCGCGCGTGCCGCATGTGGTCTGGCATTATCTTGTTGAAAATAAGGCCAGGGTACTGTGTGCAAAAGGAACGGTATCAAAACAGTTCTTAGAATGTCTTCGACGTAACACTGTGCTGTAAGTGTGCCTCTAATGACGCCCAAAGGGTGTCCAGCTGTCAAAAGAAATGGAACCCTAAACAATAACTCCTGGTTGAGGGCTTGTGTGGCTTGCAAAAGTGAAAGCAGGATCGGGGCACGCTGCCCTAGGCGTCTCCAGACACGTCTTCGATGATTGTCAGGAAACAGTTGGAAGTGGAATTCGTCGCTAAACACTATACGTCCTCAGTCAGCATGGTTCCAACCTGATAGCGTCAAGTACCACTGTAATCTGGCTGGACAATGTGCGGGCGTGCGTGGCAGGCGTAGTGGTTGGTATGAGCGTAAATTTTCCTTTATCAGCCGTCTGTGAAGGGCCATAGTGGACACTCGTGTGCAGGTCGCACGTCTGATGGTTAACGATGAATCAAGTCCTGTGACAGCTGATCTGATAGTCAATATGTCCTCTCAATCTGCTGTAGCCTTAGATTGACCGCTATCATCATGACGCTGAAATCTTCCACTGTCCACCCATTCTTGTTAGTATATTCTAATAGCCGCCTCGCTTCGACCCATTTGACGAGTAATTCTAGAATTTACCCCTCCCCCCCTCTGCCTCTTTCAATCTAATGATACGATCTCTTTCAATCTCTGACAGTTGCTTCTAGTGAGCTCGAAGCCGGCGGCGAGGTATTTTTTTCAGTAGTTAAGAGGTATCCTAAATCACAATGCAACAGAAATTTTGACCATCATATTGAGAATCGCTTCTTATGGACACCTACTAAGTGCACAGTTCCGATGCTCAGTAGCTTCCGCTATTCATTCATTGGGCATAATGTCTTTGCATACGAAATTTCATTACAATTGGGTAACTCTTTCTTGGTGCGCCATTTTTTTTGTTGTTGTTATAGAATGTACTTTATGATAAAAGTTGTAATATCCGAAAGCAACACCTTCTCTTACTTTGTAATGGTGATTCAATGGAAATTGCGAGGCCACCGTAACATATTGGTTAAGGTTGTGTCATGAATTCGAACCTAGTACCACTTAGATCCGCACTGTAGGAAGGCGACGCACGTTAAATCTGTTGAAGCTGAAACGTTCTCCCGTTGGTGTGGTGTAGCAGGTAAGAGAGGGGGTTCCAGCTTATGTGTCGTCCTCGTCACTTGACCATGGCTCAAAATGACAAGGCCCGTTGCCAAAAGCCCTCGAGTAGCTGAGTAGTGTGACGTTATCATTCAGTGACTCACTTACTCACTCAATGGCGAAATATGGGTGATACAGCCAAGTTGGAATCATTTTTGGCGACATGGTGACCACTTTTGACATTTGGCGACTCTGGATGCTTCTGGAAATTACTGCAGAAACCTATACACTTCATATGACGAAAGCGAATTTTTCGAGAAAACGCTGGAAGGTAGGGGAGAGGACCCTTGGCAAATCGTTCTTGGCGTTCCTCTACTGTTAAATACAACATTTACGACCTATACTTAATGAATGAATAAATAAATTAATTACAGCATCTCACGGAAAACTATAGAGAATTATATTATTTTTATATATAGAGAGAAAATTTGAAATCTACAGGGAAATGGGCGTAGTTAATAGAAAATATATTTAAAAAAGAATTTTTTGCATACATTGATATATTTTGACATCACAAAAAAAGCTACATTTTTTTTGCATAAATTTATCAGTATATGCAAATAAATACAAATAAATATTTCGAAACTCTTACCTTGTTTCTGTCTATTATCTATCTGTATTTCTATTATCCGAAATTTAAAAAAAAATTATGAACTACAATATGATTTGTGTCGTCTGAATATTTTACTTATACTTATTTAATCATAAAGTTCAGAACTTATAGGCGTACTTTTATTTTCTCGTTTATTTCTTTACACTGTTGCCACACAACGAAAGAATAAAAACCGACTACGCTCGTGTTGCTTTTAATTTAGAATTATGTTTCACGTTGGATTTAAGAACTGTTTTTAAATTACATGAACTGAAGTTTTTTTTTCTCCCATTTTTTTTCTGTTTTCATTAAAGTGTATTTTGTAAAACTCTTAAGTGTTTGTTACATGTAATTAAAACAAATTATTTTCTTTTTGTAAGCACGCAAAAAGGGACAAAAAGAAAAAAAAAACATTTATTTTCTATTCTCAACAAAATCCGAACTCTTAGAATTGTTTTTAAAAAGAAATGTTACGTATGTGCATTCCTGTAACACATGGCATAGAGATTGTAGTGAGAGTGTGGTTATTGTTGCGAACTCGTGCCCCTGAAGCGGTCTTCTAATTTTGTCGTCTCATGGAACCGTTAGAACTATTAGGTCTTTCAAGGCAACTCTATAGAAAGAATAGCCTTTGAAGAATACAGTCGGACCTCTATATAACGAAGTCGCTAAATCCCGAAAAAAAATTCGTTATATTAAGGTGACCAAACGTCCTTCTTTAAGGAGAACAGTTGTGACGGGCTTTTCTACTAAAATCTCTTCTTGGGTTCTTTAGGACCGAAAAAGGCAAATTCTTTCCAACCAAATCTAGAAGCGAAACGTGAACATGCAAATTAGCAACTTTTTAAATAGCAGAAGTTTAAGGTAAGCGTATGACCTATTGGGAAGAGTTAGTCTGGTCCCTAATTGGCCGGAATTCGGATTTATCTAGAAATAATAAAGTGCTTTTATTCACAGCCGTTATGCGTCCCATATTATCTTATGGGTGCTCAGTGTGGGGATACGCCGCTAAAACTAATATCAATATCTTAGATACTTTACAAAATTCTACAATCCGAATGATCGTTAAAGCCTCAAGGTACATGAGAAACGACGACATTCGGAAAGCTCTTAAAATCAAAAGTTTTAAATTCTATATCCAGAAAATAGCTAAAAAGTTCTTTAATTCTCTGCAATTCACTAATAATAGCAATATGATTAACTTAAATACATATACTCCTCATGATTCTACCAAAAGACCGAGAAGAATACTTCTCGACTCCTACAATCCGCCATAATTTTAATAGCCAGTGCATCTTTTGCACAAATATTGCTAAATTTTTTTAATTCTATATTTATCTTTATTTTTTCATCTTAAATTTTGTCGTATCCCCACCATCCGGGCTTGCCCCTCCCCTTTAGTCTTAATTTTCTCTTTGAGAGACTTGAGCAGCCTATGAGAGTCGATTTCATCTCCCGCCATGCACCAATAAGAGAGCTTCCTTTCAGCTCTCCGCCATGAACACAGAAATCCGCACGACCCAGGAAATTACTACAACGATTGGCTCGACCAATCAGCTGCTTCCTACATGCTAGCAGGATACAGCCCACAGCCGTTCCTCTTATATTTTTCGGATATGGGATGGAGGCTCGCTTCGCGAGCCATATGCCCAGATATTGTCACCGTAGTCACCGTAGTTAGTCTGGTTTAAACGCGCGTGAACTGAAAGAAGAAAAGAAAGCCGCCGTGTTGATTGTGAAGCTATCCGTGACAGAACGATTGAGTTAAGGTGGATCCAATTTCACACGTTATTCTAGATATATTGAGGATCCGAAGGATTACGAGATGAAACAAGAAACTAAGGTAGGATAATTCTAGTATCCATTAGTAACTGTGATATAAACAGAGATTAGGGATAGAAGAGAAATTGAAATATATAGTGGTTAAGATCGCTCTTATTTGGTAATACGTATTGTGTGTTTTCTCACCTCAGAGATCCACTAAGTTATAATATAAATATTATCATTGTTAGAGTTTAAGTTAAGATCTAAATAAAGACATTTTAAGATCATGACAGCGCCTGGTTCTACATTCAATCCCACATCTCTAGATCACGAAGTGAACTTAGAAGTGAAGTATCACCCATGGGGGAATACTTCACACAGTCCTCCTTTCATAGATCCTGTCCTTCCTTGAAAAGTGTCCTTCTTTTTAATATTTTAAAACTGATCTGTTAATCTTTATTTTCAGTGATGAACCTAACATGCTTCCAAAACGTCGAAGAATGGTCTGAAACAAATATCACCGGAAATAACAGTTTTTAACGGTGTTTTTTGACTTTGTTCCAAGTGTGAATAGGGTAGATATAGAAAATTACGTTGAGTTTTTATTGAAAGAAATGCCTGATATTAAAATCGACGACAATTGTCTGTTTGATGTAGAAAGAAGACTGAATGTATATTTAAATTCTAATAAATTAGAACAATTGAAAAATCAACAGGCTTAGAAATTCGTAAAAGATGGGTGAAATTACTTAAACCATTTCAAAAATGAACACATTTCATATGAAAATGTAATTATTCTTGTTGAATTGACGTTGTGCTACCCTGAAACATGCAGCAGTTGAAAGAGTTTTTTTTTCAGTTGGTAATGATTTTTGTGAAGTGACTAGTGAGAAATCACAAAATTAAATGTTAATATTTTAGCTACAGTCAGTAGCGCACACAAAAAATTTTCAAAGGGGGAGGAGGGTCCAGGGTCGAAAGTACACCATTTTGTTATCATGCTTCAATACGCCGCCCAACATATTCCTTTGATTTTGTCTATCTTCGGGAACAAAAACAATACAAAATTAACTATTGGATAAATAATTATCATTAATTCATACAATTAATTATTAATAACAAATACATAATTAAATTTTACTTAATATATACATAGGATTAAAACCAATCGAAAGAAATTAAGGGCCATGGGGGTGTCTGGACCCTTAGGACCCCCCTTGTGTGCGCCGCTGGCTACAGTGCTTGACGTAAAATTCAGTACGAAGGATATTTTTTACCCGAACTTTCCGATATATTAGAAAATGATATGATGGCAAAAAAAAAAAAAAAAAAAAAAAATATCATTCAATGGATTAAATATTCGTATAAGATAATAATTAAAAAGAATGTAAGCGTAATTAGCCTACTTTTGTTTAAATTAATAAAACGTTTCAAATATTTAAGTTTTAATTTCTTCTTAAATTTTTCGTCCTCCTTTTCATTGTAAAAAAAATGGTAACCTTACTTATAGGTTTACTACAATACCCTTAGATTGGTTCAGTTACTCAACTCGTGGTGGGTTTTCTTCCGGGCACCGGTTTTGTAGTTTTAAACCCCTTTCGAGTGAGCTCGGTTCTCTTGAGCATTCTGCCATGAGTCCTCACGTTGCTTAAGAGAACGACTTTCATTTCATTCGATTTCGCTCATTTTCCGCATATAGGTAGGTTTCAATTGATAATATTTCTTTTTCCTCACGTGACCGCGATATACCCCAATGTCAGGGACGGCTTACGGCATGGGCTAACTTGTAGTGGGCCCAGGGCCTCACCGTCGTTTGGGGCCTCTTTTCGTTCTCGACACAGTCTTAAGGTATCCGACTACGTTCGGAACCGTGATTTTGCAAAAGCGTATAACTGGATAATATTTATGATGTTTAGTGTCACTTAGATTAGAAAATGTATAAAAATTGTTTTAAGAATAGTATTACAATAAAAAATTATTTAAGTACACTATTTTGACAAAAAATGAACATAGAATGACCCATTTTCAAAATATTCTCCTATTGTGAAAAATGCTTCTATTATAATAATATTTTGCCTGTATATAGCTCAGATCTCTTTACAGAATATCAACTAGAATTTTTGAAAGATATAACTTAAAACATGGATAAACCCACTTCTACGACACAACAGAGGGGAGCAATTTTAAGAAAAAACGCCGATAATTATTTCAATGGGTGGTAACTCTGAGAAAAATTTGAATTTATTAAAAATCCTTGTTCAGACTCTCTGGAGAAGTCTTTACTTTATATAAGCGAAATATTATTATTTTAGAAGCACGCGTTCTATAAAAGGAGAAAATTTTGAAAAAAAGATTATTCTAAGTTAATTTTTTGCCAAAATATTGTATTTGACAAAAAAAATTATTTAAAAAATCTTTAAAGCAATTTTATACATATATTCTAATCTATGTGACACTAAATAACATGAAAATTAACCATTTATGCGCTTTTTTAAAATTACGGTTCGTAACGTAGTCGGATACCTTAATTTTTAATCGGTCGGATAACTTTAATGGTCAATTATTATTCCAGTACATATTCTGCAAAAGGCAGAATTTCAAAGTGCATGTGAATTGGGCAAAATTGGCAAGACTGTATTATTATTATGTGATGACTGTCCATGGCTATAGGCCTAATGCCATAAACAATCGTTTAACTCATTATTTGAAATGCGACCATTGGTCAAACCTGGTTTGTGAGATTGTGTGAGTCGGGCACTTTTTTTTTCATTTACCGTTTGTGCTATTTACCGTATTTTCAAAAATCACAGGCACTGCCTACTTTTGCATGGAGGCCCAGGACCTCAGAAAAGATTTCTGTGAGCAAGGACTCAGTCTTAAGAAGCCCCTACCTAATCCACATGCATCCTATTTGTCACTCATAAAATGAACGTTGTTCTTTCTCCCTTCTCGTTTTATTTATCCCTACCCCGAAGAAGAAAATCCACATCAAAGATATAGAAGTGCACCTGAAAAACAGACGACTCTTTCGACCACCCTTCGTGACAAATCCGCTCGACCCGCTGTCGGTCCGATGTGTAACACAATGCATGATTCATCCCGTGAACGGAAGTAGCTGGGTCCAGAAAGAAAAATATCTCTTCCCCCTCCCTTGCATAAGTAAAAGGTTTGATAAGCGTGCATTATGCATGAGGCTTGATTCTGGATTTCGACTTTCCCGGTGTCGAGTTCTCGCTACGACAGGGCATGGATATTGGAGTATAAATAAAAACTAACTCTCCCCCCCCCTTCCTTCTTTCGATGCGCCAGACCCGGAATTTCGTTTTGTAAAGGATGTTTCAGGGTTTAACAAGGGAGATACGAATTGGAAGAGAAAGCAGAAGAGAAGTTTCTTGTGAAGTTTGAATGCGGCTATTCAAAAATGCGTAAGTTAGTCTAAAAAAAAATCGAGAAATACTTTTTTTTCTAGCTATTTATTGAAAGAAACACACTAAGAAAGAAAAAAATACTCTAGTGGTAGAGTACGTAACACAAGACTAACTCCAAGTACTGTAAAAATTCCGACAGACTCCGATTTAATGAATTCATTGGGATCGAACATTTTATTCGTTGATTCAGGTGATTCGGAATATCGGGGTCCAAATGCAACGTGAAGATCAGTAATTGTGTTTGAGCAAAATGTGGATTATTTTTTTAATGGGCTGCGCATTGGCAGTTAACTTTCGTAAACCTAGTACATTCTCCAGGAGATGGTATTACTTTTTAAGTGTGGCCCCATATAGGCGATACCAATTACTGCAAGTAATTTTGACGCGCAGTTTCCTCCCTAGAGGGAGACACCTGAGCTCTGACGAAGTGAATTTTATTCGAGGAATTTAACTTTTCCGAGAGCACCCAAACCAAACAGGCACACAAAAGATTTTTTACATGCCGCATAATCATACGACATGGCCACTGTTGATTTTCTGCATCAGGAAAATCCACCGACTTGGGCCAGGGTTGTACCCGTAACCTTGGATGCAGAAGGCCAGCGACAAACCAACCATACCACCCAGCTGGCTATTAATTATATGTAGGAAAGAAGTATTTACTTACATAAGCTAAAATTTTGAAATCACATTTCACAGGTTTATCCCACATTTAAATTTTTACTTGAACTCTTTATGAGTAAGATTTTTTCTTACTCAAAATTTCTTAAAACTTTTTAAACTAAAAAGCATTTGATACATTATAAACATTGTTATATTTGTTTTTTTTTCAATTCCTACTATTAGCTCACACTTTCGATATGTTTATTTATTTATCTTGGTGGAATTTTCAATCGTTAATAAAATACATTTTAAAGTGCTCCATTGAGCTAAGGTTTAATATACATAATTATTTTGGATGACAATGCAATAATTTAATTAATAAAAATTAATTGATTAAAACTAATTATTTAAAGAATTACAAATACAGCCACGTTGACATCAGTTTTGGCGAGTTGTGTCAAAACTTGAAAAGGTTGTTTTCTCGTTTTAAAGCATTTTTTGACTAAAATATTATATACACGATTGTTTTGGATGACAATACGATACTTTAATGATAATTAATTACCACTTAATGTTGTGGTTTTGTCATATGCATATACATATTTATATTAATTGTAACTATTTAATAAAAAGTAGCTAAAATAAATTTTTTCTTTGTTGATCTAAGTAGGAATTGACTTAAAATTTTTTTTTTTTTACAATACTTGTTTATATACCGTATTTATTCGAATCTAAGCCGCTATCGATTCTAAGTCACATCCCAACTATCAGCGCATGCTTGTGAAAAAGGAAAAATAGTGTAAAAGGTTTTATCGTTATCCATTTGTACGAATTTAAAATTTTAAAAGGAGAACTAATGAATGAATAGTTAGCTCACTTACCTGTGTTATACTTTTAAAAACCTGCATGAACTTGTAATTGCTTGAGTTGTCCTATTCAACGAATTTTTTCTTTCGTTTCTAAGTCGCACCCGATTTTCAGTAACATTAACATTGGAGAAATAGTGCAGCTTAGATTTGAAAAAATACGGTATTTTGTAAGAAATTCTTACTTTTCATTCCTTGAGTGAAAAATTGTTATATAGGTTTATTTATATATAATTAATATAAATTTATTTTTTCAATAATTTATTTTACTTTTATTTGTTCCCGAGAATCCTTAAAATCAAAAGAATATATTGGGGTATGATACGCGGGAATGGACTCTCCTCTTTCCTTGAAAATTCCAGTGTGAGCTCGCCACTTGATCTGATGCAAAAGCTAAATTTTGTATACTTAACTTTCTTACTTTAGTATAATATGTGAGTATGGAGTTCCATCTCAATTGACATAACTGATTTGAGCTAAAATCAGAAGGCAAAGATGTTTGGGGATAAGTCTGGTGAAAGCAAGTACTGTGAGGATCGTTTTGCACGAAACTGGAGGGGGGTGGGGGAATGAAAAATTTTTGAAACAATTATTTCAAACAATTTCGTGTTAAAGGATATTGTGGAGAAAAAAACAGAAATAAACAACCATAACAATATAACAATAAAATTGTTAATTTGAGTACGTTTTATATGCATGTACTTAATAAAAATAAATGAAATAAAAACATTGACGGCAACTTAAGGAAATTAAATACAAAACGTTCTCACACACAAATTTTTTGAGAAACAAGTCATTTATTGAGTTTTTGGAAAATAATCTGTTATTTTTCGGTGCATTATCTTGTCTTTTTTTGGTATCAAATTGACAACAATGTGTTCGATGTCATCCATTTTGTTATTCATTTCACCATTAGAATGTGCGTCTAAATAACTACGCATACGCTTCATGATGTTCCCGTTTTGAATGACATGGGAACAGGAGCTGCGTTGTTCGTTTCATTTTCACCATCGGAATCTGCATTAATGATATTTTTTGAGCTTTGAACTATCTCCTATGTGTCTTTGTCTGCCCTAATTGGGGCTGTGCACACATTATCATCATTTACTGCAACGAATTCTTCCGATGATTTAGTACAACAGCCCAATAATGCAGAAATTTGCTCAAACATTTTATTAAGTGTCGACTCAATTTCAGTATCCTCCTTCTTCAGAAGAGAAATATTTTCGTGTTAAGAGAAAATACATACATAAAACACATAGTAGTTTGTCGGGACAGTTGTATTATTTCGTGTTAACCGAAATTTCGTCTTAAGTGTTATCGCATTAATCATGTTACACTGTAAATGAGTGAGTTCTCATAAATACTATTCACAAATGGATAAAATATCATACCGACGAAATAATGTTCACATTAAAAAAAAAGGATTTTCGTTTATAAATATTTTTTCTGTGCACCTAAAGATATTCGAAGCGCCTAAAGCACCAAGTAATCTCCCGTTTTATCATGAGTTCAATCTCATACCTAGACTGACCTTAATCCATGAGATGGAACGTTTCGATGATGGTTCTTTTCTATCACTCTCTCCTTCAAATGACGTTGATGCGAGAGAATCGGCAAAGCATACCACCGGAGGAAAATCTTATCTTCAGAAGGATAAAAAAAAAGTGTTGTGTGGTCGGTCATCTACGAAAAATTAAGTTCGTCATTTATTTATTTTTATATTTACTCTCCCGGACTTCTACCCGGTCATCAAAGTATCCTAATAACCTATTTAGAGGGAGAGATCGTTTTCTGTTTTCATTGTCCAGTCTCTTCTATTCACTTTTTTTTCTATCACAGGATGCCTCGGGAATCTTCTTTATCTCTTTCTTTTTAATTCTCTGCACTTTTAAGCTGTTAGTTCATCAGAAATGTTTTTAGTATTGGGGAGATTCTACGATAAACTAGAAAGAAAAAAAATATGATCGAACTGTTTTTCTTTATTTTGCTGTACGTTTCGATAATATCTTCCTGTTGTGGATGTCATGATGCTAGCGATATCTAACAAAACACGTTTGATGATAGTTTTTGCGATATTTCAGATAAAGACATTTTCAGTAATAAGAGTTTTTATTTTATGTGACATTGACAACAGATTGCTAGATAAACATGTATTCCGAAATTTGAAGAAAAAGTTTACATTTAAGGGTTAACATCGCTCTGACGTTTCAAAAATTCCTGTTCATTATTAACGTGTTTGAAATTTTAAACAGTATTTTAAAAACACTAGGATGGGAAGGGGGGATTCTCAATGTCCAGACCAACCCCTGTTGTACAAATTTCCAGTTGTTAATATCATTGGGGCACACAGAAATTTTTCAATGGGGGGAGCTCCTGGGGCAAAAGTTCAACATTCTCGTATTGTACCCCAATACGCGGCCAAATACATTATTATCGATTGTTGGGAACAAAAATAAGTAAAAAATAGATAATTGAATGAATCAAATTAATTATTAACAACTAATTGAATTAAATTTTATGTACTATATCCATAGAATTATAATCAATCAAAAAAATCAGAGGCTATGGGGGTTCCGGACACGCCCCCTGTATGCGTCACTGGTTCATACTCAAATTTACTGCAATTTACATGTATTATATAGTTCTATTTATCTGTTGTTGTTTTCTACGCAAAATTCGTACTTGACGCTACTCTTCAGTTAAATTCATCATTGAAACTGCATCGCTCAAGAGTTCATTTAGTAAGGCCTTAGATTTTGATAAACCTGCAGTATCCAGGAAATTTGAGCATTTAGTTCCGTTGATTGTTAATAAGTCTTCTTATGACACAACGCCTTTCTTCTCAGCGATTTCATTCCAGACAATCGTTGTGATATTTTCTACTAGGGTTTGCGCGATAATGTACTATCGCAACATTGGTGACATTATATGAAACGAAGCTCATGGTTGCCAATTCTACGCGTACTACACATGTGAAATAGGGATTGCAACCTTGGCCGGTTATCTTAAACGTTGGCACTGTTGCGATAGTACGTAATAAGTTTATTTCAGCATCACGAAAAACTTTTTTTATGTGTAGAGAGGTAATTCATTATCTTTGGATAATTACTTCATGTCCTTAAATTCTGTAAGCGGTAGAAGGATAAAAGAATCGAGTCTTACAGTTCTTAAAATTTATTATTAGAACAGTGTATAAGAAAGCGAGAGACAAAAATAATTGTAGATGTCATTAGGCTAAATTCAGGATTACTACGTGATAAATGTAATCACACGTTTTACATTGAATTCAAAACTGGCATTAGATTTGTACTTGGAAAATCAGATACACCTTTGGATTTGAAAATTAAATAAAAATGTTCATGATTTAAAATTCTTCTCAAAATGTTTTTCAAAACAAAAAAATTCTCATGTTGTACTGTAATCGTGCGCATTTTGTTTACCTATTTGTGTTATTAATTAATGTGTATTCTTAAAAAATGTTTTTGTAAAAATTGCAAAAGTTGGCAACAGTGAAGCCCAAGAACTGATTTGTTGGTAACACGTGAGAGCATTTGTGTTACTATGACGTCACGTGAGTTTAGCCCTTTGTTAAAAATAACGTGCAATTTTCACATTTAAATCCGTGATTACAGCCGTTCATAATTTCAATGATCTTGTGGAAAAGAGATTTGTCATAGGAAAAAAATAGAAATTGAATGCGCTACTTAGTCACATACTGATTTTTTTAAACAAAAATCTGTAAGAAAATTATGTTTTAGACAAGGAAATCCTTTAAGTTCTGGGCATGAGTAAATGTACTATCATTAAAGAACTTAGTACCATAAAATTTAAATAAACTTTTGTGATGATTTAATTTTGCTGTACAAGCAAATGCCTTTTGTTACGCATAAATTAAACTGATAGAAATGTCTTCAAAATAATTAAAATATAATAAAACTTATGCTCTTTTCTGTATTTAGTGTCACTTATGTTTCCTATTTATATAATTTAAGATAAATCACAGGGAAATGTTTCACTATGAAATAAAATAGGCTACATATCGTGTATAGAAATTTAATTCAGTAATAATATTGACATGAACACATTTATAAATCTCTGCAAGAGAAGTTATGTCCCGAATATTTCATTACAATCTTGCTTCATACAGAAACAGCAAATACAGAATAAATAGATATACGAACACAGAAGCACATGAAGTATTTTCTCTAAAAGGTCAACTTTTTATCCAGACAATAGCGATAGCTATCAGCAAATGAATCTCAGATGGCCTTTTTAATGTTAGTAAATATTTATTTGCCTCCCGGTTTTGTATGCAAGTCGTCTTCTTGTATAGATACAGCTTTTCCCCTCGTTCATGACTTTCAAACTAGCACAGGTATTCTAAAAAAGTGTATTTTTTACTTATAAAAATACATTTATGAAGTCATCATGAAAAGAGGAACACTCTTAAATATTTTCTCTATTATCACTCTTAACAGTTCAAAGGGTACTAAATTATATATATATGTTACCTTTAAAGTGTATAATTCAGTTATTTTTTTCATAGAATAACTAAGTATACATCATGACATAACTATACAACTCAGTTAAAGTTTACAAAATTTTTGAATTATACAATTTAACTAGGTAGATTCTATAGATCATCGATTGCTTGATCGTTAAAGTATGATATATGACACTCGAAAGTTCTTTGAACCAATTCTAGTAGCTTTTAGTTAGTTTTGAACCGTTTAAAGCAGTTTTCAATGACATGTATGTATACCCTTTATTCTATTGTTTTTACAAGTATAATTTAGACGGTGTATTTATGTTAGCGTTATACATTTTTGATTATTAACAAATACTTTTGCAACCTGTTTTCAAGCAATGAAGTCTGCAGGAATGCATAACAACCTGCAGTTCAACCTGTAAATAAGGAAGATTTAATGAAAGAGAGATTTAAAATAAGCGTAAGATAAAAAAAAGTAATAAATAAATAAACAGTGCTGCACTTGTGAAAAAGTATTAACTTTGATAGTAGAAGTAAAAAGTGTCAAAAAGCACAGAAACCTCTCGTGTCTATTGGTCTCTCCAGCATTATAGATATCCTTGGAGTTTAAGGAGAAGAAAATTAATTGTGCCAGTAACAGATGAATAACATAATCTCCCCTCCCTTTCTGTTTAACACTTTATCTGCCGCATTATGATTGACTGCAGTTTTTTTATGCAATATTTTTTTTTTGGATCACTACATTGAAAATTAAGGGATGTGCATGAACAAAATACTCAACTTTGGGAAATTTAATTTATTATAGCTAATTAATTAATTAAAGATATTCAACTGTAAAATTAATTATATACACTGTTCGCTTAAAATAAACAGTCAAATCGTTTTCGAAGGTCTTCATTAACATACAAAAAAAAAGTAATAAGACGTTTAAATTTTGACATTATCATTTTTATCCCGAAAAAATAGTTAATCTTCCCAATCCGCTGAAAACGCAATTTCTGCTATAAAACTATTCGACTTACCCACTAAAATACTTGTCATAAAACCCGTGCTGCCATATACCTTCAAAAAGTGGACTTATAAAAGAATATTCCTGCTAAGTATCGTCAGAGTATTCGTGAAAATAGTTATTCTATGTAGTTTTAAATTGAACGGTACTTATAAGTACCGTCGTCGGTAGATAAAGGGTTAACTAATGTTAGCAATAGGAGCAATAAAATGAGTAAATTATGTCGTCTGCTTTTCCTTATTATTTATCAATTAATCATTCATAATAGTGATAAAATCTATTTTTCGAGAGGTTTTAGCTGTATATTTATGATACATTTATAAAATAACTTTGAAATCGTTTATTTTTGTATTTAACCGTCTATCATTAGTTATTTCAGAGAATAACTAGGTAAAGTTTGAAATTTTTCATCCATTATGTACTTTAACTGCAGTGAGGTAACGGAGAATATCAGCCCACCCTTCCAGCGAACTCAAGTTTTGGGCCCCAAGCTTAATACATACATACTTGGCATCAGTGAGGCTTTGGACCCCCATGATGCAGGGGTGTACGTTACGCCACTGTTTAACTAACTTGTCTATATGAAATACCTAGTCTTTCTATACATTTTAACTGTAACATATTGAAACGTTTGAAAGAATAACGGTAGCGTATTCTTGGTTAATTAAAATATGGAATTTATTTACGTCACAACTATTGAAAATTATTTACTAAATGATACATTACAGTTATTAAAGTTAATTATAGATTGTTAGAGTCCACTATTTTGTGAGAGAAGGATTCGTTGGTTACCGCTCCCGTGCAAGTTCAAAAGCATCTCTCCTCTCATCTTCCGGTCGACGGGGCTAGATTCCTCGGGAGTCAAAAAGGGGTTGCGTTGCAGCTGCAGATGCACGTGTGGGGGTCGGGTCCATAAAGAAAGCCGACTAGATGTTGATGTTTTCGAGAAGTGACGTTACAATATACACTGATAGAAAAAAAAATCAACACCAGGGAAGATTTGTGATAGATAAACCAACTGCTATAGGCGTGATTTTTATATCTGGAAGATAATATTTACCCATACCGAGTGCCAATATCCAACAGGCTGCATTGTTAGCTTTTTCTCTCCTCTTAAATGGGGCTGCGGATTGGTAATTACCTTTGCGTATCCAGTATATTCCACGGGAGCTGGTATCACTTTTTAGTGTAGCCTTATATTGGTGGATATCAATTTCCACAATGACATTTTGACGCCTAATTTTTTCACCAGAGGGAGGCACCTGAGTTCTCACGATGAGAAATTATACAAAATGTTTAATTTTGTGAGAGCACACTGTAAAGGTGTGCCCGATGCATCTAAAGGTATGGGAGAGACAGAAGGAAGACTAGAGCCATATTCAAAATATTTCTATTTATTTACAGTACCAACAACAACACAAATTCAACTATCCAAAGTTAAAAGATGCACCCAATTATCAAATATGGAGAGCAATTAATGAAGTGCGCTAGACGTGAAACTTTAATTACTTAGAATATTTGCTTCTATTCAATAGCTTTTACCTCTTAGCTACCTAATCTAGCTTAGACAGATCGTCAACTTAGATATTACAATTATCAGCTTCTAAATATCTACAGGGCCGTAGGTAGCCTAGTGGTTAGAGCATCGGACGCCAGAACGGAAGGCCTGGGTTCTACTCCGAGTACACACGGAGTACGTGCTCGTTAAACGAGTGGGTTCGAAAGTCTTGTGGGCTGGATCACGAGTGGAGGGAACTAAAGAAAATTTCTCTCCACTTCAGTTCCATGCCTAAATTGTAGAGGTAGAGATAGATGGTGGCGCCATCTATCGTAATGTTCTATCGTCCCTTTGGGAATTTCACCGAGCTAAATCATACTGTCACCTGTATGGTGCTCAAGGCCAAGGCCAACGACAGGCGTACAGCTAGCCCATTGCCACGATATATTTCGTGGGCCTCGATCTGACTATGTCAGACAGGTGGAATGAGCAACAACAACAAATATTTACGCCTCATTTCAAGTTTAATTAATCACTGCTCCCGTTAGCAGTCTAACCTATCACTCCGCCTTAACCTGAAAGTTACAACTATATATACACGTCTTAGTTTGCATGATCACGTCTTCTTCTTCGGGAGAAACTTTATAATATAATAATTTTTAAAGACCCAATATTTTCCGAGAGGATTAGTACTTTAAGAGAACATGGATAGATCTTTCACAACCCAAGCCAAATAGGCACTTTGGGGATCTTTAAAATGTGGCATAAACATACTACATGGACACTGTAGATTTTTCGCATTATGAAAATTCACCGACTTGGGCCAGGGTCAAACGCGCAGACTTGGGCTTACAAGGCCAGCGCCTAATCAACTGCGCCACACAGCCGGCGCATTGTTAATTAAAGAGATTTAATACGATCGATGGTTTAAAAGGGAATTTTATTGCATATCTTATGTTCTGACCCCCCTTTGTTCACAAATCTTTTCACTCGGTTTAAAAAAACGAGAATAATTAATTAGTTCATTAGCTTATGTAGAATACTTATAGAATGAAAGCATCTTAAGATATTCAGCTTTTGAGCAAGAATAATGATGAATAAGTATTAATTTCTTCGCGTTGCATGGACTTTTAAATAAAACTTAAATAAATACCTAATTTTAAAATAAAATAATCTTCAACTTTCAAAACATCAAAATTTTCTGAAAAATCATTAGTTATTATTTATAACAATATGCTTCATCCATCTTCTTCACTACATGGAATAAAAAAAAAAGGGACAAAAGGAGAGAAGGAATTGTATCGCTCCCGACTCCTTCGCTTGATTGGCCAGCTGTTGTGGTTGCTTATTAAATCACTTTACGACAGCCAATCGACATCTTCATTAGCTCAGTCGAGCATACGCGACGACGCGGGGAAATTTAACGAACCTCTTCATACGGGAGTCCTCTTGATTGCATTACGCGGAAATATTTCTTTTGTGCCAGCCAATTAAAATAAATAAGTCGATGAAGAGCTGTGCGAAAAATAGACGCTTCTCTTTCTACTTCTATCGCATGGAGAGAGAGGTTATGGAATGCGTAATTGATATATACGAAATAATTAACAGCGTATGAGTGAAGTATTTATTTTTTTTTAAAAAATTCTAATTGTTTTCACAACTTTTTTATTTAGTTTATTGCAGTAAAATGATTATTGACGTCTCATTTAGGAGCTACACAAAAGCTAGTGGAGCTCATAATCTTGAATCACTCTCGGATAACGATTACTACACCCAAGCTAGCACTTTCTCCTCTCCAATCTTCCCCACCAAACCAACGGGAGTAGTTTGATCCACGACGGATTTAAGTTCATCAGCCCTTCTACACGGTGGATCATCAATCTCCAGGATTCCAGTTGTCGCATACCTAAGGTCGTTGGTGTGTGAGAGAGTTTCAGGAAGAAGTGGACATGATCATATAATACAGCTAATTTCAGCTAATCTTTATAACTTTACGAAATACACTTTTATAACTTAAATCTGGGAGCAATATCGAATCCTAACTCGTAATCAGAAAACTAAATTATGGTAGGTGCTTTTCTGGAGAGGGAACTCCTTGTATGATCCTTCTTGAAGCCCGATAGTATGATCAGCTCCATGTTTGGGTACTTAACTACTTTCTGA
This sequence comes from Trichonephila clavipes, assembly GCA_019973935.1. NCBI lineage: Eukaryota > Metazoa > Arthropoda > Arachnida > Araneae > Nephilidae > Trichonephila > Trichonephila clavipes. Next base: position 48,928 of record BMAU01000595.1, on the reverse strand, counting down.
TGGATACTCCGTCGAATATTAATCTTAAGATGCACGACTGCTATTCGCTGTTTACTAACACTTAAAATACAGCACAGCTTAACGATCAACGCTGAACTATTAACTCACATTCTCAACTACAGGCACTTAAATAGTAGTTACATTTACATAAAAGCAAATCATCTCGACGGAAAGTAGTTTTTAAACTAGTATCACGTGTAAAGAATATTTTCCTCAAGAGAATTAGCTGAAGACTCGAACAGAAGCCGTTACGCAATCAGTGGCGTAGCGTATACCCCCGCATCGCGGGGGGTGAGTCAGGATTCTAGGAGGCCTAAGGCCCTTGTTATGTTATGGTTTTGCAGTCTTTTGAAAGACCCATCTTGGGGCGCCAAACCTGACTTTGCAGGGGGGCGGGCTAATATTCTTCGTTACACCACTGATTCCAGTCCACTATTCCACATCATAGACAATGAACGCTTGTTTATCACAGCCAGTTGTGTAGCTTTGAAATATGATAAAAATACAATAATAAGCTAATACTTGTAATACTATTCATGTTATGCATAACAGGTGGTTTTTGCTTGTAAATGGTCAATTCAAAAAGTGTATCATTGTCATTTGAATAGTTTATTGTACCAAAAACATTACTATACACCTGATTTGCTAACTCAGTCTTTCCTCTCTTTGGCGTGCTATGGTAGTTTGAAGAGAGGATTGCAAGCTAGGGTAACGTAAGTCATTTGATCATAGCTTAGAATTACTAGAGACCGCGGTTGCCTAGTGGGCAGGGTAATGGACTCGTGGTCGCAGGATCATGAGTTCGAACCTAGTAACGCTGAAGTCCCGCCATGTAGGGTGGGGGAGACGCCCGTAATCTCAAACGTCCTCCCGTTGGTTTGTTGTGGAAGTTAGGAGGATGGGGTACCAACTCAGGTGTTGTCCTCGTCACTTGGCCATGGTTCAAAATTACGACGTCCGTCACCAAAAGCCTTATTTTGGCGTCTGAGGGTGACGCTAACAAACACTCACGGACTCATACCCTCTCAAACCCCACGACACGACAATGGAAGGACTCAGCCTTTGCTAATTTAACGTGCACAAGCCACTCTACATGGGGGATCTTCAGTGGTTATAGGTTTCGAACCCGGGACTCGACAACTGCGGTCACGAGGCATTGATTATATTTCAATTTCAAAATAAATTATCTTACAATACTGTTAAATTTCGCTTAAAAATTAAAGTTTCTTTTCCTCTTTGAATTGTGAATGTAAGATTTGAGCAACAGCATGTTAAGTAAATAATTTTGATGCTTGAAAATGTTTCCTTTCCTGAGACTGCGTAGAAATATAAGAGGATTGCCAAAATGTCAGATGATTTAATACATAAAAATATTGGTCGCTGCCCGCCTGCTTTGCTGGATACTTCATGATGTTGTATTAAAATATATATATATATTTGTATTAATATATATATATATATATATATATATATATATATATATATATATATATATATATATATATATATGATAAAATAAAAAGGAATATAAGTTCTAGAAGTCTAGAAGACACACATATATATATATGTATGTATATATATGCAATAATTCCAATAATTTAATCTGTGATAGCTTTTTAATTATTTAAAATCCAGTACTTCAAAACAACCATGTAATTTTTTTAATTAGTTACCCGCCTAACGGGGAGTTTTGAAACTACACCCATCCACCCCCAAAACATGTGATCTCCCTTTGACTATAAATACCGATATCTGGAAATCGCGCGCGCTTTTTCTCTTCTGTCTTTGTCTGCTTTTCGTAATGTAGTCGACTGCTTCGCGTTGTGTGTTTGTTGTTTTTATTATGTGTAGTGTCATCCATGCTTTATGTTTATGTGTTTCAAGGTATGCAATAAACTGGATTAACTTACAAGGCTGTCTGATCAATAACAGTGAATACGCAACATCAACCAGCTTAGAAAATGTATTTAACATACAGTAATCACTTCCAATGGCCACGCCCTGTTCTTTCTTTGTTTCAGTATCATCCACTCCCCAAGACATTATAGTAATTATTTCCACTCACCAGAAATACTATAGAAGTATTTCATATATATATGTGTGTGTATTGTTTTTAAGTTATTGATATATAAATCTTACCATTAACTTTTGATATGTATTCAAAAATATTCATAAATCCCCCACGGCTCTTAATTTCTTATTTTAAACCACCTAGGGAATCGATTTCCGTAAGACCCATTCTTAGCAGAACTCTATGCAACACAAAAGGCAAGTTTACCATATTTTAAGTTCATAGAGCTCTAATAATAAAAAAATGGGAATTTTTATGTACCGGCGCCTTAACTCCTTTGCCACATTCCTTGGGAGTAAATTTTTGCAAAACCTATTCTTATAGGGTCTCTACAGTAGAATGTCGTTTATATCCGAATCAGTTGGGACCGGATACCGTTTGGATACGCGATTGTTCGGATAACCGATAACCGAATAAGATCCATGCAGTATATGAGACTGGACACTACGAATAGTGAAAATCATCACATGAGGGAAACGTGCTTGAATGAAAAGCAAAATAGGTGCCAAATATCGCAATTTTACCTTTATTGTGGAAAATAATCACTTATTTTTCGCTGTACCAATTACAACTTCGTTTTTTCGCTGCACAAGGTCTCTGATTCTCTTGAGTAGCAGTAGTTGAGTAGGATAATATTCTGATTGTTGTGCATACTACTTACTCTATAGCTGTTTCCCAAATATACCTGGCCTTGGGTTTTCCAGTCACCTCTAACCTCACGCGAAACAACTGTTGAACATTGCACTGTTCGAAAACGTATTCATATAGAGTACATGTGATTGACAAGAGAAAAAAAACTGGTCTGGATATTTGATGCTCCGGATAAAAAACGTTCGGATAAACGACGTTCCACTGTACTTAGCAAAAGTAGACTCTAAATTACTAAATTTCCTATCTTAAGGTTAAATACTCCCAAAACAGAAATTTTCTTTTATTTGTTTGACCTCAGTAACCACCGTAACACCTCCTTGGGCTTCAATTTCCGTGAAAAACTTTCTTAGCGGATCTCCCCCAACAAAAGAAACATGCTTAACAAATATTAAGTCTGTTTGTCTAATAGTGAAAAAAAGGGAAACTTTTTGTCCGTGTTTTGTGCATCCCACAACTCTCCATAAGAGTGGATTTCTGTTGAACCAGTTCTTCGTAGATTATTCAACAAATGAATATGATTGGTGAATTTTAAATCTATATGTCTAACAGTTCGAAAATGTAAATTTTTATGTATATAAATATTTTAAACCTTCGCATCAATCCTTGAGGGGTAGGTTTACGCAAAACCCGTTCATAGCGGATCTCTACACGGGAAAAAGAAACATCCTCATAAAACTTTGTGTGTTGGGCTAAGATTTTGGGAGGCCCAGTAATGAGGGAGTCACTGTTTTTCTCTATATACATGTACAGGATGATTCGGTACCAGATCGACAATTTTGTAGGGTGTGTAGGGGATACAGAAACGACTCAGAATCACATAGATATGCAGGGTTGAAAATGCTATAGTTGCGAGGTATGGGGAAAAGAAGAGAAGAGAAGAGAAAAAGAAAAGAAACAGCAACAAAAAGAAAAGGGACAGAAAACATTTTATTAAATGGTTGTACTACAACAGGTGTTCGAAATTACGACTAGAAGTCATCTGGCAAGTCGGAACGTTCTGGAAGATTCTTCCAAGCAGTCTTGTGGTAAATGGGACTTAATGGAAAATTTTGTGAACACCTATCCTGCAGGAAGTCGTCAATTTCCATCCGTTTCCCAAGAACTCGTATTGAAACGAGGAAATTGGTCAGCATGCTGATAGTGTATGGATATGCGGATTGTAACGGCACGCCACTCGGTGATGGATCCAGGAATGTTACCCAAACAGGCGTGCTCTACTTCACATGACCTTCGCGTGTCAACAAAATGCTACATGAGACTAGTTTTTTAACAAAGTGATTGGTTCTTTTGACTGCACAAGATGCCCGTTATTTCAGATGAAGACCTTATCGCTCGAATATCTGTAGCTGCCGGAAGGATACGTGACATGCCAGGAATCTTCCGGAACGTAAGGAATTCCATGCAGCACTCCCCTAGACAAGTGGTCTCCAACCTCCAGTCCGTGGATCGGTACCAGTCCGTGGGAAAGATATCATCGGTCCGCACAAGAAACATTAAATAATTTCCTGTTAGTTACAGTGATATATTTTTCTTGGGTTTGGGCTACTTTTTATGAAAAAAAATCACTTTTCACTTTATATTCCTTTTTAAATCACTTTATATTCATTTTTTGCTGTAGCTATATTTTATTCTGAAAAGTCACGATTAAATACAATTAAATTAAAATTATTGAATCAAAACAGTCTAAAATATAAACAATCAACGTCCTTCCCCTCAGCGGGCCTAGGTAAAATTAAACATTGACCGGTTCTCGGCGACAAAAATGTTGGGGAACGCTGCCCTATACGACTTCTGGTCGTAATTTGGAACACTTGTTGTATTACAACCTTTGAATAAACTGTTTTCCGTCCCATTAATGTGTTTGTTCTTTGGTAGTTATTTGGTCTGTTAATTATTAGGGTCTTTTGTGCTTAAGTTAACACCAGCGGATAATATAAAACACACATTTATTAATCTCGAGAACAGTAAGACCCTCTGTGGCTCATAGGCTTGGAGTAACTGCTCCAAAACTGAACCAGTAGGGTTGCCAGATACAATATAAAATATATACAATGAAATGCTACAGAGCCAGTCACCACAGTTCTTTTTGTTTCTGCTTCTTTGCACCATATATCGCAATTGTGGCATTTGTGATCTTGCATCCCTATGTGGATTCCAGTCGTTTTTGTAGCCTCTACACACCCTCCAAATTTTTCTGTCTGGTAACTAATCTCCCTGCATAGATTCTGATATTCTAATTTTGAAAGAATGTCGTTGTATTGAAACATGCGTTATTGGAGTACCAATGAAAATGAATCTGAATGTATTGATGCGGGCCTATATACATCATCCTAGATTAGTATTTTCGTTTTTTAAAATCCATACTAGCCAGGGAAAATAACCATGCGCTCCAATCAGCGATGCGAGAACGTGTTCCGGAAAATCTCAAAACGAATTTGTTCGAAAATCCCCCTCGGAAGCGATAAAATTCAATTTATAGTAAAACCCCCCGGGTGTCATTACAGCGGAGAGGCAAACCTCATTGATTTTCCATCCAAGCATCGGTCGCTTATCAACGACTCATTTGCATTGCCAACTTTCGCTTTATTAATAGGAAGAGATTTTCTCTGCGAAATCCAAACTGTTTCATGGATTGGAAAATTAATATTATCTTAGCTTCAAGGAATTAAAAAAAGAGTGTTTTATACACAGAAAACTTTCACCAATGATCTATCTGTTATGTGGTTTCCAACTCTCGCGATTATCGTCAGCTTTTGAGTCGCTTTCAGCTCAAATACATTCCATTTTGAAATATGTGGAAGCGTTCGAAATACTTTAGAACATTTTGGTGCCTCCGAGCGAGTTAAATTTGCCAGAAATTAATGGCTTATGTGTCTCGTAAGTCATACCAGTTAGGACGCTAAGCCTGGACGAAAACTCGGTCGAGGGTAATTTTGAGCTTTACAGAGTTATGGGTTTTGATTTCCTGAGTTTTATTAAAGTCTCTCTTAATTCATATTTATGTTACTGGTTTTTGAGAAAAATCTAATATTTTCATGTAAACAGTTAAAAATGGAAGAAAAAAAACACCCGATATATTTTGTGACATTTTGATGCAATTTATATGTACTAAGTCAGAGAAGCAAAGGTATTTTGATAATTTAAATGTTCTCATGTTAGCGCATGATGACAGAAAATTTAGTTTGTAAATAAACTAACCGTTGCCATTCCGTAGTTGCTTTCTCGATACAATAATGATATATGTCAATTTAATCTTTTTAAGTTATTTATATTTATAAATTTGCATGAAAATTTCGGTTGAACAGAAATACCTTGTGATGTACCCCCCTTGGAAAAGTACATCCCTCGAAGTATCAGCGTGAGCTAGAGATGTAGGGTTAACGTAAGAACTAGAATCAAACATTATCTTAATATGACTTTATTAAGATATTAAACTTTGAACAAATATAATGTTATAAATTAATGTATGAGAGAATCTACGCGATGACACAATGCGCAACACACACAATATAATACAGACCTATATCAATAATTGAACCGCCTAATCTTCAAATATAATTATAGTAAGTAATCAATCCTACCTTATATTATTCTGTAATAAACTTGTCTTTATCTACAGTGGTATGCAGATGTACCTTTAGCTTCTAATCAATCATCAATATGTTTATCCACGACACGTAGAACTTGAATCTTTGAACAACGAACTTCAATAATCATCCAATACCACAACGCACGTTAATTGTCGAACATTCCTTTACACTACCATTACATTGCCATTATTGCCATTATTCTTACTCTAAGATCCTATATTTATCCTATATTATTTGCATCTCTTCACTTCTCGTTTCTTGGATTTGGTCATGGTAGATTCTCACATGTACAGACTAAATAGACGTGTCCTATCTGGGTAACAGAGCCGGGGAAAAACCATATATGACTTAAATGGTAGAAAAAAGGAGGCCCACACGTCTCTTAACTAACTTATTCTACCTAAATGTTTACTTAAATTTTAACAATTTTTCTTCTTTACATCTTCTCTCTAGCTCCGTAATATAGGTTAATTTCTTTGTATAGGTTAATTTCTTATAGACTTCAGGGTCTGTTACCCTGAAACAAAATTTCTTGAGTACTTTGAAAAAAAATTTTTACACATTATGTGATTACATTTCACAATTTTTATACAGTACATATCACTTTTAAATTGTAACTAATTTCTATACATATTTTTCATCTGGTTCTTTCAAAAACTTCCCCTCAAATCGCGTAGCGCTGGTTAAACATTATGTTAGTATGCTATCTACACTGCGTTTCCCAAAACCAGATGTTCCTTAATATGAAACAATATAACAACACATATATATACATTATACAATTACAAACATTTTTCAATAAACAAAACAAACAACCAAAGGAATTGTCGCATCCCACCGAAGTCATAACAGAAGTAAACAAATGCATTTTTACAGTTGTTTTCTCCAGATTTATACAAAAAATTTTACAAGACAAAAGCTTTTTTCTTTTCTAGAAAAACACCCATTGTAGTGTTCACTTTTGCTTGGCTTCTAAAATTTTAATTATCCGACCGGGACTTGGCTTTATTGCAAAAATTCTTGGCTTTATTGCAATATAATAAGAAACGATACAACCTGGTTCTTATGACTTGTATAGTTGGCGTTTCCTTCCAAGACCTCCAGTGACAAGGATTTCTTTGTCCACGTTTATCTCCTTTCCTGGTCTTGCCGTTGTTGATCCCCTCCTCGTCTGGCATTCTTGTTGCTTGATCTTCTTCGCTCCTCGATGTATGGACTATCGTTCCTTTCTCTGCCTTTTCTGGAACGAACTGGACCTCCTTGTTGTGCCTTCCTCTCTATGGTAGGTCTGGACTCTTCCCTTTTTCCAATTAGTGGTCTAAAGTTGTAGCCGCTTGTGGTGGGCGTCACTGGCTCTTCCCTTCGGCTTTTCTTTCTAAATTTTGTCAGATTATGATTAGTTCTGTAATTAGATGGCAAAGCCCTTTTCTTCACTCTATGCTCTGATTCCTTCTGAACCTTCCTTTCTGGTCCTCCCGACCTAGATTCATGTGATCTCTTATAGGGTAATCGTTCCTTTTTACCCCTTTTAATCATTCTATCTTTCTCAGACCAAGAACTAGGTATTGATCTGATAGGTGGTCTGCGCTTATTGGTCTCATTTGTGTGTTTCTTTCCCTGATTATTTCTAAAACTTAACCCTTTTTCCTCCAACTCACGCTTTACTTCTGACCCTTTCTTTTTACCATCTCGCGTGTCTTTTGATCTCCGTTGTCCTCTGTCAAAACCACTTGATTCATCGTGCAAACTACCGTTATCCGAATTACCAGTTCCTATCTCCGTCTCGTCACATTTCCTATGACGATATATTCGAACCTGATCTACATTAATCGTTAACCTTTTTCCCGCTTTTCATATCACTATATACGTTGTTATTCTTAACATCTAATACTCTATACGGACCTTCAGATTTTGGTTTAAACTTAGCAACTACTTTTCTTGTTGCTGAACTTAAAGGATGTGTTGCCACCAAAACCCAATCATTCACCTTAATTTTGCACATCACGCCTGCGTCTATAATAATATTTCTTCCAATTTTCATGTTTAGTTTCTGTGTTTCGTCTAGCCTCCTCAAACAATCTCTCAATATCTCCTACTGCAAATTCCGTTCCGTCTGATACCATCACTAATTTCTGAAAAGGCGTAATTAACTTTCTACCTAAGAATAATTCCGCAGGGGTTTTCCCCGTTGTTTCGTTTACAGCCGTACAAATAGCATAAGCAAACTCACGTAAGAATTGGTCCGATGTGTCATGTTGCTCATTGACATAATTTGCAATCATTTGCACCAGATCGCGGGACGCAGTAGCCGAGTGGTATAGGTATCGGATCGTGGCTTGCCTTGTCACGAGTTCGAGCATAGTACCACTAAAGACCCGCCGTGTAGGGCAGCGATGCACGTTAAATCTGTCGATAGCTGAAACGTCCTCCCGTTGGTGTGGTGTGGTAGTTAGGAAAGGGGGGTGCCAGCTCAGGTGTCATCCACGTCACTTGACCATGGTTCAAAATTACGTGGTCCGTCGCCAAAAGCCCTCGTGTAGCTGAACAGTGCGACGTTAATATTCAATCAAGCGCCAGATCGCGATTTACGCGTTCTGTTCTATTTGCTTGAGGTCTATAAACAACAGTCTTCACATGCCTTATGCCTATAATCTCTCACTTAAATTCTCAAAAATATCGGAAATAAATTGGGGATTGTTATCACTAATTAATTTTATTGGAGCTCCAAAACGCGATATATAATTATCAAAAAGTATCTGCTATAACTCGAGCAGAGGCTTTTTTAAGGGGTATGATTTCATCCCACTTGCTGAAATGATCCGTAATTACTAATACATATCGGTTGAGTCTTACTCTCGACACGGAATACGGACCTAACAAATCTAACGTAACTAAAGGGTGTTTTTTTAGAGGTATAGAACTTTAAAATGCAATAAAACAACGATGTATTATTCGATTGACATGAATTTCTTTTATTCGAAAGATAATCTTGTGGCATTACATTTTAAATATGATTTCTGGCATATGACTGCCACGGATGGCTCGGATGTAGTCCCTAATCTGGACGTCCAATTTTCGATGACTTTTTCCAACATTTGTGGCCGTATATCGGTAATAACACGGCGAAAGTTGTCTTCCAAATGGTCAAGCGTTTGTGGATTATACGCATAGACCAATGACTTTACATAGCCCCACAGAAAATAGTCTAGCGGTGTTAAATCACAAGATCTTGGAGGCCAATTCACAGGTCCAAAACGTGAAATTAGGCGGTCACCAAACGTGTCTTTCAATAAATCGATTGTGGCACGAGCTGTGTGACATGTTGCGCCGTCTTGTTGGAACCACAGCTCCTGGACATCATGATTGTTCAATTCAGGAATGAAAAAGTTAGTAATCATGGCTCTATACCGATCACCATTGACTGTAACGTTGTGGCCTTCATCGTTTTTGAAGTACGGACCAATGATTCCACCAGCCGATAAAGCGCACCAAGCAGTCAGTTTTTCTGGATGTAACGGTGTTTTGACATACACTTGTGGATTAGCTTCACTCCAAATGCGGCAGTTTTGTTTGTTGACGTAGCCATTCAACCAGAAGTGCGCCTCATCGCTAAACAAAATTCGCTTATGAAAATCGGGAACAACGGCAATCTCGTTTTGAGCCCATTCGACGAATCTACGCCTTGCTTGATGATCGTTTTGATGAATTGCCAAACCAAACTGAGAATAAATCACTTGACAGCTGTTAAATCAGTCGCCATCTTGGAAAGTAATGCCAACTTAGACTTCTATACCTGGAAAAAAACTCTTTATTTCATTTGGATAATTCGATACTATTGGTATTAACCGACCAGCTGGTAACGCGTTTTTATAATTATTAATTTAGCACATATGGCAATGTAGAGACATACTGATCAATACATTTTCTCATATACGGAAAATAACGAACGTCCCTTATTTTATGATAAGTTTTAAAACCTCCGAAATGACCTGCTAATGGCTTGTCATGAAATTCTCTCATAGTTTTTCATTCCTTAAAGATTTTGGGGAATATAAACTCTCATTTCTCCTAATGACGTTGCATTTTTCGCATAAAATAACAAGCCTTCTTCTAGCCTAAAATCGCGAGACCAATTCTCACATATTGCCGCATTAACCGAGCTATCTTCTGGGTTTTCTAGATATCTATAGATATGACCTAATTTTGGGTCTGTTTTTTTGTTCTTCTATTAACTGATCTCTTAACGAATGTACCAAATCCCTGATTATTGCACAATGAACTTTCTCTCCTATTATAATTTCAATTGGGTTTGTTGAGAAAACGGTAGCTACTGCATTTTGAATTCCGAGACGATGCTCCCATTCTATATTAAATTCTGCTAATTTTAATGCCCATCTGACCATTCTATTTGACAAATTTTTACCATGTGTTAAACGTGTTAACGCAGTGTGATCCGTAATAATCTTAATCGGCAAAGAACCTAAATACGTTCTGAAATTTTTCAGAGCCCAAACCACTGCTAAATATTCTCTCTCTCTGTCACCGTGTAATTCCTCTCCGCCGCACTAAGCGTACGAGAAGCAAGTACTACTGGTCTCTGCTCTTGGTTTAGAACCGCTCCTACCTCTATTGAGCTTGCATCCGTAAATAATTCAAAAGGTTTTTTGAAATCTGGGTGAGTGAATATTAACGTCGCACTATTCAGCTACACGAGGGCTTTTGGCGACGGACCACGTAATTTCGAACCATGGTCAAGTGACGTGGACGACACCTGAGCTGGCACCCCCTCTCCTAACTACCACACCACACCAACGGGAGGACGTTTCAGCTCTCGACAGATTTAACGTGCATCGCTGCCCTACACGGCGGGCCTTTTAGGGGTCCTGGGATCGAACTCATGACATGCCTGCCATGGTCCGATACCTTAACCACTGGGCTACCGCAGCCCTTTTGAAATCTGGGAATTTCAAAACTGGCGCTTTTGTTATAGCCGCCTTGACCGCGTCGAATGCTTTCTGCGCCTCAATCGACCAAATATATATATATATATATATATATATATATATATATATATATATATATATATATATATATATATATAAAATTCTCGTGTCACAGTTTTCGTTGCCATACTCCTCCGAAACGGCTTGACCGATTTTGATGAAATTTTTTGTGCTTATCCGGTATCTATGAGAATCGGCCAACATCTATTTTTCATCCCCCAAATGTTAAGGGTGGACCACCCTAAATTTTTTTTTTTTTTTATTTTTCAGACAAAATTTTTTGTTTTAATTTTTTTATGATACAGCATACAAAAATACCTACAACCCTAAATTTTCACCCCTCTACGATCAACCCTTATTTTTTAATAGCCATTTTAGTTATTTAATCATTTTTCCTCTCCGGTCGAAAACTGATCAATCGTCATTTAATTAGTTATCCCCGCCAGATGTCTACAGGTGTCATTTCTGACCCAGTAAACAGCACGGAGTAGGGATGAGAACGAAGCCGGTCTCCTTTCTTTCTCACTCCCTACACAGTTGTTGGCCATCATTATTGTTTATGCATCAAGTGTATTAGTAACGTTGACAATTATTATTTTGCTATCTCAGTGTAACGCTCATATTAACTTTTAATCATTCCTATTTTATAAATAATAATTAAATTATCAATTTTGAGTGTATTTTGCTCGATTAGTTAATCAAGTGATTTTTAACCTCAAAAGTACTCAACACGTGACACGAACTTCCAATAACAACGGATTTTGTGTTGTAAGTATACTTTTTTTATTTATATCGAAAATGTTGTTGATCTTATAAAAATGTAAGTTTAATTTGATTTTATTAAAAACATTTAATTGAACAATTAAGATTTTCATAGTTTCCAAAAAATCAATCGTTATGAATCTTTATTATGAAATGTCAATGGAAATATTGGTTGTATGAAAAAATTATAAGAGACAATGTTTTCATAAAATTTAATTTTTTACTTTCGTTTGAAAAATTTTTCCATTAAACTTATATTTTTGTTATAATTACATAAATTAAAACTAATCATTTCAAAACTGCTACAAAAATCCTGGCCCTAATTATACTTTTAACATTTTTCATCATTATATAATTTCATTAATTCTATTTATGTATGTTTTGTACAGTGAGCAATGCCAAGAAAACGCAAAGGGGCTGATTTGAGCCGCAGTACAAGTAAAGCTCGAAACTTGCGAAATAGCAGATCCGAAAGAACAGAAGAACAAATCCAGCAACAAAATACTGATGCACGTGTCAGAATGGCGCAATTGCATCAAGAAGAGCCAGAAGATACACGAGCTGAACGCAATGAAGTCAGAAGATTAGAACAACAGCAATCACGCCGTTTCACAGTCAATAGACGAAGAACAAATGACCAACAACGACAACAGGTACATCGAGCATTTATATCTGATTCATTCCTGCGTCTAGCATTCCAGTATGAGCCCGATATTGAATATTATGCTCATTCAAAAGTGGTAATTGGTGCTATGGACAAGGAATGTCCGCATTGTCATGCTCTGAAATTCAAAAATGAGCCAGCTGGGATGTGTTGCGCGTCAGGAAAGTGCAACTACCTGAAATTGAAACACCACCTGAACCATTGAACGGCTTACTTATCGGCACGGATCCAGATTCTAACGTGTTCCTGAAGTCAATTCGAAGATTCAATTCATGCTTTCAAATGACATCGTTCGGAGCAACAGAAATAATTCGAAATACTAATGCAAATGGTCAAGAATTCAATTCTACATTCAAAATCAGAGGCCAAGTTTATCATAAAATGGGCTCACTGCTGCCAATGCCAAACGAACCACATAAATACTTACAAATCTATTTTATGGGCGGCGAGGATTCCGGAAGCGCACTTGCCAATCGCGTGAATGCACGTTGTGATTATAATAACCTTGATTCACTTTATGCCAGGCGCATCGTCAGCGAGCTAGATGCTCTTTTGAACGAGCACAACGAGTTGTTGAAAATATTCAAATCACATATGCACCAATTACAAAGCGATAATTACGCTATCGTCATTAATCCTGATAAAACACCAGCTGGAGAGCATATTCGTAGATTCAATGCACCCGTTCTTGATGATGTTGCTGGAATCATGGTTGGCGATTGTACAGCTGCACGAGAAATTGTGATTCGTAGAAGAAATAATATTCTTCAGTTCATTGCTGACACACATCGTTCATATGACGCCCTCCAATATCCGCTAATATTCTGGAAGGGACAAGACGGATATTGCATAAACATAAAACAACGAGATCCCGTATCAGGTACTTCCTTCATTATTAATTTGATCATTAATCATTTAACAAAACAATTAAATTATTGAACGTAATAAATTTAAATAAATTTTTATGAACAAATATTACAGGAGCTGAAACAAACAAGAACGTTAGCTCAAAGGATTATTATGCGTACCGATTAATGATTAGACGTGGCCTGGACAACGTCATTTTACGATGTCGTGAGCTTTGTCAACAATTCATGGTCGACATGTACGCGAAGATTGAGAGCGAACGACTACGATACTTAAGATATAATCAACAAAAGCTGCGCGCGGAAGAGTACATTCATTTGCGAGACGCTATCAACAACAACGCCGACGTCGCCGAAATTGGTAACCATGTCACGACACTGAATCCACGTTCTACCAAATTGGAAGACGAGAAAGTAGTCAACAGATTCTGTATAATAAACCATAAAGCAGGATATAAAATTGCGATTTGATTTTGCAACCACAAATTGTGGTGTCCTTGTTCAAACATTCGTTTAAACCCCTCATTGGTGGATATTTCAATAAGATGATCTTGTAATTAGTATGGATTCATCTGTGTTTGAGATATGAGTTTACGAGCAAAATGGTTCGACACCCAATCCATATTATCCAAAGGAATTATAGTTATTTATTTAAATCTCCATACAAATAAAAATGGATCAATTTTTTTTATTTTATGTTAAACATTGCACGGATCCCCTTAACCCGTTCAGGACCATGATCACATATATGTGATCACGCGTTTCTCCCTCCACGCCCCAGGCATCATATATGTGATTTTTATATTAATTTTTACAAGCACTGGATGGCAGTTAAAAGCCGGGTTTTTTTCCGAATAATGTTTCATTAAACTTTAAACTTTAATATGTGCTTTCGGCTCCATGCTTTTTTTAAAATTAGATCCGAGATATTTATAAATATAAGCAACTTGACATGCTTATTTTTAGAGAGAATCGAACATTTAGACGTTCATGATCTATTTTGCTCTATGGATTTCTGTTTATATTTTGAATAAGTTGGTTTAGTTTTCTAATACATTCGTATCTAAATGTATGGGATTTTTGTCAATTTTTTTAAAAGTGTATGTATTTTTTTTTTTATTAAAATGAAAACATTTTCTTTAAAATTCGCAATTGTTTTTTTTTTATAATAAAGCAAAAATTTTGTACGTCATGCTCAAATATTATCAATGATAGTAAATTGTAAGTTTTAGCGTATTTAATTGCATTTAAAACTTTATATGAATTTTTAAAGGAAAGCAGGCGTAGCCAGGAAATTTGACTGGTCCCAAACGTGACGTATCCTCTCCGAACGTACGGGCCTGAGGAAGCGCTTTTTTCTTTTTCCGCTGGTCCTGAAGGGGTTAATAATGTAGGAGACACCTGGAGGTCCAAGGGACTACTTTGGGAACCACTGTTTTAGACCCTCATAGGAGTGGCCTACTTGTTTTGGCTAGCGTGTTACATTGTAGGAAAGGAGCATACCGGAGGGCCGCTCCTTTTAAAAATATTTGCATTCATCGTAAAAAAATTAATGTAAGTTAAATAAAATCAAGCAGTTGTATTCTATTTATTTACTGAGCTGATTTCATATTGTCTACAGCTGCAAGCTCATTTAATTTTAGAATAAGTTTAATGCGTCTCTTATCTCTCTTTTCTACAATCTATTTGAAATCAAGAGTGAGATTGCTTGTTTTGAAACTATCATTGAGCCTTCAAGTTGATGTCAGTCAACGTGTATTGGTATTTACTTTTGTTGCTAGAAAAATTTTGCTCTCAAATATACTCCAACTCAAAATAGGGAACAAATTTCCCCATAAATTTCATCATACATGGACATTTTTCAGTTGACAAAGATTTGTAAAAGTCAATATGTCGTAGCATTAAATATTTCTTCCCATAGTGATCAATAAGTTCAATCCGTAGCTCCTCAAGTTCTGTACCAATATTAGCAGTAATGAGATAATAAAGCAAATAGAATTTAACCCCCTTTATCTCTCTCTACCGACGGCACTTATAAGTACCACTCACTTTAAAATTACATAGAATAACCATTTTTAAGAATACTCTGTGACGATAATTAGCAGGAATATTTTTTTAAATCCACTCTTCCAAGATATATGACAGCACAGGTCCTATGATATGTATTTTAGCGGGGAAGGCGAATAATTTTATAGCACAAATTGCGTTTTTGTCTGACGGTGTTTTCAGCGAATTGTGAAGATTATCATTTTTGTCCCGAAAAAATAGTGAATGTCAAAATTTAAGTGTCTGATTCTTTTTGTATGTTAATGAAGACCTTAGAAAACGATTTGAGTATTTATTTTAAGTGAACAGTGTACATAATTTTACATATGGATATTTTTAATTAAGTAGCTCTAACAGATTAAATTTCCCAAAGTTGAGCATTTTGTTTATGTATATCCCTTAATTTTCAATGTTGTGATCCTCCCAAAAAATATTGCATGAAAAAAAATCAGTAAACGATAATGCGGTAGATAAAGGGTTGAGCTCAGATTTCTTAGAAGCTTGAAATCTTCTTGTGACCTCATCCTCTAGATCAGCGGTCAACAAACTGTTTGACCTCACGGACCTGTATATGCATAATTTAAATCCCGCGGACCACTAATAGGATTTTGTAAGTGTTAAATATATTTACAAAAAAAATTCTAATCTAAGAACACATAAAATGTACCTAGTTAATAATATGAAACTATCAATTGTAACCAAATTACAAAAGCTTTATTAATAAACAATAAAATAAACAAAATGAAAAAAAAACTGTGAAAACAATTAAAAAATGGTTTAAGTATTTCACACTTCTAGCATTATGCATTCCTAATATGATGGATGTTCCTGCTTACTTGAAACAAGATTATAGATATATTTGGATCCAATGTTGTTATTGTAAGGCGGAGAACTACATTTATTTCAAGGTGATATCAGTACCGTGTTTTCATGACCGTGACAGACGAAAAGGCCTTTTCACATAAATAAATTGTGGATAATTGAATCAGAATTTTCATCTCCTGTTCACTAAAAAAAGGGTATTCAATTTTTATGGAAAGCCAAACCTGAGATCTTGATAAGGATGAATGAAATTTAAATTTGAGTGTTTCGTCGCGGACTATAAATCGGTGTGGCTTTCTTTTAGATACATGCTTCAGTTACTATCCTGAACTTTCACTGAGAATTTTCGTAATGAGTAAGTATATTTTACATTTTTCTAGGGATCAGCGAAATTTTCTCGCGGACCACCACTTTGGCGACCTCTGCTCTAGATGATCTCTTAGTAGAAACGCTTTCAGTTACTTTCTTTTCCTAATTGTGAAAAACAAAAGATGAATCTTTGATCGTGCAAAGGAAAGAAATATTACTTTAAAGCGGATTTTTTTATTGTCTTGATGGGTCATAATTTGCCCACCCCTGGTCTACCCCCTCGGAGTCATGCTCGCCTAATTACTAGTTTGGATATCCAGAACTTCCAAAACTGGATTTTTTTAAAACTTATAACGTCTCATAACCCTTGCAACCTCTTTTTGAGAATCGATTTCCACTAAGCTCATTTTTCAAAAATCAGTACTCAAAGAAAGAAACATGCTTGTGCGAAATTTTTAGTTTGTAGAAATCGAATAACTAAAAACGAGAATTTTCGTCCATAATTCTTCCGCTACCTCTCTTGAAAGTTGATCTCTCTACAAAAACTGTTCTTCTGTTGCATACTTGCTGCATTTTAAGTCAGAACTTTTAATATTTCCTTTTAAGTACTTCGGTCCCCCCTATGTATATATAGATGAAAAAGTTATTTGGGCAATGCTTAATGCATTGATATTTTTTTGTTACCAGAAAACGGGTTTTCAAATAATTTCGAAGCAAATTTGCCAAATTTTCATTTAGTGAGATGCAAAGTATGTTTCTAAATAAAATTTTAATTTAGAAACTGAAATCCATCGCAAATGCAGCTTTTATTGCTTCTCAGTCAGTTATTCAATTCCTACTATTAGCTCCCACACTCTCTGTTTGTTTATTTATTTATCTTGGTGGAATTTACAATTGTTAATAAAATACAATTTAAAGCGCTCAATTGAGCTGAAATTTTGTATAGATCATTTTGGACGGCAATACCATAATTTAATTATAATTAATAAAAATTAATTGATTAAAACTAATCAGTTAAAGAATTACAAATACAGCCACGTTGGCATCCTTTTTGGCGACTTAGCGACTCTTTTGACGACTTGTGTCAAAACTTGAAAAGGTTTTTTTCTCACGTTTCAAAGTCTTCAGCTGAACTGAAATTTTATATACACGATTGTTTTGGATGACAATACGATACTTTAATGATAATTAATAAAAATTAATTATCTATTAATGTTGTGATTATGCCCTATGTATATGCATATCTATGTTAATTGTAACTATTTAATAAAAAGTAGCGAAAATAAAATTTTTCTTTGTTGATCTAAATAGGAATTGACTAAAAATTTTTTTATATTACTTGTATTACAATAAAGAATATTTTAGTAATTAAAAAAATGATATAACACGTAACGAATAGTTTTATGAAAGACGATTTTAATCGATTACCATATTAATCGGTAATATTCATACGCTATAAAAATGAAATTATTCAATCAATCTTTTGCATCAAAAAGAAACTTCACTGCATCAATAATATTTCCTGATCGAGGAGGATAAGATATTTTTAAAAGATCTTTTCTATTTTAGCTTTGTCCTTTGATTTTTTTTTTTACCGGAAGAAAACAATGTGAGATATCGTTCAACACTATATCGCGACAACGGAAATCGATATAAGCATCATAATCGTTTGTTAAAAACCAATATTTTAAACATTTTTTCCCTTTTTATTGTAAATCGAAATAGGAAAAGAGAGAAGATTTGAACAATCTCTTTCAAGTTATTCGACATTTCTTATTTATTATTTTTGAAATGTTATTGTGAAAAACAAGAACTTTTCAATGAAAACTAATAAATTATAAACCTTTGTGGAGATGACCTCTTTTTCGAAAATGGCTTATCAAAGAAGTGAAATGAACAAACGATTTAAAGTGTTGTATTTTTGTTTATTTATGAAAAAAAAATAGAAGCAATTCATTTTAGTATAATCAGCTGAGTTATTAAATGTTACACATAATATATATATATATATATATATATATTACAAGTTTTGCGTAAATAATTTATATTTGCATGTTTAAGAAGTTAGTATTACTTTCTTTTGAATTTATTTTATGATAGTAACTGTAATAGTCGCAAGCAACGCCGGTCCTTACATTATAATGGAGTTTCAATGGGAACTTAGGGAAATATCACAGAGACAGCCAAGTTGGTACCATTTTGGTGACTTGGCGAACATACTTTTTGAAAAATTACTGGAAAAGTCAAAAATATCATGACCAATGACGTAAGCCGATTTTTCGAGAAAGCATTGAAAGTATAGCCATGTAGACTATAAATAGCAATCGCTTACTGAAACTGAGTCACTATTACAAAAGCTTTTGAAGTGTTCATATGCCTACGAACGAGAGGTTGCTAGCGGATAAAATTTAACTTTACGTACCTGTATTTTAAGAACATTCATACTTGTGTTAGAGCTTTGTAGAAGGCACGAAAACCTTCTAGAACATTTTTTTCTAAGAGTTTTACTGCTGTATCCTGTATTTTAAGAATTGTTTTTCGAGAATGAATTTCATCGCTGTAGAAGAACTGTTTTGCTCTTTGGGACTCTTAGAAAGAAGTCCACGAATCTGATCTACGAAACAATATAATAGTTCGAAAAAAATAAAATATTTTAGAACAGTGGTCGGCAACCTTTTAGCTGGGGTATACCAAACCAATCAACCAACATGATTCAGCGTGTCACACAGAAGGATATTTTTTAAACAATTTCATTCCCGAGATAATGCATGAAGATTTAGAGAATACCGGTCAGTAATATAGGGAGGCATACAATTTTATGTATCTTAATTTTACATCATTTATAGATATTTCTTAACACTACAAGTAATGTAAAAAAATAAATAAATTTTAAGTCAATAACTACTTAGATCAAAGAAAAAAAAATTTCGCTACTTTTTATTAAATAGTTACAATTAATATAAATATTTATATACATATGCCAGAATCACAACATTAAGTGATAATTAATTTTTATTAGTTATCATTAAAGTATCGCATTGTCATCTAAAACAATCGTGTGTATAAAATTTCAGTTCAAATGAATGCTTTAAAACGTGAAAAAAAACCCCCAACCTTTTCAAGTTTTGACACAACTCGCCAAAAGGGTCACTAAATCACCAACGTGGCTGCATTTGTAATTATTTAAATAATTAGTTTTAAAAAGTTAATTTTTATTAATTATAATTAAATTATTGTATTGTCATCCAAAATAATCATGTATATAAAATTTCAGCTCAATTGAGCGCTTTAAAATGTCTTTTATTAATGACTGAAAATTCCACCAAGATAAATAAATAAATAGAGATTGTGAGTTAATAGTAGGAATTGAAAAATGAACATGATAAAATATAACTATTCAACAAAAATAAAACAGTTAAAATTGTTCATATTTTATGTATTTTTAAACATGTTTGTTTAAATAAGAAATAAACATAAAATATAAGTATTTCTCTTCATTATAGTTAAATAAATAAATAAAATTTTAAAGTGAACTTAAATACTTACACCGCTCTGCGTTCATATCACACAAATCAGGGGTATATTGAGTGGCTTTCAATTTGACATGATTCTGAGCATTCAGTTGTTAAACAATTTCTTTGCGGATTCAAAATATTTTTCATATGAGAGAATATTTTTTACTTAGATGTGTAAAACCAAAAGCGGAAAGAGCAGAGTGCATGCAATTTTCTCTCTTCAAACAATTATATCACTCCAGCAATGACATTGGATAATTTACAAAATTACCGTAAATTTATATATTTACAATTTTCTCTCTCTCATATTTTTATAACTCTTTAAATAACCATAATTCTGATGTTTCTCAAGTAACGTCCATTATAAATTTATCAACTTCCCTCCCCTAAAAAATTACAAATTTGTAAAGTAATGCAGGGTACCATTGCAAATTGTACTGCGTGTCACCTGTGACACGCGTGGCATAGGTTGCCCATCCCTATTTTAGAAGCTTATAATGTAGTTGGTATTTGTTAATATTATTGACAAAAACATGAAGGTGTTAACAATTATTAAATTTGAAAAGAGTACAACAAAAGCACTTTTTCTCTTTCTAAGTCTCTTTAATGTTGAAGATTTGATATTTCTGAAGCAGATGCCTTTTATCATCTCCCGATACCACTAATTTAACTGTCGAATTGGATAGAATTTGACCACAGATATCCCGCTACTACATATTCAATCTTACAAACAACTGTGATTATGTGATCTTAGAGTTAGGATGAGTTGTAGATGATATATAGAGGCTATAAATCGGTTATATACATGTGTTTATATATTTTCCGAATTCACTGTTATTTTTTAGAGTAAATATGTGGTTTATATCCATTTTTATAATTTATTAGAAAGAATTTTTTACTATTTAAAATTAATCAATAAATAACGTCCATATTTTTTTTTAATTAGAATTTGCATTTCCGAATATTTAAAAAAAATCGTAGTGCAACATTGTGATATAAGTTATTGTCAATAGTATTTACTTATTTTTCTTTAAACAAATAAAAATATTTTTTTTAAAAAAAATTACCTGATAATATTTTTTTGTAACTTTAAATTTTTTTTTCCATATCAAAGACTAAAAAAAAGTATCTATTCCATTTTCTCTTTTTCCATTATTTTCCGGATGCTTATCTAAAATAAGGATAGATAAAAAAGGTTTTCGTGAGATTTCAACACTTTTTGTTTATTTCTTGTTTTTGTTATTTCAAGAAAAAAAAATATTAGGCTGAAACTTGCATCCCAACTCGTCTAGATTCAGTCTAGAGGGGACAGGAATACAACAGGATCGATTTTCGAATAATTTTTGTTGTTCGTAGAAGTTAACGGAATTCAATTTCTTTATCGCTGTATTTTCTTTCGATATTTTAAGGAGGGAGGGGGAATCGAATTTAATTTCCTGTTGTTGATGTTTACGGATTTATTTTTATTTATATTTGTTTAAAAAACTCCAATGTGTTGCATGCCTTCATATATTTCTTTCACATAATATTATAATAATTTTAACAATTTTTTGCGGTAAGTTTTGTAGTTCTGAAAAATATTGGTCAGTATATAATTTCATATACAAAAAAATCAAATTATGATTATTCTATTTTGACGCCATCAAGAGCATTAACCTTCTTATTGTTTATTAAAATTCAATTTTTAGAAAAATTCAGAGTAATTGCCTCTAGGTTTATTCTCAAAAACAAAGAGACTGGTACACAAAATTAAAAAAAAATTGCATATTTTAATGAATTTTATGAAGAGACTCGCACGAACCTACGAAAAAAGATGCAAATTCTGCAAGTCGAATATGTATGCATATACGAGTGTGGCGGTGGAGCTAGTTGGGGAGCAGGATTTACAAGCGCGCTTGCCAAAATCAGTATTTCGTTCACCTCGTCGAATTCTTGGTGCATTTTCCAGCAATCGGTTTAATTAAAACTTAAACAGTTAAAAGGAATAACCACCAACGATTTAGTCATGGAATGAGATGGCAAATTGTTGGTAAGCTTGAATCATACCAATCTCAAATCAAGATTTGTTGAGAATTTAATTTAACGCCAAGCGTAGGGTTCAACTCATGGAAAACATTTTCAGGATTCCGGATCCGTGGAGGGAAGGCATGAGCAAGGTCGCTTAAGAGACAAGACTGCCAGAGAAGACAGCAATTTGTCATTATAGCAAGTCGTAACAGAGATCCGACAGCTTCTCAGTTCTCTCGTGAGTTGTATGCAGCCACAGGAAACCGAGCTTAAAGAATGACTGTTTCCAGAAGTATACATGAGGGCTGTTTGTAAGAGGGCTCCCACTCAGTTCTGCAAACATGAGAGTCCGTTTAAAATGGCACAGAGACCATGGAAATTGGAACTTGGATCAAGGGATGATCATTCATTTCACTGAAGAATCCTAGTTCTGTCTAACCAGTGTTTCTCGCCACACTTTTATATGGGAAGAACCAGGAACCTGCTACATGTCCTCCAATGTCCTAGGAATCGACCATTACGGCATCGGAGGTATGTTTGGCATCACGTTGAATACACCCCCATGTCTCTGAAAGAAGCACTGTGACTGCTGTGAGTTAAAGTGATGAGGAGCCCCTTTGTTTGCCTTTTTAGGGGCACTGTTGGTCCTGATTTCCTTTTAATAGATATCGAATTTCTGGAATATTCGATGGATGGATCGGCCACAGCCATATTTCCAGACCTCAACCCTATAAAGCAGGGGTGGGCTGACTTTTCCAGGGTACGGTCGACTTCTAATTTTTTCATGGTGCAGTCCACCCAATGGCGTAGGTGTGGTGAGCTAAGAAATAGGTCTACATTTAATATAACTTAATAATAAATACGGAATATGCTCTTAAATACATAACAAATGAGCGGTCACAGAAAGGGATCCCTCCTCTCACAAACTACTGTTTTGAACTCTAATAATCTTTTAATAAGTTAAATAACTTCAATGTTTAATTCTGTAAATAATAGCTGTGATGCAAATAAACTAAATATATAAACTAATCAATATCACGCTACCATTATTTATCTCAAACGCCATAGTGTAGAGAATTTAAATCAAATTCGGGTTGTTACTGAAAACTTTCGATTTAAGTACAAAAATATTGAGGTTTAGAAACTTGTACCATGTTTTTCAAAACTGACCAAACATTTCATTTCAATAATAAAATATATAAAGTGTGTGCCCAATATTTAAGGTACAGGAAAGTGTACTTGCCACATGAAAGATTGTATCGTTACCAACTATATTCCTTAAAAAAATAACCTGCCTAATCTTAAAATTCATGTCTCAAACTGTTCGATGCATGATTAAAGTATATGTCAAGCATATTTTAGAAAGATCGTATTAAAATTGGTACATAAAAAGCATTTTTAGATTTATTGGAAACTTAAGGCAGAGTATAGGATACATATTTTGGTAAATAATAGTTAAAATGTTCATCAGATTTCTTGTTGAGGTACAAAAGAATAAAATGTTTAGAAAATTGTAAGCAAAATCCTCTCTGATTTGCTTCTTTGGTCTAAAATACACATAATGCAGCGTATTCTTTTCAGAAAGAGACAATTTATCTCCCAAATGTTCCATTCGGTATTATTTTTAAGTTCTTTTGACAGAAAATGTGGAGAATTATGGTCGAACGATCTCGCGAAGCACTTTAAATTAAAATGTTACTCAGAAGGCAGTTACGGATGTCCCGAGCGTTTTATTTGAATAAATAAAGACTCGTGAAGGAGAAACCATTTTAAAAAGAATTATTTTCGAAATACCGAATCAGATAGGAAGAATTTACAAACAGAATTTTTAAAACTTAAGGTCTGTCTGAAAATAAAAGCTCCAGAAAGGGATACTTTAATTAACAAGATCAGAAGATATCTTTATTTGATGTTCATTATTTTTACTCTGCTTTCGTATGTAATGTCTTTTACAACACATATAATACCATGGAATTTTTACAGAGAAAACGCTTTCTAACGTTGATCATGAGAGATTTGTAACGTTATATATCCTTAAATATTTTCTCTTAGTTTTGTAAACAATTTTCTTTTATAAGTAAAAAAGAAATTAAATTCGAAATATTCAAACGAGTTTTATTTTCGCATTAGAGTTGTTTGCTTAAAGCTGTCTTAATAAATTATATTCAAACCTAAAGTATATTTTTGAGCGTAAAATATTCCAATATTATTACTGGTTACAAAATCAAACTAGATATATTCAACTCATACATTTTTTTGACTTTAAAGTAAAATAATTTTGAAATAGTTTTATTAAAATTAGAATCTGGGGTAATTAAATTTATCATATACACTAAGAAACTGGTTAATTTAATTAGAAAGAAATAGAGTGTTAAAATTATAGCTGTATCCGTTAGTAAAATTAAAGAATATTTCTATTATAGCGGCATTTTCTATCTGCAAATGTTAACTTATTCTTTCCTTCTGCAGTTGATAAAGAGAATTCTTAATTTGTACAGTGTTTAAAAGAAATCCGAATACGTTCTAAGTACTTTTTTTTTAAAAAAATGGTAAACTAAAAAATAAATTTTTTCATAGGGATCAATATCAATAAATATTAGCACTAAACCACACACACAACAATATGCAAAACAAATGATCTAAATTTTAAAAAAATCACAATTATAAGTGAAAATTTTAGCAATTTTTGCAAAATTCCCTCAATCAGTTAGGGGGAGAAAGTACTAAACTTGTATCAAAAGAAGTATTACTAAAATATACTAAATATACTTATTTTAGTGCACTCATTTTTTAATATTTTATTAAAACATAAAAAACTTAGAGCTGACTGAATAAATATTGTAAGAAATGCGGTATATTTATGAGGTTATTATTGAAACACCATAGGCCATAACCCAAAAATATTCATACAATAAAAATTACTTTAGTACATTTTCTAAAAAGTATAAATATCAGGTTTAAGGTATTCGACTACGTTTGGAACCGTGATCTCGCAAAAGCGTAAAAACGAATATTTTTTTTTAATATTTAGAGTCACTTAGATTAGAATCTATGTATGAAATTTTCTTAAGAATATTATTACAATAAAAAGTTACTTAAATGCAATATTTTGGCAAAAAATTAACTTAGATTTATTTATTTTTAAATCTTGTCCTTTTATGGAAACTATTTGTATAATGATAGTGTTTTGCCTATATATAGCTAACACCTCTGTACAGAGTCTGGACTAGAATGTTTGGAATATTTAACTTAGAAGTGGATTTATTCATATTTTAATACATCAAAGTGGAGAAACTTTAACCATAAAACATAGATAATTATTTCAATTGGTAGTAACTCTGGAAATAATGTAAATTTTTATAAAATTCTAGATCAGACTCCCTGGAGAAGTCTTCGCTATGTATAAGCAAAATAGTATTATTATAGAAGCATTTTTCATGAAAGGAGAACATTTTGAAACTAAACAACTCTAAGCTCATTTTTTGCCAAAATATTGCATTTAAATAATTTTTTATTCTAATAATATTCTTAAAACAATTTTATACGCGTATTCTGATCTAAAAAAACACTAAATATTTTTAAAAGTATTGTAAGCTTTTGTAAAATTACAATTCCGGACGTAGTCAGATTCTTTAAAAAATTCATAGAAATACATTTATAATATTTCGAGTTATCAGACTCAACATGATTGAATTCGAACCATTTAAATACCCACTTCTAATAGATTAAAGGATCCCCCTTTCGATTTTTCTAATTGTATATCTTCATCACCATAAATCAGTTGTCAACAACCCCCATGTCGCGGACCGGTCCGTAGATCAAATGACACTGGGCCACCCAAGGAATATTACATTATTTCCATTTTATCGACTGCGGTGTATTTCTTTCGGGTTTGTGCGACATTTCATGAAAATCACTTTATATTCCTTGTTAAGTCACTTTATGTTCATTTTTTAGTGTAACTTTTCTGAAGGCACATTTAACTATAATTAAGTTAGAATTATTAGATCAAAACAGTCTAAAACAGTGCTTCTCAAAGTTTCAATATTTGCGACCCAGTATTCAATCATAATTTTCATCGCGCCCTCTCTATGCAATAACAATGTATTTTATTCAACAATAATGTACTTCGACACGAAAGCTACAGTATGATTTATACCTCTTTAATGGAACTGGCGTATATAAATGTCTTGCTCCCCAAAGCCCTAATTACCCCGGACGTATATATACGTATCTCCGAAGAGCGATGTTTTCTGTGCACTGTTATCCATAAAAATTCTTCCGAAGGCTTTAGAATGCAATAAAAGAACCTTGACAGGGTTATTTATTATTTTTCTTCCATCCCCCAATACATCACATACGGGTATCTACGTGGAAAACGGTGTCATTAGGGAGCGAATCGCATAACTTTTAACCGGCAGCTAAGGGATTCATTAT
Source organism: Trichonephila clavipes (assembly GCA_019973935.1). Taxonomy (NCBI): domain Eukaryota; kingdom Metazoa; phylum Arthropoda; class Arachnida; order Araneae; family Nephilidae; genus Trichonephila; species Trichonephila clavipes. Next base: position 22,185 of record BMAU01000595.1, on the reverse strand, counting down.
AAATTGTGCAAGTTATCAAGATAAGAGTTTATTTTTGTATATAATTTTATATATGACAAGCTCGTGATTCATTGGTAAATTAATTATAAAATACATTGTGCAGTACAGATACATTTATAGGTGTATTATATCATTGTAAACGTGTATTTATTTTTTATTATGAGAGAATGTATTTTGTTTATACTTTCAGTAAATTAAGAATTTCTTAAAATAAATTTTTGTTTTCAACTTTTCAATAGGCTCGCGCCTTCTTTGTAGAGTTATCACGCCCCCCAGGGACAGCCCCACACAGTTTGAGAAACGCTGATCTAAAATATAAGGGCAATCAACTTCCCCTCAGCGGGCCAAGGTAAAATTACAAAACGTTGACCGGCCCGTGGCGATAAAAAGGTTAGGAAGCATTGCCATAAATGACTAAACAGGCGAGTCATAAGCCACTGTCTTCCTCTGAAAATTTCTCCAAAAGACTGCTGATTGATATTTGATCTCCAGTTCTTTTCATTAATTAAAAGAAAATCAGATTCCACCGAATCAACCCATCCCAATTGTGGTCTTTCCCGCCTTCTGGTTCCATTCGGTCCATAAAGTAATATCTTTTTTATTGTGTTGTCATCATGCGCATTCGGGTCACGTAGGTCATCCAGTTCATTTTATTTATCTTAATATATTTAATAATGTCAGGGTGTTTGTATATCCTTTACAGTTCAAAACTGAATCTCCTTCTCCAATTACCATTTTCATTGATACCACCAAGTATAACTCCGTAGAAGCTTTCTTTCAAAAATTGCGATTTTTTTTCCCTCCAGTTTTGTCAGTGTTCAAGTTTCGGATGCGTATGTTAAGACACTAATTTCATGTAATTTATTTGTTTTTATTTTAATTCGGCTTGTCGATAAAGTAGAGAGAAAAGAAAATATGTTTAGTAAAGCCAAAAGATTGCTCTATTCCAGGGGCTCTTGAACTTTTTGGGGGTGGCGACCAAATTTTTTGTACTAAAATTTTGTGTGATTCTCTTTGCTCAAAGTCTTACACAAGCTTGGGTATTTCTATATGTGTAGCATAATATTGTTTTGCGGTAGTAAACATTCGTAATAAGTTTTTACTTTGAATATAATGATATAGAAATTTTGATTAACAAAACCAAAAACAGCATTATATTATACAGTTACACGATACATTATGCATAAACTATAATCTGTTCATGAAGTGTAGTCATTTTGAGTTCACTTCTGACATCATCACCTTTTATTAACAACATATGCTAGATTTAAGTATCAATGGGAAGGATGTGTTTGATTATTTTTAATTAAGTTATTATAAATCTTGGATTAATGGTTGACACTGCCAGACGAAGTATTTCCTCAATATTCTTTAGATTTTATCGAAACAGCAATAATAATCTAAATAAACAATACAATACTAAATAAACAATATTTATTGGTGAACAAGTTATTTTATGCTAACAGATGTATCAGAAATCCTAAAATTTTTGGTGAACCCTAGTTTAAGAAACAATGTTCTGTGAGCGACTTACACCTGAAGTTGTTCCCTCACCGTCTTGCCTAAGAGTGTAGGAGGAATGAAAGCAGAACCAGAGACTTCCATAATCATAATTATTTATTTAGTCAAACAACTTTGTGACGGGCTCACGCGTCGAGATATTCTCCCAAAGAGGGGATATCACAACTTAGCCCACAGCAAACTACGTGAATATCAAAGGAGTAGCACGGAGAAAGTAATAAGTATTAATAAAATATGCGCAAGTAACTTATTTAACTCAACCTAATCTATCGTTGATTACTAACCTCAAGTCCACTAATTCAACACAGTGGCAAACACCACTCTTAATCTTTCTGTGCAAAAGTAAACGTTATTCAATCTCACCTGCGAAGCGAATATAGCAGCTTCCTACCTTCTACTACTATAATTATAAAACTCTGACTTTATATAGTCGAACTAATCTGAATATCATGGTTTCTTCTTGAGAGGGATGGCTGTGAATTAAACGCGAATGCTAGCCCAAAGATTTCCCAAGAGGATTAGTTAGGGGGCACGTATAGATTCGTCACAGTTCTATTCTAGTGATTCCCAAAGTGGTCTATATGCACCCCCAGGGGTCCACATCAGTGTTAAAATCATTTGGGGGTCCATGAGGTATAAATGGAGGTCTACGATAGTGGCTCTTATTAAACCAGACCATGTCTTTGATTTTAAAAGAAAGTTTCATCAAGTGGAAATCGGATTTACTTATTTAACAGATATATTTATTCAATTTAATGAGGTTAATTTGCAGTTCCGGTTACAATATAAATTTTATTTAAACAAGGACCATTATTTCAACGTTTTCTTGCCAGAATTAAGCTCTAAAGGACTATAAAATTGTGTTTCGCAAATTTTCTCAGTTTCTCAATTTGTCACCGACAATCTGTCAGGAAAATGACGTTTTAACCTACGTTCAACATTTAAAGCCCCTTTGTTCAGATTTTAAAACTAGATATGAGAATGCTTTGATTATGGGGATATCGCAGTAAGCAATGAATTCGTAAGGTCACGTCGAAGAAAAAAAATGCCAGATTACGAGAGGAACTGATAGGAATAGACACTAACGAAAACCTTGAAGTAAATTTTAGAAACTGATGTCGGCATTTAAAAATGATGTTCCAGTTTTTTATCCCAAATTATGGAATATTTTGAGAAAGTTCTTATTTGCTTTTCCTAGTGAGAAGGAGTTTCAGCGAGGTTGCCAAACTCCAAAATAAAAAAAGAGCAGAGGGAGAATGGACTCTACTAACAGATGAGATTTAGGGTTAAATCTGACAAGATTGATGTTAAATGTTGAAAATTTGCTATTGAAACACCAGATTCACATCCTTTCCATTAAAAGTCTTTGTTTGTTGCTCAATTACTATATGTAACAAAAATTTTATGTATTAAATAAATTTTAATTTAATTAATATGTGCTTCTCAAGTTTTAAACAATATACTTCACAACAATCAGAAATTTAAATCTTTTAAAATAAGTAGCTCTATAATAGCTGTCAAAAAGACATTTAAGTTGATAAATTTGCAAAAATTCAATTTTAGGTAAGTAGGGGTCTACACAAAATCGAAAAAGATGTCAAAGGATCTTTGAGACAAAAAAGTTTGGAACCTCTGCTCTGTTCCTTAAAATAAAAAAAAAACCCGAAAATTTGTGTTGATCTAACGTGTTCAGATAATTTATCCCCTTATACTTTGCCTGTTTAAAATTATTACTTTCTGAATTATCTTAATTTAGAAGCTTTAACATGAATTTTAGAATAATGACGTATCAAAAGATAAGTTGACGCTTCCTTATTATTAATAATTTAAATTTAATGCAAACGTTGAAATGATGCCTGACTGAAAAGGAATGCCTCATCCTCTTTAAAGTAATAAATGAGAAAATTAAAGTGAAATGCACGCTTTGTCTCTGCTGCTTAAAATTGATGAGCCATAAGTAGCAGAAATGTCTCTGCGTCTAAGCGGCAAAAGCGAGAACAACAGACTTGACTAATGCGGGCGAAAAGGCATGAACGGATTTGAGTTCAAGAAAGTATTGGAAGAGAGTTTTGCCTGGTGTTGGAATTGAAGAAAGTGCTAATTATATATATTTCTGAACCAGAGACATTGTCTGCCACAGGCATTTGTTTATTTAATTCAAAAGTAGTCTTACATATATGATTCTGAGACTTTGTCTTTTTTTTACATCAGAAGTGATTTTTTTTTAAGTTAACTGTGATTGATGAGTTTACACGTCATAGAAAAGGTGCGGGATTTTGTATCATAACTATATTCATCACATGTAAAAAAAATTACCATTGGATATTTAAATTGTAATTTTTGAGAAAAACATATTCTCAAATTTCAAGAGGTTTAAAACATTTTGAGGTTGCTAAGATGTAGTCCATTGGAGAACCATACACAAACAAATAATGTAAAAAAAATTTAGTCAATTCATACTTAGATCAACAGAGAAAAATTTTATTTTAGCTACTTTTTATTTAATAGTTACAATTAATATAAATAAGTATATACATAGGACAGAATCACAACATTAAGTGGAAATTAATTTTTATTAATTATCATTAAAGTATCGTATTGTTATTCAAAACAACTCATGTATATAAAATTTCAGTTCAACTGAATGTTTCAAAACGTGAGAAAAAAACATATTCAAGTTTTGACACAAGTCGCCAAAAATGATGCCAACGTGGCTGTATGTGTAAGTCTTTAAATAATTAGTTTAATCAATTAATTTTTATTATATTGTATTATCATTCAAAATAATCATGTGTATAAAATTTCAACTCAATGGGGCGCTTTAAAGTGTATTTTATTAACTATTGAAAATTCCACCAAGATAAATAAATAAATAGAGAGTGTGAGCTAATAGTGTAGGAATTGAAAAAGAATATTTTGACGCCAGGTCGGAGTAAAACAAATGAATAAAAAACATGAAAAATTAAAGATAAACTCATGTGTTCCCGTATGCATTTTTTCTTCTGCGCGATTTCACGCTACAATTTCGCTGAAATCATAAGCACAGTAGGCTTAGTAAAATATTCCCTTGACAACTAATAAAAGAGTAGGACAAAGAAGACTTAATATATAAATGCCAGAATCTTAAGTGGCCTTGATCCTTTAGACACAAAAAACCCCCCGCTTTATCGGGACAGGGGGAGGAGTCAAATTTTCGGAATAAATACAGTGTAGATTTAATATTAATAGACAGGTAATCTAACTAAATTATTCAAATTAAGAAGCTAACATCTGCATGTTTCAGGCTATATACTAATTATTTTTTTTGGTAAACAATATTTTTAAAAATCCTCTTTAATGTGCTTAAGTGTAGATGAAATAAAATTTGAAAAGAAACTTTTTGTATGAATCGGGAAAAAATTATTTTCATCTTTTCAGCGGCTTTAGTCTTTTAATTTTTTTTTACCATTTTATAACACAATACTTTGTATCGAGAAGGATTTTCCAAAATTAGACATGACTACTTTGTAGCAGTATCTAAAATTCATTTTACACTTTATTTAACTAGTTAACTGTGATTGAGGAGTATATTCGTCATGGAGAAATTGAGAGACATGGAGAAGTGTTATGTCGAGCATATACTCGTGATGCGTCAAAAGTAGTGACCATTGGGTATTTAAATTGTAATTTTTGAGAAAAACGAAACATATTCTCAAATTTCAAGATGCTTGAAATATTTTGAGGCCAGTCCGGATAAAAACAAATGAATAAAAAGTATGAAAAATTTAAGATGAACTCATACATTTTCGTATGCACTGTTTTAAATAACGTATAAATTAGCATAACGAATTTATTTATATCCGATGATAGTGTTTTTTAGGTGTTAGCCTCAAAAGAGCAAAGGCAAAAATCGGAAAATTGATTTATAATATGATTCCTTCAGGTACTGTCAACCATGGGACAAATGCGTAACGCCGACGAAGCGCTGAGCCTATTGATCACTGCTGACCCGAAGTTACCTAGCGATCGAGCGGTGCAAATTACAATTGTGGGATGTTTTAACCATGTGCTGACATTAGAGTAATGGCCCAATGCCGTGTTGCCTGAAGAACAGATATTTTATTGGTTGAGAAAGGCAAGGATAATTTCTGGAAAAATGACTGTGATCAACAGTACAATACCTACTCCAGAACTTCCCTAATGTAAGGTAGAAAAATCGGTAGTCTCTATTCATTTGTAGTGTTTATCAGTCGTACTGGTAACTTTGTTTCTTGTAGCTCAAAAATGTTAAAACGTAAGTGCTTAAGTACCAAAGAAATACATTTAATTCTTCAGGAAGTGGATAAAGGCGTCTTTCTTTTCTTCTTTTCCTTATAGTTAGGATATATCAAATAAATATATATTAACTAGCGATCCCGACATACATTGTCCTGTATACGCGTCTTAAATCCGAAAATTACAAACTTTTTAAAATAAGTTGTAACAATCTGGACCGTTTTGATGAAAATTTTTTAAAGGAAGTTATTACAATACCTGATATCACATGTACAGTTACCACAGTTAGACCTATCGATTGCTTGTGAGTATGTATTTACTAAGAACTAAGTTGAATTTAGAACCTATTCTGAATAAAAATTTAAACTTGTTTTGATTAAAGGGTAAAAAAGATAAAACTCGAGCTATTTTCATAACAGGTATATTTTTTTAATGCACGAAAAATAAAATTATCGTGATGCCTTTGAATGTACAATGCTTTTGGTTAATCCTTGAGGGGTATAAGCAAACAAAAGCGATGGTTTGCCAAACCTCGGACGTGCAACATGTTGTTGACCGTGAGAAAAGCAAGGGTTTTCTAAATATAAGCCACAGATTGTCATTGTTTGACCTTGTGACTTATTAATGGTCATACAAATACCAAGTGAAACGTAAATTGCAAACATTTGAACGGGTAGGTGAGTCTGAAAGAATCATTGGGATCTGTGGTAGAAGTACAACTTCGCCTTGAAGTTTGCCGCTCAAAATAGAGGCCTCAAGAATATTGCGCACGATTTTTTTATGAACAATCGCGCGCCCTGACATAGTTTTGGCGCATTTTTAACTAATTGCGGTATCGGACCGAATTGTGAATCTAAATCATTCTCGAATCCACTTGAACCCACTCAAAAAATATCATCCAAATCGGTCCAGCCACTTAGGAGGATTTCAGTCACATACACACACACAGAAGAATTATATATATAAAGATATATGCCGTATCGTGGTGAAATGAATAATCTTTCCGATACTGTAATTATTGTTTGTCTGATTTTGATAGAAAAATTAGATTGCAATTTTAAAAACGGTGAAAATATCGAAAAGTTCTCCCCTCTTTCTTTTTTTTCTTGCCACGCATTAGCAGAATAAACAGCACACAGGGGGAAAACAGTTATACATTTTAAGGTTTTTATTTAATATCTTTTTAACTAATTGCGATATTGGACCAAATTGTGAATCTAAGTCATTCTCGAATCCACTTAATCCCACACAAAAAATGTCATTTAAATCGGTCCAGTCGTTTAGGAGGAGTCAGTCACATACACACGCATAGAAAAATTACATATATATATATAAAGATTATTTGAAAAGAAATTAATTAAAAACGCTAAAAAGCATGATTCACATATGCATTTTTGTAACAATAAAGACCCGGTTTGGCCAGTTTGGCTGAAAATCGATTTTCGACGCCAACTTACGTCATTTTTATAACAATAGCGTTGTTACAACAATGCAGGTGAATATTTTTAATGTTTTAATTAATATCTTTTTAACTAATTGCGATATTGGACTAAATTGTAAATTTAAACCATTCTCGAATCCACTTGAACCTACACAAAAAATTTCATCCAAATCGGTCCAGCCGTTTAGGAGGAGTTTAGTCACATACACACGCACAGAAGATTTTTACAGATAAAAATTTACAAAAAGGTATGAATAATTACTTTTTTTTAATATGTAGTGCTTACGAACTTGAAATTTGTTTTATGTGGTTTATGAAGTATATTTAAAGGAATAAAAAGAATTTTCCATATGACGAACTTTTTTTCGGGATTTAACGACCTCGTTATATAGGGAGAGAGTGAACTAATAGTAAGAATTGAAAAATGATTTATATACGAGCTACTTGATAAAAAAAGATAGATGGGCCGCAAATCCATATTGAAAAAGCTATGAGTTTTTCAGGTAGAAAAGTTGGCTTGAAAAACAAGCCAGGTTCATTTACTAGCTGTACTCATGAATCTGTCAATATGTGAAGAAGGTGTTGATTTAACATTTGTTTGACAGTCTTCCATCCCCAGTAGGATGAAAGAGTGTCAACCAGTAATGAGTTGGACAGGAGAGTTGGAATTGTGTAGTTGTAAGAGGAAGAATAGGGCTTGTTTGTTGAGATCGCATAATGAGAATGACTTGCTGAAAGTGCGGAGGGAATTTCTATACAGGTAGTGAGATCAACAAGATGTCGAAAATGGATTTCCTGTTTCACGAAGGAATTCACGTGTCAGTTTCCGAAAACATACTCCTACAATGGTTTATTAGCACGCTACTGAAATTGTTGTTGGGGTAGTGCTTCTGGAACTTTAAGAATTTGAAACTCAATTTTCAATGATAATTTTCATCACACCCTCTTCCATCTTTAAACAATAACAAAGTGTTGAATGCAATATGACCCACTAAAGCTATAATACGACCGTAATTATAAGCCGTAGAAATTATTACGATAAGTATCAAATTTTATACATGTTACTTTTAAGTAATAGATATTTTAAGGTATCGGACTACTTGCGAAAACATTTTTTAAAAAAAAAAATGAGCATGTGTGGAGATTTTATTGTGGTTTTTAGATTCTTAACACATTTTAAGAAAAAAAGGTTAAAATTAAGAGGAGAAAAATAACTTATTACTTCTAAAATGGGGGAAATGGGCAAAGACAAAAAATTACATAAACGGGGACCGCTGTAACAAATTGTAAATGAACCAATTCTCCCTTTTTCAATTTTGATGTACAACATTGCTATTCCTTTTTGAAATAACTTTCAGAATGTATAAATGTACGAAAATTACATAAACGGGGCCGCTCTGTACGAAATTTTTATGAGAAAATTCTCAATTTTTCAATTTTGATGTGTTACTTTATTATTCATGTTCGAAATGACCTTCAGGATAAGAGATATTTTAATTTTTACAAAAACTGGAGCATTTTATTTTAGTTATTATATGAAATTGCTTTAAAAAAACAGTGATTCTATTCACATAAAGAACTGCAAATTTTGTAATAAAACAGCGATTGATAAATCTGAAGGTTAAAACACTTCTACTATTATACAGAACATACACAAAACATTTCAGCAAATTACTGTAAAAATTTTTTGAGCAATCGCTGTCTCCGTTTGAGCTTTTCGAGAAAAACACGTTTCGAGTAAAACACATTTTGAAATTTGATACCTTATGTAAAGTTATGGCATCTGCTTTTACTAAAAGACTTGTAGCTTTTGTTTAAATGAATGGAAAATAAAATACTCGGTATTTTTAAAACGATAATAAGAGGGCCTATAAAATAAAGTTTTAAAAGAAATTGTCAATTTTTTAAAAAAATCATGATTTTAGGGTAGTCGGATAACTGCCACACCACACCAACGGGAGGACACATTTGAGCTCTTGATAGATTTAACATGCATCGCTGCCCTACACGATGGGTCTTTAGTGGTACTGGGCTCGAACTCATGACAAGGCCAGCCACGATCCGACACCTTGACCACTCGGCTACAGCGGCCACCCCACAGTTTGAGAATCACTGCATTAGGGAGAATCGAAAGTTGTTCTTTCGAGATTTCCGACAGCTTTCTATACGGAACATATGTTTTTTACTGTATGGATGAAAATAAAATAAAAATAATTAATTTTCACAAGGGGATTAAAGTTTAGTTATTTTGGCTGTTTTACGATAAAAAGTCAAATGGATTTTTATTAAAGAAAAAAAAAACAGAGGTATTCTAGCACTTTTTAAACATTTATTACAATGAGAGGACGCCTGAGTAGTCACAAGAAAAAACATCAGGTACATTACACAGCTTATTTAATTTTAAATTTTTTTAAAAAGAAAACCTACTGTCGAAATGACAAAGCTGAAAACGGAGAAAAAATTTGGATCAGACTGGTCTAAGGGTGCGGGGAGAGAGAGCTGGGCATGTGAAAAGTTGTAATCTATAGCAGTGCTTCTCAAACTTTCAATATCTGCGACCCCATATTCAATCATAATTTTCAATGTGCCCCCCCCATACAATAACAATATATTGAATTCAATATAATACTGTACTTTTATGTGCTAAAGCTACAATACAACTTAAAAGGTATAAGTTTCATCGGCATATATAAAAGTCTAACTGAGCCAAAGCATTATTTGTCCTGAGCGTATATATACGTACGATCTTCTCTGTGCATTGCTATCCATAAAATTATTCCGAAGGTTTTGGAATGCAACAAAAGGACCTTCACAATGGTTGCCAAGTATTTATTTATTTCACAGGAGGGGTTTATAACTTATTTATTCCTTTTCATCCCCCAATATATCACATACACGCGCCAAATGGAGGCATTTGGAAGCAAATCTCGCAACTTTTAAGGGGTGTTAGAAAGCTAAAATCTTATTTTTTTGACAATTTGAGATTTTTACATTTTCAAATTGTATAGATTTTAATCTTTCTAAAAATACCTTACTTTATCCTCTAGGGTATTTAGAATACCTTAAAACGTATTTTTAAATATTCGTTGAATTTGAGCCACGCCTATTTTAATGGCGAAAATTGTAAACAAATTACTTTGTTTTTGCTTTAAAGTGTAACAACTGATAGAAACCAAAACATGTATCTTTTATTTTAAATTGAACCTTTTATTTTTTTATTTCCTAGCCGATTAGATGTCTCACTGTATACATTAAAATCAATTTATCTCAAAATGTAAATTTTAATGTGCGATGTAACTTTTCTGAGAAACTACTGTTCACAGGTATGTAAATTTTTTATAAATTATTTATAATGATGTCTAATATATAGTAAAATGAGCTTTTTGTAAAAAACTCAAATTTAATTTTTACAAATTTTTTAAGTAAAAAATGGGTCAAATTTCGCAATGTTTGATAAAATATTTCATAATTTCTTTAAAAAATTCGAAATTAGCTGAAAGCTCATTTTAGTATAATGAGAGAGGTGTACTTTAATAGTATGAAAAATTTCAAGCATGTACATAAAACAGATTTTGAGAAAAGGTACATCGAAAACAGCCAATTTAACATTGCCAGTATAGAGAGAGAGGTTACCAATTCCCCTTAATCGGTAGTTAAGGGATTTATTATAAACCGTACAAATTATCTAGATTAGTGTTCATTGTTGTTTATGATTTTATATATGACAAGCCCACACACATGGGGTCACTGGTAATTATTAAACTTGTTTTTAACATAGTATTGTTAAATTAATTATAAAAAATACATTGTACAGTACTGATACATTTATAAGTGTATTAAATCCGTGTAAATGTGTATTTCGTTTTTTATTATGCCAAAATGTACTTTATTCGTTTACTTTCAGTAAATTAATATTTTTTTAAAAATAATCTTTTGTTTGCGACTTTTCAATATGTTCGTGCCCCCCCCCCTTCACGCCTCCTTAGGGGAGGGGGGCGCTCCCAACAGTTTGAGAACAGCTGGTGTTGTATTCACTACTCAATACTCGCTTGTCAATAATCATCGGATTTGAATTTTTGTGTTGAACAAAAATAATTTTTTTTTGAGTCTAAGAGATTCATCTAACCAACATAAAACATTTTTCCCCATTTCTTCGAAAAGTCAGTCCCTTTCTGGCAATATTGAGTTTTGAAAATAATTTTGAATGACTTTCCGCCTAATCCATAGGTTCCCAACCTTTTTTGAACTGGCGCTACCTGTACTAGTAAATATTTCAATACCGTCCCCTCCCACTCCATAGAAATAACAGCTCACGTAATACACTGTAAAAAAAAGAATCAAATTTAAAAAAATATTCACCCTGTATATACAAATATAGAATATATATTTTTTCATTTAATTTTTTTTCCAAAGCCCTCATTTTTTTTACTTGCGAATATGAAATAACTATTGCCACAGATATATTTAAATGTGTAATTTTACATATTTTAGTTCTAGATAGGATATTGTTGGAATTGAAACGCTTTTGAATTTATTTAAAATAGAGGAATAAAAGTTTTAGCCTATAAATATATACCTTATTTAATGAGAGGCTGGAATTTTTTGATGATACGAAGTAATTCATAATAAAGTGTTGCTTTCAAAATAATTAATTTGACAGTTTCAGCCTTTAAGGAATCACACAGTAATTCCTGGTTAACATATTTAATTATATTTATTGGATAATGTACACTGCTGGACAATTGCTAAGGAGGGATCACAAATTGCTATGTAGCATAACATTAAGCGAGACATGAGGCCTAGTAGGATAAAATATAGTTGCCACACTGTTCAGACATTAGAATAAAAAATATTTATTGTTCTGGAAAGTACAAAAGCTGTGAAACATCTGAAAGAAAAAAAATTGTTCATTTGATCTGCGTACGGAGAAATGGAACAATGCATCTTAAAGTCAGCAGTCACCTTAAAGAAAGGTATCAGTACGGGATATGTCCACCGTGGAGTGTGATGCAACATTCCACACGTCGTACCATACTTTGCACAACATTATCCAGCAGCTGTTGAGGCAATTTATCCCATTCCTCTGTGAGTGCACGGATGAGGGTGTTCTTGTTTCTCGGAGGATAGTTTCGACCTGCAACTTGCCTCCCCAAAGCATCCCACACATTTTCAATGAGGTTTAGATCTGGAGAACGCGCTGGCCATACGAGACGTTGAATACCCTCGCTGTCTAGACAATCCTGAACAGCGAGTGTTCGATGACATGTTGCGTTGTCGTCCATAAAAACAAATTTATCACCGACAGCACCACGGAAAAGACGAATATGAGGAAGTAGAATGAATGTATCGTTGGCCCGTCATAGTCCCATTCGCAACCACATGTAGGCGCGTGCGGCCATTGATCATGATACCGGCCCACACCATGATACTGCATGTCGGATATCGGTCCTTTTCCTGGATATTTTCTGGACGATAAGCAGTACCACTCGCGCCAGATCAGTTGGCGTCTACAATCCGATGACAGACTGAACCTACTCTCATCTGAGAATAGTACGCGTGCCCAGTCCTGTTCAGCCCAATTGTGATGCTCACGACACCATTACAAACGGGCAGTACGGTGCTGTCTGGTCAATGGGACACACACAACAGGTCTGCGTGCGTATAGTCCTCCTCCCCTCAAACGTCTGGCAACAGTTTTTCGGGATATCTGCTTTCCTGAGGCAGCAAGAACTGATTTGCCATCTGCTGAGCTGTGGTGCGCCTGTTCCTTTTTGCTGATAGGACGATATATCTGTCTTCTGCAGGCGTCGTACTCCTAACACGACCTCCCCGTGCCGTCTACTACACATTCCAGTAGTTTTAAATGACTTCCACAGCCGTGAAACAACGCTGTGAGCGATGTCGAACTCCCTGGCAACATCTGTTATTTTTCGCCCTTCTTCGATCTTTCCAATAATTCGGACACGCATAAAATCGTCTATGTGATGTCGGGAAGACATGCCAAAAAATTTTAAGTTCTTCTATTAAATCTTTCCTGTAAAACTTTGACTTGAAACAACAACTGTCCACACGCGTCAAAACCTTTAAAGCTCTTATGAACGCTATCACGTGATGAACAGACGTGGAAAAAGAATTTGCATATACTCATACTTCTTCTTACTAATATCCCGCACTTATTCTAATTTTCCACATTTTGCTTCCTTTCATTTTGTGGTTGCTATGGATGATAGTGTTATCCGTCCTTAGCAATTGTCCAGCAGTGTACGTAATGAAATGCACTGGACGAAACGTTTTTCCTACTGCTCACAGACAAAGACAGCATGTACACTACAGAAATTAAAATGTACTATATCATTCAATTTAATGTAGCTCCGAATGTAATGTACTCTTTAAGTTTTTCATCCACTTTCCGAACTACCGAAATATGCGAATTTTCTTACACGTGATAGAAATGATTTAAATACATACAATCTACATAAGGGGATCAATATCAAAGTTTAATTTTGTTACTACATAATCAACGTGTTTTTTTAATCTTTTTTAGACTATATTTGGTTAATCTTCCCATGCCCTATCGTGCCATCTCTACGCCCCCCTAATTTTCTTTGGGTCGTTTAATGCCTCCCTGAAAGTCTCAAACACACAAGGGGGCGTTATCGTCCATGTTGAGAAGCTATGATCTGATCTCTATATCTTACATCTTTTGCGCATAGGTAGAGATTCCAATTAATGATATTTATTTCCTTGCATATAAACGCGTGATCCACTCTAATGCGCAAGTTCAAGCACTTTGAAATGCTTACGATTTTTAAAAAAACTCAAATAAGGCTTGACATCATGGATTAGTATTTTTTTTTGGAATTACTTTAAACTAGAACGCACGCTATAATTTTAAAATATTTAAAGTATACGCATAATACAACGTGAGATGAATGGTCGAAAGATTGATTTTTCTTAAGGACCTCCCCCCACACCCATGTGAGCGAGAAATATATTTAATATTCCATATTTGTAAAACATTAAGCGTGCAAGAACTTAAATTTTTACTGAAAAAAATTAAATAAACAACTTTCCTTTTCTTCCCAGAAATGCAGTAATCGTCAAAATGGGATATTTGTGTACACATGTATCCCTTAATTTGAGAATCAAATTGACAATTTAAATTTATTGCTACGGTTTTTTTTTAAGTTTAACTCATTTGGCAAAAAAAAAAATAATAATAATACTCGTAAATAAATAAATGTAAAGAAAAAAAACTCGGAGAATAATCTGATTGAAATCTTCGAAGCAGGTTTCTTTTGTTGAAAAAAAGATCTGCTAAGAACGAGTTTAATGGTAATCGATTCGCAAGGGTAAGTTGGGTTGGTTACGGCAGCGTTATCTACTAATTTCCCGTTTTTGAACTATTAGACCTACAGATTTGAAATTCGGGGCAAACATGTTTCTTTTCTTGTGTATATATCCGATAAGAACTGGTTTTGCAGAAATCGACTCCCAAGAGGGTTACGAGGTCGTTAGAGATGATAAAATTCCTAATTTTGAGCTATTAGACCTGCACATTTAAAATTTTGTCTTTTTGTCGAGCAGAAAACCGCTAAAAGTGAGTTGTGTGGCAATCGACTCTTGAATGGGGGGTTACGTGGGTGTATAAGATATAGATACTTCCGTTTTAGAAGTTCTTTTTTAAATCGAGAGGTGAGAGGTATAAGAATATTTTTCAAAGTAATCTGCAGCTTAATGCTAGGGATTGGATATCAATAAATTAAAAACAATATATATAGTTATTAATTATTATGAAATACCTAACAAATATACAGAGAGATATATGTTAATTATATATATATATATATATATATAATTAGCCTAACAATGCGATATGCAACTGGTAGTCACAGTTTTTAATTTTCGCCATTTTATTTTATGTGTTCTTACGCATTTTTAATTTTAATACTAACAATCATTTTTTATATGTGTTTTTTTCCTCAAGAGAGTGTGTTGGATTTTCAAAATATTGTACTTGTTAGACAGGTTCATCGAATTTTAAATTTTTTTGACATGTAACAGTGTTAACTAACTGTAAATTAATCAAATTTAGATTAGGCTTCGTCGACTTTACGGTTAAGATCATAACAGTTCTTTAAGAGAGATGCAATTTATTGTCGAAAACCGTCCTTAAAATACAGGATGGGGCAGCGATACTCAACCTTTTTAAGTGGCCCGGTCATGGCCCATTGCTCTAAAAAATTCACTAATTTAAGAATATTGTGTTATAAACTTGGTGGGAAATTCTTTGGCAAGAAGTCAAATCTATCAATTTTGTATTTTGCTGTCGGTGTCGTACAGGTACGAATTAATTTATTTTTTTCTATTTGGAACGGTTACGGTTAGTGATAACAAACAACAGTGGAGTAGCGACAATTTTATGGGGGAACTAATTTTCAACAATCTTTCATATCTTGCAAGCGAAAAATATTTCAAGAAAAGATATCGATTCAAGACGATTGGGAGGTCGACTATTTTGAAGTGAAAAATAAACAATGATCAGTAATCGTTTAATTTGTCACGAAAGTGCTGTATTTAAAAAATACCAATAAACAGGAATCTCTCTCATTCAATGATACTTTTCCGTGAAGATCTCTTGCAAGAGTTGATAAATAGGCTTTCTTGAAAAATCATTACAGCAGCAACAAAGTGTTTTGTCAGTGGAAATGTCACAGTGGTAACAAAGACATCCCATGAAGTTTGTTATGATATTGGTAATAATATGAAACCGTTTACTGATGCAGAAATTGTGATACAGGGTTTCTTAAATGCTTCTGATTTAGTGTTAGTGACAAAAATAAAAATTTTATTAAAAAAAAGCAAAGCAGGGGTAAAAAAATATTTTGATCAATTCTCCACATTTTAAATTTCTAAAGTTATCTTGGTCTTAAAACATTGCTTCCCCATTTATTCTCCTGTTGCGGCCCGCGTGAAATTACTAACATATGTATGTGGCCCAGCAGAAAAAAAGGTTGAGTACCCCTGGGATAGAGCATTAAAAATCGCACCATGAGTTCCGGAAAGTCTTCATACCTTCTACAGCGCTCTGAAACTACTACCAATGTCGTTAAAGAATATCCGCAAGCGGTCACTCGGTTGTATAAGCTATTGAACACTTTAAAAAAAATGAAGTAGTATATATACTGACTTAGCTTCAGTGAGCGACGACTATTTACAGTATGTGTAACTACTTTTTCCTGGTTTTTCGAGAAATCCGATTGTGTCATATGTCATGACGTTGTAGACGTTTCTAGTAATTTTGAGGAGCATCAATATGGGTATCAAGTCGCCAATATGATCGCCAAAAGGGGGGTCAATTTTGCTGTATGTGCAATATTTCTCCAAGTTCCCAAGGAAACGCCATTATAATGTGAGGAATGGCGTTGATTGCGAATATTACTGTTTTTATCATAAAATAAATGCAACAGACAGTTATATTAACTTATTAAACATCCAGTTTTGAATTATTTACAGTGTTTTACGATAAAACTAATCATTAATTACACAATATTCGTAACAAAATCTGTAGTTTGCTTTTAAATAACAATCGAATTTCGATTTGATTGTTGTCGAATTAAAAGTTAAAAAAGAAAAAACAAACAAAAAAAAGTAAAAAGTATTACATTTCTTCTCAGATAATGTTATTAAAATGTATGCACGAAAACTACAAGAGCGTTTTCTTTTCCTTTAGATTTTGGTTCCCCTCTTAAGGTTTAGAGTCAGACGACTCTTTATGCATTCCATTTCGACATTTGAAATGTACATTTTCAAGATGTCACAATGAAGGATTTCTGATTTCGCAAAAAAGAACTTTAGAATGAACAAGCCAACATTTTTGAATTCCACAGCCACTGTCTTTTCTGTTTCGACTCGCTGAATTTGAACAAAGTGATTTTGTCTTTTTGTACGAAGATTCCCTCAATGTATATGGAAAATACGAGAAAAAGCAAGCAGTTTTTATTCAAAAGGTTCAATTTTCATTTACATTGACTATGAGTCACATTAAGAAATATAATGAAGAATAATTGTGAAAATAATCACTAAATCCAACAGCTAAGATTTGAAGAAAAGGCTTTCGTGACGTAATGTTTGATTTCCCTGAAAATTTAATATCAAGCAAATATTTTGCGATGAAATGAAAATAAAAATGAAATAAATGCAAAATAATACATAATTGCGAATTTGTTTACTTAATGCTTAATTTTATCTTAAAACTGTAAATAATTTACACATCTGGTTGTTTAATACTTTAATATTACTTTATGTTGCATATGTTAAAAACTATAATATTGGAAAGCAACACCGTACCTTGCATTATAAAGACGTTCCAATGGCAACTTGGCGAAATATTGGCGATGTAATCAAATTGGCATCATTTCTAGATACCAAATTTGGCGACCATATGGATGCTTCTCGAAATTGCTGGAAAAGTATATAAAGTCATGACCCACGACATAAGCGGATTGTTCGAGAAAGCAATGAAAAGTAGCCATGCAGACTATAAACAGCGGTCACTTGCTGAAACTGAATCAGTATTACTTTAGCTGTTGAAGACTTCACTTGACTACGATCAAATGGTTGCTTGCGGATAGTCTTTACGAATACGTATCTGTATTTTTAGACACTGATTGTTGTGTCTGAGGGAGGTAAAAGATGTGAAAACCTTCCGGAACTTATTGTGTGAATTTTACTGTTGCATACTGTATTTTAACCCTTTCGTGGGCTTTGGGAATATTACTTCTCATCTATATGATCTTACAAAATACACTCGTGGGAAGCGCAAAACTCATTTTAACATATTGGCTTTGCTATTATAACGATGGGAAGACTAATTCTCGTAATAATCTATTTTCTTATTGACCTTGCTGTCTTAAATAGTTTCATACTGTGACAAGTGAACAAAAAAAAAAAAAACAGATAGGAAATTTTATTAACGATTGAAAATTCCACCAAGATAAATATACATTTAAATAAATAAATATATAGAGATTATGAGCTAATAGTTGGAATTGAAAACTGATTTATAAGTTGGAGGCGGTATTTCCAATGTATAGCTATTGACTTAAGAATTCAAAACTAGCATTAGACTTTTACTTATTGTTCTGCTCGTAAAGTTTAAATGAAATTTTAAATTTAGCTGTTAGGGACGGATTTTAAAACTCATTAAGATTTTTCAAAAAGTATTTTCAAACTTTTTAAGAAATATTCGTATAATATATGTGTTTTTATAAGTATATAAATACGCGTTTTAATGGGTTCAATTCATGTGACGTCAATGTCACATGATGACAACCACGTGCTTTTAGTCAACCAGTTCAAAAACTCATGTGGGGTTATGGTCACACGATAAAAACAATCGTGTTTCCAGCTAATTAGTTCATCTGCTTCGTTGTTGCCCACTTCCGCTCTTTTCAGAAAATTTCTCTTAAAAAACACAAATTTGTCAACAACATAATGCACATAGGTAGACAAAATACATTTTATTTAAATTACATGCAGAAAATAATTTCTTTTTAAATTTTAAAACCTTTTGAAGAAATTTATTTTTCAAAATGTTTGAACAGTTTTACCCAATTATAAAATTTGAAATTTTATATATATACCCGAGTTTTTCAAGTAGAACTACAAGTAAAAATTAGTTTGATGTCTGTTTTGAATTAGATGGAGAACACGTGTTTGTTTTTATCATATGAATTGAGCCCATTGTATTTTGTTTACCTATTTGCATTATTATTGGTGACAAATATGTGCATTAAAAAAAGTTTCTGCAAAAAGCAAAAGTTGGCAACCGCGAAGTACAGGAACAGATTGGCTGGTAACAAGTAATAGTATTTATCATGTAAGTATGTCGTCATAGGAATTTATGAACTGATTGGCTGCAAACGCTTAATTGCAGTTTTGTGACTGTGACGTCACATGAATTAAGCTCATTGGCGAATTTGTTGTCGATAAAAAACATTTCATTTGCGCTTACAAAAGGAAGAAAATACAAAACTTTTCCAATTGGGTATAATACTGATTGCTTCGATATTAATTTCCAGTGGTTAAGAACCTGCAGACTGTTTTGTTGTCCTGCAAACCAAAACATTCAGTTAAAAGAGTCCTTCGGAAAGCAATATAAGTCTTATCACAAACACAATAACTCAGTTATGTGAATTGCCCTTATAAAAGAAATACATATTTATTATGGTTTCTCTTACAAAGCATTGCTCTTAGAAAGTTAATTAAAGAGAAGTGGTGTTCATATATCGAGAGAGAGGTTTCGTAAGATGCGTGTGAAGAGATTGCATCATTTACGATTGATTGGAGTAAAAAGACAACTTGAACTATTAGACTTTTATATATTGACAAGGATAATAAATTTTTATTATTTTAATTATATTAAAATGTTTTATTAAATCGTGTTTACTGAATGCAAATCGTAAAATTTAAAGAAAATCATTTATGATTCTAAGATTCAGATGGTTTTGTAAAATTTTGGATGCAATATTTGACAATTATTTGATTCAGAATTGATTAAGATTTTCAAACATTCCAATTGATTCCTGAAAGATGTAACTAAATCTTTTATTCTTGGTTGTTTCAGATGATGTTTTAATTTAGGCCCAGAGCTAAGTATAACTTTCAAAAAAATTTCAAAAACTATTGGATTTAGTGCTGTAACGTTTTCCAGCCTCGCAGCTGACAGATCAGCTTTTCTATACAAATAACAACACACAACTCATAACCCCACGTGTACCCTTAAAATATTATAAGATTCTTTCATCTAGCATCACGTCTACCGCCTTAGCCAAAAAACAAAAACATCTGCACTCCTCCTGGAAGCAGAACTTCGAGTGGAATTCGAGAAACTAGAAGGGACCGCCCCACCCCAAGAGAATGAAGAGGCAAACTACTTGGAACTCTTGCAAAAAGAAGTTGGTTTTGCGCTCCTTTTTCACCAAAAAAGTATTCTGCAATATTAAAGCCTTCAATAGTTTGAATTACTTGTATCTAACTTTAAATATTGTAATTAGAAGCTGCAGACACAATAAATCAACAATTGAATTCCTTAAGTTTCACGCTACTCATCAATTTTGCCAATACGTCAAAGTGTCAATTATTCCCCTTTATTTAATTTATTATAAATAAATTACAGTTTAAAAAAAAACTAAAGAACACCCTTTTATAGTTAATCGAACTAAGTTGTAACTTAATCTTTTAATCGCCAAATCTGGAATTAGTCGCCAGATACGGAATGGTACCTTATAATTGGAAATCGTTTGTCCTGATGGTTCTAATCAGGACAATGGAACAAATTATTAAATTAATGTATTGTCATCGGTCCTGGACAAGTGAGCGAAATTTCGAATTAATCTGACCTTTTAAAGTGGGTGAAAATTGAGTTCAAAGATTCCGTTACATACAAGTGAAACTTATTGTGGTGTAACTTAACTACCATAAGTCCAGGACTCAGAAGAAAGAAGCTGTTGAATAGGTTTTTAAATTAGTTTTAATGACACAAATCACAATTTTATACATATATACATTCAAAAAGAAAAATGCAGCATAACATTTCTGCCGTGACTTACTCCGCCATCTTACCGTACTCGTAAACCTTTTCTCTCATTTCGCCACGCGCGCGAAGCGCATGCGTGGGCGAGACACTTATGAAATAAACAGGCACCGAAAGAGTTGGCGCTTGTATTTCAGTTGCAACACTTATAAAAGGGTTTTAAAAAGAAAAATATTTAATCTGAGAGGGAAGGAAGTAGTATTTGAATCAAACAATGTGCATAGCAAATAAAAGAAAAATAAAGCATTAATTTCGGTAATACTCTATACTAATGATATTAATATGCCTGCGTAGAATCAAGTTCATCGACAGAAATTACATTACTCGTATTTCTTGTGAGTTTTATCTATTACATCAGTTTGAATGCCGCTAATTTGATAGTTCTTATCTCTATATTTAGTTGAATCTCCTTACTATATGTTAGTTTCTTATTTTGTCCCTTTAACATATGTTACATACGACAGTTGTGGCATTAGTCAGAGCAACTTCTTCGTAGATATGTGAACGGATCGCCACAAACGCGTAATAAAGCTCTGCAGCCATAGTGTGTATGCAGAACAACAGATGGCTTTGAGATAGCTGTTAGTAGCTCAGTGAAGGCCGTGAAATCAGTTAGTTGGTAAGTGTCGTGTGAGATGGGATTAACCGCTTCGAAGCAGTCCGCTTACCAAATAGCCGTTCTCCCCTCCGAGGGAGAAAATGCGATGAATGTCGCGAATTTGATCTGACCCTGTGACTTTGATCTTGCCCCATGATTAAGGAACCAAAAACGTGGTAGGCGGTTTGCAACACACGAGAGATATTACTAATGCCATGGCAGCAGGTGGTCTGATTCACATGGCGCGGCAAAAATGCTGAGGCTGGTATTCAGCGCGCCCCCCGCTACTGTTAAAGCGCGCGTAGTAAGATAATAATAGTAGCAGGACCGATAAATGAGGATCTGGTCGTGTCAACTTTGCGTGTACCGTGTTGTCATTCTTGCATCGCAGGGTATATTGTCCCGCTGTATACCACATCGCACAAATTAGTGTAAGCTACGATATTTCAGTGCTATTCATTGTCCACATTTAGTTAACACCTTGTTCTTGTCTGTATATGTCACATTTTCCAACCGGACTGGTATTCAAGAAAAAAAAATAGTTGCCATGACTTTGGCTCAACCTGGTATTATTTGAAAATCATTTTAGTGTATCGACTCAAAATTCTTCTGTTATGCTAAATCTTTGTTTCTGGGCTCTATCGATTTCACTTGATGCTAAAAACACACAACGAATTATTTGACTAGGACATTTCTTGTATTAATCATACAGAGGGGGAAAACTGAACTGGTAATTGTTATACCAGAAAAACTCTGAACATATGATGAAGTCAT